>JARIHR010000011.1:1200000-1800000 GCA_029281495.1 Mycena filopes | reverse complement strand
TGGCGTACGTGCGCAACTGCCTTGCCCAGCTCATTTTCACCTGGCTGGACGAGTACTGGCGGCCAGTCTCCGACGGGTGCATCCTTAAACAACTGCGCACGTTCGTGAAGAACCATTTCCCGGAAGTGGAGCTCGTCCAGGGCATTTCGCACCTGGTCATGCAGGCGCTGGACCGCGCGATGCTGCAGATGCACACATCACGCCTCCAGCGGGCAAGAGAGGTTGAGCGCCAGGGCGCCCCGCCCCCCGCGGGTCCGCTGAAGATTGTGCTGCTGCCGCAGGACGACTATCGCTTGAATATCTCAGTGTTTGAAACGACGGAGGGGAGAGACCGGTTCGCGGAGCAGATTACCGCGCTTGCGCACACCCACTTCCGCGCGCTGGACCCGGAGGCGGCGGTGGCAAAATGGATCACTGGCGAGCCGATCTTTTATGAGCTTCAAGACATGGAGGAGGCAATGCTGATGTTCGTTGCGCATTGCGTCTTGGGCCTGGGGACGCGAGAGGAGCGGGTGTCAATGATTGAATTTTGGCTTGACGTGGCAACTGTGAGTTCTTCCTTGTGAATCTAAGCCACCGACTGACTCGAATTTCAGATCTGCGTCGACCTCCGCAACTTCTCATCTGCGTCCGCTATCTTTGGCGGGCTCGTCTTCAGTCCTGTTGAGAGGCTGTCGCAGACTATCCTCGTGCGTTCCTCCTCATATTCTCTTTGCTGCAACTCACCCATTTTCAGGACGTCGGCATTCCGAGCAAAGAGCAATACCGTCAGCTCAATAGACTATTTGACGGTGCCAACAACTACTCCGTCTACCGGCGCGCTCTAGCGGAGAACGCGTATCCCGCCGTGCCGCTCATCGGTCAGTCCATCTTTGCATTGCGATGTTTCCTCGGGGCTTATATATATTGCAGTCGTCCTTCGTAAAGACGTGATTTCGACGAACGAGATTTCTGGCCCTATGGCCCTCACGAACGACCCCAGCGCTGAAAAGACACTCATCAATTTCAGCGCCTACCGGCTCATTCGAAGGACCATCTGCAGTGCGCTCTTTCTTACATATCCGTCAAATAAATGCTCATCCGACTGTAATAGCAATGGAGGCGTGCCTAGTTCCCTTTGACATTCTGCCCGTCGGTGTCATTCAGGACTGGATTGCCAAACAGCTCGCGGTCCTCCCGCGCTCGGAACACAACTCGCTTGCGGAATTCATGAAGACCACTAGGTTCGTCTCTGTCCTATTTCTCACCCATCCCTTTGTTGACGGTGCTCTCTTTTCCAGCGAACAGCTCGAAGCGCGCGCCCCCGCCCCAATCAAGAAAGGCGATACCTGGCTGCAAACCGTCAAAGGCTCTATCGCAACGGGCGAATTCACTCTCCACGAACTCCCTGATCCAGGATTTTGCCGTCCAATGCGCCTTGCCGCGGTCCATGCCCCTATCAAACTGAGGAAGAAACAATCCATCGCCAGCATGCTTAATTTGCGAACTCGTCGATAATCGCCTCCCAAAAACGACTCTCAGAGTCACCGTCACTCTCTGCATACCCAGTTTCCCTGCTTGCATCTGCCACACACATTCCTTAGCATTTCCCACCATCCATTTGCATTTAGAGCACCTACACTTTCCTTTGCATACCTGGAACATCTTGTATCAATACCATCTTCAATTCATACTCATTCATATAGCTTGTGAGTACGACTTGTTGAACGACGAAAAATGGTTGCCTCCGACTGGGTTACTTCTGGCATAGAGGCATAATATTCATGAACATGGAAGACGCAAATACTACACCCGGACGGTCGAGACTCTACTCCCGGGCAGCCTCGATCCGCTTCCGCGCTACCTGTCGTCTGTGCAAGCCAGCAAAGGAAGTGGCGACCTTGTCCGTAGCCTTCTCGACCTCGACATCGGCCGCAGCGAGGATGATCTCCACATGTGTCGGGTGACCCTGGTAAGGGTTGATACGACCGTGGGCACGGTACGTGCGGCGACGGGTTTTCTACCAACGATAATTCATGAGAACGACGCGGAGAGAAAAATGGGCAGCATGGACGCACGGGGGCTTGCTGGACAACGATGTTTTTGATGAGGAGGTCTTCAAGCTCGATGTTTTTGGCGTCCGCGTTCGATTCTGCGTTCTTCAACAGGCGCAGCATGAACTTGACGGATTTCTCGGGCCAACGACCTGTAGAGGACCGGGTGAGCACAAGTCACTGCACCGACGCCAAGTGACGCACCCTGGGTAGCCTTGAACTGCTTCGCCTGGCTAGCCCGTCCGACACCACCAGAGAACCGTCTGAAAGGGATAATCTGCTTGTGCTCCTTGACGTCGTTGAGGTAGGTGTATGCCTTGGTGAGTTTCAGGCCTGGTGGGATATTATTGACTGCGCGGATTTTCGCCGTTGCAACGGGACTTGCCAGTGAGAGCAGCTGCGACCTCGCGCATGTTCTTGAAGTGAGTGCGCATGTACTCGCCCCGGGCGCGCGAAGCTAAAGAATTTTATGCGGTCAGATTTGACATGGCTTGGGCCGGAAATTTCTGACTTGTTTCGGGGTTGGTGGCATGGGCGGCGGCGGCGGCGTAGCGAACTGAAGAGACGCGTTAGCGCTGGGACGATTGTGCGAGTTCGGCCAGGCGACGTACCCATCTTGCAGTCTTGAGGGAGCCGGGAGGGATTTTGTTCGTGGATGTGACCAAAATGTCACAATCATCATACAGTTCCCCACGGCTTAGCCAATCACGTGAATCGGCGAGTCTGCTCGAAGTTGAAACCATTCTGTCGATTTATTTGCGCATTTATTCTGCCCATCGACCCACTTTGCTCTCAACACAAGGCCCATACAGCAAATTTCCTCACGTCGAGTTCACGCGAATACTACAGTGCACGACACCAGAAAGCGAGACAGCTATCGGCGAAACAGAAAGCTACCACATAGCAAGTAGAGTGAGGTCCAAGAGGGGGAGCTACAGGCAGACTCGCGTTCTCTGAGCAGTCAGTCGCGTCCAAGTCGCGTCCTTTTGATCACTGATGCAGCACACAGCCACTGGCAGCTTAACACACCACCTCAACCGCACGGGCTCGATGCCTTCCTACTTGGTCCCCTCGTCAGCAGGCTCCTCGACTCTCGTCAGCTCTCCCACAGACCGCAATGACTTTACCGATCTCGAGGGAAAGGCCCCGCCTCAGCAGGTGCGCCAACACTCGCAATCCACTTGTAACTGGAGCTTGATATCTCGTCTACCCAGCTCGAGGCCCTCTCCGAAATGCTCGTCGTTCAGAACCGTATCAAAGAGGGCGCTCAGAACCTCCTCAACATGCGGGATCTTGCTGTGTGTTCGATGTCCAAGCTGTTAATTGGTCGAGATTGACCGCGCGTTAGGACGTTTTGCGGGAACAGGTGCTGTCGGAGCTGGATATGGCTCAGAGCAAAATTGAGGGCATTCAACGACGCATGGACCAGCGTGCGCCTACCGTTCAGTCGCCGTTGAATTGCTACTTACATCGAGACTAGTCACGGAAACTAAATCAAAGTCTAACCATCATGTATCTGGTTCAACACGGAAAAAGTTTCTGGCTGGTCAGTCGGCTAGACCTGGAAGGGACGACGTAGACGACAAGAGTGCGTCCCTGAAGCCTCTATCCATTACTGAAGCCGATCGGACCCTATTCAAGGCGGAGAAGATTTCCGCAGCGCGCTCAGCAATGCGAACACTTGCATCAAGTCTCTCGCAGCCCTGGCCCGTGGAAATGTGACCTCCCCCACCGCAGGCTCCTCCTCCGCACCTCCACCCATTAATGGCGCCGATATTGATCGCCAACGGGTCGAAATAATAACCAAACTAGTCTCCATCCTCCAGCGCAATCTCCGGGTGCGCTACGAGTTAAACCTGACCGACGTTATGCAAGCGTGAGTCTATCCATATCGGTATGTCTCCTACCACTCACTGCATTCAGTGTTATACCCGCTTTGGCCGACAAGGCTTCACAGAAATGTCGCGCCGCCGCCTATCGCCTCATCCGACATACTCTGATAGACGCCGATTCCATGAAACGCATTGGAGAGCAGACACTTGATTGGTATATGATCAAGTACGTATCCTTACTCGTACCTATTCTCGCACCGTTCACAACGATATAGGTCTCTAACCCGCGACAATAAACACACGATGGAGAAGGAGCAAGTCATCAAACTCATTCGCACCATCGTGGAAATCGGCACGGTGCGAAACGAGTCTCGCGGTGCCGGCGGCTCTGGAACAGTGCCGCTCTCGGGTGCTGTTATGCGCGCATTTGTGGCAGTGGCCGAGCACGCCGAGGATCCATTTCGACTAATTTGCATCCAGACGCTGGCGGAGATACGCAAGTTTTTTGCCCTCGCTCTAATTATTCTCGATACTGAACTTGTTTTGTTCTAGTGATTATTGACACCGACCTGGTGGCGCGGACGGGCGGGATGCGATTTTTGCTTCACGCGCTGGGAGAGGGTCCGCTCGAGGTTGCGCCGCTACTGGCATCCGCATTTCTACATATAGTGGACTCACCAAGGACGCGCGCCTACTTGCAAGTTGGGGCAGATCTCGAGGTATATCTTGGACAAGACTTTTTGCATGCACAAATTAGTTAATATCCTCGCAGATGGCACTTTCCGCTGTCACCGACGCCTATGGGAAGGGGCCTGATCATGCAGACCGGATGAGAGGGTGTACCAAAGTAATTCAGTTGATGTTACGCTCCTGGAGTGGTAGGTTTTTTATTAGTTCTCGAACGGCCATCTCATTTTTCGCAGGACTCATGTATTTCTGCATGGATAACATGCGAGCTATTCGGTCTCTCATCGATACACTCCGAATTCCATCTCTGGACACACGAGTAGGTCGTCCTTTCCCGCCATCCACTTCCTTCTCTCATCGCCGCTTTCAGGAAATAATTCTCGACATGTTCTTTGATCTGCTCAACATCAAAACACCAGAGTGGTATCAAACCTTTATCGACGGCCGGCGTCTCACGAGTACATAAATTTGATGTCGTATCGGGCTGGCGTCTAACCTATCATGCAGTGTATCGCAAGACACGGGAAGCAGCGCAACGACGACCGCCTGTGGAACAACCACCGGAACGCACTCATCAGACCCTGAAGCTTACCGATCAGTACATCGCTCTTATGGTGCTGGTGTTTACCAATGCCGGCCTTCTCGATGTGCGTCCCATCATATCTTTGCGAACCTCTGCTCATGCTTTGCGTCCAGGCTTTAACAGGCATGATGGAAGAATCGACCTCGGGTTCCAACTTGTCCCGCAAAGCCACGCTGCTCATGGCCGAAGTTCTGCAGATGGCAAACAGGGTCCTGCCGCTGTCTATTGCCGCGCAAATTCAAACAATCCCTCGGATATTTTCGATGGCGTCAGATTATGGCCATGGGGAGAACAGAATTGTGGGGACCTCAGCAATGTCGGCTATTGACAGTTTCAATCGCAACCAGACGCGTTTAGAGCCCAACGCCGTGAAGGGCTCCCGGCCTAGGTAGTCCTGGTAATGTTCTGCGAGACCCGGTGCTGATATTCTGCGTTTGTAGAGCCAATTCGGCGGAGGATGCGATCCGCCGCGGACAGCGCCAGATAGAGCAGGTCAAGCTGAAGATAAGCATGCAGATGGACGACAAGACCTTTCAATCTTCATTGCTCGAGACCCAGGTAAACCCCTATTTCGTCCGTTAGCTCATTTTTACTTACGGCAATGTCCGAAAAGGTCATGCTCACGAAAGATCATACTGTGTGGAAGTTTGACCTACTGCAAGAGCTCATCGAGGGGCCTCTGTTAAATCCAAAGCGTCTCGAAGAGGCCATCAAGGTGTCCCGATTTATCCGCCGGGTCTTGTCGTTTTTCCATCCATTTGGGAGCGGGATCAAGTTCTGCGATCTACCCAGAACGAAGGTGCGACATGCGTCGCTCATCTTGTGCGCCGTCAATTAAATCTCGCAGGCCAACCACCGCTGGGTCAAACTGGGATGCTCTCTGCTGACCACGCTGACCTCGAGCGCCGATGGCGTCCGGTATCTATCGACGGAGGACCCGTTCTTGGCGCAAATCGTGAAGAGTTTTGCCCAGCTGGATCCTGTCCGTCTTCGTTGTATTCTCCTCGCTCTGCCTCTCACCGAGGTACCACAGAGTAACGCCGTCCCGGATTCTGATCCCGTGTTCTCGAAGAGACGGGTCTCCGACCGGTTGACGTACGGATACCTTGTGATGTTGGGGACTCTCAGCCGGACAAAGGATGGGATTGAGTAAGTGTGGTGTCCCTCTTTCTTCGCTTCTGCTGTGCTCATGGCCCGTGAAGACTGCTACAGAAGTTCAAGATCTTCACAGCGTTCTATCATCTTAGTGAGTTGAAAGACCGCGAAGATTTGGTCAAGGGTATCATCGAGAACCTCGACTATAATATGTTTGTCGTCACACCACCTTCATGTCCGGTTATTAAACGTCCGATAGCGATGGCCACTCGCGTATTGTCTTGTCAAAGACGCTGACGTCGAGCTTTCCGGTGCGCGAATCCACTCTCTTCATATTTTCGAAGTCTTACTTGACCAGCACATTCGATTGTACGCAACCCGCCACTTGGGCGATCTGATTCGCGGATCACCTACCGCCAATGCGTGGACGCTGCGGCTACTTCTTACCCAGCTCTATGATCCAGAGCCAGAGGTTTGCGAACTGGCTGTGACTTATCTCCGGGACGCCTGCGAGTCGAAGGATATTCTCCAACTCGTCGTCGAGATGCAGCCTACGATGGACCATCTGGGCGAAATTGGACATCCGCTGCTACTCAAGTGGGTCTTCCAACAGCATCGATGACCGTCTTTAACTTTGAACAGATTTATCTCCACTCCCGTGGGCTTCCGATATCTTTACGAGGTCGGCTATATCAACCAGGAAATGGAGACTTGGTTCCACGTTCGTGCTCGTCGCCTGAATTGAGAGGTTTTAACTAATCCGGACGACAGGAGCGCAACATGTATTATGTCGTTCAGGTGGAGGTCTTCCTTGCCAAGGTTTTCAGTAGCTCAAGTGCCTCGGACCACGAGGAAGCACTGTAAGCGCCACTTCCGCTTTCACTTCTGTCTCCTCATTATCGTTAGTGCTTTTGACGGCACCGTCCCGCCGCATTTTTACGGCGAAATGGCCAAAACCGACCTCGGTTGCCAAATATTGCAGGAGAAGGGCCATTTCGCGGAGTTTGCAGAGTTCATACGGCGTCACAGCCAGGAAAGTGACGATACCGAGGTGATCCTCAAGCTAAAGAGCATTTTATGGGCCGTCGTATGTGTCTATTTACTCTTGCTTGTTTTCATCTCATTTGGTCAACAGGGAAATATTGGTGCAACCGAAGGCGGACTACCGTTCCTTGAAGAGGAAGATGTTATTCCGACTGTGCTAGATATTGCTCAGAACTCTTTGATTCCCTCCGTTCGCGGGTAGGTTTGAGTTTCTTTCAACATCACAAAATATTGATGGTCGTTTTAGGACATGTTTCTTTGTTCTTGGTCTCATTTCTTCGACCTCGCAGGGCGCGGAAATTTTGGACGATTACAGATGGGAGGCTACCCTCTCGCCTATGGGCTTGCCCACCGGTCTATGTATTCCGGTCGACTTGGACATGTTTATATCTGTGAGTGCTCGACTGGAAGCCCATAGCGGGCCCTGACTCTCTGTTTCAGATACCGCCTTGGACGCAGCAGTTGGCGGACAAGAGTGAATCGCGTTTAATACCCCCAACGTCGCAGACAGAGCTGGACGTCATCACCGCCATTCACAACCTTGCGAATACAGTTATTGCAAACGCCGCCTCTCGTTCTTTGGCAAGGTGCTTTCCGAGAACGTTGTGTCAAAGGACTTCTACTCATTTAATCCTTGCAGAATGAAAGCTCGTCCGGAATTCAAGTCCATCTTTGCATCACCTGCCATGTTTTTCCGCGCACTGCATACAGTGTCCACTCAACGTTATCGGCTACCGGTGCGACGGTACATCATGGACCTGTTCACCATCGAGCTGGACGCCGATGTCGTTGCCGCAATTACGGATGCTGCCCGGACGCTCAAGGCATCGCCGACATTTAAACCCTCAAAGGAGACGAACCGTGTCAGCATGTTCGGTCCTTTGGGGCGTCCGAGAAGATCCTCGGAAAGTGACGACGAGGGCGAGATAGATGTTGACGATGAACCTCCAAAGCCACCAGTGGGTACGGAGCAGCCTGCACTCAGTCTAAGGCCGGTTACTCGGACTGTTGGGTTTGATATTTAATTTTCATTTTGTTTTGCCTACGACATTCTGGACACCTATCTGCACATGTATATTAGCACCATTCCCTGCTGTCGATTATCCATTCAACGAACATTGTACTTTCTATCATTCATGGTCCATTACGGAGCGGGGCTGCCATCTCCCATCCTGTAGGAGCTTGTTCTGTACTTCCAACTCCTGAACTCGCCCTTTCAGTTTCGCCACAAGCTGCTGCAACGCGAACACCTCCGTATCTTGGGCTGTACCCAACGGTTGATCAGTCCCCTCCTGCACTGCCGACATGGAAGTCGTCCTGAAGTGCTCCCCTCGGCTCGATTGCGGGAAATAGGAAGGCGTGCGGAAGACGGTTAATCGGTCAAGGTCGTTTCCTGCGACCCAACTGACTTCCCTCGGCTTCGCCCCGAAGATGTTGCTGGAGGGAATGGGTGATTCCGGGAAGATGTGGATAGAGGACCGTGGGGTGCCGGAGAATGGGGGGGCCGAGAATTGAGCGTGCAGGAGAGGGGACGCCGGTTCGACTACGACGTCGATGACTGACTCAGAGTCTTCCGAAGAAAACCAGGAAGGCGGAGGAGGAAGTTGTTTCTCGGGGAAGAGGTATCGACCGCGCTGGGGCAAGGGTTTCGCCGTCGCTTCCCTACTGAAAGAGTTTCTTGGAAAAGAAGACTCGGAGTCGGGACTAGCATCTGAATAATTATCTGTCGGCCATTGGCCTATGTTCTCTCTCGGATCACGCCGAGCCCGAAAGATGAGCAGGCCAATGCCGACCATCTCGACCAGGAAACAGACGAATACGACGAGAGAGGTTAGGGTGACGGTCTGGGAAATCCTTGTTCGGGGACGAGTTGAGTGAGGATCGGGGCTAGTCTCGCCAATGTACCTACTTCAAATTGGCTATGCTGGTGGCGGAATTCTGGGTCGAAGTTTGTCCTTGAACGAGGCCAATGAGAAGCAGAATTGGCCTGTCAAAAAGATGAGTCCTGAATCGGCACTGTGATATGGCCATCTACCACAGAAGGGACATTAGTGGCACCAAGGCCATTGTGACCAGCACGGTCCACTCGCAGGGACTGCAGAGGAAGTCGACGTGGTCGAAGAGGGAGATGAGATGCTTGGGCGTGTGTGCACTTTGGAGTAGACGCAGACCACTGGTATGCTGCACGAGATGGATACAGACAGCATCGGGTGATGCTTGCAACAGGACATCATCTTAGCATTGAGTACGGGTCCAGCAGTTGGTCGTCGTTGCAGTGTATCAAGATCCGATTACGGGCACACACAAACAAGCCAGGGATTGGGAGCTGTTGATACGTTTCCCAGATCTTTCTCCTGCGTTAACCTCTCAGTCGCCGATAGACCGTGTTGTTGGTTTCCGAAAAGGCCGTATTGCCTTTTTGAGTTGTTGTGTTTTGGTTGGCAAAGCCGACCAACCCATTGCTTCCCGCCGCAATGCTCCTCCGCGCGTGCAGGTTGCAGGCTATTCCCATCTCTCGTCGCGTTACACCGTCTTTCGCACGAAGAGCTCTTGCAACGGATTCTACTACTTCAGATGCCTCCCCGGCGGTGAGCTCAACCTCAAGTCGCGATGAGATTCGTGAGTCTCCGGTGTTCTGCTGTTTGTTGGCTATTAAACGCAGTCCAGTGCAATCTCGCCTTCTCCGTTTCGCCGAATCTTACACCCGAATCCTGCGAGAAGAGAACCCCGACGCGGCGTTCGAAATGCTTCCTCGTTCATTGGACGAAATACCAGAGAGTGAACGCGACGCGGCCAACGAGTGGCTCGCGCGCCTTGAGCAGGTGTACCATGGGGATGCTGTCACCGATGTTGCCCTGCCCGTCGATAACACCGCTGTCACCACTGAAGCGGAAGCGGAAGCAGCGGCCGATGTCGTTCCTGTGGAGAGCCCGGGTACGGGTATCCTCGCCGCCGATGTGATTAGTGGCGCTCCTTGTGCGTACCACCGTTTGACCGCACTTTCCTGGTTCTTAATTTGTGTGTATCAGCGCAACTCCGCCACCGCGTCGTTCGAGTCTATCAGCCGACGCGAAACACGATGCAAAGCGGCGGGGCGAAGGGCGAGCGGTGGAGGATTGACTGGGATATTCTGCAGGGTGGTGGACGTTGGGAGAATCCTCTCATGGGATGGGCCAGCTCGTGCGCATATTCAGTACCCATGGCGCCTCGGCATACTGACACCCTTGGGCCGACAGTGCTGATTATATGCAAGGCACGCGGTTAACATTCAAGTCCCAGGAGGACGCCATTCATTTTGCAAAGAAACAAGGTGCGTCTCTGTGTTCTCACTGTATCCCGACTCTGAACATTCACTGTAGGATGGGATTACTATGTGTGAGTCTATCTTTCGTTGCCCACCTGTGTGTTGCTCACTGTAATGTTTCAGACAATCTCCGACGGTGAAGAGAATACCACCCAAGAATTACAGCGAGAACTACCTGTACCGTTCCCAAAAGCTTCGTATCGCAAAGACCAAGTAGGACATGTACCCTATCTACGTATTGCAATACAGCATAAGGACCAATATCTTCTTGAAATGGCAGTGGGGATGCCGCATTGGCCTATGATCGAAGCAATGATTGGAGCTGTCACGCCTTCTTCCGACCCTCTCGAGGAGCTCGACCCATGCCCACTGGCCCTGCCTAGTTTCACGCTCTGTTAACGTCCATCCCATTTCTACCCCACGATGGCGGACGTGCAAGACAGACCCTTTTCAAAAAACTACAGGTGAGGCCACACGCTTCTCCGCACCCTCCAGAGCGCGCTCTCACCCTCACCCAACCAGTGGTCTCATTAATCAGTCTGTAATTGCCCTGGCCATCACCCTCATATGCGTTACTGGACAAGAACTCATGAAGCGGAGTCGGAGGGGAAACAAATACGACCCGGAGACACTGGGGAGTCGTGAATCTTGGGGATTCGGATAGTGAGTTCTCATCCTCCCAGCGCTCGCAAGGGTATTCTCGCTGCGCCCTTCGCATTTAGCCCTCCTGGGGCCCGCTCTCCCGTCTTGATGGAGTGCTAATTTTGGTTCCCTAGTCTGTACCAAGGGAGATCTTGGGCTAGGTCAGTTCCGCCACACCATTCCCAGTCCAATCCATTCATCTACGGGATAGATATCCGTCGCCACCTTCACCCCGAGGATGGCCACTGTCGTGGGTCAAGCAGGTCGTTTTTTTCCCAGCGGACAAGATGAATGAACTGCGAGGCGTCGACGCGACTCTCTACATTCGCTTTTTGCGCGGCTGCTGTGCGCTTTACCTTTTTCTTCACCTGCGAAATCAGCTCACATACGACCTAGTCTTCTTCGTTCTACTACATACCGTCACGACCTTCCCAATCCTATTTCCCATCCACGTCGAGTTCTCGGCCGATTCTGTACCCAAAAAGTCGATGACCCGCGCGTCGATAACTTCTCTGGTCGCTACTGACAAAGGCTTGGACCTTCTGTGGATTCACATATGCCTCCTATTCTGGATCACACTTTCTTGGATGGGAACCTTACTCTGGATATGCCACGGTGCTTTCCAGCTTCGTGCAGACAAGATCGGCATTGCAGCAAAGCGGATGGCATCACACGACCCGGCAGATACCGCTGTGTATCCTCATCCCCACCCACAATATGGATTTTCGGACGTGCCGACTCCAGACCGCAACCACCCCAACTTTGGCCTCCGGCTTAGGACGGTCATGGTGTCGAATGTCCCTGCCACACTGCGCGAGGAGAAGGTGCTCAAAGAGTACTTCGAGTACTATCTGTCCCGCAAGCTGGAAAAGCCATCTCTGGGCTTAACGTCCTCCACGCAACCAGGTTTTATCAACAAATCTGTGGCATTCCTGTTCAACAGGGCCAAACGGCTCCCCGTCCTCCCAATGCCCCTCACATCCACTGCACGCGCTCGAGCTTCGTCGGACAAGGAGGAGACCAACAGTCCGACAGACAACTCGGATAATGTCCCTGTTATCGAGCGGGTGGTCGTTGCCCGGAAGATGACAGAGTTGGCGTCTCTCCTCGAGCGTCGTGAGGACATATTGCGCCTGCTGGAAACTGCGCACATCAAACTGGCCAAGAAGACCGTTCTAGCCGTCCAGCATGCCATGGCTCGGAAGGCCGCTAATAAACCAGCCGTCCGTGCCCACACCAAGCCAAAGCGACGCGTCCTCGACACTGAGCGTGACACTGGCGCCGAAGGGACGTTGAGCGAGGAGGAGCGGATGCAGCAGCTGATCGAAGTTATCGGTCCGTACGTCGAGGAATTCGGACTGCAGTCGGATTCGGCTCGGAGCCAGGCTTTCTTTTCCAAGCGCGAGTTTCGGAAACTACGGACAGAGGGTTCTCAGGACTCCGATAGTGACGCGGGACACCAGGCCTACCCACCGACATCTCCGGTAAAGGCCACCCAGAGACGCACGATTTGGGAGGCGCTGCTGGATGTGCCGCGGAGCAGCCTCGACGCGTACCAGCCTCTGATCAACCTCTCCCACCTCTTCCGAGGGAAGATCGTCCCTTCCATCGACTATTATACGGCAAAGTTCAACTTGATCACGTCGTTTATAACGGAGAATCGGGCCAAGTCTGTCACCGACTACGATCCCGTCTCGACGGCGTTCGTGACCTTTGCAGACCCCGCCGACGCCAGGAGAGCGTGCAAATACCTTGCGGTACACCCCAATAATCCACTGACCTGTCTGGTCACGATGGCTCCTGTTTACCAGGACTTGGACTGGATCAGGGTCATGAAATCTTCGTTCAACGGAGAGGTACGTCCTCATTTCTCATCCTGCGTCATTTTCCTTACTGGCAGTCTTAGTTCGTGAAGGATTGGGTCGTGAACATGGGTGTTTGGTGATTTTTGACTTGTGACATCGTCGAATCGTTGAATTCTCACGTTGTCCTAGGGCATTCACCGTCTTCTGGCTATTTCCGGTTTCCCTTTTGGTTGGTCTCGTATCCATCCAGAACATCTCCGTGTTCTTGCCCGCTCTGGTAAGCACTCTGCAAACCATACATACTGTTTCCTCCGCTGATCCCATACAGGCCGCGTACTTGGATAAGCACCAATGGGAAGAAGACTTGATCCAGTCGTTCCTCCCGACTCTTCTCGTCGCGTTGCTCGCCTTAGCCATTCCTCCTGTCCTTCTTCTCATCGCCAAGAAGGCGCACACCATCACGACGCTCTCGGCCCTGCACGATCTAATCATGACCCGCTATTACAAGTTCCTCATCGTTAACGTCCTGGTGTTCTTTTGCGTGGGCACGGCTGCTCTGCAATCCGTGCTCGACTCGTTCAAGGCGAACCAGACGTCGAAGGTGGACATCTTGCAGATCGTTGCGGACAGTTTCCCCACAGCGGGACCGTTCTATGTTGGATGGCGTAAGTTCCTTCGCACCACGTTCAGTGCACCGCTCTGAGAATATAATTACAGTTATCTTCACGGTGGGTATGCATGGAGGCTTCGAGATAATGTTGTGTAAGTCGACTTGATGCATGCGTTCTTGGCTCCGGCTGACCCTATCCTTCTGACATTTAGTGGGTGTAAGTCGGTCGCGCGGAGGTTTTGCGGAAGGCTCATTAGAATCTTCCAGCTTCCCCTCATCGTCTACCCTACGACGCGGCGACAAGTCACGCCGTATGTCTTCTTTGTTACTGTGGACTCCAGTACTGATTCTTCTTTTAGCCGCAAACGGGCTGTTGGGCTCCGACCTAGGACATTCAATTTTTACTGTAGGCTGCTGAGTTAACTCGTCGGGAGGGACCTCTGAATCTTTCATCAGACTGGTTGCCCACCCACCTCCTGGTCGTTCACGTGTTGATGCTCTTCATGCTCCTCAATCCATTCGTGATACCTTTCGGCGCGTTTTACTTTTTTATTGAAGCGGGTACGTTTCTGTCAGTATATTACGTAATCCAATACCCATCACATTGCAGGTGTCGTCAAAAATCAAGTTCGTTTGGTGTGACGCTCTCCTTGTGTATCTCTGACCACCTTTATTTCAGCTGATTCACATCTACGCGAAGAACTACGAGGGTAACGGGCAAACGATTCTGGTTCGCATTGCCCGATATTCTCTGGATGGTGAATTTATCCACCACATCGTCTCCGATCTTTTCTCACTGAACTCTTTTAGGCCTCATCCTTTCGCAAGCGGTTTTCATGGCATACATGATCGTTTTGAAAAAGAGTGTGAATGTTGGCTTGGCAGCGTTCCTCGTTGTTTTCACAGGCAGTCGTTAAACTTCTGTCGGTCTTTTCCGCCATTGGAGTCGTATCTTTCGCTCATTTTCTCTCAGAGTTACGCGCATGATCCGTGCACAATTTGAGCACGACGATATTACTGGAGGCTCAGCTGCTAGTTCCGGCTCACCGCGATGCGGAACATGGAAATGAACCTTCAGCTCATGACCAAGATATGAACGCACAGGAGGGGAACGCTAATAACATACGCGCTCCGCGGGTCTCGTGGCGTCTTCCCGCTTGGGTGAACCTCTCATACGCCACCATACGCCCACATCGACAGGAACAGCACCGACCAAACCCCTTTGGGCCCCGAGAACAGTCCTTCTCCCGATTAGGCTCGATGAACTTCGACTCTATCCACAAACAGAACGCTGCAGAGGCCCAGAGGTTGATCGACGGCCACCTCCCGAGCAACGGTCGGACAGCCGGCACAAAGTCGGAGGATGGGCCGCATATGCCTGATGATAATTTGGGGCCCGTAGTGCCACATCCTCCTCCACTGACATGGGACGACGATAACACTGCCGATCTCCCTTACGACAACCCATTTTATACGAGAACGATCAACAACGCATTATGGCTTCCTCGAGATCCCTTCGGAACACTCGATTTGGACGATACTGTTGATCTCAAGATCGCTGTAACCGTGGATCCAACCGGCGGTCGGTTAGGCTACTGGCTGGGTATGCCAGAGACTGCGTCGCCCCTCGCAATGTCGGAGGTTTCAAGCGTGGCCGAAGACCGTCGGAGTGCGGAACTATCTTCGGAGCAGGGTATCGACGGTAGCGAGGAGATCGAGCTGCCCTTGGTCATTGCGAAACGAGCGCAGGCGAATGATGACGTCGAGCAGACTGTCCGACGTCGGCGACCATCGACCTTCCGCCGCAAAGCTAGCGGGAGTACGATTGGATCAAGGCCGCGGCGGCCAAGTATCGCTCCTCGAGTTTCTACTCGTTCATTCTCCGAGGGTGGTGCGAGGGCTCGAGACCGATCGGCTTCGATAATGTCCACTCTTCAACCTCCCACGATGGACCGCGTTCGGTCAGCAGACTGGGACATTGGTGTTCGACCCGACGCTCACGCACAAGCGGATTTCGTCCTTGCGCATTCGTCAACGTCGCACATTTCTGTTGCTCCGCCGCCAATCGCGAAACAACGATCAACCAATGTATCTACACATGCCGCTATTGTGCATGAGGTTCTCGCGGAGGAGCAAGTGGCTCTAGCGGATCGGTTGGAGGAGGAGGAGCAGGAGGCCGAAAATGCCACTAAACCGAGGTCCTGGTTTACATCATGGATGTTCAAGAAACACCCTCCTCCGCCTCCTGCCGAGGGGAGTGAGTGAATGTACATTATCTGTGGCGAGCCGTTTTATTATTTGTTACCGTGATGACTCGATACCCTTCGGAATAATTAGATAGTAGAGCATATTTGCACGGCCCTTCAGATTCTGGCGATCACTCCTCAGATTTTGGCGAACAAAGTGATTGATGTGACGAGACCCGCAAAACTCACCACATATCCCGTCCACAGGCTGCATTCCCACTCCCAAAAAAAAAACAGAATTCCTGCCACCCTCCCCAGCTCTACCACGCTGACTTTACAGGCAAATTGGACGAGAATTGAGCCTATCCAACGAACAAAATCGCGGCTTAACCCCGTTCGGGCGTCACAACTTTCTGAAAATCACTCATCACTTTTTGGATCAAACGGGCGTTTTGGGGGGTGCAAATATGCTCTAGTCCTCTGACGATACGACACCATACGCGCGTGATGTACGATATTTCCGAGAGTCCCAGCATCAATATATTGATCTGGTTTTTCACCGCTACCGATGTTTTTCCCCCGGCCGAACTTCGCGACTGGAGTGCTTCGCTACCGACGTTCAACCTGGTGTCACTACTTTTAAGGAGACATCGTCCAATGCCGGCCAAGTCATCCCCTTCACAATGGTCGGACTTTTGACTTGGGTTACTCTGGGCCTTTACGCGCTTGCCTGCGAAGCTGGTACCACTATCTGGTCTGGGAACTTCAATGCGTACCCCACTGTTGCTACATTTGATCTATGTAAGGTGCCCCGGATGTGGTCAGACCCCGTTTCTGATTTATCTCAGGGAGCTTCAGCAACGAGGTGGGACAATACCAATGGTATATCCATGGGAATCAAAGCACTTCCCGCTACTTGTTCGTCTGTTATTCTTTATGCCCAGGTAACGCTCTCAACAGCTCGCAGAGGACTCGATTCCTCGTTCAAAAATCCTGCGGACACTAGCGAAACGCACGGCCTTAGAATGACCATCGATACCACGTCGCAATGGAATTCGCAGTTCGAGAGGTCCGAGCTTATTCCTCAGGTAGCTGCTGTTCAAAATGTCGCAGTTTCTTTACTTAGCGGAGCTTAAGACGACTGCAAATCTGGGGACCGGCAATCTCTTCTACCATTTTTCTATCTCGCACCCGGTCACCAACCTTCCAGATGTGAGCCAGCATTCAAGTGTTCATCGTGTGTATCCTCTAATCGACAGGTAGTCCACTCTTGAACACCAGGTATTGTTACAACATGTGTTGTGGAAATTAAACGCAATCTCACTCGTCCAAGGTCTGCTTTTTCGAAAGTCATTTCACCGAGGTATGCTTCACCTTTCACGAAGTGGATGATCTCTCAAGAGTTGTAGTTGAAATACGGGGTTGGGAACGGCACCCACTTGACATGGATGGAAAGTTTTCATTCGTTACTTGTCACTGGCTATCTGACGCCCCAAAAGACACAGGGCGTTGGTCACTGGGACACCCCGTTCACCCCAGGGGTATGGTATAATTTTGCGTACGACATCGACGTCAGTTTCGAGGCATTTTCGAAGATGTTTTGGCTAACAGCGGCTCCTTTAGTTCGCTGCAGGGACTGTTGGTCTTTGGGCCAGTACCGGCTCAAGCCCACTGGTCAAAGTCGTACAGAACATTGCAGCCCCGACATCTACCAACTCTGCCGACTGGCATCTCGGCGTGCTTCGCCTGGTGAATGGCGGAGGTCCCGAAGACTGGTACTTCAGCGGCGTCAAATTTAGCGTGAGCTATTTGAACGGTTTGTGGGATGTCAGCCCTCGCAGTCAGCTCTCCCATGGACTATCGCGGCTTGCTGGGTCTCGTTGGTTTCTTGATTCTGTTCAAGTTCCTTGTGGACAAGTTCTGGAAACGACGCTCAGCGTACCCGCCGTTTCCTCCGGGACCACCTCCCCATTTCCTTGTTGGAAATTACCGTGAAATACCCACAAAACTGCCATGGTTGACCTACACAGAATGGGGCCGCCGCTATGGTACGTTCCAAACTTGTGACATTCAACTCTTGAGACTCTGGGACTTCATAGGTGACCTCGTACATGCAAGTGCTCTGGGTCAACATATCGTCAGCGTCAACTCGCTCAAGACAGCCTACGAATTATTCGAGAAACGGTCCCACATATATTCGGACCGTCCCACTGTGCCCATGATTGAGCTGTAAGTGTTTTGCGCTCCACTCATCCCTTCTCATCTATATCTGCTACAGTCTCGGATGTGAGTACTTTCCTCCGTGAACGCACCGGGCCCGGCGCCTGAACACTTTTCAGGGGATTTCAATATAGGATTGCTGGGTTATGGAAATAAGTGGCGGCGAGAAAGGAGAATGTTCCAGCAGCATTTCCGCCGCGACATATCACGAGCATATCAGCCCATTCAAACCAAAAATGCGCACAGATTCTTGCGAGGACTCATGACCAGCCCAGGGGAATTTCGGGAACTCATCAAAACGCAGGTCGTTTCCTTGGTTCATCACCGCTCAAGCTCAACACTTGTCGAATAGCCTAACTGCAGCCGTCATAATGAGCACCGTCTACGGATACGAAATCGAACCGATCAAAGACCGTTTCGTCGCTTTGTCCGAAAATGCTGTGAAAAAACTCGCCGATTCATTTTTGCCCGGTGCTGCGATCGCAAATACTTTCCCGAGCCTCCGATACCTCCCGGGCTGGGTCCCAGGTTGCGGGTTTCAATACCTCGCTGCCGGCGAGTTGCGCAGTTTGTAACATTGCATGCAACTGATTGAATTGTTTAGAGTGCCGGGTTGTGCTTGACGAGATGAAACATGCACCATTCGAGTTCGTCAAGAAGCACATGGTTCGAACAGTGATCTCTGCTCTCCCTCGCACTGATTGGCTTCCACTCACAGTCTGAGGATGTGGTGTCGAAATCGGTTGTAGGGAAGCTGCTTGATGCCAGCGAAGCCCGTGGTCATCCAGTTGAATTGATTCAGGACGTTGCTGCACGGCATATGCAGGCAGGCACTATCAGTAACCACCGTTGTTTATGGGACTCACGAATGTTGTAATTTGACAGCGGGTGCGGATACGGTGAGTGATCCCTGAAGGCCAGCAGCACTATGCTTATCTGTACATGGTACTCAACCTAGACTGTCTCCGCTCTCGCTTCTTTTTTCTTGGCCATGACTCTCCACCCCGATATTCAAAGGAGGGCACAAAGCGAGATCGACGGACATCACTGGGACACATCGCTTGCCGGAGTTCGAAGATAGGACTCTCCTGCCCTTTGTCGAAGCCTTGTACAGAGAGGTTTTGCGGTGGAGGCCAGTTCTACCGCTTGGTGTCGCTCATGCTACAAGCTGAAGATGATGTCTACAAAGGCTACTTCATCCCAAAAGGTACTGGTGACTATTCTGCAGGAACTGATGCAATAACCACATCTTCAGGCACGACTGGTATTCGGTAATACATGGTGCAGACTCTCCTGCCATGATTCTGACCTCACCAACTGTTTTAACGCGATGCCATTAGGGCGATGACCCGTGATGAATCTGTCTACCCAGACCCAGAGCGTTTCAACCCAGATCGATTCTTCACAGCAGAAGGAAGTCTGAACGAAGACGACGTTGGAATAGGTATTCGGGTTAGACTCTCTTTGATTCCAAATCTCTAGTATTCACCAATTCCCCCGACTCAGTTTTGGTCGGCGTGTATGTCCGGGTCGCCATACCGCAGGCGCGACAGTTTGGTCAGGCAATTGTATCCGTTTCTGCGACAATGAATATCTCGAAAGCAAAGGATGCGGCTGGAAAAGATATCGAAACCCATGTTGTTTATTCGGATGGTAACATCAGGTGGGTGCAAACTGTTATTTTGGTCTTGAATGCTGAGTGTTTTCAGCCACCCTGGTCCCTTCCCATGCTTGATTACGCCCCGGTCAGAATCGGCGAAGTATTTGGTTAACGCTACCGCGCTCCACGAGCTGTGAAACCCCAAATTCCTTGTATATATGCAGTCCTCCAAGCTATGATTAACACGTTCTCTGAGATTAATTCATGTGTCAGGGCAGCACCTCGTTGGGGTTTTTGTTTTCGTGGAGGCTCGACTGGGTTTGATCCGAGTCATTGCCGAGGTGCCGATGCCGTCGTAAAAGTTCAACCGTGGGAAGTATGCAAAAAAAGGCCCCGAGGGGAAATTCGATTCTAACGATTGGCCATTACAGGAGAAGTATGTTATAGTCCTTGATCATCCAGATTGAGGAGTGTAAAAAATCATGACCATTCAACGATCATCAGTAGTAAGAGGCAGCCTGCGAGACCTGGTAAGCACTACCAACAGAGTTGGGCGAGCTGTCCTGGTTCCAGTTGCTCCTGCAGATAGAGGTGAGCGGAATGCGCAGATGTATCCAGACTTCAACGCACGAGGGTACGTAGTAGTTGGATCCGATGTCGTGGCCGCTGAAGCCGAAGTCGTAGTTGCTCAACGATCCGTCGGAGTTGTAGAAGTCGCCGTAGTGGGAAACGATGTTGTTGTCGTAACCAGCCTGTTAGAAAAGGATGTCAGGTTGCGATCCGCAGATTCTGAGCTGTAACTCGAACATGGTGGCTGGATCCCGAGTTGCGAGTGAGATCGTGGCTGAAGCCGCCGAGGGAGGCGTAGTACTGCTGGAAGACGATCGTCTGCGTCTCAACCTGGAGGAAGGTTCATTCACAGAGCCTTTCTCCCTCTTTTGAACGCACCTCGCAGATTTGCTCTGTGATAATCCTGGACGAAGAACGACCAAATGAGCACTCGAGGTTAATCGAGAAGCGAGCGATAGGCGTACTTCTTGGCCATCTCCTGCAGCACGGCCAGGCGCTGCTGGATGATCGTAATCTGCTCGGTGTGGCAGACGAGCTCCTGGTCCTGCTTGATCTACGACTTGGTTCATATTGTGGTGGGCGAAGTCGTCAGAGCCGTAGAAGTTGTCAAAGTTGGAGAGGGAAGATATTCCGCCCCAGTTGTTGAAGGACTGGCTTCGAGGGGCTGCAATACCGTTAATACTAATATTGCATGGGGAAAGAACACAAACCAAGAGCGTTCTTGTAGGCAATAGGGCTGGACATCACGCTCGTGGCGAGGGCAACGGCGACGAAAGGAGCGGCGAATTTAGCGAACATGATGATGATGATGTGAAGGAGGATGTGTTCAGACTATAGGCTCGAGGGTTAGCAGACCTCAACTGAAGGATTAAACCGAGCCTACCTGCGTCAAGAAAGTAAGGCCAACTGGAAGAATACAAACGAAGTGTGAAAGATTGTGAACTAGGCAGCCTGGCCAAACAAGGGTGAGGAGCGAGAACGAAGGACAAACGAATAGATTCTCAGAGACTGCCCACCTCACTTTTATACCGCTGCCTGTCGCCCATCGGAACGCCTTACCAGGTCTCTGGTACGGGCAGTGAGGTATTTCTCAGCAGACGACTGACATTTGGGCGCGGACGCCTTGTGTTCCATGCCTACGTCTGGCTTTTGGCGTCTGGATGTCATGAAGAATAGCATCAGGCAGATCGCGATGGAGGCGCAGATTGACCGGGCGCGGCAGTATGTGTGGATCGTTGGGAGAGCGATAACCTTGACCTCGATATTCATCCTCCATCTGGCGCGCTTCGGCCATTCATACCAGGTGAATATAGACATTGTAATGCGACGCGCATCGGGGCAAGTATGGGTCCGGATAATTTATTCTGGCATCTGGCATGTTGACTGTTGGCCTTCGCTCAGACTCCAGTCGAAGCAAGTGCCCTCCCAACTTAGATTCCTGTCCACCGCTGGCAGCCGATCCAGTAGGACGCTTGTCGTTGCAATTTCGGCGGACCAGCGGTTTTTCAACTCGCACATCCCACTGCACTCTGAATTATTAGCAGAAACGGAGACTAAAGTAGAGATACTGTGCAAATAACGGTCGCCTTGCGAGCGAGAGACTATTCTTTAGGCTGGGCATTTAACTGAGACGTGAACTGCACACAGCGGGGCATGATCGCAGTCAACATGTCGCGTCAACGTCATTCGTCTTCTGTCTTGGTTCAAGTGATGAGGTCGTCAGGGTAGGCGACGATGCCGGACACTCCAAGCCAGGCTGGACTGTCGAGCGTCAGCGCTCACTTGACTCACCGCCGCTCATAGCAATATCGAAATCAAAATTCAACCTAAGTTGATTTTAGATGTCATAGCGGTGTGTGCATGAACACAAACAAACAGCAGGGCGAAAATGAGAGTATCCAGCGATTGAAACAGGGTAGGCGCATCTACGAAACAAGGTCAAATTCGGTATTTGTTCACGCGGGGAAAGAGTACTCGGTTGAAATTTTTGGGTCGAAACTTGTTCCTAAACTTCTAACCACTCCTGCGTCCAAGCAGCCGCTGAGCATTTTTGCTTCTCACGTCAAGTTTCTCCTCTTCATTGAGGAAAGGCGAGTTAGCCATTGCCTCGGCAGCCGCATCCACCGATGAAGCGGGTAGATATGGATAGTCAGTGCCGTATAGCAAGAAAGTACGGGGAAATGTTATACGCCAGCAACCCGCCCAGTTGATGGTCGAACGTGAACTAATACTTATCAGCGTGTTGATGCCGGTGGGTAGAAGAACATACACCGGCGCTGTCCCACCAGCAACTGAGAGAAACCGTGAGCGCTGCAAAACCTCGATAGAAAAAGATGAACCGTGTCCTAAGAGCGTCCATCACGCTATCGAGTAATGACCCAGACGGCATGCTCCTGAGTATCGCGCTTAGCTGAGTAATGCATGCAGTATTGTAATTTACCTGTCGATTACTGACGGAAACGATCCTCCGACTGGGCGAAGCTTTTGGGGACCAAGTTTGAGTTTAAATGCACTACTCACGGTGGGGTAGAATAAAGTTCAAGCTGTGCAAGGCAAACACGGTCAGCGAGATGAAGAATTAGTGGGTAAGAGTGACTTGACCGCGTATAGTTCGTGAGCGTCTGCGAGAGCGCCAGATCTAACATCGTCCTCGCTGACCAGCGTCAGAAAAAGAGACTGACAATGCGACGGAAAGGTTACCAGTTTCAAAGCTGTGTGACAAGTATCATAAACCGTTACTTTCAACCACAGAAGTCACGTACTAAAATTCGGCAAGGACCTAGTTGTGTTCAATCTAGTAAGGGACAGACGGCCCGGACGCATATGCATGCTCAAAACGTACTGGCGAGTGAGCCGTGGGGTTTGCTTTGATGA
Source organism: Mycena filopes (assembly GCA_029281495.1). NCBI lineage: Eukaryota > Fungi > Basidiomycota > Agaricomycetes > Agaricales > Mycenaceae > Mycena > Mycena filopes. The sequence continues at coordinate 1,776,915 of JARIHR010000011.1, read as the reverse complement.
GTGTTTCGTTAACCTTGAGCAGGGGTTCAGTGGGGTGTATGACGACAAGGCCTGAGCGCCAACATGAGTATGTGCCGGAACGAGGGAGAGAGAAGGAGAATAAAGCAACCCTGGTGATCGTTCAGGGCAGCAAAGAACCGCGTAAATAGTCCATCTCCGAGGTAATAACCCTCGTGGTTGGAAGACAGAGCAACACCGAGAGCGCCGAGCGAGCCGAGAGCACTAAGCACGAAGCCATGAGGCGCTGAAGCTCTAAATCAGACCAATCACAAACTAGTCTGCCTCGGTGATACTGTTGTGCATTACAAGACGGAACACATTAATAATTTTCAAACTCACGAAGCATCCACATGTGGTAAGGGAATCGTGCCGAAGAATCCGAATCGATCGGGGAAAGCTTTCGATAAAGCCGCCATATTTTCGTTCAAAAGCCGTGCAATGGCAAGCTGGTGGGAGGTAAGATAACTGTAGACGAATGGAATAGCTCGCCGCACGGTAGCGCCTTTATCTCCTGGGTATAAGTTGGGGTTGGGTACACTGAAATACTTCTGCGAGGGTGTCAATTGGACGAATGTGCACTCAGCGAGAGACATACTCTCCAATTGACTGATCAGCCATAAGTTGGAGATGGTCCTTCAAGCTCCACTGCCGAATATTGACTCCTTATTCGATTGGGAGGGAATCGGATAAGCGCACCTCGGTGGAATCTTGACGAATGTTGCCGTACCACTTCGGCGCATAGTGAACTGAACAATATCATGGCTTGGACTTATCGGAATTTTGGAATACGAACCGTGCACGTCGATTGCGGCGACCCCCTCGGCGGCATGAACGAGAGAGTCAAGCAATCCGGAACTTGCCGTTTCGAAATGGTGCCAATAGACAATCTCCTCCAAGGCAGGTCGACTAAAGGCGAAAGCACCCAAGTCGATACCGTCAGTCAGGGCGCGGGATACTATCGCTTGAGAGATAGGATCATCTGGAACGCCCGCAAAATATTGCTGTTTGGTGGCCAGCGCTCGAAGGATGGACAGAAAGAAAGCAGAAGCACACAGGTAGCGGGTCTGCATGGTTGACGAGGGAGTAAGGACGTGGGATTGGGCCTTATGTACCCTAAATCGTTTCCAGTGGGCTGTTCGCGAACTTTGAGGAAATTCGGGTTGACGTTAATGTGGGTCTTCTATCGCCGCCTGGGTGTCAATTGGTTACAGCCGAACACGTAGCTCAAAGGTCAGAGCTCTATTCCAGCTGTGCGACAGTGCGACGACTCTGAGGTGGTTCAAACGGATTGTTCCGGCGTCACATCTCATCAAGTTCCCACGGTGCCCTCTCCGCTCTTGCGCTCATATTCTCGGTTTGTCGACTCGAGACGCATTTATAGCCTCCAGCCTGGCCAGGAACATCAGAACATCATAACCTTATTCGCGCTCAATTGGCGCGTATGGCGAAGCCACGAGTCACCTTTACATTTGTCAAACGCTTTCAAGTCCATGCTTGCCATCGTTCTGACTTCTCTCAGATCCGTCCATGGCGAGTCGACAGATAATTTGGTAGATGATCAACCCTGTCTACGCCTGAATATTCACCCAAGTGCATTCAGCGTTCCGTTTGGGCTGGATGGGCAGATGCACCCCTGAGTAATCACGGTTCGTTGAATGTCTAAACGAGTCGCTGCACTTCATTGAACGAACAACTCAGGTATGAATGTACACAAACTCGTCTCAGAAGAATGCAGTTCCATCAGCTCATCTTGCGTGGTCTTAGCAAGCTCAAGCTCTCGCAACTGTGCTGGCCGAAACTCAATTTACTGCCATACACTGCTCGCCTCTGGCGCGCGCCAACATGACCGCCGAAGCAATTCTGAACAAGCAATCACGCTCACCTCCCCTCATTGTATCGCCCCTCCTCCGAGAGCAAAATTTTGGTGTCGCAGAAGGGAAACCGTCAGCAGGGAAAAGAGAACCGGACACCGAGCTCTCTGACCTATTCGACCAAGGAATCTATCCCAGTCTCCATGGCCGGCGTGACAAATTCCCGGAAGGAGAGAGCCTGGACGATGTTCGGGACCGAGCCAGTATAGTCTGGAGAGAGATCTTGATACCCTATGTGCATGAGGTTGCAAGCATCGACAACGACGACGTCCACGTCGCCGTCGTAAGCCACGGCATCTTCATAAAGGAAGCACTGCGTGCACTGGCAAAGTACGACCACACCCTAGATTTGACAGTCTGCGACTACCGGTGGCTCCGCAACACTGCATGGGCAAGACTTACAGTCGGTTTCAAGGTGGGCCGGATATCATCCTAGACTTACGTATCGTTCTCAGCTGTAATCAAACCAGCACGCCGTTGGTGATGCACAAGACAATGTCAACGATATACCACTGCGAGCGCACTTGACACATTTCAACGAGTGTGAGCACCTGGCTTCTGTGGTTCGTGTACATCGTGCTGTTGTTTCATATAGACTGATTGGGAGTAGAAACGGCAGAAAATCGGTACCGGTCGTGAGGCTTATGACGGACGACAGAAGGATATTCGTGGATTTTTTGGCGCAAAGCCGAGCGCGCGTAGATCAAGACCTTGAAGCAGAGTTAGAACACGACCCAAATTCAGATCGTATGTACACGCACAGTACAATTCTATTAGCCTGAACCATAGGGGAGAAGTACTTTTCTGAGTTTGTGTGTCTGAGCGGGTGTTGAATACGCGGTATTACCCAGCCGGTTCAATCGTGCTGGTGACTTATTGGCGTTCAAATGTGAACGGAATGCCTGCCCCTAAATAACGCCAGAGTCAGCCTGAAGCCAGGGCCAAGTATTGGGGCTACGGACGCGTTTGAAGGACTTGAGTCCCGGTGAACTCCTCCATCTTTTCTTCGCTCCCTGATGGCTCTTCATTTTGTACTTTGCCTCGAGAATAGACGTGGTAGAGAATGGGCGCGGTCTCCATAGTGTTTGGGAGGCGCAGAGCCGGACAGTCGATAGAAAGTGAGAGAACATTAGGCGCTAGTGGCAAGCTGTGCCTGCCGCACGTGCCGAAGCATCCCTCCCTCAACGCAACACGATGAGCGACCCACTTTCCACCCCGCAAGACGATGCTGAGCGCGTAAATGCGGTCTATTCCCTGCCTTCCGTTCAATTCTTATCATTTCTGCGACTTAGATTCGTCTTAAACGGCTTGCTAAGCTTCAAGGCCCTGCGTCCGCTTCCTCAAGCGCTTCTACCCCGGCTGCCACCCCTCCGCCGCAAGTAAAGCCCTCTCCAAAGCCCCCTGCCGCATCCCCTCCCCTCAAGCGAGTCGCCGAAAATCCATTGCCCGTCCCAGTGGCGTCCGTGAAAAAGAAGGCTCTTTCGCCTCTCAATGTGAATGAATGGGAGCACGAAACAATCAGCCACGTACTGAATGTTACCCTGGATGTTCGTCTCGTTGCTCGGTCTTCACACGTCTCGAATAACATGTGTGTGTGTGTTAACAGCGAAAACTAGCAGAACAGAGTGGCTACGAGGTTGTATGGCTCAAGCATCTGGCGGAGGAACTTGCGGCTGAAGATCCTCGTGTGTGATGCGATTCAATCTCTAGCTCTCAACTCTGACGCTCCACTGTAGAGCAAAGCGTCGTCCAATTGAACGGAGACATCATCGACCGCTTGTTAATTTCCAGACTTGAGCTGGATCCTACAAATATGTCGTGGGTCGACCAACCCTTGAATTTGCATGCCCTTACGTGCAGCAGCGATGATTTAGAATTTCTGCCAGTTTTGGCGTCGTTACCTCCCCAACAAACCACTTTTGAATATTTGGTAGGATGCTGGAAACGTCTCAACTCCGCACGGTCGAGTTTGATGAAGAAGGTATGCATACATATCGCGATCTGAACTTTCACTCAATGGAAACCCGCAGTCTTACTCCCCAGTCGACGTTCAGAATGCCCTCAATCGCCTGGAAAAACTCCGCGAACTAATAATCAGTTATACTGGTCTAACACTCCAGGAACCCGAGATGTTCCCTCAACCTTCAGGGTAGCCCGACGCTTGTCTGCCTTTCGATTGTGCTGACTAGATCAACCCAGCCGACCTCTGGGTCCACCCTGAACTGGTTGCTCCTCTTTTGTCGCTATCTGCGCTCTCCGCACCTCTCTTGGGTTCTTCATCCTCATCTCCGAACACTCTCACCCCATCCGATATCGATATTTTCCTACAAGATCTCACTCGCCGATTTGAACCTGATCATGAAATCGACGATGTTCTTGGGCCCGTTGTGCGCCAGCTGCTGTTCCACCCATCGCTCTTTAGGCCCGAGGGTCTTGGCGGTGGTGATGCTGGATGGCGTGGCGTCGTCAGTGGTCTGGAGGCGCTCGTGTCCATCAAGGGCATCGCGATGATGATCACAAGAATGGAGGAGTGGAACCCTCCCAATGCAACAGCGGCGTCCTTTGAGTCGCACTCCTTGCTCGGGCCTTTATGCAGACTCGGCATTTTCGGCCGAGAATGGGTTCGTCGCTGTGTTTTCGTTTCTACTTTGACTTTTAGTACAAGTTCTTCCAGCCTAGCATCGCGCAGGCGTATTTCTCCGACCCCGACAAAAGGTCGCGGGATGATATTGACTCTTCGAATGCGAGTCTGCGTGGGACGTTGAAGAGCCTCCAGGTGCGCTCGTATTTCTCTCTCTTGAAGCAATTTTAACCGTCGTGGCAGTCCTCTCTTTTCAAATATTCAACACACTCGTTCGAGCGTCTGCCGAGTCAAGAGAAGCGGTTTTAGAGTACTTTGCCAGAGTGGTCTCTTTGAATGTGAAGCGCGCTGGCATGCAGGTAGCCATTTCCCTCCATGCTGTCGCCATCGCCGGCTGACATCAGCCAGGTCGAGGCAGAGACAGTCGCTAGCGACAGCTTCATGGTCAACCTCCAAAGCATTCTTCTACGCTTCGCTGAGCCCTTCATGGACGCTAATTATGCCAAGGTGAGACCTCCAGATTGACCAGACGTTATTGTTGACTGACATGAAAAAGATGGATCGTATCGACCCCTTGTTCTATGCTCGTTCGGACCGTATCAACTTGAAGGATGAAACCAGGATCAAAGCGACTAGTGAGGAGGCGAATGCGTGGGCAGAGTCGCAGCAAGACCCCACAGCTGCCGCGCCTAATTTCGTCTCCAATATCTTTTACCTGGCCGTGGCGATGAGCCACTACGGTATCCTTCGTACCATCAGCACTTACAGCGACCTGGCCAAGCACATCGAAGATATGCAGCGACATCTGGATATGCTGAACGGAGATGGGTCCTGGATGGGGGTACGTAGACCTTTTTCCCCCCGTCAAATCGCTCTCCTGACACCTTGTCTCCACAGAGCCCCCTGCAGGCGCGGACTGAGCAGGCGATCAACACGGTCAAGGTTCGTTGCTTTTTCTCTTCGAGTATGTGTGTCCTTACTGGCGAGTGACAGGTGGAGATGGCCAAGATTCGGATGCAGCAGTTGGCGTTCGAGGCACAGCTTCTGGACCCCGAGCTTGTCTTTAGGTCCATCGGTTTCACCAACTTCCTTTCGACATGGTTGATCCGTCAAGCCGATCCTAACAAGAAGCATCCCAATCCCCCTGCGGAGTGCGTCCTTTCGCTAACTTGAACTTTGTCCTTCGTACTCATCCACTGACAGGATCCCTCTTCCAAAGGAAGTTCCCATGTCCTTCCGGGTCCTTCCCGAATACATCGTCGAGGACATTGTCGACTACCTGCACTTTATTGTCCAGTCCGTCCTCTCTCTACTGTGCCGTAGAATGGATCACTTACTCGCATGCTACAGATCATCCCCAGACAAGTTTGAGCTCTCCGGTAAAACCGAGTTGCTTATCTTCGTCCTCACGTTCTTGAATTCTACTTGGTACATCAAGAACCCGTTCCTCAAGTCCAAGATCAACGATGTCTTGTTCTTTGGAATTTGGGGGTATGGTCGTGAGCGCAATGGGTTACTCGGCAATATGCTGAACAGCCATCCGTTGGCGCTGAAGCATTTAATGCCGGCGTTAACGCACTTTTACATCGGTTAGCACTCGACACCGTTTACACCCGTCATTAACTGATTCTGTCTGGCAGAGGTGGAGCAGACGGGAGCGAGCTCCCAGTTCTATGATAAATTCAGTGCGTCTGGGTTTACCTTGGAGAGCGGTATGTTGATCCGGAAATTTAGGTGCTCGGCGAAACATTTCCTACATCTTGAAAGTCGTCTGGGACAACCCGACGCATCGGGAGGCCCTCAATGCCGAGGCTGCACGGTTGGGATCCCTTGTCTATGCGTGCGCTCTCGATTACTGACCTGTATATGCAGGGACGTCAACAAATTCGTTAAATTCGTCAACTTGATGATCAACGACGTTACATATCTCATGGACGAATCGTTGAGTGACCTCAACCAGATCCACAACATCCAGCAGGAGATGGACGACCAGGCAACCTGGAATGCACAGTCTGTGCAGCATCGCAGAGAGCGCGAGGGCACGTTGCGCACACTCGAGCGCCATGCAGGCGGCTACATCAGTCTCGGGCGCTCGACCGTAGAGCTGCTCAAGATCTTCACCGCGCAGACGAAGGCCCCCTTCATGATGCCCGAGATCGTCGACCGCCTCGCGGCCATGCTGGACTACAACCTGCACGCGCTCATTGGGCCCAAATACCGCGACCTGGAGGTCCGCGATCGGGAGAAGCTCAAGTTCAATCCCAAGGCGCTCTTGAGCGACATTATTCAAGTGTTCCTGAACCTGAGCGACAGGGAGGAGTTTGTGAAGGCAGTGGCGGCGGATGGGCGGAGCTACAGCCAGGAGTTGTTTGAGAGGGCGGCAAACACGGCCATTCGGAGGACGCTCAAGTCGGAGCAGGAGGTACAGCAGCTGAGAGCCTTTGTGGCAAGGGTGGAGGAATGTAGGTTGAATATGGAGGCGGAGGAGGATCTCGGGGAGGTACCGGACGAGTTTCTGGGTATGTTCACCACGATACACGACTGGATCAAATTTACTAAAGCGAATTCCAGACCCGCTCATGTTCACTGTCATGCGCGACCCGGTGCGACTGCCATCGTCGAACGCCATTCTGGACCGCTCGACCATCAAGTCTCACTTGCTTTCCGATGCTAAGGATCCGTTCAATCGCGTGGCATTGACCATAGAGGAAGTTATTCCAGGTCAGTCCCCGTGCAGTACAGAAATGACAGCTGATTGACCGTCTCGCGTCTAGATACTGCTCTCAAGGCCCGCATAGACGCGTTTTTGATTGAACGCAGAACCAAGCCAGCTGCGATTCCTCAAGCTCCTCCTCCTGCTCCAATTGTCCCAGAGGACGTCGCCGTATCACAGGATACACCAATGGACACAACCTAAACTGATGGCCCGCTGTTTTACAATGTACAAAATAGATCATTTCTTCCTTTTCGTTCCCCTTCCCCTCGTGGATGTAGATGCTGCTGCTCCTCCACGTCCCCTGCCCGTACCTGTCTTTTTGGGCGGCTTCTTCCGCGTCCCTTTTCCTGGCGGAGGCGTTGGACCTGTATCTGGGGTGAGGTTAAGCAGGTTTTTGTTGCGGGCAAGGCGACATACCAGGAGAAACATCGCGCATCTCGGTGTCCTCGTCTCCCCCATACTCTGTCCCGCCCTCGGTGATTGTTACGCTGTCCCGTGGTGTGGGCGGTAGCATGCCCTCGTCGCCACTCTCTTGCGTCAGGGCACTGCTATCGCTGTCCCCGCCCACCAATCCTGCCAAATCGAGCTTGCTCTTGCCACGCTTGCGACCTGCTCGCGTCGTGCGGCCAGCCGGAACGGGTTGTGGGGACGGCGACGGGGACACGGGGGAGGGCGTGTCGCGCATCCGTCGCTGTGCGATCATCTCCTCAATCTTGGCGTCGTACGGGAGCGCGTATTCTTCGCGGAAAAAGGGGTGTGCGGCGAGGTTCTCTGAGGGGGACGGGAAACGGATGGATATGGGTGTGGAATGCGCGGAGGTGCGGGCTTCGTAGCTTTCAGCTTCAGCGTCCTAGATGTTGCACAAAGTCTGCTCAGGTAATTAGGGATGTCCAGGCTGCGAGGGCTGCTTACAATGGCCTCCAGCGTGTCCATGTCGTACAAGTCTCGTAGCTTGTCCCACACCGCCTGTACGGTAACTGCATGGCTCGTGTCTTTCTGGATCCCGTTGCGAATGTTGAGGATGTGGAAATGGCGGTGTATACCGACTGGTCTGGCCCGCATTATGGCTCGAAAGAAGGCTATTTCGCCTTCGACCGTGCCCAGGAACTCGAGCGACTCGGCCGTGTCGTGGACGGTCATTTCATGGACGTTCATTTGTGCGTCGGATACGTGGCTGTGTGGTAGTCCCAAAAGAGAATCTATTTCACACGGGTCCCTCCTTTTTCCGTACCGCCAAGTTCCAACCGTCCCACAATCGTAACAAGCCCTGTTCGTAAGTATCCTGCAGTCGTCTCTTCATGCGCATCAGTGGCGCGAAAAGAGTCGACCTCAGCTTTGCAATTGGTTCCCACGGTTGACTTTTTTTACTTCAATTGCAGAGTAAACTCCCGTTCTTATCCCGCCCAATCCAATGGCCACAGCTCGTCCGCTCATCATCGGCCCCTCTACGGGACCCGAAGCACCCTACCTGCTACAGATGGAAGGCGAAGTAATCAGCGGCTTCGGGCGCGGCTCCCAAGAACTAGGCATCCCCACCGCCAACCTCCCCGTCGACAACAACCTGACACCATGGATCGCCGAGGTCAAGTTTGGGGTGTATTTTGGCTGGGCGTCCCTGCGCCTGCCGCCATCACATCCGAACCACGTCGCCGCGACGACCCCCAGCTTATATCCCATGGTGATGTCAATTGGGAAAGAATTCGTATTACAAGAACAAGCTGCGGTCAGCTGAGGTGCACGTACTTCACGAGTTCGGGGCCGACTTCTACGGCGTCGAGATGCGGCTGCTGCTCATGGGATACATCAGGGAGGAGAAAGACTACCCCGATAGGGAAGCGCTGATCGAGGACATCATCATGGACTGCGATGTAGCGCGCAGGAGCTTAGACCGCGAAGCTTGGGCATTGCGGGAGACGGGAAAGGGCACGGTGGATGGGAGTTGGTTGACGCGATAAACACCAGGGGTGTTGCAAGGTGTTGCGTTGATCGTCAATTCGGAAGGGTTTCGTGCCCAGGTTTTTCCGACTCACACTGAGCCAGCATCAATGTCCGGACGGGATTTTTCCCTTTGTCGGGAATGCAGGTAATCCCAGGAGCCTTTTACCCAAATCCATCCCAACGCTGGGTTCTGCGCCGCCGTAAGAGCGAAAACATTCTCAGAGTTGGTTTTCAACTTCATGCCCGGTTGGTTTTCGCGCTCGTCAGGACAATTTTCTTTGGTTGGTTTCGCCATCCAGGTGCTCAGGGGCACAGTGAAAGTGCCGCTGTGCCGTTTCAAGTGCTGCAAATTGCCGCTGCGACATTTTGACGTGCCGCTGCATCTGCCAAAATTGCCGCTGCCGATTGCCGTTGCACGTCACACTGCCGCTGTGTCACGCCGCACCTCAGTTTGCCTTCAGCGGCAAGTTAGTTAAACATTGCCCGGAGGCACCACTATTAGACTCCCTTGAACTGTATGATCTGTGTAGACTTCCGGGCCAAATCAATAACTTCTACAACCTGGTGTTAGCTCGAAGGTTCAGGTGAGTGGTCAAACCTCAGTGGGGGAGTGAAACAGCATAAACATCATGTAGAGTCGAGATTGTTGCTCGAGTACATGCTACAGGTGGTATCCACAAAGCACACTGTGCATGGACACTTTCCCCGGGCTTGATTCCGCTATCGTCGGTGAATTTGGAACCCGATAAATTTCTTGAATTGTCGATGATGCATAAACGGCGGAAAGATTGGCATGAACGCCCTTGGTGACACTAGGATGTCTAGGGTTGATTCCAGTCGTTCATTCTGGACTTGAGGAACAAAAACCGCAAGGTTCTACACTTGTTCGGCGTGTCTGCGATGTCGTCGGTGTTTTGTGTTGAAAAACTAAATCCCGAATAACTCAATTGAAAGTGAAGATGAGCGTGTTTCCTCACCAGAGGATGGATATGGGGTGCTTCCGAGTGATTATCCGTACGAATCTCATATCCCAATGTTTGACCGAAAAAAAAGTGCCGCTGCAACATTGCCGCAGGGTGGCTGTGTTGCCGCTGCCGCAACCCAGTACAAGTTGAACAAAGTGTATTCCGCTCCTAGTGGAAGTCAGGATTAGTAAGAGACTGAGGGATGACATATAGAGCCTTTATGACCAGTAACCTAAAAAGACCTCACCCAGAAAACTGTCGCAGCGGCAACGGGCACTTTGCCGCAGCGCTGCCGCTGAGGTTGTGTCGGCGCTGACTGCGTACTAGAGCTTTTACTGCAGCAGAAGGAGTTGGGACACGATCAGTAGTCAGTTTTAATGCCCACCATCCATGGAGGAACCCACCAAGATCGAAACAATGTTGAAAACCTGGAGTTGAACAATGAAGTTGAAGTTGAATATTAGTGTTGAACCACTGGCGAAAGCTTGAACGAGGGTAGAAGCGGACTCGGCGTCGACAACGAGGATGGGGAGCACAAGGTACCCGCACGGTGGGAGGTGCCACAGACAATTTGAAAGTGATGTTCGACGACTGACACGAGTCGAAGTTGAAGAAGTGCCGCTGGCGGCGATGCGGCAGTTTGGTCACAATGCCGCAAGTCACGGGCCAAATTGCCGCAGGCAATTGCAAAAGTGCCGCATGCAGAAAGCACGACTGCCGCTGCATGCAGCACGATTGCCGCTGCAAAGTGCCAAAAGTGCCGCTTGCAAGTGCCGCAGAGTGCCGCTGCAGCTTATTTGCCGCTGTTTGGTTGCCGCAGAGTGCCGCTGCAAGTTGACTCAAGTCGTCCCTCAACGATGTTCACGACGTTCAATTGACCTCAAATTGACTTCTAGACGTTCTACATACAACATAGGTACGTCCCTACCTGAGAATCGAGGGCCGGCGGGTACGTTGAACACGAGTTCAACATGTGCCGCAGGTTGAACTGCCGCTGAGTGCCGCAGAAATTGCCGCTGCATGCGGCAGCGGCACTGCTGCGGCAAAATATCTTTGCCCGGTGCTCAGGGGTTGTTTTTCAGGCCAGAGCAGGCGGCGAGACTGGGTCAATTTGATCCAAGTTGGGCTTTTTGTCTGGTGTCCATCGTTCTCAAACCGCCTTCAGCTGGCCCCTTTGTAGATTCGGTGGGTTTCTCGAATTGCACTCCCCATCAGCTCAAAGCCTCATCGTCGAACCGTCGCTGACCGCGTCTTTTCTAACGGATAACTTGAAGCACACTGGCCCTGAATTGGTCAACTCGGAAACCAAGCAGCACACGCCCTATTTCCGTGCGAACCAGTTAGTAGTTCACCTTCTGCAGAAAGAAATACGTACGCCGTCCATGCCGCGAAGGTTCATTCGCGCTTAGTATGGACGCTCTAACTTGGTTTTTGCTGTAGTTGCAAGTCGTTCAAGTTGAATGATATGTCTGGGTTCGCGCTGTCTGAGCCGCGAAGGTTGGGGTTTGCTGAATTTTTGACTCTGATAGTATTCACTACACCGTATTCGACGGGCGAAAAGCAACTTTCGCGCGCCCGACGACAACCCGACGACGCGAAAAGAATTCCGGATCCGAGTGCGCAATCTACTTACTCAAACGTGCATCAAACCCCTGCCCCAAGCCCGCGGCCTCGTCTCGGAGCGCAATAGGTGTGGCCTGGTTCACGTTTGCCATTCTCTGTTTGTCAACCACCATCGCACTAAATGTATTCAGTCGTCTCTCAAATCTTAGCTTTGCAACTAGTTTCCCACGGTTGACTTCTCATTGGGCCGTCGGCATTCTGATTTGCAGCAAGTAAGGCGCACCGCAAAGACTCGGCTCCCCGCCATGACTTATATCCCGTGAATCCCCTCTCCCTTAGGTCTTTGGCTTTGCGGGCTCCTGCTCTCAGGGCGGTCGTAACTTGAAGGCTCAGGGGTGACCGTGTTATTTTACAGGTGCGTAATTATTCAGAGCCCCCCGTCCTCAGTATCTCCTTCTATCTTTGGCTTTGCGGTCCTGCTTTGCTGTAAGCGTATCGGCTGGCGTACAAGTTCAAAATGATCAGGCTCATTTTGATCAATTCCCACGTTGATTCCCACGGTTGACTTTTGCGTGAGTCGATTTTGCGGTAGGATACGAGGTTACGACTACAGTGGGAAGAGAATAGCTCTACAGTGACCGCGTTTCAAGCGCGTCGTCTTTCCGGGTGTGACCGGGTGCCCAGAAATTCCAAGCAGCAAAGACGTTGAATATATCACTCTCTCGGACTTTCTGCCAAGCTGAATCATGTTTTGTGGTTCATATTTAAGGTAAGAGAGCAAGGCGACCGTGAGACCTCCAGAGCAGCCCCGCAAGGTCTGCCCGGACGCAGGCAAGCGCGGTCACCGACTCAAAAGATCAAGAACAGTCAAGAACCTAAGCATTTAATATACCCGCTCTCCCACCGTCCCAATCGGAGCTTGAGATATAGAATAATAGAATGTGGGGGTACAGTTATAAGGGAAGGCCAGACTAGGGTAGGCGGTGTTAGTATCATAGCACTGCCAGAACGCGCGTCGCGTCTCACCGCTTGGACTCCCCGCCCTCCGACGGCCCACTGTAGTCATCCGAGCTGACTCCTCCCGTGCTCCGCTCCTCGACGTTCTCCCCGAATCTCCCTGCCACTCGGGCGACTCCTGCCGCGAATCGTAGCGGCTCTCAACCAGTGTCGTCCGCGAGGAATAAAGCCCAGAGTCTAGCGATCTCTGTGACCGCAGCTCCGGCCCCATGTCAAAGTCCTCGTCCACGCTCCGCCGTCCGTTCCTTTCGCCGCCTTGACCGACAAAGGATTTTTTTCAGTCGCAGTGGGTTCGGAAGAAATCAGAGTTGCCGAGAATCAAAGTTGGCATCAATCCCTTTAAGTGACCTCTTCAGCTCTCTCTTCGCGCAAGATCTGACGCGCCATGTCGTCCGAGTCGAGCTGGGAATCCCGCTACGAAGATTGGCACTCGCGATCCAAGCCGAATTCGACCTCGTTCTCGCCTACCCGTTTGGCGCTCTCGCTTGCCGTCCTTCGAAATACGCAGGTGGAGCCAGAGGGTTTCATGCTCGCGCTGTTCGACACCGGGAACAACAAGGTCGCAGTCGACGCAATGGGACGTGTACTCCTCCTGGACGAGACGGACTACGCTGGAATCACTACCCTTGCTCGGCGCGTCGCGCTGGAACTGCCGGAGACAGGCAGATTCCGCAACACCTGGGTCATCAAGCATGCAGCTTCGAGCCAGCCGATCGACCGCGTCTTCTCCAATGTTGATGGAAAACTGGTGGAGACGAGTGTTCAGGGCTTTGTGAAGGGGAAGAAGGAACTCGGGGTGCCCGTCGGCGACATCGTCGAGTTGCCGGAGGTGCTGAGCGAGTTAACGGGGCTCGTTCGGGAAGGTCTCACTGGATACTCCAGGCGTTCGGCGGATTCTGAGATGGTGGGCAAAGTTAAAGCCGTTTTAGCTGGGGAGATTGAGTTGTGAGCGTATTTTTCGTTCGGGCAATGGCGTACAATCCGAGGAACCCAAGCCCTTATTACACAATACCGTCAGTCAAACTGCGCCAATTCCTTTTCAACCCGCCTATTGTCGGCAACCTCATGCTGTGAGAAGCATGCCTGCTGCCCCGGTTTGCCAGAGACTTGCAGCATACCCAAGTCCAATTCTATCGAGCCTCAGTATGGGCTTGCGCTTTGCTTTAGACTCGGATCCTTTCAAAGGATAGCGTCTTTGAGTCTTTACCGTCCACAAAGATTCTGAGTAGACGGTCGGAGAAGTAACAGCGCCGATTCATTGTCTTCTGTGGAGGGCGCAGGCTATAGTTATGAGAGAAGAAAGTTGAAGTTGCTTGTTGAAGGCCGTGAAGGCCGAATCACGGCCTCGTGACTGCTATGTACAAATAGCGCGTCGCGTTCCTGCTTCGCGTACGAAACCCGGTGATCGTTTCAATCGACGCTGGTGTTTTAGAGGTGCAACTTGGTTTAGCAGACGAATACGAATGAATTGAGGGAATAGCTCGCAACAGAGAATTTTGAGAGAACGCCCCCGATTCTTTTACAACTCTTCATAAAAAGGACCAGAAGACAGAGGCCTCGGAAATCACAAAGGGCTCGAATGCGCCCACATTTCGATCGCAGCTCTATGTCAGCCACATGTGCGGGCTATAAATTTGGTGGCTGAGTTCGATCACCTCTGCTCTTGACCTCCATCATCTCGCACACCAGCTAAGTCCCACTTGCCTCTCGACCGTCGACTGACAATTCCACAGATCTTCGGTGACAGCTGGGCGGTCACATCTGAATCCCCCCAGCATCCGAGCCAGCCAGTAAGCTTTACCGACTGGGAGGACCTCCGACGGGCAGCGCGGCATGAGTTGGTTTTCCCGGTAGTCTGCACGGCGGGTAGTCTGCGTTTCGCGACACCAGCCTGTATGGCGGACGGGGACGCTGATATCGTGTCGCCGCCAAGGGTGCACCGGCATTCAAACCGGCGACTAAGGGCCGGTTAGTTAGTCCGGCCGCCAGGCCGGAAAAAAATAAAAGTTGACCCCCTCAAAGCGGCCAAAAACAGGCTCGGAAAATTTTGGTGTCTTTTTTTGGCAGTGGTAAACTCTCCTTCCGATCGTCTGGGGTCAAAAATCCCAGAGATGAAGTGCTACGTCATGTTTTCTGCTGTTTCCGAGTCGACAGAATGGCAACAGGCCTGATTGCGACACTGAATGGGGGTCTGGTCATTCACCTGAGTGTCAGTTATCACTCAGACTCTTCAGTATTGCCTTGCCTGTGTCAAAGTGCAAGTTTTTGTCCCTTATTTATGTTGTCTGCCACCTTGTCCTTTTGAAGAGTCTAGTTTTCGGTGACTAACAACACATAAAATTCATTGGGCATGTACAACATGGTCTGTATACATACAGTCTCACATCTACCCATCCACAACACACTTGCTACCGAAATACGCAAGTTCAACCAAGGTCCGGCAACTAATCACGTAACAAATTACCATATATGGAGCGTGGGAACGTTACGTTAGTTAGTCAGTCCCGCGACCGAGGTTGAAAAAAGAAAATCGGCCCTATATAGTTTTTTTAAATGCCGGTGCACCCTTGGTCGCCGCTGTCCGTGCGCAGTGCATCGCAAAAGCTCCCTTTCGGAGCGTCTGGGACTCGCTGTGTGCTGGGCAAGGTGCTAGGAAATGGACCGCGCCGCGCTCAATCCTCCTCCACAGCCGACATCGGGCTCAGCAGTGGAATGAAGGAGGCAGCCTTTTCAGTAGATATCGGCGCAGTCTTTTTACCAGATTTTGTACAAGTTACACCCGTGGGAATAACAGGTGGCTTTTGCCGATCCAATCATACCTTTTCATGGCTACCATTATCGATTCAGTGCCTCCAGAGTGGGCTTCATCGTCGTCGAGTTCAGAGTCAGAATGGGCGTCGGGCGATGACGACGACGAGTACTCGGACACGCGCGTTGAGGACGAGGACTGGGAACGAGCGGAGGGAGGTTAGTACTAGTTCAAGGGCTTCAATAGCGGGCCTTCAACTCTCTCAGACTTTACAAAACACTTCAACAGACTCCGCCAGCACGTCGCAGTCCGCACCGGCAATGCACAGGGAACTGCTTCGGCGCTGGGCAAAAATGCTGCAGTTGTTGCCGTTCCCGCAATAAACCATCCCGCTGCAAAGGCTACCACCACACAACCCCGCGATCGTACCACCGACCAGCTCGCTGCACTAGCAAAGTACTCGTCCAAATTGCCAAGATCGATGTACCATACACGATGGGTGTCGGTGTAAATCGCAAGGGGCCGAGCTCCTACGCAAATATGAAGGATCGGGCAGACCGCGCAACGACGGAGCAAGTACTCGATCCCCGAACCCGCACTATCCTCCTCAAGATGGTCGGTCGCGGTGTCATTGACGAGGTCAATGGGTGTATCAGTACAGGCAAAGAGGTAGCCTGGGTCTCGATTTGACAGTGGATGTTTCTAATATTTCTCGTAGGCCAACGTCTACCACGCGCTCTCGCCCGAAAAAGCCCACCTTGCCCTCAAAATTTACAAGACCTCCATCCTCGTGTTCAAGGATCGCGATAAGTATGTCTCGGGCGAGCATCGCTTCCGCCGCGGCTACTCGCGTCACAACCCCCGCAAGATGGTTCGCCTGTGGGCGGAGAAGGAAATGCGCAATCTGAAGCGCCTGCGCGCCGCGGGCATCCGCGCCCCTGACCCGCTCGAGGTCCGCGAGAACGTCCTCGTCATGTCCTTCCTCGGCGACTCCGAAGGCTGGGCCTCCCCACGTCTTAAAGACGCGGTCCTCCCCGATACCGCTGCTGCACCGCTCTACGCTGAACTCCTCCTCCTGGCACTGCGCACGCTCTTCCACCGCTGCCGCCTCGTGCACGCCGATCTCTCCGAATACAATATTCTGTATCATGAACAGCATCTGTACATCATCGATGTCTCGCAGAGTGTCGAGCATGACCACCCCTCTGCGTTTGATTTTCTCCGGAACGACCTCAAGAACGCAGAGGACTTTTTTGCGCGCCGCGGTGTGCGATGTTTGGGTTTACGGAGAGCATTTGAATTTGTCACTCGCGACCAGCTACCCGAAGTGAGCGAGGACGAGCTGGCATCGCCGTCAGCAGAGGAATCAACCGCAGCAGAACCAATACCGGGGGACGTCGCAGCCGAGTCGACGCCGCCGGTTGCAGAAGAAACGCTCGACACCCGTCACGCTGCAGCGGTTCTACGGCGCTGGCTTGCAGAGGACGCCCCGCCTGAAGACGAGGCACATGATGGGCAGGAGGATGCGGTCTTCCTCCACGCCCACATTCCGCGCTCGTTGAACGAGGTGTTTGACCCTGAGCGCGACGCCGCGGCCCTCACGCGCGGGGACGATCGCGGGCTCGTTTATGCAGACGCCCTGGGGCTAGTACCGCGTGTGCGGTTCGAGAGAGTGCCGGAAGAGGGTGCTGCAGATAAAGACGAGGGCGAGGAGGATGATGGTGATGGAAGCGACGATGACGGGGAAGGCAGTGATGCGGACGAGGGCGGGAGTTCCGATGAAGATGGGGAAGAGGGTACGTTCGAGGACAGGAAGCCCCGGGGCCATCGGCACGAAGACCGCGACGCAAAAAAGGTACCCTGGCGCAGCCTGTTCTCAAGCCACTAAGCTAATTATTTCTGTTGTTCCTAGGAACGCAAAAAGGCTGTCAAAGCAGAGGCAAAGGAGCGTCGGAAGCACAAGATGCCCAAGGCAGAAAAGAAGCGGAGTGTGAAGAAGGGCAAGTAGCAACAAGATTTAGGTTCAGTGGCAACGTATCTACTATACTAACTTTGTTCAAGTCCAGAAATGCGTTGTTCAAATGTTATTACAATCTACTTTAATTTTTGTTTGCTTCGTCGCCATTGACGAAACAGGGTGATGCGCCTTAGGCGTCAGTGATGCACCCGCGACTCGCGTCGGTCACCGTTTTGGTGTATTTGAACAAGGTTCCTTGGGTGACCTTGAGCGGCGGAGCAACCCATGTAGCACGCCGTGCCTCGAGCTCCTCGTCCGACACACGCAGGTCGATCGTATTCGCGACCGCATCTATAGCGATGACGTCCCCGTCGCGCACGAGCGCGATGGGCCCACCGGTTTGCGCCTCGGGCGTAATGTGCCCAACTACAAACCCGTGCGACCCGCCGCTGAAGCGGCCCGTCAGTGAGGCACGCGACGTCCATCCCCAGGCCCGCGCCCATGATGAGACTCGGTCGGTTTAAGCATCTCCGGCATGCCTGTATTCGTGAAATCAGTTGAATTGGCTGAGACGAATAGCAGAAGCAGAAAGACGTACCAGGACCGCCTTTGGGGCCGAGGTAGCGCAGGATCACGACTGTCTTCTCGCCCTTCTTAATCGAGCCAGCTCTCAACCGCTGCGAAAAATTCTGCCTCGGTGTCGAATGCGCGCGCCTTGCCGGTGAATCCGAGACCTTCCTTGCCGGTGATTTTGGCGACGGCGCCTCCCGGCGCGAGGTTACCCTTTAGGATTCTGCAATTTCGGTGGTTGGTCAAACTGAAATGAACGAGGGGAATGCAAGCTGTACCGAATATGCCCGCTCTCCTTGATGGGCTGGTCCAGAGGTCGGATCACGTCCTGCGATGCAAAGTCGAGCTCGCCGTGTTGCTGTGTCCAGCGATCGAGGTTCTCCCCGAGTGTCTTGCCCGTTACGGTCATGTTGTTTCCGTCAATGAGCTTGTTCTTCAGGAGGAAGGCCAGTATTTCTGTACGGAGGTATCAAGGCGTGCCCTTTTAACACCGGAGAGAAACGCACTGGGAATACCACCAATTTTGTAAATGTCCTCCATGACATATTTTCCACTGGGTTTAATATCGGCCAGGAACGGTGTGCGGTCAGAGACACTTTGGAAGTCATCAATAGAAAGATTGATGCCGACTGAGTGGGCGACGGCAATCAAGTGCAAGACAGCGTTGGTCGAGCCCCCGAGGATCATCGTCAATACCTGCAGAGCGTGAGTGACAACATAAAGCAGAACACTTGAATTTACCATGGCGTTTTCAAAGGCGGAGCGGGTCATGATATCGCGGGGCAGGACGTTTTGCTCGAGCAGGTTGCGCATTACGGGACCTATAGAGGCACACTCGTCGCGTTTCTCTTGTGACTCTGCGGGGAACGAGGAGGAGCCCGGGAGGGACATTCCCAAAGCCTCGGTCGCACTGGCCATCGTATTGGCGGTGTACATCTAGAAAGGAGGTCAGAGCCGAGGACAGGCAGGATAGTGGCCCCTTACGCCTCCACATGCACCGGGACCGGGACAGGCGTGTCTGTTGGTATTGTATCGCACTTTCTCCGCTTCCGGCGTCTTGCCGTCTGCTAAATATTTGCCGTATGATTGAAACGCCGACACGATATCCAGCTGGGGGGAACCCTCGCACGAGCCCGCGCGGATGGTGCCGCCGTAGACCATCAGACCCGGGCGATTCAGGCGACCAACTGGTAAAGTCAGCGCATAGAATCAAAGGGAATAAAGATAAACTGACGAGCCATTAACACGCCGGGCATGTTTTTGTCGCATCCAGGAACGACGACCATGCCGTCGAGGTGGTGTCCGCCGGCTGCGGTCTCCACTTGGTCGGCAATAAGGTCGCGCGAGGGGAGGGAATAGGACATTCCGCTGGTGCCCATGCTAATGCCATCGCTGACGCCGACCGTTCCGAATTGGTATCCAATGAGGTCTGATTTTATGAGAGAGGCCTTTATGTCCTGGCCAAGCCCCAGCAGATGTTTGTTGCATCTCGAAGAACGTGAATAAAATTAAGATTCATTGACTCTTGATATGACTCACGGATTTCCCTCATACCTGGCCTTGTCCTCAGTAGTGGTCAAACACAGATTATAGACGCCTACCAGACGCTTGCAACACCGACCATAGCCTTGTTAAAGTCCTCGTCGGTCTGAATGCCGTCCGTCGCGTAAAGCATGGCCTGAAGAGTATGAGCGAATGAGATGACTTGAGTTGGGCTATCCGCACCTGGCTCGCGCCCTGGTCCTTGGGCTGGGTGACGACCCTGCTGTATCGGTTGAGCGGGGCGCTGTCTGTGCATTGTGGGGTTGATGAGAAGGCGCGGCGCTGAAACGCCTTGGGCGTTCTTCTCAACATTTTCTTGTTTTGCCAGCAGGTGACCGCAAGGACGATCGCGGGGTGATGCCATCTGTGATGTCACAAATGTGATGCCATCTGTGACGTCATTCCCTTTTTGGGTCAGAGAACGAACGGTGAGACGCCCAACTCAACATGTGCCCAACCGGCCATTGCCGCCGCGGAAAGGAACCAGAAATTCAAATGCGCAATACAAATCGTTGCCAATCTCTGCATTTCTCCGTGTTTGCCCGCGTGCACGCGCAGTATGGCCAACAAATTTGTTATCAGCCGCGGCAAGAACCAGGGTGGAAAAAAAAATGAACGCATCAAGGATTTAGAGTTTACAGGTTACCGTTGTAGCGGGACGTTTTATGCATATGCGGTTGCCGGCCTATTCAGGGACTGCCGAGATTCGCTCTGCGTCCCCTTGAGCCGATCGTGTTTGCTGCTGAGAAAAATCCGGAGAGGCTTGAGGGGTAGGTTCCTGGCGAGAGAGGAGAGCGGGGGACGACGAATAGTTCGTTGGCAAATTTCGGAAAGCGCACCGTTTTTTTTTCCTTTGTTCTGGAACATTGTCGACAAGTCAACTTGTTGGCACCAAATATGCCCGTCTTTTCAAGCTTGCTGCCCCTCTGCTCTCGCTTTTGGCCCCGCCCGTACGGAACTAACCTGGATGAGACCCGCGGTCCCTATTCAGTTTCCGCACCAATATTCCTCCGCAACCGTGATCGGGCTCCATTACAGTGTCGCGGCACTTTATTGAGACATTGAGCAGACGACCTGGATGGGCCCTTCATTCTCTCGGGACTCCTTTCCCTCTCCCCTCCACAATCTTTCTCGCCTCCAAGTCGCTCTTTACATTGCCCGCCATCCGTTGCACGGCCGTCGCTGCCGCACGACGTGGGCTCGCCCACATGGCGAAGGAAAGCTCGCTGCCGCCCAGCCTCCGGGCCCACCTCTACGATCGCCCGCAGGAGCCGCAGGGCTTGTCTCCAACGACAAGCTCGCCCGGCGCGCAGGACGAAGTAGACCTCCCCTCCCCGACCTTTGCGCCGCCCCGCCAACCCGCCTTCCCCCTCCCACCCATCGTCCCGTCCACTCTCCCCCCCGCCTTCCCCGACGCTCGCCGCCAATATTCTGCCTACGAACCAGGAGCGCACGACCCAGCCAGGCGACACTCGCCGACCCGACTGTCCCCTCTCGGCGGCTCTTCTTCCATTCCTCATGGTCCAGCACGGCGTTACCGAAGCCCAGTCGGCAGCGACCCGCTTCATCCCGCCACTGTGCGCCAGCAGCCGCCGGCGGGCTACCCGGGGAGCGTCAGTCTTCCCGCGCTCTCACAAATAACTGCGCCGCCCAGTCACTGGAGAGAGGGGGAGGCTGGCCCGTCATCATTGGTTCACTCCTCCCACACATACGGCGCACTTCGCAGGCAGAGCCCGAATTACCCGCCGCCGCAGGGAATTTATAGACGGGCTACCGAACCAGGAGGCTATCCGAGCGAGAGTGCGCATTTGCAGCGTGTGTCGATTTGTCTACCTTTGTGGTCACATTCTTGCTAACTTGTTTCTCAGCTGGTTTTCACGGCAGTTATGAACGTCTCAGGGAGCAGCCAGAGGGGTACCCGTCGAGACCAACGCCCGGGCATCAATATTCCGAGTCTTCGTCGAGCAGACTTTCTCTGCCGCCGTTATATGGACGCGCGGGCGAGCAGGTCGATCTTCCGCCCCTCTACAGCGCTCTCCAGTCGCAAAGCTCGCTATCTTCTGACTTTACACGAGTAGACGATGGTCCCAGGGGGGTGAAGCGCCACTTCCCTGAAGACTTTGAAGATGAACGACGGGCGTTCCAGAATATGCCAAGAAAGATTCTGGTCGCCTGTGATTTTTGCCGAGGCAAGTTGTGTTTTTGAGTTAGTTTCATGAAGATTATTGACTCTGGCCCCAGGACGAAAATTGCGCTGCGACGGGAGAAAACCGACTTGTGGAAATTGCGACCAGCGGCACGTAAAATGTGAATATCGCGCTCAACCGAAGCGCCGAGGTCCTGGCAAGGCGGCGAAAGGAACGAGAAGCAAAAAACGGATGACCAAGGGGCGACACTCGGACCCCTCTTCACGGCGGAGCGTGGACGAGGACTTTGACATGGGACCGGAGCTGCGGTCCCAGAGATCGCTGGACTCTGGGCTTTATTCCTCGCGGACAACACTGGTTGAGAGCCGCTACGATTCGCGGCAGGAGTCGCCGGAGTGGCAGGGAGACTCGAGGAGAACGTCGAGGAGCGGAGCACGGGAGGAGCCGAGCTCGGACGACTACAGTGGGCCGTCGGAGGGCGGTGAGTCCAAGCGGTGAGACGCGACGCGTTCTGGCAGTGGGTCCTGGGAGCGTATGTATTACGTACCGCGTTGCTGCCCGCACTGGCGGCGCCTGGCACCCTGCTACCACTCACACGATAGTCTGCCCTCGATTTCTGTATTTCTTTTTTGCTCTGCTATCATACTAATACCACCTACCCTAGTCTAGCCTTCCCTTATAATTCGCTATGTCCCTGTACCCCCGTATTTTATTATTCTATATTTCAGGCTCCGATTGGGACGGTGGGAGAGCGGGTATATTAAATGCTGCTTCTTGATCTTTTGAATCACCGCGCTTGCCTGCGTCCGGGCAGACCTTGCGCGGCTACTCTGGAGGTCTCCTCTTGCCATGCAGCAGCCAGACGAACCCCGGAACTGGCACATCCTGCAAGGTGATCGGGAGGCTAGAGCCCACAGCACAGCGTCGGCGGGTATACACTCCGCCTTTCCGCGTTTGCCCCTCATTCAAATGCCGTCCATCCCAGGTCCTGGAGGTAAAACCCAACTGACCTTACTCGTCGCTGGCTGTCGAGGAGGCGAGTCCTCTTTCTCTCCTACCCCGGTCCTCTCTTGTTAAGCCCCGGATCAGGTAAAAGCTCGTTCCTCCGCCTCTTGATCGACACCAGCGAGATCGCTTCAAATGCGTCCAAGGAGCAGCTCCACGACGTCGCAAGGTTCGTTCAGGGCTGCGCCGGCCACACCTCCGCTCTTAGAACCGTCTCTGTCGACATTGACGACGGCGGCCAACCCCTCGCCCTCACCCTCGTCGATACTCCGTCCCTGGACTTCAGCGACGACGCATCCGCAGAGCGTGGTGTTTCCGAAACGCTGCGCTTCATCGAGTCTCGTTTGGCAGAAGGGGGAAACGAGGTCGGTGCTCAATTCAGCATGAGCGCGTTTCCGCAAACCTAACTCTCGCTAGGAATGGATAGCACAAAATGGCGATCGATACGTTCATTTGTATGTTCGAACGACCGAGGTTATTGCATTTCCAACCAATGTTCCAACAGGTGCATATATTTCCTCGACCCCGACCAAATTCTGCCTCCAGTGCCCCCCACTCCGCTTGTCCCCCGCACCCGCACCAACAGCTTTTCGCAGTCCGAGCAAGACCCAGTTATCTTGGAACCTCCACTGGCTAGCTCCAACCCTCTTTTGTACCGGCCGACCCTCCCTCTTGTCGAAATTGGCACCATCCGCCGACTTTCTGCCCGCGTTAACGTACTCCCAGTTATCGCCCGCGCGGATGTCTTGTCCAACGAACGCCTCGCGGCCATTAAAATGGCCATCCGTCGCGACCTTGCCGACAACGGCATTGGTTTTGGCATTTTCGACATAGATCATAGTGATTTGCCATCTCCCCATTCCTCGGACCCTCTAACAAGTTATCCCGGCCATCCGAACGGAACGCCCTTGGCAACGGCCAACTCGCCTCCTGCTTCTCCTGTGGCGTCCCCTCTCTTGCGGCTACCGTATGCACTCATTTCTCCCGATATCTACTCTCATAGCGACGGCGTCCCACGGATTCCGCCCGCTCGACACGAGCTTGTGCTCCACTACACTCCTTCTCCACATCCTCCCTCCTCCCAGAAAAACCTGCGCGGCAAGTTCGTTCGGACCTATCGATGGGGTACCGTGGACGTTTTGGACCCGAATCACAGTGACTTCATTCCGCTCCGTGCCGCTATATTTCACCATATGAAGGTATGGACTTACGACTTTGTTTGACTGTTTTTCTGACCCGTGTTCGTATCAGACACTTCAAAATTATACCAGGGAATACTTGTTCGATAAATTCCGGATCGAATGTCTCCCGCAACGTCCCAGTAGCAGGCATCTGGCACCCCACCCTCCGCCGCCCCCACCGCCTCTCATAACACCCGTGTCGCACAGCTCTCGGCCGATTCTGGCAATCGACACTGCGCCGCGGAGCGCGCCGATTCGAGCCCCCTCCCAGCCAAACCCGCGCGAAATTTCAATCGGCGACGTCCACTCTGCACCAGTCTCTCGAAATGACCCTATGTCATCCGGATTCTCAAGGTCGCTCCCCGGTAAGTACCGATTTCGAAGCCTCGGCTAGTCGTGCGTCCTTGTGAAAATCGTGCTCATACGTCGTGTAGGCTCGGCTAGACAGCGAAGCAAAAAGATCACAGTGGCGTGTAATTTTTGTCGGTGTGAGTGACTGGCCGGTATGATTGGATGAACGACCTGACCAACGGAATTCCGTAGCGAGAAAACTCAAGTGCGATGGAGGAAGGCCGTCTTGCAGCCAGTGCATGAAACGAACGCATACATGCGATTACATGCCCCAAAACTAAGCGGCGAGGCAATGTGCAGCCTAGCAATAGCGTAGGCGAGGGGCCAAGTGGTGAGAGCGACAGTGCGGATGAGGTATCGGGCCTCGACTTCCACGAGCCCGAGCCCTCACTTTCGCCTGAAGTCTCGTCGCGGAGGAGTTCGAATTTCGACACGTCGCCGTCCTTACCACTGATGGGTGACCGACGCGACGAGCTTCCGCCAATAACCGGCTCTTCTAGTCGAGCGGGCTATTCGGCTGCTGGTGAGCAGGGGCGCAGCTTCTTCCCGGACAACGAACTGCCTCATATCGCGACACTGTCGTTGCCTGAAACGTCACCGTCCACCCCCGGACCCATGTCAGCGCCCTCACTCCCGCCCCTCAGACCGGCTTCTGAGCAGCAGGCGGCCCAGCGGAAGCGCTCGGCGACGGTCCCAGGGAAAAGCTCGCGCTTGCCGTCAACGTCCGGGCCCAAAGTCGTCGCATGCAACTTTTGTCGGGGTATGCTCAATTTGTTTGATTGCCATCCTTTCGACGCAGACGCTGATCATAGACGCATTGTAGCTCGAAAGACAAAATGCGACGGCGCACATCCTTCTTGGTGCGTATCGAACTACTGCTGGCTGACTGGCGTTGCTGATCCTAGATGACTTTAGCTCGAGCTGTGCGCGGCGATTACTGCCATGCAACTACGTACACGACTCGAATGGGCAGGGGCAACGGAAGGCTTCGCGGCGGGCGTCGACGTCGAAGGATTCGCAGCGGTCGATGTCGCCGGCTTCACAGGTTGTGCCGACGCCGTCCAGCGCTGCGTATGAGGGGGACGCGATGATTGAGGGGGAGTCTGACCTGAAGCGGTCACTAGAGCATCCGGATGCAGGCCGACCGAGTCCTCCCAAGAAAATCAAAGTGGATGGCGGCTCTCCGATGATGGACGGGATACCCTGAGCGTGGGCTGGCGCGCGCTGCTGAAGCTAGATACCTTTGATTCGCTGCTTTGAATGTCTTGTCTTTCCTTTTGGGCTGTAGTGTAAGCTGTAACAATTAAATAAATGAATTGCTTTTATCTGCTTTCGAAGCCTGAAGGTTCGTGTGGCTGTGCCAACCTTCTCCGGAAACTTTTCTTGAACCGCGACACTCCTTTCCTTTGGCCACTCCAAATGTTCTCCTTCCGCCGCCGGCCGTCCAAGGTGGAAGAGCCGCCGCGGATACGCACCTCACCGTCGCTGCCGACCCTCTCCAGCCCCGGCGTTCAATGGCCCGATAATCTTGTAGATTCAGGCGACGTCGACGCTATCCGCCAGGCCGCCGTCCACCCCACAGACACCCACCAAGGTGCGGCCAAAACCTCTCTCCAGGGCCCGGACCGCAGCGCAATTCCCTTCCATAAACCCTTTCGCGCCTCTCCAGGTAAACCAGCAGATGGCCCCATTTCCTCGCTCTACATGGGTGGTCCCCCTCCAAACTTTGACAACCGCAAGTCCGCCACACCCTCAGCCGCCCGCTACAGCCAGCGCAGAGCCAGGATTCCCCCCACCTTCAATCTCATGGTTGGCCATCATCCCTTTGCTTTGTTGGTTGCGCCCGCTTAGACTTTGTGTGCTCAGGTCGTCGGTGGCAAAGGCACAGGCAAAACTTCGCTCCTTCGCCTGCTTCTCGACACCGCAGATGTGTCTCCCACCGCAACCGTCGATCAGCGCGCTGCGGTACAACGCTTCCTGCGTGGGCACCCTAAAGCCACCCAAAGCATACAGACTGCCTGCGTCGAGATATGCGAATCTCGCTTTGACCGCGTTCTATTCTCGGTCATCGATACCCCGGGCCTTGATTTCGTCGAGGGTCGTGAACTCAAGCTCGAGCGTCAAGTTAACACCATCATCAAATACATTGACGCTCAATACGCCGACACTATGAGCGAAGTACGTGATGCCTCTCTCATCTGTCTGTCTGTACTGAGGTCATATTTAGGAGTCGAAAGTCGTCCGCAAGAGCAAAGGCGATCAACATATACATCTGTGATTGTTTGCAAATTCTCTCCACACCAATCTAAACTCACGGCGATTTGTCCAGCTGTATCTACATGATCGACCCTTCTTCCATTATGACTGTCAGTGCTCGGCGCGGACAATCCTCGATGCCGTCAAAGACGCGCTCGGAAACCACCGTCTCATACCGGAACCCACCAGACCTCGTTCCCTGATACTTCGTCGGAGGACGACTCGGACGACGAGGGCGAAGGACCTTTGACAATGTCCCCTGCCGAAGTCCGCGTCCTCCGTCGCCTGGCTGGTCGCTCCAATGTCCTCCCCGTCATCGCCCGCGCCGACTCCCTCACAGACGAAACCCTAATTTCTGTGAAAAATGCTGGTGCGTCTCATCGTTCGATACCCCTGTAATTCATCTCGATCAACTTTTTACGTAGTTCGCGTGGGTCTAATGGAAGCGGGCCTTGACTTTGGCGTATTCAGTCCGCCAGCCAAGAAGGCCAGCAGCGCTGAGACTCCGAGGCGGGCAACTCGGTTCGCACCCGACCAAAATGGACACGCGAATGGCAATGGCAACGGCGCCGATGCAAACGGGACAGGGGCGGCAGAGACAGACGAAGAGGACGGCGAAGAAAGGGCCTCACGGCCCGTTATTAAATTGCGGCAACGTTCGAACCGCGGCCTCTCGCGGTCTCGGTCGCGCCGTGACTTGTCCGTCGCTGCCGATGACGATCGGCGCCCCATCTCTCCCGAAGCGGAGAGTCTCGCGAATGTGCGGTTCTCCGCACACATCGTCGCCAAGACGGACTTGGAAACCCTCATGCCCTTTGCGCTCATTGCGCCCGAAGTTGGCGCAGGGAAGAAGGCACCGCGACGCATGTCAGTGGACACACAGATGCTGAACACGCCGGCGTCCCCGATGCAGCCGTCGGAGGATGGACACGCATCGATTGAAGATGGCGTGCCGCAGACGCCCGCCTCGGTCCATAGTAATCGGGGATTGGCGTACCTCGAGGGGCCGCCGGACGACCTCAAGGGTGTTTTCGTGCGGAAGTTCCGGTGGGGAACTGTCGATGTACTTGATCCTACTCATTGCGACTTTGCCGCTCTGCGAACGGCTGTCCTGTCTACTCATCTCAAGGTGTGTTTGCATGGATTCAATCTGACTGAATGAGTATTGATGAAATCCAGGTCCTGAAAAACCACACCAAGGAAATCCTGTACGAGAAGTACAGGACGGAGAAACTCCTCGCGCGTCGTGCGACGGCAAACATTACTGACGAAGAGCGGCAACGTTTGCTTGAAGGTGCGTCACTCATCGTCTTCTCTTCCCAAGCTAACGTCCACTCAGATTTAGGGCTGTAAATCTAACTCTGCGTTTTTATCTCACCTTGCTTCCTCCTTTGCTTATGTATAGTTATGTTTTCTGGTTTGCGGCTCCCGTTGCTTGCGCTTTTATGGATGGATGGATTTCACATTTTTCTTCACGATACCTCGCATTGTCCCTTCTTCATTTACTCTCATTCAATCGAATCCATGCTCCAATTTTATCACTCGTTTGCGTTATCTGACTACATTTCTCTGCTTCAATGTCTCGATCTCCGCCTCTGACAGTCCTGATAGTCGTTGCAGAAGATAGTCTACCTGTAGGAATTTGTTGTTAAAGACACAAAAATCGTAAACGTCTCTGGCGTACCTCGACCTCTTTGGTCAGCGGAATGATAAAGCTCTCATACAAATCGACGACACCGTCGACGTCGATTTTGCTGTACGCGTCGCCGTTACCGTTGGCGTCGCGTTTGAATTGGCCGTCGGTCGCAAAATCTTGGGCATAGGTCTCGGCTTTCTTCTTTAAACGCAAGAGAAGCCTTTTCTCGACCTCGGGTTTCGTTATCAGTCCTTCAAGGATGGCGCGGTTGCGGGATTGAATGTGAGGAATGAAGGCGGCGGGGTTTTCTTGGAATTTGGATTCGGAGACGAACTTTCCTGTAAAGAATTCAAGCTTGCTCCTGGGCCGCACGAGGACCACCAACCATAGTGCACCCGCTTGCTGATGTGCTGGAGAGCCTCTACGTCGATGGTAGCGGCGCTCCCATAATTGCAGTGGCGGTCGTCTTCGACCTCGGACTCGTCGGTGATGCCATTGGCACGCTTCCATGTGGCCAAGGCCATGGTCGCGCCGCGGGTTATTCGAGGGACGATGGTCTTAATGTAAAAGGCCATGATTGCGCGGTTAACATTTATCGAGTTTGAGTGGAGAATGTCTGGAAACTGGAGGGGGCGCAGGATAGGGTCGGGGAGGTTTGAGGTGAAGGGGTATTCATCTGGGCTGGAGTGGGCGGACAGAGAAGAAGTCAGTACGGCAGGAACGCGAATCAGATTGCTTTCGGGCAGGCATTCACCTCGTGTATCTCCTTGCTTTTGCTTTCATGTGCTCGTCAATATCGCGCAAGGAGACAGACAGCTGGCATGGCAAATATCACACACCGTGAAAAGTCTCGGTTTCCTTCAGGAACCACTCGAGCCAGCTCCCCTCGAACCCCGTCGCAGTCAGCTCGGAGAAGGCGCCAGGCTGGTATATTCGCGGATTGTGCGCAAATTGGGCGCGCTCGATGAGGGAGAAGATTATGGTGTCCTCGAGGCGCGTGAGCACTCCCCGGATACGGTCCAGGGAGAGCGGGTCATCCACAATCATGAAGTTTTGGGATTGCATGTCGAGTGGAGGGAGGCGCGCGCGTACTTCCCAATGGTTTTTTGCAAATGACTCGAGATTACGAGACCAACTTGAAGGGCCTACTTTATATTCATGTTGATCTCATCCCTGTCAGTGCGCGGCCGATGGACGAGGGCTCCTCAAAATTGGACTGCATGTCGCAAGCTGAAGAAGAGTGGCCGTTCAATCTGTGGCGCCCCGCTTGCGGCCATGTCATCAAAAACAGGTCTCTCCGACGCGACTATCATGATTCAGGCTCGGACTATCCTTACAAGTTCTAAAGCACAAAACGCAATAGATGATGCTCTCTTGGCTGTGGCTGCTATACTTACTATCGTCCGCACGCACTGTTCTTGGAGACTTCTTGGAACCTCGGCAGAATCTCTGCATTCGCTCCCGAGCGAATAATGTGGATACTCCGGCTCCCGGCTCAGTGTGAATGATTCCCAGAGGACTAGTATAACAAGGCGCTCTCACTTCCCCCAAAGGCCGGCCCATTTATCTCCTCATGTCTCTGACTGCCGTCGAAACCTCAAAAACAGTCTCCGAGACTAGCCTCAGGCTCGTGGGCAAGGCTGAAGATGCCGTGGAGGACTATACTGGGTCTGGGTATCGCTTCGCCCCGATTGAAGAGGCGCAGGTGTCGAGAGCGATGATCAGGCGGTATGTTCTCAATCACAACCATAGACTGAAGACTGAGGGTTTGCGCCCAGATACTTCAATACGATGTATGAGAGAGCCGTTTCGGACGTTGTCATCGTCGGTGCCGGGAGCGCAGGTCTTTCTTGCGCGTATAGTTTAGCCACCCTTCGGCCTGATCTTAAAATCACCATGTTGGGTCTTCCCCTCCTCAGTCGTCCACCTGTTAAATATTTCGCAGTATTGAGGCCAACGTTGCGCCCGGCGGCGGCGCCTGGCTCGGTGGCCAGCTCATGACTGCGATGGTATTAAAGCTGACATCTCTTCCCTGGTCGTATTAACGGCTGCTAGGTCATCAGGAAACCCGCAGACAATTTCCTCCGTGAAATTGGTGTCCCCTACGAGGACGAAGGCAATTTCGTAGTCGTCAAGCACGCCGCCCTCTTCACATCAACGCTTCTCTCGCGCGTGCTTGCCTTGCCTAACGTCGTCCTCATGAACGCGACCACGGTCGAGGATCTCATCACTTGCACCGACTTTGAGGGCCAGCCGCGCGTAGCAGGTGTGGTGACTAACTTGGACGCTAGGGTAACACCCCTCTTTCTTGGCCCTTACCCTGAATTAACTCGAAGTCTTCTTCAGTCGCGCTCAATCACGACACCCAGTCGTGCATGGACCCCGCGACGATAACAGCCCCCGTCATCGTCTCCGCGTGTGGTCATGACGGACCCGTTGGGGCCTTCGCCGCCAAGCGCCTCGTCAGCATGGGCTTCACCAAGGAACTCGGGAATATGCGTGGCGTAAGCTCACCTGCTCCTGTAAAATCTCTTCCTAACAAACGCAATACGTACCACCTTTAGTTGGACATGAACCGCTCCGAGCCGGCGATCGTGAACGGCACGCGCGAGGTCGTCCCGGGGCTTGTCATGGCGGGGATGGAGCTTGCGGAGCACGATGGGTCGAATCGGATGGGGCCGACCTTTGGCGGGATGATTGGGAGTGGGATCAAGGCGGCGCATGAAGTCATTCGCGTTCTCGATGTCTCGCAAGTCAAGGGAGGCAAGGTTGTCGGCAAGGTGCAGCAGTGACCGAAATTCTCTTCAAAATCAAATGTAGTCCTGTACACGTATCGGATATTCGCCAGAAAAATGACAGCAGTCGAAAGAGATTTGATCAACATGGTTCAGAGGGTATAATTATAGCGACAGAGGAAAGTCCAGAGGAAGAAATAAACGACAGAGGAGAGTCCAGAGGAAAAGAGCTACATAATCACACATTCCTTCTTGTCCTCCCCCTCATGCTGAGCGCGCTCCGCCTCCTCCGCTGCGAAAGCTAGCTTCTCCGCCTCACTCAGCAGACCCTTCCTGGCGCGCTCCTGTAGTGCCTTTCTTCTGCTGTCGCGTTCCGCTCGCGAGCGTCTATACGATGGAAGATAGTATAGTAAAAATAAAATACGGTATTTAATGTGGATTGTGGTTGTAGATACAGCAGTGATTAGGGATACACAGTGGATTTCAGGCAGATGCGAATATCGGTGGTGGCACAAATGAGGAGAGAGGTCGAATAACGGGTTCCGGCGCGGATTTCGTTTGGTCGTCAGGTTTGGCATTAGGAGCGTTGGGCGCATCAACATGAGCGTCGAGAGTGGGAGGAGAATATGAAGAGCTGGCACGTCATAAATTTGGTTATTGGGGATAGAGCAAGGACAGGCAAACTTACCGGTCGGTTTTCGAAAATAGATTTGGCTTGCTAGGCGCCGATGATGTGGCGACCGGGGCCTTCGCAGCTGGTGGTGCTGCGGGGCGGGACGTACTCGCTTGTGCAGCGGTCTTCATGGACTTGATGGCGCCCATAGCCGTTACACCAGCAGCTGAGGCCTTGGCGTTGAGGTCGAGCAGGCGGCTCGCAGCGGTGGGACCGGTGGTCCGCGTCTGGGGAGCCGGGGCCCCAGCAGAAGCGCAGCTGTGGTCCGCAGGGAAGCGATGTGTGGCACAAAATTGCTCGTTGCACTTCTGGAGGGCCGTGAGACGGGCAGATAACTCAGGTTAGCTAGGAACGCACCGTGCAACGAATGGGGGCAAACAAAGCCTTGCGACATCTTGTGTGCGCGCAGAGCGGAGTGTTGCTCTTGGTTCGCTTCTTCCCGGTCATGACCGAGCAGTCCCGCACAAAATGGGACTCGACTGCGTCGTTGGCATCTTGTCCTGGCTGCACAGATACGACGACATTGCACAGTGGGCAATTGGGAGATACGCGATTGTATTTCGTCTCGTCGTACTTGGGGCATTTATGGGCAGAGACCATAAAGTGTTCCTGGCAGAACGAGCCGTCGCAGTGCTGGCATTTGAACGGGAGAAAGTCGACGAGCATGCATGACTGGTGGGAGCATTGAGCGCCAACGGAGAGTAGGTGTTCTTCACGGGGGGTAGCCATAACGAGGAGGGATGTTGAGGGGCAAGACAAAGGAGAGGACGGCTTTTAAAGCGAAGATTACGCGTCCCAGGTGGACGCGCAAGCGCAAGAGAGATTACAAATCAGGAGTCGGTGAATCGGCCATCACACCGACGGCCACAGCCAGCTTACCGAGCCTCGCTCTGGGACCTTCTTCAACCTTCTCGCTCGAAAAGACAAAATCAGTAAGCTCCTCAGCTCAGCGTCGTGAATTTCCAGGTATTATACAGATTTGTACAATTATGTTGACGCTCCGAAATTTCTCTCATTCCCAACGTGTCAAGGTTGAACATCGAATCGACGACAGTATTAACGTCGGCGGAGGATCGAGCATGGTGCGGTCCACTTCCTAACACCTTGCCCAGCACACAGCGAGTCCCAGACGCTCCGAAAGGGAGCTTTTGCGATGCACTGCGCACGGACAGCGGCGACACGATATCAGCGTCCCCGTCCACCATACAGGCTGGTGTCGCAAAACGCAGACTACCCGCCGTGCAGACTACCGGGAAACCCAACCCATGCCGCGCTGTCCGTCGGAGGCCCTCCCAGTCGGTAAAGCTCACTGGCTGGCTCGGATGCTGAGGGGGTTCAGAGATGACCGCCCGGCTGCTACCGAAGATCTGTGGAATAGTCAGTTGACGGTCAAGATTCAAGCTGGACTTAGCTGATGTGCGAGATGATGGAGGTCAAGAGCAAGAGGTGATCGAACTCAGCCACCAAACTTATACCCCGCACAAGTGGCTGACACAGAGTTGCGATCGAAATGTGAGCGTGTTCAAGCTCTTTTCGAGTCCCCAGGTTGTCTTTTGGTCGCGGGTGTACGAGTTTTATGAAGCGTTTGCAAAGAATTGTGGGCGTTGTCTCAAAATTTCTGTTCGAGCTATTCCCTCACTTCATTCGTATTGCTACCAGTTGCACTCCAAAAATACTAGCGTCGACCAAAACGATCACCGCGGTTGGCTCAGCGGGGTATCCAATCTAGCAGCGAGCTGGGTTTGCGAAGCAGAACGCGACGTGTTTGTGCTTTCCAGCAGTCACGAGGCCGTGAAATTGCCTTAACGGGCCTTGTCCATCGTTGAAGCGCTTGTGAGACCTTTTCCCCAGTGTAGAGCGCAGCCAGCAACCCGCTTTTGATTCGACACCAGGGGCTCCGAATATTTCTCGGGTCTCGAGATGAATCAAGGAATTATTAGCGCATATAGTACAGCGGGCACACAATCTATGGGCCTGGGGCGCGATACTTCAGCGCCTCGAGTTCCACGAGCGCCTCATCGCCTTCTTGAAGCGTAACGTGGACGGAATGCGTGAGGGCTATAACCGCAGCAGGAACCGCAGCCCAGACGGTGGCCTGCCACGAGTGCCCCGAGACGAGGTTCAGCGTGGGTGCCACGGCGGCGAGGGCGTAGGACATTGAGTACGGTAGCGGTAACGGGTGGGGGACGACCGCGGTTCGGTGAAGGCGCAAGGCGATGTTTGCGTGTAGGAAAAGGGCGAGAAGCGCGAAAGCGGTCGGAAACGGGGGATTGGGTTGTAGAGTGGGAGCGGGGAAAAGGGCAAGTAATGGACTGGCTTTGGAGTCTTTCAGGAGGTAGACCAGTTGACTGAGGAGGATTAGGTTTGCTGGCTTTGAAGGAGACGGATGCATACAGCAGGGCAGAGCAGGCGAGGACAGTGTCGAGAAGGAACAGTGCTCGCGCGGTGGTTTGTGTGTTGCTTTGGCGCAGATCCGCCACAACCTGTTCCTGCTCAACGTCGTCGAGAACGACAGTGCTGGTCGTCGTCGTCGTCGCCGGCAGCTTGGAAGCCAACTCGTTGGCGAAGGGACGTCATGGTTCGAAGCAAAGGACTACAACGCGACCCGACTGCCGAAACACTCGACACAGTAAAATTCAAAATGGTAAAATTTACAAATGAAAGGAATCCTTGAACGAACAGCACAGGCTACACTGGCAGATGGTACAATTACCGTCAACAACAGCAATACGTCTACAACGAACAGTCCATGGCACTCCTCACCTATGCTTGCGTAGATGGCGTGTCTGGCGGGATCGCGTGGGGATCTGGGCGTTCACCCCAGGCGATACTCCGCTCCGCCTTCTCCGCATCCATGTCCTTCTCCCACACCCGCTGCAAATCTCTTTTCTCCTCCATCTGCTTTCTTCTCTTCGAGCTCCTCCACCGACGGCACAGCCGACTTGAGTAGGTCGAGCGTGTACCGCCAAGACGGGTTCGCGCGGGAGGTAGACTGTCTCCGGGCGCACATCGGCGGGTTCGCGCAACCAGAAGCACCACTGTACGAATCACATCTGCCTGCGTGCCAAAGACGAGGAAGATGACCGTACCGACTGCGCGGGGTATGCAGTTAGCATGGACTGTATAAACCTAAGAGTAAGGGCACGCACTCGTAGCCGCGTACAGATCCGGTGCGAGGTTATGCGGCTGCGACCATCGATATAACATTGACCGCCAAACCAAAGACGATATAGGCACCAAAGATCATGACGCGTATTGTCATTTGCGCGTGGACGCGGCTTGGGCGCCCCGCGTCGCGCATTCCGTGCCAGTTGCGGTACAGGAGGACTGCAAGGTAGACTGAGGGATATCTGTGTTAGAGTGGAATGATCACGAAGGGCGGAGACGCACTCATGAGGATGCAAATGCACACGCCAATTGCAGCGGTGAAAATTGTCATGGTCATAGCGAGCGGGTGTAGGCGTAACGCGCAGTAGAAATAGCGCCGCGCGCGATTAACGTTCTCCGGATGGGCGAGTGACCCCACGAGCGCGGCGGTAGAGAACCCGGCCTGAACAACATACGGCGCGCACAACATCTAAGCAACGGGGAATGAATAAATGACATGAGTTGAGCTGAAGGCCACGCACTGCGATCATCTTGGCCCGACTGATAGGTGGGGCGCCGGGCTCTTCATTCATGACATGGATCATATTGAAGAGGAGAACCATTACGGCGACAGACCACATAGGCGTAATGCCATAGAGAAGCGCCTGGATGACTTCAATACGCTGGAGGTTCCTAAAGATGAAATAATTAACCGTCTGCGCGATGCAGAGAGGTTTTTCTGGCTCCGGACCCGATGCCTGACCTCCGTAGAACCTGAACAACTTCGATATAAGTACGTGTCGCGAAGCGCGACCAAAAAAAGGCGGCGCACAGCAAGAGTGAAAAGATGCCGGACAGGATCCAAGTCATGCAGACATTGACAAGAGTCGGGTGGCGTTTCACGCGTCGGGAGAAGACGAAGGTAGCGACGAGGAGAGGGAGCAGGATGGTGTTTGCGACGAGATTGAAGTAAATCCATACACCGAGGAGCGCTGGTGCGGCGCGACCCATATCAGCCGCATTGGCCCCTACGCGAGCAAAGGATTAGGGAGAGCTCCAGCGCGAGGAAGCTGTGAGCGCACTGTGTGCCAGCGGGGCCATAGTCGTACAGAACGAACAAGGGTCTGGCCAGCAGAAATGAGAAGGAAAGCTGCCCAGCAGAGCGCTTGCGCGGAGTATTCAGGCCAGGGAGACGGAGAGAGGCAAGGACAGTCCCGGCTATTCTGCTTTTGAAGCTCTGTACAACTGCATTGCAACGACGATCCAAAGCCTTGGTCCTTGAAAGATGATCCCTTTTGGACGGACAAGGTATTGCTGCCGAATGATCCCCACAGCCTAGACCGCTCCATGTTTGCCACTCCATATCCACGACGCGGACATCCATTGCCCGTCGCGGCCACCGATGTCCTTTCCCCAGATGAATCCATCTCCGACCTCTCAGAGTTCACTCTCCTCGAGGGTAGCTCGATTAATTCTTATGTCTGGTCCGACGAGTCGGAGCCATCCGAGGCAACAGACGAGCCCATAGACGAGTCTCGAGACCACCTCGAGTTCACTCCCAAAGCCATCGCGGTCCATCCCCACCGCCCTATTGCACTGCTCAGGTTCTTTGCGACACTGCTCGCGGTGGACGATGCCACGCTCGACCTGCTCGAACACCCGGCGCAGTCGAGCTCACCGCTGTTCCCGGGGCCCGCACTTGCGCAGCCCAGTGTCGAGCCAGTCGCACCAGATAGGCTATTTCGGTTGCGGGCGGTGCGCCCCCGATTAATCTCCAAGTTGGATGGGGTGCCAAATTTCGCTGCGAATCCGTTTCACGTTGTGCAGTACTCGGTCGAAGCGTTGTTGGGCCGCTAGAATGTCACTTTACATCAGGAGTGTATGAAATCGCTGTTCCCAAACCATGATGTCCGTCTTCCACGCCTCTGAAGCGGCCCTCGCTGAGCAGCGCATACTGCGTCGCATCGCTGTTTCGAAACGGAGAACGTTCGCCCTTGATATTGCGCTCATTGCGCTGGGTTGCCGGTGAGCATTGGTGGACAAGATGCCTGTTCAGCTTTTGACCGGGATAACCCAGACGACGATTGACTGGGTACCCGTATTAGATCTGCTTCGCTTGTGGACGCCGTCGGTGTCCAAGATCCTGAATCTGTCTACGCCGATCTCCTTCGGATCCTTCGCCAGGTGAGTCGACACGGCAGATAAAGAGACCAACCTCCTACTCACTACTGTCTAGAAACACACGATCTTCGACGGTATCGAGCATGTCTTGGAACCGTCCTCTCAACAATCATTCTTCGTAAATACGACGCTGTGCCAGGCGGAAACGTCTCCCACCAATGAGGTCTCGTTTATCCTGGTGCAGGAAGATCTTCAACTGGTGTGTCGCATCGCATTCCGTCGATCCCAATTTAACACAGAAAATAGATTGATCATGCTCCCCCGGACGTCCTCGCGGCCCTGGAGACGCTCAAGAGCTCCAAGCCACCGATACTGCCCGAGCTGACGCCACGCACAGCCATCCCGCTCGCGGGCGTACTTCTTGCGTACCCCGTCGCGTATGTGCCCAACGAAGATGCCGCGTTTCTCGCGCAGGTCTCGCTCGACGTGTACGCGTGCAGCGTTCGCGCGCCCGATTGGGAGAATGCGCACGAGCTGCTCAAGTTCTCGTGCCCTGCAACATTGGCCGAAGCTCACCCCGAGCAACTCGCCCCGGCGCGTATCGTCGCTAGGCTCACGGCGCGTTTAGAGCCGCGCCTGGCGGAATTGGGGCTCGCTCTGACTGTGCAGCACTCGACCGAGACTATGGATAGAGTAGCGCTATAGTTGAACAGACGCGTTTGCTCTTGTTTCGATTTGCTCTCCTCTCCCAAACCAACTCTCTTCCAACTTCGAGTGTCCGGTCTCTGTCCCTCATTGACCGACGAGCCATTGAGTCCGAACATTTTCATCTGGCAGTTTTCATCAAGAACCAGTGCACGACTCGAAGAAATGGGAACTTCACGAATGGGAACTTCACCAATGCAACTCTCACTCCTTCCAGACTTCAAACTTCAGGACCTCACAGTTCCTCACTGCATCGCACTGCCGCACAGTGCGCATTTCTGATCAGGATCGACATCGCCAATCCGCCATGCATCAAAGTCCTGCTCCGTCTGCGGGAGAAGCGCGACAGAATATCTTAAGCTCAACAGGGCCCAGAATTGGCTCTCTGGCCAATTGTTTTGCGGCCGCAGACCGAGCACGGGTGACGGCGTCTACCTTTGTCATCTAAGCAATGCACGTGAAAGGATCACGCCTATGTCGCGTCCTGCTTCCATGCTGACTAGGACCCAGCTATTTAAGCCAGTCTGCCTGCGGAGGGCACTCACACCCACACCACCCACACAACTCTATCTCCTTCCTATCTCCTTCGCCAACGATCCACAATCACAATGGCCGAGCCCGTAGAAATCCAGTCAATCAAACAGTGGAACGAGATTCTCGAGACCGCGACGGCCGCCGGCAAAACTGTTATGGTCGACTTTCACGCCGAGTGGTGTGGACCTTGCAAGGTACGGAATGGTTCCGTCGGAACCAAACACGTTAATATCATTATTTCAGGCCATTGCACCGAAATACACCCAGCTCGCGGCGCAAAACCCCCAAGTACAATTCCTTCGTGTTGATGTCGACGAGCACAACCGAATCGCTGCGACCTTTCAAGTAGCCGCGATGCCTACTTTCTTCGCCATTAAACAGAATACCGTCGTCGGCATGGTATGTTTACTCGTGACGTTCTCCGGGCGGTCCGTCTAACTATTGCTCATAGCTCCGCGGCGCAGACTCGCAGGGATTAACGCGTCTGGTGAAGGAGCATGCGGGCCCCAACCCCCCAGTTCCCCCGACGGCCGACGAGGCGACCAAGGGCGAAGGGAAGAAGGACGAGGAGGAAGCAAAGAGTGACGAGGCCAAGGCGGAAGCCGCAGCATAATACTAATCATCGTCTCGTCTGTATTTGCGGTTTGTGGTCTGAGCTTGTATATGCGCACCCAATGCACTGTATTTTATTCACTGTAGTAATTTCGTGCATCGGATCCAGTTGGATGAACAGAAGAAGAAGAATCCCCAAAGTGGAATAGCGCGAGTGCACGGCCAAAGCGATGGTCTTTGATGGCGACACTGCCACTGAACCCTTGTGACTGACAGTCGATGAGCTTCCCGACACATCCCGCGGGCGGACCGCCGCGACGACCAGCTGATACCGAAATCGCTCAGCAGGTGGCACCTGAGCTCGGAGAAATACAAGATTTCGTGATTCTCCGTCGAATATCAAAACAAATGCCAGCAGAAATGCAGTCTCACAGCACAGACATGTACCTCACGCCCCTGCTACTCCTCTTCTCCTCGTGTCCTTCCTGGCCTCTTGCTCCCTGCTCGTGCGCAGACCAATATAACCCAATGGCCGGTTCACAATACGGGATTTACGGACGCTGTGGAATGGGACCACTACTCAATCATCGTCAATGGCAAGAGAACTTTTTTGTGGTCCGGCGAGATGCACTACTGTAGGTGTCCTGTGACGTTACTCCTCGACTCTTTCGATTAACATGACTAGGGCGCATACCTGTACCCGCAGTTTGGAGAGATATCTTGGAAAAAATCAAAGCAGCTGGCTGTATGAATCGTCGTCTCGCATCTTGCTCTGCTGATTCTGACCCTCCATTCCAGTCAACGGTATCTCAGTTTACGCGTAAGACTTCTGGCTATCACCGTTTTACCAATATTTATCCTGCTTGCCAGACACTGGGCCTTCCATGCACCGAATAACCACACCGTGGACATGGAAACTGGTGCACGCAATTTCGAACCCATTCTGGACCTTGCAAAAGAGCTCGGCCTGTTTGTGACAATGCGCGGCGGACCCTATGTCAAGTGCGAACATTTTGTGCTCAGTTTTCCCGAACCGCTCGTGATACCT
This sequence comes from Mycena filopes, assembly GCA_029281495.1. Lineage (NCBI taxonomy): Eukaryota > Fungi > Basidiomycota > Agaricomycetes > Agaricales > Mycenaceae > Mycena > Mycena filopes. Next base: position 1,737,415 of record JARIHR010000011.1, on the reverse strand, counting down.
CAGCTTACAGCGCCGAAACCACAGCGGGTGGCTTCGCTTTGTGGACGACCACCGGCGCATATGGGGGGCTACGCAATAATGACCCCCGTTACACCGCAGCCTGGACGCCGTTCATGGACGAGATAAACAAGTAAGGGATGTATGTATGCTTCAAACTCCGTTGCTCACAATTATCCAGGATCACGGCGAAGCATCAACTCACAAATGGCGGTTCCATCGTTCGTATGCAATTTGGATTTATGCGAAATATTCATTCTCTCACCAGCTTCTCACTCAAATCGAGAACGAAATTTGCTGCCAGCGCAACTCGGACGGGACTTTGGATACACCAATCGTCGATTATATGATTGTACGAAGAGCTGTCTGTCAAACCTCAAACTCAAGCAGTCTAATCTCATCCTTAGGACCTCCAAGAAAATGTCCGGGATGCGGGCGTCGTCATCCCTATTATTACGAATGCACCAAATATGAACAGTCCGTCAAGGCACTACTTCGACGAGGCTGGCTCGCTGACGCTCCAGTTCAGCCAGATCGTGGTCCACAGATTACCTTCCCGGACCTGGGGTTCAGGATATCTACGGCCTCGACAGCTACCCCTTGTGTTGGTCTTGCAACCTGGCAGAATGCGGCGCGGGGTCTGCTAGCACGGCATATGCCGACCATTTCGATATCGTATCTCCGACACAACCTTCGTTCATGCCGGAATTCCAAGGAGGATCTTACAACCCTTGGGGCGGGCCTCAAGGCGGATGTCCTGACAATATTGGCCCCAACTTTGTCAGTATGTATTATCGGCACCTGGCAGCTGAGCGCATCACTGCGACCAACCTCTATATGCTCTTTGGGGGCCAAAACTGGGGAGGACTCGCCACAAACCTCGTATCAACTAGTTACGACTACTCAGCGCCGATTTCCGTATGTTTCCGCGCACTCTCCTCGCACCGTTTCGCTCAGTCTTCTCCAGGAAGCTCGCATCCTTGGGGACAAGTTTGGGGAGACGAAACTCATCAGCTTTTTCTTCCGCGCGGCGGAGGACCTCGTCATGACCGACCGGACAGCATTTTCTACCTCCATTACCACGAACCCCAGCGTCGGGGCAACTGTTCTTCGGAATCCCGAGACTCAGGCAGGATTCTATGTTACAAGACAGTCGGACATGAAAGCCACGACTACCGTTGATTTCGCTCTTCACATCGCAACCAAGAGTGCGGGGAACTTGACAGTACCGGCATTTGGGAATGCTATACGGCTTGTGGGAGTACAGTCCAAGATCATTGTCTCCGATTTCCGCTTCAACAACAACACATTGGTCTACTCGACCGCCGAGGTTCTGTCACATTCCATCGTCGATGGGCAGAGTATCCTGGCATTGTGGTTGCCAGATGGCGAATTTGGCGAATTTTCGATTCTCGGCGGCTCGAAGAAGAGGGAAGTCGTATCAGGAACCGGCGGAGGCTTCCACCAAGTCGGGAACAATCTCGTGCTTTCCTATCACCAGCAATCCACCCAATCTGTTTTGCAGTTTGACCATTTCCGTGTAATCCTCCTCCCTCGCTCCCTCGCCTACACGTTCTGGGCCCCGACCCTCAGCAGCGACCCCATTGTTCCGGCTGAAACGGTCGTTTTCGTCAATGGACCCTACCTTGTCCGGTCGTTGACTTTCGCAGATTCGAGGGCGGTTGTTACAGGAGATATAGCCAAGGCGACCACTCTCGAAGTTTTTGCGCCGGCGGATTGTGACTCCATTGAATGGAACGGGAAACCACTCGGCACACATAAGACGTCCTATGGGAGTCTGAAAGCGTCTCTGCCGAAACCCGGCCTCGACGCTGCAGCACTACAGCAAACTTTAACCTTTGGCGACTGGAAATACTCCGACGCGCTCCCCGAAGCAGACGCGGCGTATGACGACTCGAACTGGGTTGTCGCTGATCACCTCACAACCCCCAATCCAACGAAGCCATCCACCCTTCCCGTCCTGTATGCAGACGACTATGGTGCGTCTCATCCGCCGGAATCTATCACCGCTGACCCGTTGCAGGTTTCCATAACGGTGTGCAAATCTTCCGAGGTCGATGGACGGGCGAGGCCTCTGCTGTGAACCTCACCGTTCAAGGAGGAACCGCCTTTGGATTTTCCGTCTGGTTGAACTCGGTCTATTTGGGTAGCTTCCCCGGAATTGTGAGCGCGACCTCCGGGACCTTGTCGCTGTCCTGGTTGAAAATGAAGCGCAAAGATCACTCAGGAAGGTCTGGGGCAGTTTGACCGTGGGACCCCCATCGCGTCACATCGCCCGCCAAACGCCATCAGCTGGCCTGCCAACTGTGACTCGATGGGGGGTCCCACGCTCCAACTGCCCCAGACGTTAGGGTGACAACTTTGCGCTTCATTTTCAAACTCCGACGGTCCGGTTGTCCCGCGCGCACAGCGCGCATTGTCACCCTAACGTCTGGGTTAACGAGACAGGTCCTTTGCGAACGCAACCCTCCTTTCGACCAATGTTCTCACCGTTGTCATGGATCACTCCGGTCACGATCAACGTTAGTCATAGGTCCCACCCCTATTTCGATGGTGTTAACCTCAACTAGGGGCCGATGCACTGATACCGCGGGGAATCCTCAGTGCTGCTCTCGTGTCCTCGTCCAATACAACATTTACGAAGTGGACCTTGGCGGGAAATGCAGGTGGAGACGCCAATATTGACCCCGTTCGAGGTACTTTGAACGAAGGAGGTTTGCACTCGGAGAGACTTGGCTGGCACCTCCCGCAATTTGACGACTCGACATGGGCAACGCGATCTCCTTCAGAAGGCATTAATAACGGTAGCATCGCCTTTTACCGAACCACCTCAACTCTGGCTATTCCGGAGGGATATGACGCTGCTCTCGAGTTCATCCTAACATCGCCGCCCGGGAGCAATCTCCGTGCGCAACTTTATATCAATGGGTGAGTGAAGAAAACCAGCGGACACTAATCTTCCTAATCCTTCGATAGATATCAGTACGGGAAATTCGTGCCACAGATAGGGCACCAAATTGCTTTCCCTGTCCCTCCAGGCATTCTCAACTTCCGGGGGACGAACACCATAGGGCTGAGCTTGTGGTCTCAAGATGCAGAAGGAGCACAGGTCGATGTGCAGTGGAACGTTCTGGGTGTTTTCGAAAGTGCATTTGACTCAGGATTCGATGCATCCGCCCTTCAGCCTGCCTGGACGGCAGAGCGACTCAAGTTTGCATGAGAGACTGTCGGAAATAATTGGACTTGTACTTTGTTAACTCGCCATGACGTGAAAATGAACTCGTCGAACTTGTCTGTGTTCATAGCGCCTGAGTTTTGAGAGGACCGAGATTTCTCCAACGCTTCGGTTCCAAAGCGAACCCTTGAAGCAGCCGTCACGGTGGCTGGGTCCCTTGAGATGCCCCGCCGTGCACCACTGGCTGTTGAGCGAGTAAATAAGTAGTATACATCCAGCGCGTAGATTACTCTACATCCACATTCACGATTTTGATATCCTCATAAGGCTTATCTGCGTTACTCTTCTTGACGTTCTCGATCTCATGCACTACCTCAAGCCCCGATATCACTCGCCCAAATATTGTGTGCTTGTTGTCCAGCCACGGCGTTGTGGTAGTGGTGATAAAGAATTGGGAGCCGTTGGTGTTTGGCCCTGCGTTGGCCATACTGACTGTATACGGTCTGGACAACAAATCAATGCCTGGTCGCAGAAGGTGTATCAAGGTCGCATACCTATCATGTCTCAGCTCATTCGAGAACTCGTCTTCGAATTCACGGCCCCAAATCGATGTCCCGCCAGTCCCGTCACCGAGGGGATCGCCAGTCTGGATCATAAACTTGGGAATCACGCGGTGGAAGATGATACCCTCGAAGAAGCCGCTGCGGGCATGACCGACAAAGTTCTCGACTGCCTTGGGCGCTTGGGCCGGGAACAGGCGCAGGTGCATGTCACCCATCGTCGTGTGGATCGTGGCGGAGTTGGCGACCGGGGAAGGTCCGCCAATGGCGACAGCCGTCGAGGTTGCAACAGTTCTGTTCCTCGCGTGTAGGTCGCTCGTTGAACACGTCTCGGTCGCCTGATTTGTGATCCCTAGAGATGACGTTTAGAAAAATGTGCCCCGCAGGAGATAAAGGCCTTACTCAGGCTCTGAGCGCGTGAACAGGTAGAACCGCTGTTTTTTGTACCCAGTACCAAACAGTGTCGGGTCCCTCGCACCCTTGGTCGCAAGGATGGGGTTGGCAGACGCAGCCATGGCCTAATGAAGTATAAGCATGAATTATGGACTGCGAGTGATCCACAGACCATTGTCGTTACACCTTTTTTCGCAGGCGCACCCTGGTACAGCGCAAGGTTCAGCCAGCGAACGGTTTCGTCTTTGCCCAACAAACGGGCGACACGGTTTGTGACCGTGTTGACGACTAGGAACAAAATCGGTTCTTCATCCAATGCACATACAAATTTTATACCTTTTACACCCAGCAGCGATGGATAGAGGATAAAGGCGCCGCTCTCATCCCAGATGGCATTACTCCACCGACCGGGGATGTGGCCATCGGGCCCAGGCATTTCAAGCTCCCTCTCCATTGCTAACCGTCGTCCGAATTCCATATCCTCGACCTTGTACAAGGCGGTGCCAGCCTGCTGCATTTCTTGGATCGCCTGCAGTGATTCGTCGTACTTGCGCGTCAGCTTCCCGCCAAGGAAGGAGAACACCCGTATTTGACGGTCCGGCAGAGAGAATGTGACGAATGACGACGAGTCGGGGGACAGAGTAATACAGGTTGGAGTGGATTTTGACTATGAAGTAATGAACGTGAGTGCAAGTAGAGAGGATATCAGGGCGAGATACCTTTTTGAATTCATACAAATCAGTTTCACTCTTGTATGACCAAAGGCCAGCCACGTTCTTTGGAGCCTCAAAGGGCTCGGCAGGCCGCCAGTATTCCACGAAACCGCCTTCATCCGCCGATATTACCGTGTCATGCCGGTCGCTGTACTGGAAGAGGTTAGAATTTAATGAGAGTCAGTGATATCAGGACGGCGACAAACCGTCATAACATGAACCGGGAAGCGATGGAGGCTTTCGATTTTTTCGAGAGGCGTGTCACCTCCGCGACCGTCATATAAACGAATCACGCCGGAAGCCGCGTCTGAACTATCTCGTCATGAGTTGATGGAATATGGATGATCGAGGGCCGACTTACACAGCAAGGAGACCTTGCGCCTGGCCACGACGATGAACCCAGCAGCAACTGTGGGGTTTATACCCAAGTTTGATTATGTTGATCATATCTACAGAGGGATATTAGCGGAAAGGAAGCTGGTAGTCGATTGAAAAGGCACACCGAAATTCACGACGTCAAATACTTTAGCCGTGCCATCCTCGGAGACGGTGGCGAACATCTGCCCGTCTGCACTGCCGGATACAGCGGTGACCGGAGTGAGATGAGCGCGGTAGTGTTTCACAAATTCGATTCCAGAGTCCTGCTTCTTCCACAGCTTCAAATGACCGTCCACAGACGTGGTGATTAAGAAGTCAGTCCTATTTGGAGTTAATTTGCAGTTGTGGTCCCCTGAAGCAGGAAAACCAACTTGGTGACGACGCAGAAATTTATTGTGTCGCGATGCATGAAGCTTTTGTAGTATTGATCTGGTGAAGGTTCAATAATGCATTTCTGGGCATTCTGACGCGACGAACCTGCATTGGGTAGATGTTCGAGGTAGAGACGTTCGTGAGGAAGAACTAGAAAAAGTATTCTGTATGCCTTGAGGCTTAACGGTGGCGAAAGGGATCCGAAAACACACCTTTGCGTTTCTTCTTTACGCCATCTGCAGCTGGCAAAGGCATTGGCCCCTGCTCATCATCGGAGTCGTCCTCATCCATCGGGGCATCCGTGCGCTGCTGCTTGGAGTCGGTGTCCTCGTCTGGATCTCCATTGCGGGCGCGTTTGCCCAGTACCGACGTTTCCTCCGCGTCGCTCATGTTCAAGCGTGTTTGATGCCAGCGATAACCTTGAACTATAACACTCGTACACTGCGCCTAGACACTCCGCCAACCTTGCCGCCAACCTGCTTCTACATACTGGATACTACTACCTCGGATTCTTGACTACCGACTACATTCATTCTCTTCCCAAAACTCTCCCGAAATCGGCTGCACCCATTCTCAAAGCTTCTTCATATTTAGCCTCGCGCGATTCGATGAAGGCATTGGACATCCGCACGCCCTTCCACGCTGTTCTCTCCAGGACATCCCACCAGGCAGAGCAGAATGGATGGTTCGGCGCCGAGGCATAGCCCCACGGCTTCGCCGAAAATTTCACGAATGGATTCAACACTTCCGCCAACGTGGGATGCACGGACCCCGTGAAATGAACGATTCGTGGTTGAGCTTTCATGGCCACAAGATCGTCTGCGATATCCTCGCGATCCCCAGACGGAAGATCAGCGTATGTTCCCAATCCCTGTGCATTCCATTCTTGAGCGAGGGAAAGCCACCTTGTGCGAAAGTGGAGATTCAATGCGTCTTGGTCGAGGAATGGGAGGCCCTTCATCGCCAGTGCTTTCAGCTCCCCGAGTTCCCGTCTGGCGGTGGCGAGATCCACTAACATGACGCCGGCATTGAAGTAGGGGCCCTTGACTTCTTCGTGCCCCTTGGGAAACCCCACATCTCGTACTGCTCCCAATGGTTTTCCTCCGAGATCAGTCCTCCACAGATCCTTGAGACTGCGGAGAACGAGGACGTCGGCATCCAAGTACAACACCCTTTCGACGGGCAACACTTGGATCATGTCCACTTTCGCCCAAACGGCGCCGTTTTTCTTCGTCAAACTGTCATGGGGCAGGTCGATAAAGACCAGCGTCACGCCGTCGTGCGTCGGCACCGACTTGCTGATCATCGTTCTATCGTCGGCGGTCAGACCACAGTCCAGCACGTAGATTGACATTCGGGTTGAATCTTTCCCGATCCGCGTTGTTTCGACCGCACTGCGAACCGCAACTGCGGCTCCCATGGCAAAGTCGGAATCGGTAGCCACCGCCAGGTTCATCCCATAGCCCAGCTCCTTCGCGGGTACGTGATGAAGTGTGGGCGACGTAGGTTTCGTCAGAAATCCAATGCGCATCTCCACTGTTTTCTTCAGGAAGACCTGGTAGTCCGATGCCGCCGTTGCAATCAAGTCGAACTCCCCCTGGTGAAGCAGAAGAAAGGCATCAATGCCCCGCTTTGGATGGTGCACACTCGCTTCGTTTTCCGCTGGCCAATGATAATCGTCAAAACACATAATGGCGCCCTTTTTCGCCAGCCGCCATGCCATTTCTCCGTCCAAGAAGGTATCTGCGGCCTCGTGGGACCCATCGATATATATCCAGTCGTACCCGGGAGCTTCACGCGTCAGCTCCTCGTTCAGGAGCTGCATCAAAGCAGGGGTGCTGAAGTCATCCAGCAACTTCAAAGAGGTATCAGTTGAAATCTAAGGTGTAGAGCAAAAAATGTACGGTACCCGAAACGGTTTCTTCGTCAGCCCGAGATTATGACTGACCACCTTGTAGCGATCGCGGCCTGCGCTGGTGGTCAAGAGGTCGAAATGGTCCACACAGACAATCTCCCCGCCGTTGGCGCAGAGCTCGGTCAAAAGAAAGACAGCTGAGCGGCCTTCCCATGTTCCGATCTCAAGGACTCGGGGATTCGGGGCGGGTACGAGAGGGAAAAGATCCCTCCAAATTTCTTGCTTGTCGGATACCCAGTCCTGCGTTTCGGTGAAGATGAATCCAGTGTCGGCCATGTCTGCGAGCTGAGTTGCTTTGTGAGATGTGGGATCCAACGTTTGGCTTAATTTCGGCTGCTGTGCTACCGTTCCCACTTAACGCTCACTCCAACTACTTTGGAACTATCCTGAGAGTCAGATAACGGAGGCAATGGCGCTCGGCGCCTAATCTGGAGTATTCTTAACCAGTTTGGCGGTGAGTTTGGTGGTTGATTTTTTTCCCGAACGGACCACAGAACGACCCTCAATCACTCCTGAGCGCCTCCCAGGTCGCTTCGTATGCTCGTGCCTCCATTTTAAACGAATCATTGCGCTTCGGATTCCCGTGCCTCCATCCTGGACAGATCATTGTACAGCTTCCAAACTCCAGCGCTTGAATTTGGGGTTCCACCGACTTCTTACTCGACTTCTCCCGAGGCGCGCTCAGTGGTGTATTTTGAACGCGCCCTCTGTTTCGAGATTATTTAGACCCAAATTCTCCCATCCAGCATACCCACTGAACGGCGTACACTGTCGACTGAATCAGGAAGCTACTGCCAGCGCTTTGTCCCTCCGTTCAAGATGACCAGCGAAGACATGAATCCTGTGGCCTGGAGTTCGGCTCTTCCGGCATGTCGAGCTAAGAAGTTCGCATTTTTCGTATTTGAAGTCGAGGCCAGTAGGGTTGACATCGTTGCGGCTCACCATGCTCCCTGCGACCGATTCCTCTGTGATAATACTTGTTACGGGCGGAAATGGCTTTATTGTAAGTAAATGTAACCTCCCTTCGTTTCCTTGCTCATTATCATTCCAGGGCTCCCACGTCGTTCAACGTTTCCTCGCTCGAGGCAATCGTGTTCGAGTCGTCGACATCGCGGCCAAGTCACGTCTCGAGATCGAACCATGCCCTCGCCTCGAGGTTTCTGTCGGTAACCTCCTCGACAAAGAGGTCTGCTCTGCAGCGGTAGATGGAGTGCACACCATCCTTCATTTCGCCGCAAACATGGGTGGGATGGGCACCATCCATTGTGACAACGACTTCAGAATCTACCTCGAGAATCACAATATGACGTTGAACTTGCTGTCCGCGGCCACTGCTGCAGGCGTCAAACAGTTCCTCTACGCCTCGTCAGCCTGCGTCTATCCGGAGTCGCTGCAGAATTCGACCGAGACCGACGTCTCCCTCCGCGAGGAAGACGTCTGGAGGAACCCTCCCCCTCGACCGCAGGGTCTATACGGGCTGGACAAGCTCACAACGGAAATGCTTCTTGTCATGCAGCAGTCGACCATGTCCGTTTTCATCCCCAGGTTGCACAATGTCTACGGTCCTGGTGGGGCCTGGCACAATGGGCGTGAGAAAGCCCCTGCTTCGCTGCTCAGGAAGGCCATCGCCACTGCCAAACTCCTTGATTCGTCGTCTCCGTCGTCCTTTGAAATATGGGGCACTGGACAGCAGCGGCGGAGTTTTTTGTGGATCGGGGACTGTGTTGACGCAGTGCTAAAGCTCCTCGAATCGGACTACTCTCGCCCAGTCAATATCGGATCGGCCGAAGCTGTCTCCATCCAGAATTTAGCAGAAATTGCGTTGACATCAGTGGGCGTGGAACCGGCTCGAGTTCGCTTCGAGAATGGAGGTGACACAAAGTTGGTCGGTGTCGCATCTCGCAATTCGAACAACGAGTTCTCAAAGCAATTGTTGAACTGGGAGCCGAAGACACCCCTCGAGGTCGGCATGCGGCGCACAGGAGAATGGATCGAGCGGCAGATGGTCGAACAGCTTAGCATCCGGGGAGCAGTCGCTGCGCAGATGAAGGAGTCGTTCTTAATGCGATGCCTGAAGAGCAAGGTCCTCACGTTCGGTTCGGGTGTACCGATCTTTGCGATCCTCCTCCCAGTGACGTCGAGAGGCTCAAGCAAGGAAGGCGATTGTTTAGCCAACCTCGAATCCTTTGCTGCTTCCCTGGTCCGTACCACCCTCAACGACGTCTTCTCCAATGAGCCTCGTTTTGGCCTGCGAGTCTATGTCGCAATTGATGAGGACGACGATTTTTTGCTGGACGGTAACAAAGTGGAGACAATTCTTCGCCAGTATGGAATACCAGACGTTTACACATCGATCTGTTCCTTCCCGCGCGGACATGTGTGCAGCCTTTGGAGACACTTGGCGCGCAAGGCTTGGCAAGAGGAGTGCAGCTACTTCGCACTGATGGGAGACGATGTGACTTTGGAGGACGAAGACTGGATGCTCCGGTTTCACAACAAATTTGCAGAAATAGCGCATACTGAGGGTGTTCCCCTGGGATTTGGCTGTGTCGCTTTCACCGACTCCACATTTCGGGGGATGCCTACCTTTCCCGTTGTCCATCGCACCCATATGGACATTTTCCAGGGGACCGTCGTGCCGGAGGAGTTTGTAAACCAGGATGGCGACCCCTACCTCTTCCAGCTGTATCGGCGCTGGGGCTGCTCTAGCATGATAGAGCCCAAAGTTCGGAACCTCCTTGGTGGGAGCAACGACGCCCGCTACGAGAAGATTCACGCCCCAAACTGGACCTTTGACACTCTTCACGTCGGCGCCTCCACCGTCGAAAAATGGCTCCACAAACAAGGAAGTCCAGTCGAGCAGAAAGTCACACTCGATATCGTGATTCCCTGCTATCCGCGTTCAGCTCGATTTACTTCGCCGGATGCTTACCTTGGAATCTTCCAAACAATGCTCGGTATCGACGATTCTCATCGTCGACGATCCGCAGTCGTCCAATATCACCGCCTTGCAGGAAGAGTACGGGGCTCGTCCAGATGTGCGCATCCGTGTCAACAGCCGTAACATGGGGGCCTCATTCTCGCGCAATCGGGGACTTGCAGAGGCGTCCGCGAAATGGGTTATTTTTCTCGACGATGACGTTGAAGTCGAGAAGGACCTCTTGCTGGAGGCGGAAAATGTGATTCGCTCCCATCCAGATGCTGCTGGATTCGTAGGACGTGCCTGGTTTCCTCCAGCTACTTCGATATTCACTGCGGCTATTCATCTCAGCGGCGTAACCTGGTTTTGGAACGTCGCCGAAAAGTTGGATTCCGATGATCTGCCTTGGGGCGTAACTGCTAGCCTCATTGCGCGCCGAGATGTGAAAGACGGCGTGAAATTCGATCTCAGTTTCCCAAAGACGGGTGGCGGAGAAGACATTGATTTCTGTCGACAAAAGCGCGCAGCCTCTCTCGCAGGCTGGAAATCGGGGTTTTCTTCCCGCTCCGAAAGTACGCGTGACTCATCCTTGGTGGTCGAGCGGGAAACGGTCATACTGGAGGTTTTATATGTGGGGACAGGGAGACGGCGGTCTCATCAAGAAATATCCCGCGTTGACTTATCAAGATTTTCCAAACAGCGCGGAACTGCTCTTGGGTTGTCTTGTCATCGCAGCGATCGGGTTCTTCCTGGGCGTCGGCGGGAAGTCCTGGGAAGTGCTTTACTGTCGGCCTCAAAAGCTGTCTGGCGGTCGCTGTTAGCGAACATTGTGCACGATTCATATCGTCACCTGTGGAGAGAAGTCGATCGAACCCTGTTCTTCGAGACGGATGTCGCTGGTTTGCGATGGGTAGCGGCGGTTTTTGACAGTGCACTGGTCAGGATGGCGAGCGAGGGAGGGCGGCTCGTGGGGATCCTGAAGAGGGGTGAAGTGACTATGCTTGCTGGGAAAAGGTTCGATTGGTTTGCAGGAACAATGAGAGGCGCCATCGAGGAGGAAAGGCGGAACAGTTTCCAGAGAGTCTGTCTCTTTCTTTTTATCGCGACCGTAGTTTTGTATTAGGTAGGAGGACGAAGTGTATATGCCGCCATCAAAGGATTTTCACAGCCACCCGCTCCTTGATCTGAACGTCTTCAGAAAATCACGAAGATTACACTAGAGAGGGTGAAAACGAGCCTACCTCACCCATCCTCTTCCCGACACGATGTTCTGGTTGTCCTCCTTTCTCGTGAGGCTGCTCCTTAGCAGTAGCGTCGACGTGATCACGCCCCGCGTCTTCATCGTCAACTTCTTTCAGCTGAAGCCGCTGAATGGCACAATATTCCCGAGTTCAATCCTCCTCGCGCAAAACATCACCGTCCCTGGGCTCTCCCCCCTCTATCCCGACGTTCCACTGCACACGCGACAGGGTCAATATGCCAGCTGATTACTGGGCAGGCAGAAATAAATGCGGCATCCACCATGTCCTCGCTGCTCAACTCTCGCCGTTTCGATCTCAGATCCACATATTGGCTTATCTCCGGGATCGCAGGCGTGAATCCCAAGCATGCCACCATCGGCGGAGTCACTTTCTCAAGATACGCCGTTCACTGGTGGTCTTCAACACGAAATTGACTGCGCGCGAGATGCCACCAGATTTTCCATCGGGTTATTTTGCCCAAGGCACGCCCCGGTCTCTGCCAACGGACTTTGGTCGGCTCTAATCCGCCTCAGGCACGACCGCACCAGGTCAATATCCAAACTGGATAGTTGGTACTGAGGTTTTCGAAGGTCAATGACGCGCTTCGTCAAGTTGCAGTTGACCTGGCGAAGACCGCCCAGCTGACGGATACCGAGGCCTGCAAGCGTCTACGCGCGACATACACATCGCCTATCTTTGCGGCCGGGGCAGCCCCGCCTTCAATAGTGATGTGCGACACACTTACTTCTGATACCTTCTGGACTGGCGCGTATCTGGCCGAGGCGTTTGAAAACACCACCTTACTACTAACACACCAGAAGGGGGTGTACTGTTCGACTCAGCAGGAGGATAACGCCGTCCTGAGCGCCCTGCTGCGTGGAGCGTTATCCAATCTCGTAGATTTCTCGCGCATAATCGTGATGCGCTCAGGGTCAGATTTCGATAGACCTCCCGTCGGCGGGAGTGCCGCAGGAAAATCTGTTTGCCTTGACGGTTGGCTTCCCTCCTGCACTATTGAATCTGCGAATCGCGGGTGTCAAGATCGTTCAAGGCATCGTCGACGGATGGGCGACAACATTTAAACGCGGCATCGAGCCTGCCAATGATATCGGGGATATATTAGGGTCGCTGGGAGGGAAACGGCACTCGAGCCCGCCAGGGCTGTTCGGGCGAAGATTGAGAAGGGGTTGATGGTGGGTTCTTTGATTAAGACTGGACGTTTTCCCTTAATCAGGTTACTAGGCGGAGCATGGTTATTCTTCAGCGGATCTAATCATACATTCGACTTTCATCTCGATGGAACATGTACGACAAAATGCAATGCTACTCCGCGTCCATGCCGTGCGGTATCGTCAGCTGGGAATGAGTGGGGCGTATTTCCTCCAAGCTCGACTTTGAACCAAAGTCCTCTGGCACTGGCACACTAGCCGGCCGCTTGCGACGCGGCATGAAATGTTTCGGGTATGCGAACTCAATCGCGCTTCCCGGTATGCTCATGTTGGAGGAGACGAATTGCAGCGGCACGGCGTTCAAGTCGGCGAGAAAAGAAGGCTCCGGTCGGGGTCGGTTGTGGATAACGATCAGATTGAAAGAGATTCCGATAATTTGTACCAGCTATCGGAGAGAAGGCTGAGCGGCCGCAAGCAGAGATGGTAAAGGAGAGATGAGAACCCACCACGTCAATAGAGACATAAACAGCGTTGGTCTTGGTAACAAAGAGGAAGAACGTCACGAGCGTGGTTGCGGTGTAGATCAGCCCGGATTCAATGGTTATGTGCTTTGTGAGGTCGATAGTGCCGTGGGTCGTGTTGGGAGGGCGCCTACGCTAGGCGTCTTTGTAGTCCGCGACGTGCTCGCATCAGTGTCCGTTTGGAAGTTGGAACGACCTCGGAGCTTGGCTATCCGCCAGATACGGTAGGCGATCAGACCTGTAGACGCTCAATGAGCCGATGCGTTCGTGGTCAGGGTGTGAACCGGGAACATACCGGTGGTGATGAGGTTGACCATGACGAGGACACCCCAAAAGCAAGAGCCAAACACTTTCGACTGCGATATGTCGAATATTCCGCTGATCTTGTGAGCGGTGTCTACATGGATGACGATGCCCATGAGTGCCAGCGCACCCAGCCAAAGCACGAGTGGAAGGGCCACGCTGGGCCACGCCCGATTATGCACGAGCCAGCAGCGGTATATCTAACCCATATTCGAGTTGGGAAGCGTAATAGCGGGAGAGGAGAGGGATCTCACGAGGAAACCGCTGCAAATGACAGCCTGCACAAGGATTGTCGTGTACTGCGCCGACTGCATTAATATTCCAAACACAAAACCAAGCCACTTGGAAGAAAGCACCTTGGCAATATTAATCGGCCTCGAACCATCTTTGAACCGCAACACCGCCTGCATGTGGGTAACCTCTGCGGCGACCATTTGCAGATTAAGGTACAGATGGATCACGAGCGAAGACGCCGTCTTGGCAAGGAAAACGAGGAAGATGACGAGCATCGGCCATTGGGAATCTGGGCGTCCCTGGCGCGGTGGGGTTGTAAGAAATATTTTGAGGCAAGGGTAGCAGGTAACGACGTAGAGCCCAAAGGCAAGGCTTTGAAGGAACATCCCCCAGACCTGGACCCGCAGAAATGAGGCATCAGAATTGGGGTCGTCCATACCGAGGGAGAGGTGGGGAGGATGGAACCAAGGTCGGGTAAAGGCCGTGGAGCTACCATTTAATTTGCAGTGTTCGACCCAATTATAGCGGTGGGAACAGAACGGCGCTCAGAACCAGAGGGATCTTGATATCTAACGTAGATGCTGTCGAGCCTGTGAGCTGAAGATGTTTGTAGGCAATCAAAGGAGCACCGCGTGGAACGGGAGCGGGAGGAAGGAGACAGAGTACCAGTTACAGGTCCGAAAGGTAGCGAACGCCGAAAGGCGGGCAACGGGGAGCGATGTGACATCCGTGACAAGTATGACGATCAATCCCGCTCACCGCCACGGCTCAGCGCTCTCCACGGTCTCTTCAAGACACACTCGCGGTTGGGCTCGTTCCTTGCCAGTCATAGCCCGTTAGACTTGCCATGCGGCTTCAGCATTGTCCCGGGATATCCCAAATACTCCGTCATAGGCCTTTTCTATATGCAGCTGGAGTTTTGCTGGCCCTACTGTTTCTTTGGAGTGCTTGGCCTCAACAGCACCTTCTTGCCACTGTGGATGAACATGCCGTTCAACATGACACGCCGCCTGAGGTCTGGAACCAACGCGCTCAAGATGTCAAGCATGCGTTTCTTCACGCATACCGCGCATACGAGAAATATGCGGCGCCGCATGATGAACTCAGTCCCGTGTCGAACGGGTTTAAGGACAAGTTCGTTCAGGGGGGCTTTAATTCTTGTGTGCTAAAACTGTGTTTAGTCTCAATGGTTGGGGTGTCACCGCCGTAGATTCTCTCGACACAATGCTGTTAATGAACTTGGATGAGGAATATGGTCGTGCGCTTGCACAGCTATCCGAAATGAGCTTCTTACTTCCCGAGGTATGGATTGGAGCAATTAATTTACTGTTTGAAGTGACCTGTTTCTACAGTCAAAGTTTGCTCCATTTTTTGAGACGGTGATTCGTTATCTTGGGGGATTCCTCTCCGCCTATGCAATATCGAAAAACCCGGTTCTTCTCGCGCGTGCAGAAGAGCTCGCGAACAAACTCGATCCTGTATTCGAGCAATACAACAGAGTGTTCCCCGTCTATGGCGTTAACACCCACTCGTGCGTGTTTCTCCTTATTCGGGCACTTTACCTTGTCTCATACTTACGCCATACCCAGCGGAAAAACTATCGGCCCCGAGGTCGGAACGTTGGCTGAGATATCGAGTATGCAAGTGGAATACCTGTATCTGGCCAAGGCCACGAACGGAAATAAAACCTATTTTGACCGCGTTGGTACTTTTCCTACAGCGCTCTCCCTTGTCACCAAATTTCGTAGGCTAACAAAATCATGAACGCGTTGGCCAACGTGAATCTACAACACACAGGCGGGATGCTCCCAACAAGTTGGAATTTAAGCTCCTTGCTTCCGCACAACTGTAACTTGATTTCGTTGATACTGAAACGTGGCTAATGGCACCTCAGCACACCTGTCGGTCGGTGCTCAGGGAGACAGCTCCCATGAATATCTGCTCAAGCAGTACCTCCTTACAGCAAAAACCGATAAAAGGAGTCTCGAGATGTGTAATATTCACTCATCTACCATTCGCGATCCACATTTAACGCGACGCAGACATCACATCCACTACTCATATCCTCACAAATCTCTTATTCGTATCTCCCACACGCCGCCTGATGTATGTAACAGAGACCTCTGAACCGACCTTCGAGCACGCTGGGCGACCGACGCACAAGATGGACCACTTGTCATGTTTCCTGCCTGGACTGCTTGCTCTCGGCGCGCACACCCTTCCGCTGGACGACCTTGGGCTCGACCTACTCTCCCTTGGGAAGGGCTTCGGATGGGCGGAACGCGGGTACGCGGCGTTGGCGCGGCAGCCATCGCTGAAGGAGATACATATGTGGGCCGCAGCAGGGCTCACGGAGACATGTTATACGCTATATGCCGACCAGCCCACGGGGCTAGCGCCAGAGCAGGTGGTTTTCAAGACTGCGAATAGCGGGCGGTGGGGCCTGGGCAAGGACGGCAAGTGGATGGAGGGCGGCGGGCGGCGCTGGATGGATGGGGCTGAGGCATGGCGTGCGGCATCGATGGGCTCGGGGACGTGGAAGGGCCGTCGACTACCGCCGGGCGTTGGGGAGGACCTCAAACCAATAGTGTATACTGAGGATGAGCGTAGGCTTGGTAAGGGTAAGGGACGTGACTATAGCTTGTATCAGACGGCGTACCTACTTCGTCCCGAGGTAAGTGACACCTTCCCGACTCAACTACTTTCTAACGTCTCTCGATAGACCATTGAATCGCTGTATTTAATGTGGCGAGTCACGGGTGAGGTGAGGTGGCGCGAAATGGGTTGGCGTATATTCAAGGCCATTGAGCGGGAGACCCGTGTTACCACCGGTGGATACACAAGTTTGAGGTCAGTGGAAATCTCGCCGGGTCACCAGCTGGATGACATGCCGAGGTGAGGTTCAATCATTGGTATTTGAGCATAGGTACTAATTGCACCCAGTTACTTCCTTGCTGAGACGTGCGTTCCATGTCCTTCTACTCGCTGTTTTGCTCACTGCTTTTTTGGCAGACTAAAATATTTATACCTCTTGTTTATTGATGAAGACCTATTGCCGTTAGATAGATGGGTCTTCAACACGGAGGCCCATCCACTCCCTGTTTTCGAGTGGACACAAGCAGAGAAGGATCGGTTTGGCATCTGAATTGTAATATATTACCCGCTACATATACTTTTAATTTGTACATGGACACTCAGAACGGCACTGTCGTCGTTGCGATATCTGTATGTGTATACTTCTTTCCCCCAACTCCAAATTCGCCGACGATGTGTCCCTTGGTACCCGTGCTGCGCAACATGTACTTATATATCACCAACCCTTCAAGGCCAACAGGCCCCCGTGCGTGGATACGCCCAGTGCTTATACCAACCTCCGTGCCAAAGCCGTACCGGAACCCATCGGCGAAGCGTGTGCTAGCGTTGACGAAGGTGCCTGCGCTGTCGACGCCTCGGCAGAATGCCGACGCCGCAAGGTCGGACTCGGTGACGATGGAGTCGGTGTGGTGCGAGGAGTGGGCGTTGATGAAACGGATCGCGGTGGGGAGGGAAGGCAGCGCGACGACGGAGAGTGTGAGATCAAGATGCTCTGTGGTGTAAGCGTCGGCCGTCGATGGTCCTGCGAGGGAGAGGTTGGCAGGAACTGGAGAAAGTCCTTGCAGAGCGCTCAGTGTGGGGGTATCGCAGAGGAGACGGACTTTGGCGTCGAGGAGAGCACGGCCGACCACAGGCCAAACCGACTGTAAAAGTGACTCGTGCACAATTAGTGTTTCCGTCGAATTGCACGCGGAGGGATAGTCCGTCTACATATGATCAGAGCTAGACAATCCGAGAGCAGAGTAGCAAGGTACCTTTGAATCTAGGACTACCCGAACTGCTTTATCAATATCAGCAGACTCGTCAAGATACACGCTGCAGAGCCCATCGGCGTGGCCCATGACAGGAATTCGCGTGTTATTCTGAATATTTTGCACAAGGGCGTTACTTCCACGGGGAATTACAAGGTCGATATACCGATCCAAAGAGAGCAGAGACGATACTTCTGCCCTGGTTTGAATGGTCTGCACATACGTATCCGGTAGAGAAGACTGCGACAGCCCTGCTGCTATAGCTTGGGACAACAGCTGGGTCGTCCTATTGGATTCCTTCCCACCCTTGAGAATCGCGGAATTGCCTACGAGAGTTAGCTTTGTGCCACGAGACGACAGCGGTGGACGTACCGGATTTTATGGCCAATGAAGCTATATTCACTACCACCTCCGGTCGCGCCTCAAATATGACGAGCAGCACGCCTATGGGACATGACACACGGTAGAGTTCGAGTCCGTCGTCCAGCTCCTTGGCATATGAGACAATTCCAGTGGGGTCAGGGAGATTGGCAACATCGGAGATGCCTTGGAGCATCGAGTCCCATTTATCTCCCTTGTCAAGGTCCAGTCGTTTCAGCAAGGACTCAGTCATGCGACCGGCATCCACTTCGACTTGAGCAGCCTATGCGTCAATGAGCGCAAGTTTGCGAGATGGAAAGGTCCGAGTTACTTTCAAGTCTTGACGATTGGCGGCGAGGATTTCAATTTTATTGGACTCAAGGGCGCTGCGAATGTGGTGGAGAGCATTAACTCTCTCTGCGGATGGGACTAATTGTGAGTCTTCGAAGGCAGACTTGGCTGCCTTTGCAATGTCTTCAGCACTCGACATGATGGCCGAAAGGAAAGAGGGATCGGCGATGCTCGGCCGGCCAGAAATTTCTTACCGCAACGTCGATGAGCGGGTCCAACAAGTTGCGGCAGCGCGGGGTCAAGAAATTACTCAAGGACGCAAAGCCAGCCCCAGTTGAAGATGACACTGTCAGTGCTCTCTCTCCGCTCGGCCTGCCTCTTACCTTGCTATGTAGCCCCCGGAATTCGACTTCGACCTCTGGAAATATACCAAGCTCCTTGGGCTGCCCATCCTCCTCGCATTGGGTGTCGCCTATTATCTGGTGCGGTCGCTGAATCCAAAATCGTTCCACCACTGACTCTCTCAAGAACCCGGAAATATTTAGAGATCTTGTCCAATCTTATATGGGTTTCTCCGACAATGAGATGGCCGGTATTGCAAGAGTTTTGCCTGGGAAAGATATCCCAATAGACTTTTCTGCGGATGTGGTGAAGCGGGACGCGATTGTCCGTGCCTTCCAGGTATTAAACACCCATTCGTCTAGATTCCTTCCTGACCCACACATTAGCATGCATGGGGAGCGTACGGTGCGTCTGGTTCATAGCGATTTCAACCCCCCTCTCTTGTTGATCCATCTTCAAAGAACGAGACGCGATGGGGGACGACGAATATCATCCTATTTCGCAGCAGGGCTCAAACCTCACAGATGCTGGTGGAATAGGTTATACCGTCGTCGACTCGCTCGACACAATGTTGTTGATGGGTCTTACTCAGGAATATTCGCGGGCCCGAGAATGGGTGGCGACGAAGATGTCGTTTGATCGAAATGCTACCTTCAACACATTTGAGGTGAGTCCGTTCATGAATGCACTTGACACACTGTCAACTCGTCTAGACGACTATTCGTGTTCTAGGCGGACTGCTGTCTGCGCACCATCTCTCAGGAGAGGATCCAATATACCTCGAGAAAGCCATCGAACTGGCCGATCGGATGCTCCCTGTCTTCAATACCCCCTCTGGGCTGCCTTTGACAAACGTCAACCTGGGCCTCAAAGAGGGCTCAATAGACCCCGGCTGGCCGGAATTCGTTTCCAGTGCTGAGGTCGCGACACTTCAGCTGGAAATGAAGTATTTGAGCCAGTTATCGGTTAACTCCATTTATTGGGAGAAGGCTGAAACCGTGAGTGCGATCGACAACCGATAGCCGACCCTACCCTCATCCTTCAGCAAGGTGATGCAAGTAATCAAAGCTGCACTGCTCCCGCACGGTCTGGCGTCTATATTTCTTAAGTCAGTTTCATTCCCTCGTTCGTTATTTGCACGCTGAGCCTCGGCAGTTGGCAGACAGGTCAATTCGTCATTTCGGCCATGCGACTGGGATCGCGAGCAGACTCGTACTATGAGTATTTGTTGTATGTTCGCCTCCTCATCACCGACGAACCAACTGACCTGCGGTCAGGAAGCAATACCTCTTGACGGTAAATCGTTTCCTCTTCACAACAAAGCTCGTGATTTACCTTTCACCAGAATAGGACCGAAGTGTTCTATCGCGATGTAGGAAATTCTTCTTATTTAAGGCGCAATCTCAAACCGACTCGACAGATGTACAACGATGCCATGACTGCGGTCCATAAAACTCTCATCAAGAAGAGTGTCAACTCCAATATGATACACACGTCGGAGGTCATCCCAGAGCGTCATCCGAACGGCGAAGTGTGAGCGACTGTTACTTCTTCCTACCTGCTGCTCCTCATCGACTCTCGCTGTCCAGCTCATGGCGCCTGACCCCTAAGCAGGTAAAGTCTTGCATTCCTCTTGCTACTCTGGGCTCCATCTCTCTACTAGGACCATCTCGTCTGCTTCTTCGGCGGATCGCTTCTGCTAGGCGCTACAACCGCCGGCGCATTGGTTCACCCGGTATCCATCCCTCCCAAACCCGAAGAACTCTCTGAAGCCGGGATGAGGGACTGGAAGACAGGCACCAGCCTGATCAAAACCTGCATGGACACCCACGATACAGCCACGTACGTCGCGCTTGCCTTTCCAGTAGGATATTTGTTGACCCTGTCTTAGTGGCCTTGCGCCCGAGGTAGCACACTTCCGTATCGCTAGCGATGGAATAGGGCATGACCCCCGATTCCCCTCTGACTGGTACATCAAAGGCGCTCAGTGAGTTTACGTACCCCTACCTCTTTGTCCCTCCTGGTACTGAAAGGGACCCAGCCAAAAGGCGGACGAGCTGCCACCTTACGATGCGCGCTATATGCTACGGTATGACACGACTTTTTCCTCTCACCAAACCTCACCTCATTCGTTTCTTCAGTCCTGAAACGATCGAATCCCTCTTCTTGGCGTACCGCCTGACAGGGAACGAAAAATACCGGGTATGGGCCTGGAACATCTTCCAGGCTATCGAGCAGCACTGCCGGGTAGAAACTGGTGGATATGCGACTATCATCAACGTGGATGAGGTTCCGTCGCGGCAGGAGGATAAAATGGAGACGTTCATGATGGTTTGTCTGGTTCCTCATCGTCGTCGACGCCCCCCGATTAACTGGAAATGTCCTCAGAGTGAGACTTTGAAGTATCTTTATCTTATTTTTTCGGACGCGAGCGTTGTGCCTTTGGACAGTACGTTTCCGTTTTTCCCCTCGTCATTTGTGTCGTCTGATGCAAATATCCACCTTTAGAGTATGTATTGAACACAGAGGTGAGTTCCGTTTTGGGCTTTGTGCGCGTCATTACTGACCGTTTTGTAGGCGCATCCACTCCCTATATTCGATATCCCCTCAATGTCATGAGGCATAACTCTAATTTTATTGTTATTTCGGATGGACCTTGCTGCTGCCGCGACATCTCCTTGGAGACGGAGGTGCGTTTCGAGCGATTTATCTCATTGGGGGACGCGCAAGCTCCGGAGTTGTCTCATAATCATAATCATATTTCATGTTAATGGCTGAACAAGAAGACCGAAGGCATGGTGGGTGATGGTATAACAAATCCAATATTGTTACATCTAGGTCCGTGGTGGATAAATACTTGTTGTGGTTTAGTTAATGTTAGGAATGCGGTGAGTGGAGTCTGGTTGGTGTTACAATTATTATCGTTTGCTAAATTATTTCGTGTTGGCCAGGATATCGGCGTAGGAGCGTCCTTTGGTCGGGGTCGTAGCTGCGGATTCTTCCTCGTCACTGCCATAAATATGCTCCCAAGGTTCGTCGACCAGGAGATCGTGCGAGGTGATGTCATCCAGTACAATAACGGAGCGGTGCGGTATGAAGACAAAGTCGCCCTCTGAATATTCGGTCTCAGCACATGGGCGCGACAAGCGGTGAAATGCACGTACCCAAGCCCTTGCGCGGCTTGCGGAAGGTTACCAGATCCGAGAGCTTCACCTCCGATGGCGGTGAAGCATCGCATGACGCGACGCCGTCGATGTCGTACCCGGCGTCTCCCAACGGGCCCTCGAGGGCATCCACCTCGTCCGGCCGCAGTCGCTTCTGCTTCTCCGACACCGGCGGCGGTGTAGCCTTCCGCGAAGACTGGTACAGTTCGCCCTTCGCCAACCCTGCCCATCTGCTCTGGCCCTTCTGTGCCCTCATCTTTACCAGATCCGCCGCCTTCTTGGCTTGTTTCCTGTCGTGCTCGAATGCGCGCACATCCTTGGGGCTGGGCAGTCCAGGGGTGGATACTGCGAGAAGAGCGTCCTTATCGTTGACTGCGGCGACCTTGTTAGGAGTCGGCGGGGCAGCGATAGAGGTAAAGCTTGTCGTGGAAGACATGGCAAGGAAACAAGTGCAGGAGGGGTGAGGATTCTGGGTAATATGAGGTATGGGTGGGTGGTTGTGTGGTTGTGGGCAGAGTAGGGGCACACAAGATAAGGCCAGTCTTATAGTAGCCGCGTCAGCTTCGCCCGACCAGTGGCTTGATATCTCCATTTGCGACTCCGATCATGTCCTCAATTGGTGACGCTGTGGGACAAGTCCTGAACAAGTGCGCGATACTCCGTCTGAGCCACCCAAATCGGGCACACAATAGGCAGCGAAGAAGTCGAAGGACAGCGGGACTATGGACCGAGCGAAGACACATTCCGTCCCCCTCTTGAACCGTGCGCATTGGACACGTTTGTAACGTCATTCAGGTCTTGTCTCTCATTATACTCGTTATACAAAAGGGAACCCCGACCCCCTCTTATCATGGCGGCGAATACGGCACAATATGGCACCCAAGAAGCCCTCGCCCTCCCCATGCTTTGGGAGTCAGACTCAGGAACACAGCTTGCTCGGACCGGAGAACTTTGAGTGGTATCGAACGCTGCAAGGGAGAATGTCAAGCCGCAGATCCATGGAAGCGCCAGTGGACGCACATTCTCGTGGGACGCAACGACCTCCACCAGCGGCGTCAAAGAGGAGGAAGAGAACGACTGCTGCGTCAAGGTCCCGAACTTGACCACTAGGTCGCCCCGTTGCAGTCCCTGATCGGATAAGAACACCCTCGAGGAAAGCCTATGCATGCGACTCACAGCGTCGGCGGCGGGGCTCCCAGAAGACACGTCGTTGACTTTGGCAAAAGGCTTGCCGTCCGAGGTCGATTGAGCGGTATCAGGAGGGGCCAAAGCAGGATCGTACACGGATTGGAGGGCGATGGCGAGGTTATTCATGACTGCGGTTAAATCGTTGCGCAGTTCAATTACTCGGACTCGGGCCTTTCGAATAGCGTATATATCAATGTCTCTGGGAAAGCCGTCTGCGTCCACCAAGGGAGAGTCGAGCGTGGCCCCGTTCGATGCCAGAATCGCGCCTTGAAGTTGCAGCTGCGCCTCGATATTCTCCTTCTCCAGCATCAACGCGCGCGTTGCGTCTGCCGCCATCGTCGTCGGTGTGCGTGAATAGAAGATTATGAGCACAGCCACAACACTAGTCGCGTCAACATGCATAAACAACGACGCGGCTTATAGCACAGCCACTAAAGAACATATCGGTACGAGTCGCTGCGATCCCCCAGCCGCAAGTCTTCCTGCTCATCCAAGCCCTCCTTGCCACGTCCCGCAGCCAACCGATCCCTCCGCTTGTTCTCGCGAGCCATTGAGACCCACAGCCATGTCGCCACCCCGGCCGCAAACAGGAGATATCCGATCGCGATGATGTGAGGCTTGCGGAATCTGTGGGCAGAAAACGCGGGGCGGTATATAAGTACCCCCGCGACCGCTCCCACATCACCAATTGTGATCTGCATTGCGACGGCGACGGCTCTCTTGGTTTGAGCAGAGACGTTTTCCCCCGGCCAGCTGTGTCTGGCGTCGAAAAATGGAAATGCATTTGGAAAATCCGAGACTAACCTCAAAAGAAGTGCGTTCCCCGTATAAACACCAGCCGCGGCAAAATGCACGCCGACATACTGCGCACCGGCTGGCAAGGACTTTAGAAATAGTACGGGGGTAAAAGTCCAGAACGACTTACGGGTCGGACCGGTCAGAAGAATGATATAACCTGCAACCAGTTCAGGCTATACATATGCTAAGGAGCCCAGGAGACATACCAACGATGGCCACAAATGCCGACCCAATAATAAACGGGGCTCTGATGTTGTAACGCGATGAGAGCCAAACGGTGGTCCATATGGACAACGCCGCAAGAGTATTCGGCGGAACCGTCATTCTGGTGAATATCATTGTCAGTTCGGGAAAGAAAAACAGGAAGACGCGTACAGCTGCGCTTGCCAGCTCGCGAATCCGAGTCCCGCAATGATCGTTGGCTGATAAAAAAAAAGGATGAGGGCCATGTACGTGATAAATGACATCGTGCATACCAAAAACAGACTCAGTGAGTACAAGACAAACGCAAAGCCATGGAACAGCAGCGCATACCCCCAAACCAAGCGGTCCGTAAAGGCCTGGAAGACGAAAAACCACTCGAACTTCTCTTCACGGGCCGCATCAGAATCGGTCTGCAAACGTGCTAGCAGGCGTGCACGTTCGGCCTCCGTGAGCTGGGAGAAATAAGGGTCAGAATGATTGAGGGTGTGAAAAGTGAATATGTACGTACGAACGTTGCTTGGTGCGACCAAGTCGGCACGATGAAGTACGCGAGACTGAACAAAACGAGTCAGCGAAGGCCTCGTTGTGGGAACGAAGAAAGGCGGACAGGGAGACTGCTACTGTGAGGATCTGGAGGGTTTTGTTAATCGAAGCCGAAGGAAGGAGGGAATAAAACTAACGCCTTCCAAGATGAAGATCCTTTGGAGGAAATTAGGACCAGTTGACAATAAGGTATTGAATAGACCGACCATTCCCAACCCTTTCGCCCACCCACTCCATCCATTTTCCCGATGGCATATGCCAGGATCCCTGTGCGCATTATATAACAGGAAGGACGTCGAGGGCCAAAAAGTACCTCCGAAAGCCCCAGCCAGGGCGGCACCTCCAAAGAAAATTGCAACGCGCCAGCTGCGTTCGCGCCTGGACTCGGATATTAAGCCGGGATCCCTTCAACTTCTCCCATCTAGGTGCGTACCGACGGTAGTAGACGGAGAACAGGTAGATCACGCCAGGGAATAACCCTGTTGACCATACTTGAGTACAAAGTGCAATGGAAAATCAGCTAAATCGTCCAACCCGCTTCAGTGACTCCCAGCACTGTTAAGCGGTCAGTCAATGTAATCTTGAACTCTGGTCGAGTAAACCCACAGAACCGAATGCCAAAGAAGCCTGCTTGATTTTTCACTAGGCCTTGGCAGATGCTCACGATACCCCAGACGAGCGTCAGCGTTGGAAGCCAGATCTGCGGATTAAACCTCTTCAAACTGAGAGCCGCATTCAATTAACACGAAATAGATAATGCTCAACCGGCCTCATACATGATCTAGTGGTTGAAGCTTGTCAACAAAACGAGTAGGATGTAAATTGTATGTAGGCTCACATTGGCTGGCACTTCAAAGATAACATAGGCGACGAAGTAGAGTGCTAACGCTGTGTTGTATTGCGGCGCCCCAACATGCAAGTCCTTGACAGAAAGGTCAGGTCATTAACGCGTTGGACTGGTTCCCCTTACGGTTGTGAGCCCTAGAAGTCTGGAATGGAGAAGGTCAAGGACGCGAACGACCCAGGAGACTATCATTCGTACTTGGCATTTCCGACATTCGTCCTGCGAGGGGGTTACAAGTGCATAAAATATAGTCACGGAGAGCGCAAACCGATCCAAAAAACTCAGAAGATAGAGAAGGGTCAAGATGGGAATTAGACTACGAGACACAGTTGGTTATCGGACCATTCGGGCGGGTGAATTCGCACCGAAGGTCGATCTTCCGGACCAGCTTCTTGTCTTCAGCAGAGTCAAATGTGTCGAGGACAACCTGCGACTCTGAAGCCAGTTTCTCGTCGTTGGAGGTGGACATGAGTGGCAGATAGAGAACAAGAGAGTCCCAGTCGACATGCTATTAGTACGTTTTGCCCGGGATTGCGCCATCTCACAACTGTGCGAAAGAATATCGAAATTGAGCGCATGGACGGATACGACAGTCTGGTGCCCAAGTAGATTCAAGTGAATTATTATGGGGGTACACAGGCGGCGTGGTTGAGACTTGAAAGAAACGGAGCGTCACAACGTGACAGTTACCCTCGTTGAACGTCGACGACGACTATGGAGGCCTTGTTTTTCAACGTACGCTCCCCGCTGGCGTCCATTCCTTCATCCATTTAATGCGGCTGTAGGTCGACGGCGGGTTTCTGGAGGCGATAGTCAGAGGGTACAAGGCCGGCATTCTCACCCAGAGCCATTACGCCAACCTTTCTCAATGCGAGAGTCTGGAGGGCAAGAATTTCGTCGAATACTAGCTATCTCATGGCCTGACCGTCGACTATCATAGACTTCCGGACCCAATTATCTGCCACAGACTACGGCAACTTTCTCTCCAATGAACCCCTACCCATTTCGACCGCTACCATTGCCGACAAGGCCACTCAGATTCTCGTTGACCAGTTCAATTACATCCGGAGCAATGCAGTCGAGCCGCTGAGCAAGTTTCTCGACTACATCACGTACGCTCCGCCCACGACCTCTGCTCTGGCGATTCTGACTGCGCCGCAATAGCTACGCCTATATGATCGACAATGTGGTTCTCTTGATTACTGGCACTCTGCATGAGCGGGATACGCACGAACTGCTCGAGCGCTGTCACCCGCTCGGTGTGTTTGACACGATGCCCGCGCTGTGCGTCGCCACGAATGTCGAGGAACTGTACCAAAGCGTGCTTGTGGAAACACCTCTCGGTCCGCATATCTCCCTCTCCATTTCCCTCTCATTTATTCGTACCACAGCTCCCTACTTCCGCGATTGCCTCGCCGCGTCCGACCTCGATGACCTGAATATCGAAATCATCCGTAACACCGTCTATAAAGCCTACCTCGAAGACTTCTATCACTACTGCTCAACCTTGGGTGCCCCCACATCTGATGTCATGCACAAAATACTCGACTTTGAGGCGGACCGGAGGACGGTCAACATCACCATCAACTCCTTCAACACAGAGCTCACAAAGGACCAACGCGCAAAGCTCTTCCCCGCGATCGGACGCCTTTTCCCAGAGGGAAACAACCAGCTGGCCAAGGCGGACGAGATCGAGCAGGTGCGGCTGGTTTGCGAAAATGTCTCCGAGTACAAGTCCTTCTTCACCGACTCGTCCGGGAACGGAAACTCGGGCGATGATGGCGACCTTGGTGCAGCTTCCCAGTTGGAAGATCGGTTCTTTACCACCGAGGTGCATCTGAACAAGCAGGCTTTCTTGCAGCAGTTCCAGTATGGCGTCTTTTATAGTTATATGAAGCTAAAGGAGCAGGAGATCCGGAATCTGACGTGGATTGCGGAGTGCATTGCTCAGGATGCGAGAGACAGGATTTCGGACTTTATACCCATATTTTGAACTACTGTACACCCACTACGGCGGCTAATACATTCCGAGAGTGATAATATGACACATACAATGCGGACAATCACTATTGTCCTGCTTTGGTGACTACAGTCCCAATCCGATGCAGATTTTGGTTTTCGTGACCTGGAATCGTTTATACAGAGCGAAAGAGGATAGCAAGGAGCACTGAGTGCCACGAGTGAGCCCACGGTAGCTCCCACGATTACAGCGGGTCCGATTCATGTGTCGCGGTGCCCCAGCAGGCGCCTGCACGGTCGATCCTTCGGGTGAAATGACGTTGACGGTGCTGTTGTAGAGCACAAAGTCCACGCCAAATAGATGTGAGGGCGCAAGTTTGGTTACGTTGAATATGAGGGTATGGGTGCCGGCTGCAAGGTCGGTGTGGAAGAACTCGGTCATGACGTCGACTTGAACTGGCGTCGACGGTACAGGAACAACCGTGGAAACGCCATCGACGTTGTAAGAGACGGTGGAATTGGCCGGGTCAGTGTTGTTGCCAACAACGCCAAAAACTGAGACAGAATCTCCTAGGCACGCAGTTAGGAAGTATGGAAACGAAGCAAGGACCTCTGTACCGGTGAACTTGCAAGGAGAAGGTATCGCCCACGGCTGTAACCCAATGCGACGTGTTCCTATATATGGCAGGAAGGACGGCTAAGTTCCAGCGGCGTTAGCAGCTGCGTGCTCCACTGTCCAGAGTACTGGATGATCTCTGCGTCGTCCACAATAACTGTCCGCCCGAGCAGTTGTGTCGTAGAACCAGCGGTGACCGTCAAATAGTCAAAGGCCGGAAAGAGCTCCTGTCGCTCCTGCGCCATACACGATGGTATGCTGACCGTCCGCGAGAATGGGAGACTCAAAGTATCCGGAGCCCGACTGGGGTATGAAGGGTCCGTCGTCGATTTTAACAGAATAATTGCTGTTCGTCTTGGAATTGGAGACCCATATTCGCGCCTGGGTTCCTGGGGCGACGGAATTTCAGCCACCAGCGACGCAGAAAAAATGCAACTTACCGTTAAATATAGTGACTGAACCAGCCGCTCTGCAGACCGCACGAGAGACTGTCGATTGTAGTCCAGGTGTTTTGGAAGTAACTACCACCACTGACGGTTTCTTTCGTTACTGGACAGTGGTACAGAATTCGGTCCCGGTCCTGGTCGTCAACGATGAGGGTGACGCTCGCGGAGGACATTGAGCGAGGAATAAGGCCACAGGCTCCGTCACAAGGCGACTTTGGGGAAGCGAATTTTAGTGACGTCGTGTGGGATGCATCAGGAATCGACGATGCCTGCTGGCATGTATACCCAGCGAGGCATCGGACAGGCCGCGCATTGCGTTAGGTGTGGGTTGAGATAACTCTCAGGTGCTAGAACAAGTTTTGGGCTGAATGTGTCGGTAAGAAAGGAGATGCTTTGATCTACTTCCTCTTCAGACATAAAAATGATGCGCGCTCACAACTACAAAGAAACTCGCTTTCATAAAAACCTAATACTACAACAACAACTAAGACTTAAATAAGAATAGATAGCTCTACGCTGCACTAGCGCTGGCCACAAATATGTTGTAGTTAAAGGCAGTCGGGCTTCCGTTGAAAGTGAAATTCGTGGGCGACGGCGCGAGTTCCACGACATTTTGCCCGTTTCTCGTCAGGACTCCGTGCATTATTCCACCCGGCGCGATCGGAATGAAGAGTTTGTTGACTCCGGCAACAACGTCAAACGTCTGTGAGTCCGTTGGCGACGTGTTGAGGGTCACGCTTCCGGCGTCAGTGGCCATTACAACTGCCCAGACTGCGTCTTGTGTCAGCTCGAAAGTCGTCGGCGGTCCAACAGGGTCGGCGGAAGCTTGGGCGTTGGCGGGGTGCGGTCGAGCCCACATGAAGATCTGGTCTTTCTCCGCAACTGGAGCCGCTCCAGTCTTGAATGCAGTCGCATAGATGCGGGTGAGATCGAGGAGGGCTGTGGAAGTGGTGTTGAGGGGATGTTACACGTTCGCGGGACGGAGACTTACCCTCGTGGGGGAAGCCGTCAACCCAAGCCGCACTACCCGCCGGGAGGGCACCTGTAAAGTTCAAGTCAGTAAATTAAGCATAAAAGCTGCTGTGGTACTTATTTGATCTTGGAGATATAGTGGGATTCTCCGAAACTGTAGGATACGATAAGCCAGTGAAAGTGTGGGGGTACGGCTCCAGAACGTACTCATTCCATGTGACAACTTCAACCAGGTCAATTTGATCCCGTTCGGCCAGGAGGGTGTCCCACCGTCTGGAATACAGATGTTGATCGGCAAGGAAGATGAACTGTGTAGATGTTCGTAATTATGCACTATCCATAGTTTATTGAGACCTACGTTCTTGTCGAGCCCCGATTGTTGGCTGAAATGGGTGAAGAACCACGGCGAGACGGCCGCCATGTAAGTGAGACGGTCTCCACCACCGGACAAGGTAGCGAGACCCTGGATGGCTTCCGTATCCGGGTCGCTTGCGCCAATGAATTTGTTCAGGGCATTAACGCCATCGGGTGCTGTACCAGTGAAATTGGTAGAGACGGTCTTAGCAAAGTCTGTGGTGACTTGAACAGGCCACCCAGAGTTGAACTGTTTATCGTTAGCGGGACTGGTCAACAAGATTTGGATAGGACTCACGGCGAAGGTACCATCAATGCTACCGTCAAACTGGTTAAGTGTGGCTGGGTTGATAAAGAAAGACGGCACAAAATGCTAGATCGCGCATCAGGTTTGCCGTTCTCAAATAAAGTTTTAAAAAACCGACCATTTGGCCTTGGAGATCGGGATGCTGGGCAAACTGGGTCTTCCAGCCATCTGGAACGGTATCTTGGCCAAACTTGCACGACTCTCCAGCGAACGTCGAAACCAAGGGAGAACCGTTAACTTGCAGATAGTTCGGATCTGTTATGAATTTCTTGACCCGCGCTCTAAGCGCGGCCCCATCGTCGGCAGTCGCGCAGGGCAATACGCTGGGCGTCAAAGTGATGATGAGTTGAGGGCTGCTCCCAGGTTAAGCACACGCACGACATGTCAAGGGAGAAGAAGAGCTTGAAAGTGGACCCCACCTGTTGCGCAGCTTGGAAGCTGGATAATTCGAGTTTGGTTAATGTATAATGGATGCGAAACGGATTAAGAAGCTCACGCGTTCGCTGTTTGAGTGTTCTGGAAGTCATCTGGTCCTGTATTGAGGGCGAAACCTGATGCAGTACATCAATATTGAACCAGCTTTGGAACCAAAGCACCAGACCATCGAGTCCGGCGGCGGTAGCCAAGTTTATATCATCCACCCAGTCTTGCAGGCTGTACGGGAAGGTATTTCCGACCATGAAATGGGCTACAACCAGTTTCGGGGCGGCCTGTCTCTCGTTAAGGGAGCGACGGAAAGGAATGACGGCGGCGCGGGAAACGGCCAAGAGGGAGAGAACGGTGAAGAAATGCATATGAGTAAAAGGACGCGACCGGCGCTGTCGAGGAAGAAAAAGGTTGGAACTTGAAGGAGGAAAGGAATGGGGAACCTAAGTATTTGAGCTGCGCCTTTTATCCATTGTGCGATAGGGATAATATTATAACATTGTGATGACATCTCAGCTCGTCGTTCACCTACCATGCCCGGTCCATGCCCAAACACCGAAATTCATTGTTGTTGTTCATTGTGCCTGCAGCTGCGGATCCGTGTTGTTGTGCGACAGGCTCACCGCAGCAAGAGGTAGCGAATGCGTAGATCCGCCTTTCTGAGATTTCGTGACATCAAAGCGTCTGGAGTGCAGAGGAGGAAGACTAGGTTGTCATTGGAACTGACCGGTGTTGATTGTATAACCCCATCGAGAAAATATTCACCGCCTCTGGCGCGAATCATCCGTTCAAGAATCCGCCAAGGAAGGTGGCGATCATCGGTTTTTTGTTACATCAGGCAACACCCAACAGTGATTGAACACAGTTGAACACCCGACCTAAAAGCACCTCGGTACCATGCTGATACAACACCGCGTCTGCACCAGAAACCGGCATGTATCCGACAGTTCGGTGTATTTATTGCCAATGCCATATCTCGGTGGTGGACGATTTGACCGTATTCGGGCGTAATCCCTACCGGGATAAGAAATCCTAGATGGGGTCCCGCGTTTTGCTCGCGACACCGGAGTGGCGTCGACGCGCGCTCGGTGGTGAAACTGGAGGACCTGGCGTTCGAGCACGAGGTCTAACGTCAATCCGCGCTTCTGACAAGTCGCAACTACCGCTGCTATCTCTGCGCAGCTCAAGAAACGATCCGCTGTCATCCGCTTGCCTCCTCGCTGGGCGCTGGCGACGACCGACTACGTCGTCGTCTTGAAAGCTGACGTGCCGACCGCGAGAGCGACTCCGCGGGACCAACGAGGCCTTCGCCGTCCGACCATGCCGGTGTAACGGGGACGACGCAAAAGACCGCGAAGAAGACTCGAGCGATGGCGGAGAGGACGTTGGTAAGGTACCTGGAGATGCGCTCGAATCAAAAATAAACGGATGCCGTGGCGTATGCGGGGAAAATGAAAACTTGGGCGCTGAAGATGGATGACGAGGAGGTGTCGCGGGTTGGACAGGCCAAGGCGCGGTAAACAGAGTGGATAGTTGATGCATTGCTTGGGAGATTATGAATTGGGCGCGCGGATCAGGTAGCGGCATCGCAGGATGGACGTTGAGAACAGGTGAATACGGCGAATACGGATAAAACGCAGGCGCAGGATAATATGGAGGTATCGGGCCAGGAGTGGCGCGCACTGAGTCTTGTTCATTCAGTTCTACCCCGTCTGACGATGAACGTCTCTTGTTCGTTGATGGCGACGTTTCAGATGGTTGAGGTAAACCTACAACCGATCAGCGTTTTTGAATCGAGGCGCGAACCGGAGCTTACTATGTATGGGTAGATTGAGCCGAGGCAGATCTTCATTTTCAAAAGAGGATTTCTTTCTGCGCTTCCGCCGTGGTAAAGATGTCAGAGATGGAGAAGGTAGGAGCTCTGCTTGAAACGTTGAGGTCGACTCTCCTTCGGATCTGCCTACATGGCTAGTACCTCCTGCCAGCTGCGCGGGCGAGGCGGGTAGCCGGAGAGGATCGTCACTCTCTTCGGCCCCACAATCTATCACCCTGCCTTTGCCTTTTCGATTCGCAGCGGCCCGTTTATTCACGCTGTTCAAAAGACGTTGGTGCTGCGGTCGAGGACAAGGGGATGGCGACGATTTAGATCGGGAAGACCTTAACAGTCGTTTAACCTTCGCCGGTCTTGGAAAGATACTGAGATTCTCGACAGGATCCGTGGGATTGGTCACCAAAGATCGCGTCGAGCGCTGACTGCGACCGCGCGGAGGCGACTCTTCGACACCCTGGGATCTTGCACGAGATTGAGACCGCGTTCGAACCCGGGATATAGAGTGTTTAGGACGTTCGAAACCGAGTTTTGGCTTTGACTTGGTGGGTGAGGGAGATGATGGAGGAGAGACGAGCGTAACGGGGGTCAAAAGCTCGTCCGTGAATGTGGGCGTATCGGACTGAGGGGGCGTTGGAAGATGAGTGGGCAGGACAGGCGACAAGTGCAAACTGGGTATCTTCGTCGACCGAGGTGATTTTCTCGATTGCAGGGCCGTAACGGCCGTAACATTGGGATGGGCCAACTGGGAGTGTGAACTGGTGTTCCCAGCTGGATTCCCAATGGAAGAAACAGAGTTGGATTCATCGAGGCTGCCCCAAATTCCAAGTTCATCCTCCGAGTCTTCTGCCGCAGCGCGGTGGGAACCAATGGAGGGGACTTCGTTGACGTCGTCATTTTCGTCTGCCTCTTCGTCACTACACTCATCCCGTCTCCGCCTCTCTGCCTCGAGAACCGGTGGGAGGATGACGGTCTGGTTGAGATGGACCAAAGGTTCTTCAGGGCCAGTAAGCGCGTCGAGCTCGTCTACATCGTCCTCGTCTTCGTATCTGGGGAACTTGCACAAAGTTGGGGCACGGAGACTATTTTTCACAATTTCTTCAGTGACAAGATCGACGGTGTCGTCCCCGGACTCAAAGTCAGAAGAAGACACCCGGAGTCGACACGAGTAGCGCCGGCGTTTGAGGGGAGGGGCCTCATCGGTGAGACGAGAGGATGAAGCGGACGAAGGACTCGGAGTCGATGAGGGTCGCATTCAGGTTGATAGCGGGCCGGGATTGATCGCTGAGGACGTTGCTCACATTTTGGCGGGTAGTGATACATTGTGGTAAGTACATTCTTCCATACAAGTACACAGTCAGGTGAGGGCAAGACCATCCAATTTCTCTGTCAGTGTTGAGCCCTCCCAGCCGGCAATCGGGTCCCCCTTTGATGTTTCCACTCGCAAGAAAAACTGTGGTGCCAAAATACCGCGCTCATCTCCCTCAGTTAATACGACCCCATTGTCAGAAAGGAAGAATTTAAGCCCTGCGTCTATTGCCCGCTGCACATCCACAAAAATAAGGACCGGGGACGCCTTGCGCATCCCTGTAATTCATTGCATCAAGCGGCTGTCGAAAATTGAGTGGAAAAAACGAACCGCTTCGGACGCTGTTATCCCCTGCGACACCTTGGGCAAGATGTATGTGGTTGCGCTTCATCTTCGAAAGCCCTTCTTTACCTGCCGCACAAGTTAGCAAGGCATAACGGGGGGTCGTTACAACATACGTATCAACTCCCAAGCTTCCTTGGTCGTGCCATGGACAGCGACTCCCGTCGGAATGTCCGAAACGGCTGAAATTGGAGCTAGTTCCAACTTGACCGACTATTGGAGTGCGTGCGGATTAGGTTCAGGGTTCGAGGAGAGTTGCTTTTTTTACACACCTTAATGGAGTGTCCCTGGTTCGCCTTTATCCACCAAACACCCACCTCCGAGTCTGTGCTGCCTTGGTCGAATTTCAGATCGTACCGCTGCTTGGTATCAGCCTTGACAATCTCTTGCAACGCTTCCAGGTTTAACGTGGCGAGTTTCGGATTGGCCAGCTGGAAACGAACCGATAGTCAAGAGAGCGCACGAGTATACGCAGTCGCTGTGGAGAACCGGTCGTGGAACGCACAAGATCAGTGACCCTAACACAACCGTCTGCGCGCATCGCTAAGCCCTCGCTTTTGGCACCATGTCTGAGAATCCAAGAGAGGGTCTTGGAGACGCGGACCTCGGGGGAATCCCTGGGGTGCCCTCTCTGTTTATCCGAGATTTGTCGATTAGTAGCAGGTTTGGATGGGCCGGCCTGCGTGCCCTCTGGCTTCGGCTTTGTTGGTTTCTTGCGGTTGCGGGGCGCCTTTTCAACAGGAACGCTTGGGTGTTGCTCCATTGTGATAAAGCGAGATAATCTGAGAGGAACAAGGGTGACTCTTTTCAACAGGTTGAAAATGACTGGTGGTTCAATCCGAAGCGCTGTTTGCGATCACAGTCGCCAGCCACAGAACCAAACAACCTTGACCGTACCACCTTACATCCTCCTCGTCTTATTCCTCCACCTCTACTTCCTTTTCCTTGGTGGAGATGTCTGATGAATACCCTAGTCTCTTCCGTATGTTTTCCTCGACACCTTGGCTTCAATAAAACCATTGCTGACGTTGCATAATAGGTTCGGAGCAGATGAGCCTGGTGCAGCTCTTCGTGCCCACGGAGGTTGCCCACGACACTGTAGCAGAGCTCGGAGAGCTTGGGAATGTCCAGTTTAAGGATGTGAGTACTCTAATTCAGCCTGGTCACAGACGACTTATGGCGCGCAGTTGAACCCCAGTATCAATCCGTTCCAACGCTCGTTTGTTGGCGAAATCCGGCGCATTGACGAAATGGCCCGCCGCGTCCGTTTTTTCGCTACCCAAATCGACAAGGAGAAGGATGTCATTCCCATTCGCCCCCTGTACGATTCGGCACCATTGATCACCGTTGGCCCTCGCGCAGCGCAGACCATTGACGAGCTCGACGTCACCCTGGCTGAACACGAATCACGTCTCATCCGCATGAATGAAAGTTATCAGACACTTAGCGAGCGGACCAAGGAGCTTGTTGAGGCCCGTCATGTCTTGCGCGAGACCGCAGTTTTTTTCGACAAGGTTAGTGCGCGTACTTGGCGTCCCAGTTTTGGACTCATCCCCCCGGCAGGCGCAGGTCCAGCACTCTGATATCCGCTCTTCGTTTGACGATAGCTCGGCGCCGCTGCTGCAACACGACTGACCGCTGAGAGCCAGTTCTCTACCTCTGGCATTCAGTTCGACCTCGAATTTGTCGCCGGTACCATTGACCGCGCCCGCGTTCCGACTTTTGAGCGTGTTCTCTGGCGTGTCCTTCGTGGCAATCTGTACATGAACCACACCGACATTGCGGAACCATTCGTCGACCCGTTAACTGGGTCCGAGACGCGCAAGAACGTCTTTATCATCTTCGCGCACGGGGACGCTCTTCTCGCCAAGATTCGCAAGGTTGCCGAGTCGATGGGTGCGACCCTCTACCCCATCGACGCCAACGCCGACAAGCGCTCAGACTCGCTCCGCGAAGTCACGGTCCGCCTCGAGGACCTGCAGACGGTCCTATACAACACCGGCTCCAACAGGCGTAGTGAGCTCGTCAAAGTGGGGGAAAGCCTGCGCAGCTGGCAGGATGTCGTGCGGAAGGAGAAGATGATATACGAGGCTTTGAACCTGTTCAACTACGACGTTAGGCGGAAGACATTGATAGCTGAGGGATGGGTTCCTACTCGGGATATCCCGGAGATTCAGCTGACTCTTAGGAGGGCTACTGTGCGTCCTCAATCTGACTTGCAGCGACGTGAAGCTGACCGTTGAAACAGGAACACTCGGGGACGAGCATCCCGCCCATTCTGCACGAGCTGCACACGACCAAGACCCCCCCGACGTACAACCGTACGAACAGGTTCACCCAAGGTTTCCAGACGATCATGGACAGCTATGGTATTGCGACTTATCAAGAGGTCAACCCTGGTCTATTCGCGATCATCACGTTCCCGTTCTTGTTCGCCGTCATGTTTGGGGACATAGGCCACGGACTCATCATATTTTTCGCCGCACTGTACATGATCATGGTCGAAAAAAAGTGGGCCAAAGCCGATCTTGGCGAGGTTTGTATCTTCTTCGTTGAGATGGTATCTTGTTACTGACACATTCATCCGTAGATTATCGGACAATTCTTCTAGTGCGTGCTTCCCTCGTCTAGCCTTCGCCTCTTCTGATATGATTACCTTTCAGCGGTCGTTACATCATCCTCCTCATGGGCTTGTTCTCGGTTTACACCGGTCTCATTTATAACGACATCTTCTCCAAGTCACTTCACCTGTGGCACTCTGGATGGGACTTTCCTCCAATGGGAAACGCAACCCGAATCCACGCGACACCGAACGGACACACCTATCCCTTTGGTTTGGACCCCGGCTGGCATGGCGCCGACAACGGACTGGTCTTTATTAACTCGTACAAAATGAAGATGTCCGTCGTTTTGGGTGTTATTCACGTATGCATCTTCCTCGTTCTCATCGCATATCCTGTTGATGGTGAATTTAGATGACATTTGCGCTCTGCCTTCAAGTCCCCAACCACATCCGCTTCAAGCGTCCCATCGATATATACTTGAACTTCATCCCGCAGATGGTGTTCTTGCAGTCGATCTTCGGCTATCTCGTCGTGTGCATTCTGTACAAGTGGAGCATTGACTGGTCAAAGTCATCAACCGGGCCACCCTCGCTCCTGAACATGCTCATTTCGATGTTCCTGACCCCTGGGACGGTCGACCCTGCGACGCAGCTATATCGCGGGCAAGGTGCGGTACAGACGGTGCTGCTCCTGTGTGCGGCAGTCTGTGTTCCGATCCTGCTCATTGGGAAGCCTTACTATGTCTGGCGGGAGATGAAGCAGCGTGAGGGCGCCGGATATATCGGCCTCGGCCACGGTGAAGGACGCGTAAGCCACGATGACGATGCACTGCTAGACGACGAGGCGAATGGGAATGGACACGGCAACGGCGGCGCTGTAGTGGAAGACGGCGACGAGGAGGAGCATGTGCGCACACAACCCAGCCATCTATTGCATCAGACTAACAGTCCAGCTATAGGAACAGCACGACTTCAGCGATGTGATAATCCATCAGGTGATCCACACCATCGAGTTCTGCCTTGGGTGCATCTCGCACACGGCGTCGTACTTGCGGCTCTGGGCGCTTTCACTCGCGCATGCGCAGCTGTCCGAGGTTCTTTGGGACATGATCCTCGAAAGCGCCCTCGGGCCAACGTCGATCTTTGGCTGGATTAAGCTCGCGATCATGGGCTCAGCTTGGTTTGGGTTTACCGTCGGGATCCTGTGTCTGATGGAGGTGCGTTTTCTTGTTCTTGGCCCAGAAGCACCGTTCCTTACCATGGTACACAGGGTCTCTCGGCGTTCCTTCCACGCTCTGCGGCTGCACTGGGTCGAAGCGAACAGCAAGCATTACGAAGGAACTGGCTACTGTGCGTGTTCTCCCTTTCTCTGTGAATCCAGGTTCTTATTGGTTCTACAGGCGTTTGCACCTTTGACCTTTG
The DNA here is from genome assembly GCA_029281495.1 of Mycena filopes. Lineage (NCBI taxonomy): Eukaryota > Fungi > Basidiomycota > Agaricomycetes > Agaricales > Mycenaceae > Mycena > Mycena filopes. The sequence continues at coordinate 1,699,380 of JARIHR010000011.1, read as the reverse complement.
CGGAGATTTGATAAATACCTAGTTTAATCGAGTCCTTAATTGGTACATAGTCCAGTCGAACGAATTAATTGTTTTTCTGTGGTACTGTACGGCCCGGCTTCCGTGCCATCTTAACATTCTGCTTTCGACCACCTCAACCAACGGACAGTGTGCTAGTATGGCGGCCGTGTATGCGTTTTACTCGAAGGGTAGGATCCCATTCAAGTCCTCTACTGCAAACATGAATCACTGTATCAGGTCTGGAAGTCTTTCCTGGAAACCAAAGGTGCAGCCGCGCGAACTCAGCCCGACGCAATGAACTGAATCGTCCCAAAAAGGCCACGACACCCAATGTTTCCCGAATGTACATCGACTACCCATACTCTCCCCCAAGTTGACTGTCACCCATCCATTCAGCTTCAATTACACACCGCTTCCCCGGGTTTGGTGACCGCGTCGCTGAAGGTGGAGCAATATAATTGTGCGCTGTTTCAAACTACGCGACCGGGATGGTTTCACAGGCAGTACTTCTTGACTAGTGAACAGAGTCGGCGTACGTTCCTCCATATCTCGCGTTGAACGCGTCAACTTGACTTGATTGTTTCGCAGACCGGTTCGTTGCAATTCAGATTCAAAGTTGTCATGTAAACTGAGTCGCAGTGCACGGTGGTTTGATTCTCTCCCTCACGGATACTGCTGGCTCGCTCGCCGTCGCTACAAGAGGTCATTTCATGGTGGAGTCATTCCTACAGTTACTGCATTCAACTCATAATATGCTCTTCGAGACCGGTGTTTCGACTGATATCGCGACGAGCTTTTGTCGACCCGCTGGACGCACTGGCGACACGTTGCATATCAAGGCTGAGCTGATCAGCATTGTGCTGCTGTCTGCCTACTCGGTTTTCTCGCATAACTAACAGGCGAAAAAGGGCAAGTCTTTGGCGTATACACGCGTAGAATTCAGGGCCAACCCTGATGGACCCCTCGTCGCATACGGGCGTACGTTCACCGCTTCAAGTTGTACGAGCACTCACATATCCGGCCAGACCATACCAAATATGTTGGGAAATCGTCCGGAGATCCGGTAAGCCTTTTTGTGAGACTCTATTCAAGATGATGAGCTTTGTTTCGTGTAGAACAACGTCAAGTTCTCGGAGGACGGAGAGGTTGTATTGGAGGGAGAAGACATCGAGGTTGATTAGGATACAAAGCAATGTCGATGCTGGGCCAGCGAATCGTTTCCCAGAGACCCGAGTTCGTATTGCTATAGATTTTTCCGACTCTTCCTAAGTATGTGGTGGTGAAAGGCAAAGAATACAACGCGATCAAAAATCACAGCCGATTTCCTTCTTGAGCTCCTCCGTCATGGATGAACTATCAGCTCTGCCTCCCGAGGGGCCTCGCAAGTCCCCCCACAGAGTTCGGACTATTTCGGTGAATTCTATGCGGTCTTTACCACCAGGGTCATTGCCTGCGCAGCGTTCCCAGTGCGTTGTCACAACGCAGCCGAAATTCAGTACACTCATCTCACATTTAGCCTAGACTATGAGCGGCCCGAAATACTGGCCCCAATGCCACGCCAGGCTCTTGCGGGAGGCCGCCACCTCCTCGAAAATACTACTCAATGGCTAAACACACGGTCTCACTCACCAACGTCTTCACGCCAATTATCTCCCACTCTGTCTCCTGGGCGGCGGTTTTCAACTTTGTCCCCTCACGCTTCCAAGTTTCCCGCGAGTTTGAGCTCCCTTCATGCGGCCGACACTCCGGAGGTGCCTCCTCTAGAAAAAGAGGCAGAACACGCGATGGCAAGACGCTGGATACGGTGGATGCATAAGCGCGGCGTTAAAGCATGGGTCATCCCCAGTGCTTTGCTCGCGTCGACTTGCTTCAAGGCCACCCTGAGTTTGGCCTCGTATTCTGGTCAGTGCTCTGTCGCACAAAGTCGCGTCGAACCCACGTGTGGCTGAACTTGGCGATGCAGGGCAGGCAACACCGCCAATGTTCGGCGATTACGAGGCTCAACGACATTGGATGGAATTGACCGTTCACCTTCCCATCCGGCGCTGGTATACCTACGACTTGCAGTACTGGGGCCTAGATTACCCTCCATTAACTGCGTATGTGTCCTGGCTCTGCGGCATTGCGTGAGTTGATACCCCCTCGTTCAATATCTATGACTGAGCCTTCTATTAGAGGGCACTGGTTAGAGCCCTCATGGGTAGCTCTGGAGAGCTCGCGCGGAATCGAAACCGAGGCCAGCAAAGCGTTTATGCGGTCGACGGTTATCTTTCTGGATGCTCTGATATATATTCCTGCGCTCATCATGTTCACCCGGGTTTGGCAAGCCACTCGATCTAAAAGAACCCAGGTATTTCTATCCTCCTGCGAATCGAATGCGAACCAAGTATTCTGCTAGAATTTGGCTTTGGTGACATTACTATTCCAACCTGCGCTCTTACTTGTCGACTTCGGCCACTTTCAATACAACTCCGTCATGCTGGGTCTGTTTATCTGCCTGCTCTTGCGTGATTGTGCTCAAACCACCGAAAAGGTTTTGCCCTCTTGGCTATAAATTTCTTTGCATTAGAGCAAGATGTAGCTGGCGCGGTCTGCTTCGTGCTCAGCCTTGGATTCAAGCAGATGGCGTTGTATTATGCTCCCGCAATTGGCGGGTACCTTGTGGCGAAATGCCTATACCTGGGCTTGGTTGCCGGGTAAGTGTATTTATCTTTTTTGCTCTTTTACTTGTAACTCATCTGTAATGGCAGTGGGAAATTGTTTTCACGACTTGCTCTGGCGACATCGCTCTCATTCCTGTTGTTGTTCCTCCCTTTCCTTCCACCATTCGCCCCCATATCCGCCATCCTCGACCCGATCAGTCGCATTTTCCCATTCGCGCGAGGGTTATTCGAAGACAAGGTTGCCAATTTTTGGTGTGCTTCAAATGTCATTTTCAAATGGAAACATTGGGCCTCGAGCGCCTTTTTGGTAAAGCTATCCGCTGGCCTTACCGCTCTTGGGTTCCTACCCAACGTGCTCGTATTTATGCGCATTGCTTGGCAAACCCAACTCGTTCCAGGCGCAAAACCACCATCACACCCGCCCATCCTTCCCCTGCTGCCTTATGCACTCCTCACGTCTTCAATGTCGTTCTTTCTATTTTCCTTCCAGGTGCACGAGAAGACTATTCTCCTTCCCCTGCTGCCTATGACCCTCCTTCTTTCCGGTGCCCCGCTGGATTCCACTGTATTCGGCTGGGGAGTCCTGGCCAACAATATTGCTGTTTTCAGGTCGGTCTTCCCCCGTTTGCAATCCTGCAAAGACTCATATCGGAAACAGCATGTGGCCGCTACTCAAGCGGGACGGGCTCGGGATCCAGTATATCGCCCTGACTATACTTTGGAATCGCCTCCTTGGATACAACCCCCTCCGTCTTCCCACGCACTCCTTCGTCCAGCTCGTCTCCCTCGCCGCCTACGCGGCTGCCTTTAGCTTGCACTTCCTAGAACTCCTCATGCCTGCCCCCGCCCGCTATCCCGACCTGTTCGCCGTGCTAAACGTGCTCATCAGCACGCCCGTGTTCGTTCTAGTGTGGCTCTGGAGTATAAAATGCGGCCTTCAAATGACTTGGGCCGTGGGTGGTCTGGGAAACAGGTGGCGTTCCGCGATTGCACCGGAAGGCGTCGACGGTGGGCGACGACGAGAAGCCCGTCGCGACGCATTCGCGGCGCGGGAGTATTGTGGGATCGCAAGGGAGGCGAAGACTGCCATTCGAGTCTGAGCAGGAGGCAGGTGCGGAATAGCCTGGATGTTCGCGTGATTTATTAGGTTGTACTGTATATTTATTGCTCAATAATTTTCGGTCGCGACGCTGTCTTGCTCAGCTCGCTTGTCCGTGCTCGTCAACAAACATGCAACCCTAACCTCAGCCTATTTGCGTCAGATGACCAGAGCTCTCGCGTCGGTCACTTGTGACATATCGCGTCTCTCATTCTCTCCCTCCATGTTCACACCAAAATCTACGCGTATTCTATAGTTTCTCATCTTCACGATTTAGAGCAGCACTAGACGAACATCGCGAATCCCCACTCCCCCCTCCGGCTTCCCTACGTTCACGCGCTCCAAAAATGGCACCCACGGCCGCTGAGGAGGCGGAGTTCCTCAAGAACCTATTGGCAGAGCTGGATGACCCGTTATGGAACGCCATGCCGACCCCCGACACCACCCCTGCGAAGCCTGCGCCCACCCAGCAGCCACAACCTCGTCTGAATGCGCCGCCAATCACGCCGACAAAACAGCAAGCAAAACAGCAGAAAGCGATTACCCCAGGGGATGTAGAAATGGCGGCTCTCCTAGGAGGGTGCGGAGGACTGGGACTGGTCGGACATGAACTCGGATTTTCTCTCACCAGTAAAAAAGAGCCCCCAAAAAGTTGTTACGCCTCCACCACTCGTACGTTTCTCTACAGGGTCCAGATCGTCATGCTGAAATATCTCAGCCCGCGATACCCGCACATGTACCTCTTCCATTTACTCGATGTATCGTGGAATCTATCTCAGAGACCACAACGAATGGGAGACTTCAGAAGGTCAATATTCATTCCTCGAGTCCACCGATATTCAACCCAGTTCTAGAATTTATCCGTGAACTTAACGAGTAGTACCGGGTGTCGTTCTGTCATCTTGAAAGACGAGTGGGCTATGACGGATGTTCGTGTTGGTATGTTGCTCCTACCCGTTCCACTCCGACTGCTCACGCGTTCCTCAGGGGATATTGTCAACGTTTTAGGATCTTTCGCAAATTCAGGGACATCTACACCCTCGATCTCCATTACAGCCACCCATAATTTTATCATCCTCCACCCAGACCTTCTTCTGACTCCGTCCGCCCTCTCGAGTGCACTTGAATGTCGCCGCAAGCCCTTACTCTCCGGCCTCGTGCGTTCGTCGTCAGATACGACCCCCGCCTTGGTTTGGGGTAACATTCTACATGAAGTCATGCAGGCCTGCATGAGCGCTGGACGATGGGAGGATCTTTGGGTCGAAGAAAAGATCGAGCAAGTCATCCGGGAAAAGATATCCGACATAGCAAAGATCAATCTCAGTGTTGAGGATGCGCGGCGTGAAATCAAGCTCAGGGCGAAGGGCCTGAAGGCGTTCTCAGAGAAATACATCTCGGACTCTCCAAAGGTTCTTTGTTTCTTCCAGAGTGCTCTACCACAAACTAACCGTTTCGCCAGCCGCAAGCACTTCTCACAAACACTCGTAGTGGACCCAAGGAGTCGTCTCAGCTGGCTATCTCGCAGCTTCTCGATATTGAGGAGGACATTTGGTCGCCTATCTGGGGCCTCAAGGGCAAGATTGACGCGACGGTCCTTGCAGTCATTGCCGACTCTGAGTCACCCACCGCAAAGGCAGGTTATTACCAGCGGCCCCAAGCCGTTCGAAATCAAGACGGGTCGCCCGGTCGCGGGGCTGGAGCATCGCGCGCAAACGATGTTGTACACGCTGCTGACAGAGGAACGGTATGGCGCAGAGGTCTCGTCGGGGTTGCTCTTCTACACGCAGAGCGAAGAGGTTGTGCGCGTGCCTGCTGCGAGGAACGACATCAAGGGCCTTATTGGGGCGAGGAATGAGATGGCGGTATATATGGCGCGTCGGATTCAGAAAAAGGACTTTAGCAGGGGCGGGGATAGGATGAAGATCGACGAGGTCGCGGAGCCGTTCCTTCCGCGGACAATCGACGACGAGAGGACTTGCAAGCGGTGCTTTTCGCTCGATACTTGTATGCTGTACCGGAAGGTAGGTGTTCTGGGTCGTGCAGGTTCAGATCTTGACGAGACTACAGGCCGTCGAGAATGTCGTCGACACAAATTCTCCGATCGCGGACATCTATGACATGAAGACGGGGCATATAACGCCTGCGCACGCGGCGTTCTTCAAACAATGGGAGGCTTTGCTATCGCTTGAGGAGCAGGACGCTGTGCGCTTCAAGAAGGAACTGTGGACAATGGGCGCCGCGGAGCGCGAACAGAAGGGCCGGTGTTTCAGCTCCATGCTCCTGGACGCGTCCTTCTCCCCAGACTTCGACTACATCCACGAAGAGCAAAATTCACCGCTTCACGTACCAGCTCACGCGCTCCGCGTCGGCGCCATCGCTCTTGAACGGGCACATCAGTGTTGGGGACCCAATCACAGTGTCCGTGGAGCCCAATATGTTGGCGCTCGCACGAGGGTTCGTGCTGGACCTCACACCCTCGTCTGTTGTCGTCGGGGTGGACCACGAGCTGTCGGTTGAGACGATCACGACGCGCCTTACGCGGTTCCGCGGATCGGAAGCGGTTGGAGCAGCGTCTGCAGCCGATATTCCGCGTAGACAAAGATGAGCTATACGGCGGGATGGGCCGCATGCGGGACAACCTCGCGCACCTGTTCTATGTGAACGGCGATGCGCGGCGACTGGAGCTCGTCGTGGACCTCAAGGCGCCGGTGTTCGTAGAGGAGAACGCACCACCCGCTCATCTGGCGCCTCACTTTGAGCATCTGAACGCAAACCAGCAGGACGCTATGAGGAAGGTGCTGGCGGCTCAGGACTACGCGATGATCCTGGGCATGCCCGGGACGGGAAAGACGACGGTTATCGCGGCGATTATCAAGGATACTGGTAGCGATGGGCAAGACGGTGCTACTGACGTCGTACACCCATTCCGCGGTTGATACGATCCTATTGAAGCTAAAGGACAAGGTTGATTTTGGTATTTTGCGGCTTGGGAACGTTGATAAGGTGCGCTTTGATATGTGACGCCGACGGCGCTGGTATTAACAGGAGTAGGTGCATCCGGATATTCAGGAGTTTACGTTGGCTGCGCGTAGGACGCCGACGACGGTAGAGCAGCTGGAGCACCAAATTATGTCGCCGCCGGTAGTTGCTACGACGTGTTTGTCGGTCGATCAGTAAGCCCTCCTAACATCCTCTGTTCCCGTTCTGATGCCCTACCAGCGCTTTGTTCACTCGTCGGAAGTTCGATTACTGTATCGTGGACGAAGCCTCACAGATAACGCTCCCCACTTGCCTTGGGCCGCTCCGCTTTGCCGAAACATTTGTCCTCGTCGGTGACCACTTCCAGCTCCCGCCCCTCGTACGTTCCTTCTTCGCGACTTGTCGCACAGGAAACTGACTGCCTCAGGTGCGAAACCACGACGCGCGCAAAGGCGGGCTTGATGTCTCGCTCTTCCGACGCCTCTCAGACGCGCATCCAGAGGCGGTGGTGAACATGGCGCACCAGTATCGGATGAACGAGGACATTATGACCCTTTCAAATCGACTTGTTTACGGCGATCGACTGCGATGCGGGTCGGAGGCGGTAGCGAGACAGAGTCTGGTGCTGCCGGATCGCAGTTTCTTGCAGAACATGCATTTGGAGAAGGCGTGTCATTCGGGGGGCTGTTGGATTGATCGGCTTATGGCTGAGAGGTGAGTCCACTCGTTTTTGACTTGGGGCGGATCAGCTAACAGGCAGCAGTTGCAAAGCTGTTTTCGTCGACACGGACGCCTGCCCAGCCCAGGATTCGCGTGTGGGGGACCTCGTGCAGAATACGGTCGAGGCGAATCTCGTTTACCAGGTCTCAGAGACGCTGTTGCGGAGTGGGGTGCCGGCGGAGCAGATTGGGATCATCTCGGTGTATCGGCAGCAGCTGAAGCTCTTGGGGCATTTGCTCGCGGAGCGCAAGGGGATTGAGATCCTTACCGCGGACCGCAGTCAGGGAAGGGACAAGGATTGTATCATTATTTCCATGGTGCGGTCGAATGATACGGGATATGTGAGTGCCACGTTTACCTTTGAACTCGTTTCTTTTGCTGATTGACGCCAGGTCGGGGATTTGATCAAGGACTGGAGGAGGATGAACGTGTCCTTCACGCGTGCACGGTCAAAGCTGATTATCTTCGGGTCGAGGCAGACGCTGCAGTCGGCGCCGCTTTTACAAGAGTTTTTCGAGCTGGTGGAGAACAAGGGCTGGATAGTACGGCTGCCTCCCAAGGCGGATACGCTTCATCCCGCGCTTTCATCCGGAGGCAACTCGCATGCACCGAAGCGGGGAGCGGAAGATATGGATGCGGCGAAAGAGAATGTTGTAGTGGCTGGGCGGCCGCAGAAGAAGCCGAAGCTCAAGAAGGGGGCAGAGGAGGGGATGCTTCGCGGGCGACCGATCTTGAGGGATCTGGTGAATGAGACGAGTTAATGGAATGTATTATACTGTAACACCAACAACACACGCATGTAATTTTAACGCAGTCTTTCAAAGTCTCTCGAGACGAATATCCTGGGGTTTAAGTGTCCGTGTTTGGCTTTCAGTTTGTGTGTGATAACGCCGGACACGTGACCGCGTTTGAACTTTTGGTTCAAACTCTGACTTCAAAATTCAAGCTTCCTGTCGAGTCTGTAATGGCGACACCGGCGAGCAAGCGACCTACGCCCTTCACACCGCGTTCTACGCGCTCAACGACCACCGCCGCCGAGCGCGACATGTCCTCCAGACTCGCCCGCACAGCAGCCCCGACACCCGTCTTGACCTCCACCCACAAGAAATACAAGGCACCCCTCTCGATCGAGGCTCGCACCCGCAAAGGGACCCTCCCCACTGTTCCTGGTAGTCCTTCCAAGTCCAGGCCCACTTCCCGAGCGGGGTCGCGCATGGGCACTGCAAGCCCGGCCCTGACGCCCATGTTCCCCCAGCACGACGTAGAAGAGTCAGTGGTCGACTTCCAGAGTGTCGGCATCGACCTGACCGGTGACGAGCACGGGGGAGACGTCGTTGTACCAATGCCTGAGGTTGCGGTGGACAAGGTCATGGTCTCAGTTCGGTGGGTGGCTTGACCGTTTGTCTCGTTCGACCAACTACTAAACTGCGTACACGTAGAGTACGACCACCAGCTGGAAATATCCCCACCGCATGGAGCGTCACTTCTGCCGACAACACAATCCACCTCTCCGGGACTCCAACGGCCCCTGCAATCCCTTCCCCCGCCAATAGATTCACTTTTGACGCAATCCACACCACCCAGCCCACCGCCCCGCTCTACGCCACCGCCGCGCGGCCCCATGTGCACGCATTCATGTCCGGCTACAACGCCGTTGTCTTCGCCTACGGGCAGACCGCCTCGGGCAAGACATATACCCTCTCCGGCAGCGACGAGCAGCCCGGTATCATCCCTCGATCAATCCGCGAGATCTTCGCCTTTATACGCGCCACACCATCGAGAGAATACCTCCTGCGCTGCAGCTACCTCGAGATCTACAACGAGACCATCCACGACTTGCTCGCACCCTCCCTGGGCGCAGGACAGGCCAAGGGTGTGGAGATCCAGGGTGGTGGTGCTGGCGGAGAGGTCATTTTGAGTGGCCTGCGGGAGGAGGTCGTGACGAGTCTGGCCAGCGTGCGCGAGGTCTTGCGGCGTGGAGAGGGAAATCGGCGAACGGCGAGCACGGATTGGAACGAGCGGAGTAGTCGGAGTCATTCCGTCTTTCGGGTGGTATGCGAGAGTCGGGAGAGGAGCAATGGGGAAGAAGACCGCTCGGCGACGCCGACGATGAACGGGAGACATACGCCTGGTCTTGGGGGCAGGCAAACTCCGGGCGCAGGAGGACCACGTTTGCAGGCGAAAGGAGGGAGGAGCGTTCAGACTTCAGTTTTGGTACGTTCATTATATACTTTCCTTTGCACCGGTCTTAACATCTAGCAGAGTCTCATCGACCTCGCCGGGTCCGAGAAAGCCACGTCGGACAAGGAGCGAACGAAGGAGGGGCGCTACATCAACACCAGTCTCCTCACGCTCGGGACAGTCATCTCAACACTGGCGGAGAACGCCGCCAAGGGAAAGAGGTTTGTGGTGAATTATTCGGGTTGATATTCCGACTGAGGTGTTTGCAGCGACCACGTCCCATATCGCAACTCGAAGCTCACGCGGATGCTTCAGCCGTCGCTCTCGGGCAACGCGCGTATCAGCGTCGTGTGCACCATCAACCCCGACGCGAGCGCCGTCAGCGAGAGCATGAGCACGCTGCAGTTCGCGCGCCGAATCAAGGGCGTGCAGCTCAACGCGCAGAAGAAGGAGATTGTCGACACGGACGCGCTTATTGAGCGCTACCGCAAGGAGATCGAGGACCTTAAGCGACGATTGGAAGAGCGCGAGCAGGAGGCGCCGGTAAGGAAGCGGCGGTTGTCCGCGAGGGAGCAGATCGACGAGAGCAAGGCGATGGGAGATTTGAATTCGAGGATTAAGCAACTGACGAAGTTGATTTTGACGAGCCAAAGTGTAGGGAGTGGAGATGGGGATGAGGAGAGGCCAGGCAGTCCTGTGAAGATTGACTTTGATATGTCGCCGTATCAGGTAGGGTTTACCCTCATTTCAAGCCACTTGGTGCTGATCATGAGTTTGTAGTTGCAACAAGAGCTGTTGACGGCCAAGTTGCAGCTCGAGTCGCAGTCGAACCAGATTCTGTCTCTCGAGGCGACGTTGTCCGCACAGCCAGAGGTGGATCTGTCGGTATCATCGGTAGCAGATGACAGCGAGAAGGACAGGGTGATCGCGGAGCAAGCGCGGGTCATTCGGGAGCTCGAGGGTGTCGTGCGCGGATATGAAGCAAACGACGCGACGGTCAATGCACAGATGGTTAAGGAGGAACTGGAGCGGGAGTGGCAGGCAAAGCTCGATGCAGAGAGACGAGTCGTTGCAGAGAAGGAGGCTTTGGGCGGGTGAGCTGGTTAGGCAGCTCGAGAAGGAGAAGCAGGTGTGTGCGCTGCAATTCATCTCCCTCACAAGACACTAACGAGTGGACATAGACGCGGTTAAAGTTGGAGGAAGAGCGCCGCGTGCTCGCTGCCTTTGTGAACAAGTTTGATTCTACCGGCTGGGGCGCGCTCTCCGTTGCGTCGTCTCCCGTAAAAGTGATGCCGAGCCCTGGAGGCGCCTCGGCAGCGTTTGCGAATCGAAGAGAGGCGCGCCAGCAGCAGCAGGTGGCCATGCAGAATACGGGTGATACAGGTTCTTTCGAGGGACTCGTCGCCACTGCGGATGTCATTGGACCTGTCCATGACGGGCAAACTGGGTGCGCATCCGAGTTTGTTGGAGCAGATGCCCGAGGAGGAGTGGCTGGAGGAGAGCTTCGATGCGGATCTTGCGGGCGGGTGGGGCGGAAACCAGACTCTGAGTGGGAAGAATTTGGGGACTGGAAAGACGACCGAGTGCGAGTATCTTCGGGTTGAGCTCGAAGGAGAACGTTCCAGCTTGAGGGCGCCGCGCGCGGCTGTATCTGTACTAACTGATATTTAACGCGCAACGATTTATATGACCCAGCGGAGTGTTATCAGATGGGCCGACCGTGCTGCTCCGTGCTGTAGAAGAGCAGACCTGCTGTGAACCTGGGAAGAGCCGACCGGCGGCAAGTATTTATTCGGTGGCGCTATGTAGATGGGAATTCATCTTGTGCTCCCCCACACGGCACGCAATGGCGAGTGAACAAACCCCGCTCATCCAGGGGCCTGTGGAGGCGACGCCGCGACGCGACTTTGCACTGTTAATGACTGGGCTGTGGAGGCGAGTAAGAGATACCCAAATCGGGACTTGGCTTCAACCTCCCATGTCGCTCACTAACGCGCGCATGTCGCTTAATAACCAGTTTAACCTTCATCTCCTCGTTGGACGCCACGGTATCTGCTACTTTAATCTCGACCATCGGTTCGAGTCTTGAGTCTATGCGCCTCAGTTCTTGGATTGGTACCGCGTATCTGCTCTCCCTATGTGCATTCACCCCCTTGTATGGCCGACTAGCCAATATCCTTGGGCGACGCCCGAGCATCCTGTTCGCAGGGGACGTTGTTTGGTGTTGGTACCCTCTTGTGTGGCTGCGCACAGACTATGCCCCAGCTTCTGGCCTCGAGGGCGCTCGCGGGCGTCGGCGGGAGTGGTATGACCGTACTGAGCTCAGTAATTGTGCGTTGTGGTTGCACTGGCCACCGTCTCGTCGACACTAATTGAAAAATAGGTGTCGGACACGGTCCCGCTCAAGAGTCGGGGCCTGTACCAGGGGTGTAAGTCCCCGTCAATGAGGATCCCCGCGCTGTGCTGATCTTTTCGTGCCGGCAGTCACGAACCTGCTCTTTGGCCTCGGGGGAGCGATTGGCGCCCCCCTCGGAGGGTGGCTCGGCGATACTATCGGGTGGCGAGCGGCTTTTTTATGCCAGTCTCCTGTTCTAGCCTGCAGCCTGCTCTTGCTGTACCTCAAGGTCCGCGAGCCCGACTTTGTCCTCGCCGAGGTGGAACGCAGTAATATGGCTGCGAAGCTCAAGCGCATCGACTATGCTGGCTCGACGACGCTCGCGTTTGCGCTTCTGACGTTCCTTCTGGGTCTGAGCTTTAACACCACCCTGAACTACGAATGGAGCGACCCCCGCGTGTGGGGGCTGCTGGTAACGGGGTGGGTCCAACGCCAAACAGTCATTGCGATTCTAAAGCTAGTATAGCATCGTTCTAGGATGTCTATTCTTGGTCATCGAGCTCAAATTTGCGCGCGAGCCCATTCTGCCTCTGGGGATGCTTAAACACGTCAGCTTTTCATGCCCTCAAGTCGTTGAGTGATCTTATCCAATTCAGCGCACCCCCTTCTTTGTGGCCCTCAACAACTTCCTCATCGCCGTCCTAACATTCTCCACCGTCTACAACACACCACTGTACTTTACCGCCGCACGCCTTCGCACCTCTGCCAATGCCGGCGCACACCTCATACCCAACTCCGTCTGCGTGGCGATTGGCTCCTTATTCGCGGGCTGGTACATGCGGCGGACGGGCCGCTACTGGGCTTTTACCGCTGGTGCGGCGCTGTGTGTCGTGTCGGCAAATTTGGTACTCGCCACGTGGTTTGTTCTGGACGTTTGCTTTCATTGAGGCGGGACTAACTTGCGCGCGATGCATTAGGAGTAAGAACACGCCTGAGTGGGTGTTATACACGACCCTGATGCCTTCGGTGTGTCTTTCTGCTCGATCTGCTCGGGTTTTCTCATCTCACCGTGCAACACTAGGGCTTCGGGTTTGCAGCGACGCTGACTACAACGTTACTCGCGCTTATTGCGAGTGTGTCGCGCGAGGATATACCAGTTGCGACCGGACGTACGATTGTTTTTCGCTTGGAGAATCTGGTTTAACTCGCGCCGTATACGCAGTTTCTTACCTTGCCCGCACGACCGGGCAAGTTCTCGGTGTGTCTCTCTCCGCGGCCCTCGCGCAGACTGTCCTCGCGCGGAATCTGCGCGCAAGGATAAAGATTGATGGGGCTGATGAAGTGGGTTCTGGTGCTGAGTTTGCGACAAATGTACTAATACATTCAGATCATTACACGAATCCTCGATTCGACCGCGTACATCCACACGTTGTCGCCGGAGTTGCAGGAGTTGGCCAAGGTGAGCTGGGCACGGGCGCTAAGGGTCGTGTTTTATTGCCAGATTGTGCGTCCTCAATGCTACCTATTTGCCGAGTACTGGTATGTACTGACGCCGAGGAATAATAGGTGGTTGCAATATCCTACTTCCTCTCAACGCTGCCAATCGAAGAGTATTCGCTCCCGGACACGATTGCCGGTAAACCTGTGAGGCAGACAGCGAGTGGGGGCCAAGTCGAGCGGGATGAAGCAGCGTAGAGTATGTAGAGTATGTAGAGTGTAGTAGACGTGATTTGAACGACTGTCTGTAGAAGGTCACCCAGATCATACTAGAGTCGGAGTCGGGTCTACTTTCGAGTCGAGTCCACACAGTACTGGTCTTCTGGAAACCTCTGGGCCTCTTGACGCCAGGCTGAGTCAGCAATATTTGGCCCTACTTGGACCGGAAGACATCAGCGTGCCGCGAGAGAGAGAGAGAGAGAATCGGTTAACGGCGCAAGCAGTACAATGTAGCTAAGATGCCGGCGTAGTAACTACGCAATAAAATAAGGGTATCGGGTGATAATAAGTATCGTTCACTGTCTGTGATTTGCGAGTCGTTCAAAGTATCCAGTCTGCGGTGGTTTCTGCGTGGTGCGGCGTGCGGGTATCTCGGGTAGAAAAAGTGCAGGGTGACCTGGGAGTGAGTAGCATGGGTAGGTAGAGAGATAGAAAAGGAGCATAGGAAAATAAAGATAAAAGCAGAGGGCGGCCAGAAGTGACTTGTAGCTCTGACCCCGAGAGATTTTGTGTGAGGCGTCCTGCCTCGGCACGTCCAAACGTGTGGCGGTGTTCGGCGAATTGCCGTCTTCAATCGTCCCCATCCGACTCCTCCCCATCCGTCCCCGACTCGTCTCCCCCATACCCATCCTCTGACCCCTCTTCCTCGTCGTCTTCGTCTTCCTCGTCGCCTCCAATAGGCTCCGGTTCGCGTCGCGGTTGTCCAGTTTTGGTGAAGGCCCCCGAGGCCTCCAAGAACTTCGCCAAGGCCTGTATCCCCTTCTCCGTCCCCAGCAATTCTGGGACCGACAGGTCGCCGGATGCTTCGCGTAGGATGTCGCGATGGTCTTCATACAGTTCACATTCCCGTAAGAGGTGATCCCTCGTCTGGAAATGCTCGCCGCACTGACACCCAATGCCCTCTGTAGGAACAAATCTTGCGTAGTACTCACCTATGAATGCATGTCCCGTCCGGCACTGGACAACTCTCCCGTAAACCTCGCGTTTGGTCGTGGTGAAGTGAGGCTTCGGTTTCCAAGACGGCGCGATGCGGTCCGCGGGCGCGAACCCGCCTGTAGGGTATGTCTTCTTCCACTTTTCTGTCCATTTTGCGAGAGCCCTCTCCTTCGTGGCGCGCCTGGCGTGTGTGAGCGTGATCGCCCCGTTCGCGCACCACGTCTCTGCCGCTTCCTTCGCGAGCTCGTCGGCCCGCTCGTTACCTTCTATGTCTTCATGGCCTGGGGACCAGTCGATGTCGATGGTGCTCCTGGGGTCTCGTTCGAGGAAGGTCTCGACGTAGCGCCTGAAGCGTTTTGCGTGTGCTTGCCCTGCCGCCGCTTTGGGGTCAAAAATTGCCCTAAGTGCGGCCGTGTTGTCTGCGAAGAAGTGGATGTGCGTGATCTCGTGGTGCGAGTTCGCGTACTCCAGCGCGTCACAGGCGGCCCACGCCAGGCCCGCCATCTCTGCGTCATATACTTCCGCTTTTCCGCCCATGGGTCCTTTGCGGGTAATGCACTCTGTGCCTCTGTGGTATCCGGCGACGCCGTACCCCACGCTTCTCTTTCCCTGCTCCTTGTTCTCCAGCAGTGATCCGTCGGAGTACAGGACGAGGTGGTCGTCTTGGTGAAGGAATGTACTCACCTTCTCGTTGTGGGCCTCCGCGGCTTCTGCCTTCCCAATCTGGGCTTCGTTCGCATTTATGCGCACTCTACCTCCGAAGTCGCGCGCTGTCTTGCGCCAGGGCGCAGACTCGAACGGGGTCACTGTCTCCCCCAGCTGGGGGTGGTATGTCTTCCTGGCGAGCTGCAGGAGCCTCGTCGTCTTTGGTGGCGTCTTGCGGTTCCTGTTAACTCGTTTGTGGGATGGTAGGGGCGGCGGCGCTGCCGCCGTTTCGCCGTCGCGCCAGTCGCTCGGAAGCCGCTGTATGACCGGATTCCTGTGTCCGAGCTTATGGAGGCGGGTCGCGTATCGTTCCTGTATGAGGTCTAGCGTCTGCTCCACAGGTGGGATGCACGCCTCGAGCTCGAGCGCGCGTATCGGTGTTGTGCGAAAAGCGGCACAAATGTGCCGCAGTGCTTGATTCTGTACCTTGCGTATCATGTCGGCGTGTTTTGCCTTCCCCGTCCACCATATCGGGCACGCGTACGCGAAGACGGGTATAACGCACGTCCGGTACAGCGTCCTCAGGTGCTCCTGTGACAACCCCTTGACTGTGTTAGCGAGCATGCGCGAACCATTCACTTTCGAGCACGCCCTGTCCGCCAGGCTGCGGACGTGCGCATCGAAGGTGAGTTTGCGGTCGAAGAACACTCCGAGCCATTTCAGTGTGGGCTTCACCTCTATGACGGTCACGGTCCCGTCTTCGTTCTCGATCGGGAACGGCGGCGCGTGGCCCCCGTCGTGTTTCCATGAGTGGTGCATTCCCTCTGTCTTGTCCGCTGCCGCTGACATTCCTACCTTTTTCAGCCATTGCTGCACAAACGCGAAGAGGCGCGTCAGGAGGAAGACATTTGTGTCCAGCGTCAACGACGACTGCAAAAGCTTGCCATCGTCGACGTAGAACTTGAGGTTTGGCGCCGTCGGTCTGTCGTCCGCAGGGCTGCCCTTCTGCCATGCTTTGGCATTGCGTTCGAAGTGTTCGAGGATCTCGGCGGCGTATATCATCGCGAGTACTGGCGAGACCGGTGAGCCCTGCGGGATCCCATTCTCAACCGGTTTCATGGCGCCAATTTTTCCGTCCAGGCACACCGCCGCTTCCCGATCGCTCAGGAAGGATTCTACCCATCTGACGATAGGCAACGGTATACGTTTGCGTCGCATCTCGCGCAGAAGTCGTTGGTGGTTCACGTTATCGAAGAAGCCTGAAATGTCGAACGTCAGTACGGAGGTAACAAGGCCATGGTTCCTCGCCGCTTCCACGTCCTCGACGTACGACGCGACGGCATCAATCGTAGAGCTGTTCGGGCGCGACCCGAACTGGTTCTCGGATACGAGGTGGTGTGCGCCAACCATGTACGCTAGGCGTACAGCTACCACTCGCTCGATAACTTTACCGAGACATTCCAGCAGCTGGATTAGCCGGTATGCTTTGGGGTCGGAGTAGTCCGCTTTCTTGAGCTTTCGCAGGGCGACTGCAATGGACTTCTTGAGCTCTCGCGGATGGTATCCGAGGTCGACACATCGTTTAACCAACGATACTATCAAGTCCTCGTCGATCGCCCACGCGCGCCGTATCACAAGGAAGGAATTTTGAGATATCCCTGGGGCTTTCCCGGGGTCTTGGTCGAACAATGCCTGCCGGATCTCCTCGCGTGTTGGGGAGACGTGGGGGATGTCCTGGGGGTGTTCTTCTTCTAGGTCTGGTGGTTCGTTGTTTGGCAGCTCCGGCGGCGGCTTCATGAGCGCGTCTCGGAGGGCGTCACATTTATCTTCATGCTGTACGGCCGGTGTCTGTCCGCCTGTGCGCTTTATCGCGGGGGACGGATAGTTGCGCACGCCCTCTGACCACTTCCTGAACCCCCAGACATCCTTGGGCGCGGCCTCCTCCAGCGTCTTCTGGTAGTATTCGGTCCGGGTCCTCTTGAAGAGCTTTCTGAAACGGTAAGTAGACTTTTTGATCGCCTTTATCATCACGGCGCTCATCTTCCCCGTGGCTTTCTTGTGCTCCTGCTGCTGCCGTCGCAACTCGTTGCGTCTGGCATTTGCTGCCGACAGTTCTGGGCTCCACCACTCCTTCGCCTTCTTGCTGGGTCGGCGTTCCGGTACCGCTGCCGCAGTGGCGCGGGACGTCGCGTCTAGAATCAGCACAACATCCTCGTCTAGTTCCGCCTTCGACCTAGGGCGCGCTTCATCCTTCAGTTCCGCCCATCGTTCTGCGTGTTCTGCGATCCCGGCCTTGAACGTCGCGTCCCACTTCTCCTCGTCGATCTTGGCGAAGTTATACTTTTTACCCATCGGATTCTCTACCTCCTCCGATCCGTAGTCGATAACCCACCTCAGAGCATGGTGGTCTGAGCCGCTCTGCAGGGACCCGTCCACGGCCCACTCCTTCGTGGCGTCCAGCGCCGTCGCCACTGTGTTGGTGAATGTCAGGTCAATCGTCGACATCGCCCCGCGCTTCGCGTGTTCGAAGTACGTCGGTACTCCCTTTATGTTCTGCAACGTGAACCCCTTCTCGTCTGTCCAGTCCACGAACTCCTGGGTCGACCCAGCGCACGGTCCGTTCCCGATGCCCCAAGACACATGGTATCTGTTTGTGTCGCCAGAGATTATCACTGGTAGATCCACCGGTAGCTCCAAGTTCTGGACGCGCTTGATTGCGTCTCTCCGGCGTTTCGATCGGTTCTTCTCAGAGCTGTAGAGGTTCACGATTGTCGTCGTGGGGTGCGGCGCTTGCTGCACGTCGAGCACCTGGATATCCAGGTCCTTCGCAATATCGGATCGCAGCGTCACTGTGAAGTCCCGCCGCTGTTTCACGTACGCCATCACGCGCGGGCGTTGACCCGCCTTCACCGTCCCTACTGGCAAGATGGGGGTCCAGGCGCTGTGTCCCACGGGGCCATAGACACCGTTTCCGATGTCGTCCCACCACGGCTCGCTCGTTAAGATAATGTCGAAGCGGTCAATGTACTCGTTCAATATGATATGACTTACGTCGTTCTTTCGGTTTGTGTTCAACTGCATAACACGAATGGGTTTAGTCTTCATGACGGTACCAGCGCTGTGGCGTTGGTCGACGTCGTCCCCACGGTGGTCTCTGGATTAGGATTTGCCGCGATGTCGAGGATGACAGCAAGGGCCTTGTCCAGATCCCAACCAGCTGCTTTTAGTCGTTGGCGGGCATCCGTGTCTGAGAGCATCCCCTGAGGGTATGCGTTCTGCAGCGCTTGGATCTTTTCTGGTATGGTGGAGTTGTCTTCTAACTCTTCTTCCACCGGTAGAATTTCGAAGGCGTTCGCACCGGTGGCCGGTCTCTGTTGTCGCGACGTCGGGCCTCCTGCCCCTTCCCCTCCTCCCCCTCTACTTCCGCTTCCGCTGGCCTTCCCGACCTGTGTCCATCCCCCGCTCTCCGCCGCCTTCTTCCCCTTTCCCTTCGCTCGTGTCTTCCCTCCAGTCTCCTCCCTCTCTCTCATCACCCCGATATACCGCGCCCTTGACGGGCACCGGCGGTCATTCGCAACATGGTCCCCTTCGCACTGCGCGCATTTCAGTGGTGTCGGGCCAGTGTCCATCTCCATGTCCGTGGTCCCTGCACGCGCAGCGTGGGTGTCTTCGTTGTGCTTCTCTCCACACAGTCGGCACTTCTCTTCGTTCTTGCATTGCGCCTTTGTGTGCCCCGGTCCCCAGCATTTGTTGCACTGGAGGTATGGCGGCCTCTCGGTATGCTTTTTGACATCACAGAACCGCGCGAAGGCCGGGATTTTACGCCCAATGAGGGCGCGTGCTTCATCCTCGTCTTGCAGAGCAATGACTACCGATGAGACCTCGCCGCCGTCGCGCTCGATGTCTGCTACCGGTCGCATCCACCGCGGTGGATGGAGTAGCTTCACCGTCGCTAGCGCGGGGTTGTTCAAACACAACTCGTCCCAGATCTCCTCACCCGTGTAGATCCTCCCGCCTGGGAGTCCCGTTTCGACGCCGTGTATTTGTACTTTGTGCCATGGCGTGTCCAGTCGCGTCGTCGCCGGGCCCCCACCGACGATGTCGCTCAGGAACTTGGCCTCGTGTTTCTGAAGCTCCTCTGCCGTTTGGTCTTCCCGCGTGAATATGATGCAGCTCGAC
Organism: Mycena filopes; assembly: GCA_029281495.1. NCBI lineage: Eukaryota > Fungi > Basidiomycota > Agaricomycetes > Agaricales > Mycenaceae > Mycena > Mycena filopes. The sequence continues at coordinate 1,679,927 of JARIHR010000011.1, read as the reverse complement.
TTTTGGTTGTATTTCGCCGCCGCGACCACGAGATGTTTCGACTCGTCGTATTTGCGTAACTGTGCGTTCACTATGCGTACCACCTCTCGCTCTGGGAGACGTTCGGCCCCCAGCGACGCGTTCCCCATGTTGACGATGAGGCGAGAGGGGTGATACGACGAGAGCTGGTCTTTTGGCTTTGTCGGCGGCGTTGGCAGAGGTTTCGCTTTTGTGGCTTTCTGAGTATTAGGCTTGTAAACGGGCCCCGCGGCGTGGTTATCCTTGGGTGGGTTCGATCTGGGCTGGTCGTCCCTGTTCTTCCCCGCGAGTCGCGACGGTTGGCTCTCCCCCCACTGCTGCATGGTTGAAACCTTCGCGGACAGGTCGGCAACTACCTTGGTGAGATCTCTTATGGCGTCTTCTTGCTCTGTGGACGAGTCAGCTTTCCCTTTCTGGCGCTCGGACGTACTCTCAGTCGCGGTGTTGAACCAAGCCGGGTTAAATTTATACGCAATGGCCTTTACTGTATCGAGGACATCCTCCGACCATGGGCGATGGTTGGAGATGAAGCGAAGGTGGAGTGCAACCGCCTCCAGCTGGTTCTCCACCATCGTCGCGTAGCTAGACTCCATGACCTCCTCCGTCCGGTCCATCTCGTCTTCGCTGCTTTCTTCCATGTCGCTCGTCTCTCCATCGCTCTTTCTCTTCTTCGGGTTCGGGGTCTTCATTACCGAGGCGTCCTGTTTCTTCTGCTTGCCCGACTTCGTCGGGGTCTCTGGCGTGGGTTTCCCCCCGCGTTGAACTGGCGAACGTGATCGTGCCGAGTGTGGGCGGTGCTTGGCGAGTGTTGCCGGCGTGTATCGAAATGCGACCTTGTCGAATCCTCGGGGCGGGTTGTTCCTTCCGTCGCCCCCGGGGTCTGTCGACCAGTCTATCCTCACGTCCTCCATAATTTCTCTTCTCAAATCTGCGCCGCTTCCAAAGTCGTGGGAAAATACCAGATGGTGGCGGTAGCGGATCAAGAGTGTGGTACATCAGCGTGCCGCGTTCGGCGCAAGCTTACATTCCTTTCTTATACCACCACCACTATGCTCTCTACGGTTGTCCGCCGTCCTTCTACATATTCTGTTTCTGCTGGTCTCGTTCGCTCGTTGATCCACAGAAACAATACCATCCACCCCCGACCTCCCCCGCCCCCGCTCCCCAAACGACCCCCTCCAAAGCGCAGCCACCTCTACCCCCAGCCGCGCCCTGCCACCTCCCACAGACACCAAGCACTCCCCACCCTTCCCCCCAGCTTCGGCCGGAACCAGCTTCTCCCCGTCTCAAACTCAACACGCGCTCTGCTCGAATCCATCGTAGAGCAGTTCGACGCACCCATTCGCTACGCCTTCGCATATGGCTCGGGTGTCTTTGAGCAGGATGGGTATCCTCTCAAGGACGGCGCGGCGGACTCGCCCATGCTCGACTTTATGTTCGCCGTCACTCATCCTGCGCACTTTCACTCGATCAATATGCAGCAACACCCGAGCCATTACACGCTCCACGCCCGCGTCCTGGGCTCCTCGTATGTCTCGAACGTCCAGGAAATTGGCCCCGGCGTGTGGTTCAATGCCTTCATCCCGATGGCTGGTGTGGTGCGTGCCATCTTTTCTTTTGGTTCCGAGACATTAATTAAGCGTGCTTTTTTAGACGATCAAATACGGTGTGACGACGGTCGACAATATGTGCTCGGACCTGCTCAACTGGCGCTCACTATACCTTGCCGGCCGCATGCACAAGCCGTTGCGAATCATCAAGGACGATGCTCGTGTGCGCCTCACACAACAGGTCAACCTGACCTCGGCTGTCCGCTGCCGCTCTCCTCACCCTCCCCGCCGAATTCTCCGAGACGCAGCTCTTTGAGCGGATAGCTGGCATAAGCTACCTCGGCGACCCGCGGATGCTGCTGCCCGCCGAGAACCGCGGCAAGGTCAGCAACATCGTGCGCAACCAGGGCCCGCAATTCAAGGAGCTGTATCACCGGCTCGTGGTTGGGCTCCCTGGCGTGCACTGGCCAACGTATATGGGGACGATACAGCAGGATACGAGCCCACATGCACGGGCGGCGCACTTGCGGAAACTGCCGGCGAATTTGCTGAGCGGGGTCCGGAATAGCTATGACCGCAGCGCTGCCGCGCCGCCGTACGAGGCCGATGAGAGTGCGTACTGGGTCCGACTGGCGGGAGACGAGCAGCTACCGGCGACCCTTGGCAATGGTATGTTGTTCCGGCCCAAATTTTGACCAAGGAAGCTAACCGCGACGGTACAGAACTGCGGCGAATTGTGCGGTATCCCGCGACGGTGCAGTCGCTGAAGGGCATTGTGAGTGCCGGTGTGGGCAAGAGTACTCGGTACGGGGCTGCGAAGATTGGCAAGTGGTGGAGTGGATCCAAGTAGGTGGATTTAGAGGGGATTGAAGGAATAAAGCAACTGTATCAATAATCGCACTACTACATATACTGCATCTACTGTGTACATTTCTAGTCGAAAGTATTGTCCACTCGCCTCACAGACCTCGTGTTGTGACTGTTGCTATAGGAGGGTCACGATGCCTTGATGAACATCCGCAACCTGGTCTAACTTTTGTTTATTCCCTATATCTTGTGTCTCTGCTCCTTGCTCTTCTCTTCTGCTTTCCCCGCTCACTCTCCTCTTCTTGTCTATTTCTCATGTCTGCATCTCCTCCCCGCTCCCCGGGCTCTCAACCTTCCCAAAACTCGTCTACCCGCACGGTAGCTATTATCAAGAACCATGCTTTGAACCACAGATTCGACATCGAGCGCCGCATCCAAGAGGCCAGCTTCGAGGTCCGTCAAACTCTTGCCTTTGTTGTGTCCATCCAAGCTCAATTCGCCACTCTAGATCGTGAAAGAGCGCCAGATGGAATTCGACGTCGAGTCGGACCCGGAGACGCTCTACGAGCTGTTTGGGGAGGATGCGGACTCACTGGGCGAGTGAGTAGCCTTGTTGGCACCTTGTTCGCACTAATTTCAAGCTGAGACCTTGCAAAGGGGCCCTGTCTGGGTATACGTCCTCGAGCGCCGGCGAGCGGTTGAAGTGTGGAACACCCTCATGGGCGACAGAGACCCCAACGTCGCGCGCGAGCAGGCGCCAAATTCGCTGCGGGCGCTGTACGGGACCGTTCTCGAACAGAATGGCCTCATGGGCTCTCCGGACATACAGAGCGCCGAAATCCAGATCGCGTCCCTCTTCGCATCTTCGCCCCCGTTCCCTTCTTCCGAGCTTCCCGACGTCGACGGCCGCTACGCGTCCATGCGCTCCATGTCGTCCTCCGTCATGGACGCCCTGCGCCAGACCACCTCCGACGAGGGCTACGCGCCCTCAAATCCGTCCACGACGGGTGGCGCCCGGCTCGCCAACGGGAAGCCGCTCTTCAAGGCTCGCGCGCTCCCGACCACCCACGCCGCGCCGGATATCGTTCCACGCATGACAAAGGCCGCGGCCCTGCGCGCGAACGGTGGCGTAGCTGTTAAGGGTGGTCCGTCAGGTGGCAAGGGCGCCACTCACCAAGGATCAGCTGGCAAAGACGTTCACGAACGTTCCGGGCCACAAGCGCGCGGAGAGTATCGCCGTCGCCTCGACGGCGGCACCCACCATCGCGCCGCGCATGACCCGCGCGGCTGCGCTGAGGCTGGGGATTCCTCCGCCTGCGCCTGTGCGGAAGGTCAGTGCGGAGGCGGACAAGCACGTCTTCCATGTGCCCGGCCATGCGCGCCGGGAGAGCATTGCGGTTGCCTCGGTCGCGGCGCCTACCGTCGCGCCGCGTGGAAATAAAAGTGCAGCCTTGCGCGCCAACAAGGATTCAGGCCCTCCGTCGTCGTTCCAGTGTAAGCTCGTTTGATATCGATAAACTTTTTATGGTCAGCTCACGAAGTGTCTTTTATCCTAGTCCGACCCCCGACGGCACAAAAGATGCCCGGGCTCTCGCGGAGCAACTCGACAAGCTCGCTGCAGCAGGCGGCCAAGCCACCCTCGCGGCCGGCCTCCGCCGCGTCCATGACCACCCCAGCCACACCCCGTGCCGCCCCCCGTCCGCGCCCATCCAGCGTCTCGGTCCGCCCCGCCGCCCGGCGCCCGTCCATCCTCCCGCCCAAGTCGTCGAACTCCAACGGCGCACCGGACGAGGCCGCTGCGCGTCCCAAACCGCGCCCGAGCAGCGTGTCGACACCCTCAATCGCGCCGCGGACGAACCGCAGCGCGGCGCTGCGTGCGGCAAAGCAGGAGATGGAAGCTGCCGCGGCAGCTGGCGGCGGCGGCACGCAAGAACCCCAGGCCGAAGCCGAGGCCCAGCGCTGTGGCTACTTTCTGAACGTGCATATCGTATCTGTGCTGTGATCTATCGGGATTTGGGGCGGGAAGGATACATCAAGGATGGGTGCTTTGAAAGTGCCGCAACCGCTACCTAATTATGCTGCTGCTACCATTATGTGTTTTTATCTTCTATGTATATCTCTCACCTCTACTTAGCTCTTGTAACGACAACTACACACCCTACATACCCCTCTCGTTGACAGAAATTTTAAAAGACACGCCGCAATGTATCTCTTACCATCGCTGATTTCACTTGTATCTGAAAGAGACGAAGTTGTTCAGGCAGGGACTGCGATGAATTATTGTTGAGCCGCATAGATTAAGGAACCAAGAGAAAGACAGGCCTGGTTAATATACATTATATCTTACATCAATCCACGAACCGATCTACTCGTCCCCAAAGAGGACGCTTTCTGGATATAAAAAGTCAGTTAGTTCTACGCGTAAGGAGAGTACGACTTACAATCGAACCGGTGCCTCGCTAAACACGGTCGGACCGCCCATCATCTCGCGCGTCCACACGTCGCGGAGGAACCACCCAACGTGGCCGACCGCGCACCCGACGAGGTCACCCGCAGCGGCCTTCCAGGTGCCGTTGAGGATCCACGAGAATGCGACGAGGGCGATGGGGAGGTAGGGCGCGGTGATGGTGAAGAGGCCGAAGAGCGAGATGGGTGTGGAGGGATGGCGCCGGGACCAAAGGTAGATGGGGACGAAGGCGAGCGACTGAGGAGAGGAAGGGGAGGTTGAAGAGCGGGGAGAGGGCCTGCACAGCGGAGGGTGGTCAACGGTGTGTCGATGTAAGGAGGACAGGTTGTATACCAGGAGCATCACGGAGGATAAGAGGAGGAGCCAGAAATAATCATGCTCTTCGGTTTGGGAACGAGGATTCCTCGAGCATCCGGCTGTATCTCATGCTATAGGATGTGAGGACGACATTACCGATCATAGAAGAAGGCGCGTACAAGAAGAAGAGGTGGAAGACAAAATCCAGAGAAATTGGCCCGAAATAAAAGAAAGTCGTTCCCGCGCGCCATGGCTGCAACTGAGTCGTTCAGTCATGGAAATAATAACTGAATTGGAGACTAGCCTGGCCATTCAGGAAGCTCTTGGGGCTGAAATACAGTTGAAGAGGAGTAACTAGTTGGGTTTGCTGCAAGAGTCTGTGAGCATCCAGAGTCGGCCAAGAACGCGCACCTACCACTGCGAGACTGGTAAGAACGGAGAGGCCGAGCCAGCCTCTAGTTATGGGTGGGATTTGCGCAACCCATGCCTCAATTCCGACTGGCATTCTGGTGGTGAGAGTTAAGACGCAAACGTGGCGCGAATTATATATTGATCCGCCGGAGTTGACAAAATTAGATGCCTCAATCTTCCTCAAGTACCGACTCCAAGGTATTTATTTCTGCTTGCGGGCCATCCTCGTCGCCTTCCGGTCCAAGTATCTGAAGGATCTCCTTCGCCTTATTAAGATACGTCCTGCACTCCCTCTTCACCACACTCTCGCTTGTCACATCCATATTCTCGGAAACAATACTAGTTCCACGACGTCTTGGCCAGTTCCAGGAGGTGCATACCTGGGGGTGAACGTTCGAACGTTAACAACATGGTCAAAAGGCAGGAATGGGCTGAAAGCAGACCAATCTGTGGATAATTAGGCGGATATATCAGGCGGTACAATGCGAGCAGTGTTTGCCCAGAGCTGAGGGCCAGCGCGTGCGGGCCATCGTGCGAGGCGTTTCTAAACGTTTCGGCTACATCTGTGATGTAGGATTCGTGGAAAATGGGGAGGAGATCGGCGGGAAATGGCGCAGAACCAAGCGTCAGGACCATCGCAAGGAGTGTCTTCCATAAAACGCATGAGTTTGAGGGCAAGAGCGTCTCGTTGACCGGCATCCGTCGGAGGGGTCGGTATAGGCCCCACTTTCTCGAAGAAGAGGCAAGAAGTACACCGGCACTCGAAGCCGTAGGATAATCGGAATATTTGTTGACGCGCTTGGAGGAGAGCGGGGTCGAGGTAGGTCAGACATATCTACGAGTCGCGCATAAATTACTGTGTGCGAATACGTTCCATCCATACGTACCTCTTCATCGGGGGAGATATCACGCAGTGCGACGATTTCCATTTTGGGCAGAGTGGACGGGGACATGATATATTTTTGGGAAGCATTTGGGAGGCACGAATGATTAAACAGCCGACTGGCAAGAGGATAAATTCCATGACCCAACGTCGTCAGGTGCGAGAGGGTGACAAAATTGTTGTTCCCAAACTTGGCGTGTAGGTCCCTTACCTCGGACGCTGGAATTCGAGGGGACGAGTACGCAATCGGCGGCACAGGGCAGATCGCTAGGCCCAGGCAAGAGGGAGGCGACACTATTGAGGGGATCCTCGCTAACGGCGGGGTCGGCGCCGTCCAGATGTGCGACGAGATGCGATAAAAGCAAGGCATCCAATTTTTCGTGCGGAGCCAGCGCCTGGAAGCTCAAGGACGACGTGTACTTGTTGAATTGCCTGGATATCTGAGCTTAGAATGCGGCCAAAGAGAGAAAGGGCTTACTTGCAAATTCGCTTGTGGTGAGATTGCCATTGAAGATTCTGACATTTTGTACTGCAGTAGAAATATGCCTGCACATCCGCTACACTTTCTGCAGGCCGGGGACCTCATGTGACACGTGTCGCATCGCTGACCCTTTTCTTGAGGAAGGAGAACGGTGGTGAGTGCGTCAAAAGAGATGATTAGAGAGCCTGCGACGAGGCCCCGGGTGGCCACCGCCTGAGACCTGCCAGAAGGGTGCGGTTCAAGTCTGACGTTAAGCATGTGAACGCGTTAGAGATACGCTTGAACGCGTTCGAGACCACGCAAAGACTGAAAGAGGTGTGGAACTAGGTGCGGTCACACGGTGACCAATAGTGTTTTCTTTTTTCGGAAAGCGCGCTTTACGATACGGTATAGATTACAACAACGAGGACACCCATATTTACGAGTCCCAAATGGCGCCAAAAGCTGGAATTCCTCGACTCATCATCCCTGCAGCAGGGTCAATATTAATGCCGACCGATAAACACTGAACAGCAGTCACTAACCATAGACAATTTTTTGGGTCAATTTTTGGTTGGAGATGACGCAAACCGCCTCGGCATTGAATTCAGAAACCAGGCGAAGCGTCAACTGGGCGTCCCGAGAAATCAGAAACGCATCAACGACGTGAAGGTTCTCTCACCTTGACCATGTCAGGTTTTCCGTACTTTCGCGTATCTAGCAATTGTCACGATTTTGCTATTCATTGCATTATTTACTCACCATAGATAACAGCATCGGGCGAACGTCCTAGTATTTCGTCCACCAGCTTATCTCCGAATGTTTCTCGGACGTTGGGTGACGTCCACAGAAGCCGGATGGGGACCCGCTGTTCAAGGATACACGGTGCGCAGGGTCCGATTCCACTCCCTGCTCGTTGTATCAGCGAACCGAGGAAGACGACCGGGCCAGGGCGATGCGTACCAGTGGCGACGAATACAACCCGCCGGAATAGTGGGACGATGCGGAGTACGCCAAAACACGGAGCGCCGCGCACCCAAATAGTTGACGGCGGATCGATTATTCGAGAGTTTGTCCAGTCCCCGGCCTTCGACACAACGAGAGAAAAGCCTTTTTCGTTGGGGGCTGCGATTGTAGCGAAACCATGCCAATCCTGGAGGGGATGTACTGAGAGGCGTACGAAGCTGCCAGGTTTAGGGGTGGCTGGGAGGTGATTGAGTACTTCCCCGGATGGAAACAGAACACGTCTTACTGTATGTGAAATACAGTCGCACTAACGAACGATTTGTTAGCAGGGGTCAATCAATCTACGTCGGAAGAGATGGTACCAGCATGTTTAGACAAAACCTCGCTCCGCACGGGCACCTTCCGGAGTCGCAGCCAGGGTGAGATGATGGACCCTACGAATGAAAGACCGTTGTAAACATCGAGCGACGACAATGCCTGGTGCACTGACCAGTCATAACAACGAGCATCCAAAAGGGAGCCGAGTGAACCAGGGCGTGACGAAGCGATTGCTCCGCACGATAGTCGTTGGTGAGCATCACTACCTGCGCCCATACGCATGCAATACCGGTCCAGCCGAAGAATCGATGGACGCGCTCAAACGAATCGTGGCGCTTGCTTCTCATCGAGGGGTGCGCGAATATAACGATTCCAAGCAGCAGCAGAAGGATTGAGTATGATATAGCGACTGTGGCCACGGAGGCCTGTGAATACGAGGTCAGCATTGTATTTGAACAGGCTGAGTTTACTCACATGAGTTCCCCCACCCTTGACCGCCTCTTTAGTAGCTTGCCCACAAAGGAAGGCTAACCACACCACACCACTCGTAGCGGCACCGCTGTGAAGACCGCCGATGTGATATACGCTGATGCATGAACACATCAGATATTGCCGGTACACAAAACAGAAAGCGTCTCACCGTGCACATATCCGGCGAATTGACAGCGGCCAGCTGGATTTTCCCTTCAGCCACGAGTACCAGTCCGTAGTGAAACGACCTTACGAAGTGGGAACGGCGCACAAAACGTTGAAGAACACATTGATTACATAATCTTGCCTCATGAGGCTTATTTTGGTGTCAGCTAGCGAAGAAAGAACGAGCGGTAGGAACTCACATAGCACAGAAAATATTGGATATCGTGATGAGCCCGAGCTGTTGGGCATTGACGCTCTCGGGGCCGATGAGGACCCAGAGAAAGATCGCCATATTGGTTACGAAGACGATCCCAAAGAGCCGTCGATATAGCGAGAATACCTGATGACGAAAATTCCGCACGACCTTGGGCTCAAGCTTGTCGGGCAATACGTCCTTCTCGTACCCATGCCAGACCTCCCGAGAAACACTGTCCTCGTCCTTGAGCACCTCGGTAGATGCCGAGTCCGCCAAAGAGATAGGGGCTTGAGTCTCCGCAACGGACGGTTCGCGAATGAGGACCACGGAAGCAGCCTTGAAGATGTCTTCATCTGTTGAGTGCGCAATTGTGAGGGAGCTGTTTGATGATAAGCTCGTTTCCGGTCGACTGACGACCCCATTGGCGATCCTCGAGGTGACGAGAGGCTCGGCTGGCTTTTCGCACACGGAGATTGCCTTCTCTCTATTGTGCAGGTCTATTGCGAGCTGACGAAGAGCGCGTTTGTCTGTCTTGTCGTTACTGAACTCGTTTCATCAATACTTGACAAGACAAACAAAAGATGACCCACCCGGTTCTCGGGAATGAATCCAAAGCCATGATGTGGGTTGGAACCGCATAATAAGGCTGGATCTTAGCCGTCACCAGCTTGACCTCGTCCGTGCTAACGGTGTTTGGGGTGACGAAACCCCAGAGCTCTTCGTTGATCAAAATTGCTGCAGCAGCTTTAATTCCATTGGTGGCCTTGATGGATCGGTTCAAGTCAGATTAGATTGAGCTTCCCATCAGAGCCACATACCTCCATCGCAGCCGCTACACCATCGAGCTCGACACGGAACCCCTAAGATGGCTGTTTATGATTGCTTCAAGGAAGTTTATATGTACTTGCCTTGACTTTGACCTGGTCATCGATTCTGCCAAGATGTTCTAGAGTGCCATCCGGTCGCCAAGATCTACATGAGTGTGAGTCGGTGTTGGACGAGCAGAGGGATGGTATCTGTACCCAAGATCGCCGGTGTTGAACATCATGGATCTAGTTGTTGCTTAGCAGGAATGGGAGCGAGGAGATGTCAAAACATACCCATCGTTAACGAACGGATCCGCTTTGTACCTCTCACTGGTCTTCTCTGGTAGGTTGAGATATCCGCGGGTCACACACGCTCCGCCAGCCCACATTATTCCGGGAACACCGATGGGAGTAGGCTGAAGGGACGGGCTTATTAAACTTCGGAAGAAGGACGAGTAACATTTCACCGACATTCATGCAGTCATCCAGGACATAGACTGTGTTGTTCGGCGTGGGACGGCCAATACTCAAACTACGGCCCGAGGAGTGGAGATGCATGGTGTTTACGATTGTAACCTTGGTAGATCAAGCAGTCAGATCTTCGACAAGGGGAGTGGTATTTATAAGCACCTCGGTTGGCCCACAACAGTTATAGAACTGCGTCTGTTCGGCCCACGAGTCCGCGAGAGCTGGAGGCCATCGATTCAGACAAATCCGCAGTTGGAACAAAAGTAAATACCACGAGGGCAGGCCTCTCCAGCGACAGCGACTTTCTTGAGGTTGGGATACTCGGTGGGATTGTGCGGCGCGAGCATCGAGGGTGTTGCGATGACAATGTCGACTGTTCTCATCGCCGTGCGCCACTCTTTAGACGTTTGTCCCCGCAGAACGAGCGTAGCACCATTGCAAAGTGATCCCAGGATTTCCTGGAGAAGCATTAATAAGTGATTATGAGTATTAACATTAAACCGCACCCAGGCTGCCATATCGAACGAAATGTTCATCAACTGTGAGACTCGGATGCCTGGTCCCATCCCGAGGTTCCCAGGATGGAGGCACACCACTAGTTGACGAACGGTAAGCCCGTGTACACTTTCTTGGTACAGGCCGCTTACGGTTCGTAACATTTCGATGCTGCACATCGACCTGTTCCCAGGTGAACCTCCATAGTCAGTCGAGGACTGATCACACTTACCCCTTTGGGAACCCCTGTGGTACCTGCAGTGCGCATCAGAATCGTCTTGAGTTGAGCGGTAATGGACCACGAACCACTGGTGTATATCACATAGACACTGTCGCGCGGGGACGACGTGTCCGCAACCTTTGCACAACGATTACCTGAGGTACACGCACAGGGTGGGTCGTCGAGGAAGACCAGCAAAGGCGGGGCCAGGGACAGGGGGAGGTCAGCTACGCGGTGAGAAAACTTGCTAAGCGTAACGACGACTTTGGAATCCGAGTCTTTCAGAATGTGCTCGAGTGATTTGTCGGACACGACCTTTCCATCGCAGGGTACATATGCGGCACCGGCCTTCAGAATGCCGAGTATTCCGACCACCATTAGGATGGAGCGATCGACGAGCAGACAGACGCGAGAACCCGGGACCACGTCTGCGGCGCGCAGGCGAGATGCGAGACAATCAGACTCCTGGTCAAGTTGGGCGAATGTGATCGTGTTTGACGCGTCTTGTACGGCGATTAAGTCGGGATGGTTGGAGGCGTGAAAGCAGAATGCGTGGTGCACGCATTGGAACGGAGGGTCGAGAGTAGGACCGTATCCAAACTCGGAGAACCGGAGCTGGTCAACCGCAGCGAGGTTGTCGAGACCGAATGCTGCGTGCATTGCGGGGTAGTACTGTGAGCGTCATAAAGAGACGAGGACAGTCTTTTAAAGTAAGCTCGGTGGCACAAGGCGGTGAAATAAATGAAAAAGAATGCAACCGCCGCATGATACTCATACGCTGGTTCATTGAGACTTCAGCAGTCTTGTCAAGATTAGAGGCGAAATAGAGGTGATGAGAAACCAGAGAAGGAAATGGACTTCCCACGTCGCGGGCAAGAAACTGGCAACCTCTATGATCTAAGTTTGCAGAATGACGTGGATCCAATCGGTGCAGTAATTGGACGCAAGGGACCTTCGTGAGGGTCTTGCTGGAGAGGCGGGCAGATACTCCGATACTGGCCATGTGAACGCAAAGGACAAGAAAAGCTCGGAGGTCGACCCGTGAATAACCCGCCGCGGTTGTGCCAGGGCGGAGAATTGCGGGGGAACGGAGAAAAGTCAATCAATAGAAAATAGTCCCGGCGCCTGGTCTTGGCTCTCGCGAAGAGCAGTACATAGCCAGAAAAGCTCTGAACAGAGGAGGCAAGAACGCCTTATCTCTGCGTCGCAAGAAATTACTGCAGGCGCCTGAACAAAATATCGGTACAAAGCGCTTTCGGTGTGATTAATCCATAGCCCGGAGCACAGTTGGTGTGGTCGGTCTTGCGCATCCACAACCGATGAGAAGAGGGAAGGAGGACGAAGAGCGTTGATGGCGGTGCCAAGGCGGTGCACAAACCTCCTTTACCCAGTGACACCCTGTGACAATACGCGTCGATTCTCGCTTCCTCGCTCGTTTCTCGCGTCTCCTGCGACCCCAGCATCCCGCCATATACGGCACCACCGACGCCTTCCTCTACTCCGGCGTCGACGAGCTCATCACCACCTCGCGTGTAAAAATTTCTCCCAATGGCGTCTCTCCATAAGCTGGCCATTCGCGGCATCCGCTCGTTTGACGACAAACATGTCGCAATTATCGAGTTCTACTCCCCAGTCACCGTCATCGTCGGCCACAATGGCAGCGGCAAGACAACTATCATCGAGTGTCTCAAGTATGCCACTACCGGAGACCAGCCTCCCAACACTCGCGGCGGTGCTTTCATCCACGACCCCAAAATGGCCAACGAGAAGGAGGTCAAAGCCCAGGTCATCCTTCGATTCTTCGCTGCAAACGGCACCAGGATGCTGGCAACGCGGAATCTGAGTGTTACCGTTAAAAAAGCTGGCGGGCTGACGATGAAAACTCTCGAAAGTATTTTGGCGGTGGATGATAAACCCAAAACCGGCGCGAGCAGCAAGGTGAGTCTGCGTTTATTCTCCGCAGCCCCAGACAGCCGAATTCAATTCAGAGAAGCACTATATCGACCAAGTGTGCAGAGATGGATGCCGAGATACCCCAGCTACTTGGTGTCTCCAAGGCGGTTCTCGAGAACGTCATTTTCTGTCATCAAGAGGATTCGTACTGGCCGCTCGCCGAGCCTGCAGCGTTGAAGAAGAAATTCGATGACATTTTTGAGGCTACAAAGTACGTCTTGCCTCTGGGATGCGCGCATTCTGTCTCATCGGTTTTAGATACACCAAAGCTCTCGATTCGATCAAGTCTTTACGCAAAGACCGCTTGGCGGAGCTGAAAACCGAAAAAGAACGTCTTGACGGGCTCTCTCGTGAGAAGGCGCACGCAGACAAACTCAAAGCCCGTATCGCCGACCTCAACCAGGTAATCGCTGCCAAGGAGGTTGAACACGATGAGACCAAGACGGCCTACGACGAGCTTGTCGTTTCGAACCAGAAGTTCTACGAATACGCCACTCATTTCCGCGAGGTGTACATCCGAGTCGAAAATGCCGAAGCGAACATGGCCAGGATTCAAGTTGATTTGAATGAGGCCAAGGTCAACCTTCAGGAAATTCCCGGTTAGTTTCTCGTTCACGGTGGAAGTCTGGGAGGCTGAAGACATGCAGGCACGGATGCTGAGCTTGAAGCAAAGTTGAACAACGCTGACGGTGACCTGCAGCTCCCCCGCCAGAAACTCAACGCTGAGAAGAACAGGGCTGACGGGGTTGAAGAAGAGTTGTTTGCGGCCCGGAAACAGCACACAGAGCTCGCAAAGGAGCAGGGGACGTTCAAAGCCGAATTCGAGGTGCTGTGTGATACCCAAGTTACGACTGCTTGACTGCTCATAAGTCTCCAGGCCCAGCAAGAACGGTTGGCCGAGCGGGAAAACCTCATTCAGAAAATCAGCGAGAAGTTCAAGATCAAAGGCTACAGCGCGCCTGGCCTAGATGGAGCACAAGTCGTCGAATTCATTTCAAAACTCAAGGATATGCACCGGAAGCAGAGATCAGCTGTTGAAACCCTTCAAGTATTTGAATCTTCTTTGCACGCTCAACCATTCTAACATCCTCCATAGCGAGAAGGTCGCCAGAAATCCGAGGAATTCACTCGCAAGTCCACAGAATTGAATAATGCCCTGCAGTCATTCAAAGCACAGCGAACTTCGCTTCAAAACCAGCTTGTAGGACTGTTTTGTGATGGTTTGAATGTCTCATGTAATATCTATTTGTCAGAGCAAAAATCAATACTCGATCAGCCTGGCCGAACGAGAACTTGACGCGACACAAAATCTTCCGTCAGAGCTGGCCACTCTGACAGGCGACATCGACGAAAAGCGAAGCAGGCTCTCAAAGGTCCAAGCTGAAATTGTCGCCGCCGAGTATGATCAACGTTTGGCGGAAAAGACAGCAAGCACGAAAGAGCTTGAGGAGAGGCGCGATGTGTTGAACTCGGAGTTCAAGACACTCAATATGCAGTCGGATTCACGTGCAAGGTTGGATATCCAGAGGACCGACGTCAAGACCAGAACGGCGGAAATTGAAACGACGTGCGTAGTCGTTTATTCGCAGGCAAGGTCTCTAATCAACTTTCGACAGTCTTTCGAATGCGAACAGCGCTTTCCGTCGGCTGGTCGGCGCCGAGCCCAATCCAGACACAATGGAGCGCGAAGTCGACCGCGTGCTTGTGTAGGTTTACAATCCTTGGTTTTTGTACCATCATTCTCATGCATTCATCGTTTCCAGTGAGAAGGAACAGGAACTCAGCGACGTCGAGGGCGAAGCCGCAAGTGCGAACAGTAACTTGCAACAAGCGCAGAGCGTATTAAGCAGTCTGAAGGCCCAACTGAAGGCGAAGAAGGATGAGCTCAAAGGTCTGGAACACTTCATGGCCTGCCGTTCGATATTTGAATCGATATTCCAGGCGTGGAGAAGCAGCTCAAGACTGAGCTCGAACACGACACTTTGGACGCTGCGTTGGAGGAAGCCAGCAAGGAGGTTGACCATCGGAAAACGCATGTCTCGTGTCAGCTGAACCTGAATTTCCGCTGACGATTCGGGGCAGTGTTGCGCTACAGACATCTGGGAGCAGCCAAGTGTGGGAGGGGCTGCTGCGTGCTGGAAAGCAGAAGAAAGTTTGCACGACATGTAACCGTCACCTGGACGATCACCAGATGGTCGTGTTTGAGAAAATCGTAAGCTCTGTCTCCCCAGGTCTTTGCCCGTTGCTGACACGTTGTTCTAGTTGAAGGAACAGATGAAGAAGTCGTCGCCGGAGTCTGTAGCCGCGCTTCAAGAGGAGTTGAAGGAGTGGGAGACGGAAATGGGAAGACTGCAGAACCTGCGGCCCGTTTTGAGCTCGAGGGACCGGCTGAAGGACACCGAAATTCCTGAGCTGGACGCCAAGCTCAAAGTGCAGGACGCGAAAATCCCCGCCGCGAGCGCTACCGCGGAATCGGTGAGCAGATGCCCTCTACTTGGCGAGGTGATTAACACCGTCGCGTTAGTTTTCGGAAAAAATCGACGACCTCAAACGGGACATCCGAGATGTCAGGAGCTTGAAGAACCAGGCGCAGACAGTTTCCCGGCTGCAGAAAGACTTGAAGCGAGCCATCGAGAATGTTGCAAGCATCGAAGAACAGCTCTCCGCCACCGGATCCACAAAGACTGTCGACGACGTTCAAAACGAACTCGACGACCTCATGAGTGAAATGTGATACTTCTTTCGTTCTCTTTGCTGTCCTGTTTTAACGTTCTTGTCAGTCGGAAGAACGACAAGCAGAGAGAAGCCCTCCTCAAAGAAAAGGATAATAGGAATGGGTCCATCAGAGCGTTCGAAAACCAGATCCACGCAATGGAGATGGAAGCCGTCGACTTGAAGACCAAGATTCGTGCAAAGACCGCGCTGGAAGACCGGATCCAGCAGATGAAAAAGGAGATCGTCACCTTCAATGCATCGATCAAGGTACCATTTGTCTCGCAGCCCGAGTCTTGACTCACTCCTCGCAGGAAGAGGATGCGAAAATTCTTCAAGCTAGAGCACCCATCGAGGCTCTCGAGGAGGAACATACACGCGCACAGCAGGAGGCTAATGTGCAGATCACGAATGCTCAAGCTCTGTACCAAGAGCTCACGACGAGCGACGATCGGTTGAGTCAAACCAATAAAGGCGTTGAGAGGTGAGTGCCTCGACTCACTCATTTCATCCGTTTTGTTAACCGTATGTCAGTTATGTTCGCCACAGGCGCGACGAGAAACGACAGGAATGTATCGAAAAGGCGGAGCAAGTCGAGGCCGAAATTTTGGAACTGGAACGCAATCTCGATTCCGCTCGAGCTGTTATCAAAGGGCTCGAGAAGGAGATCAACGAAAGCGGCTCGTACACGGCGACTCTCCGGGAAAATATTCGTGTCCGGAAGTTGATGCAGGAGATCAAGTACGCTCCAGGCTGCAATTGCGTCGGAAGATATTGACGGCTGCTGCCAAAGCGAAACGGAACTTTCATGAAAAGTACAAGGTTTCAAAGGACAGGGAAACCGATCTTCAAACTTCCGTTCGTTTTCAGTGATGTTAATCTTCCGGTGTCCTTTGCTCATGGGACCTTAGTACGCTCATTTGGCTGGTGAACTCAGTTCGAGCAGGAGTCAGCTGAAGAGTCTGGAGGCTGATCTCAAGGACTTTAAGGAGATCAACAAGAAGTACACTGATCAACTCATCAAGGTCAAGGTATGTGCAACTCAATTTGCGCCAGGTTCGCCTATTTAACACATTCAGATGTCCGACATGGCCAATAGCGACTTGGAGAAATACGGAAAGGCTCTTGACAAGTCGGTGGTTCGAAATACCTCGACTTCTGCTTTGCTGACCCGTTTCAAAGCGCGATCATGAAATATCATGGTCTCAAGATGGAAGAAGTCAACGATACCATGAAGCACTTGTGGAACAAGACTTACCAAGGAACTGGTACCAATATTCACGTCTGCTTTCCTCCTGGCCCTGCTCATAAAATTACTCAGATATCGACGGAATCAAAATCCGTTCAGACGCCGAGGGCGGTGCTACCAAGCGCTCGTACAATTATCGTGTACGTTCCTAGCTCAATTCCCCCGATTCGTTCGGTCGCTCATCGTCTGCTAGGTCGTCATGACCAAGGACCAAGTGGAGATGGACATGCGCGGTCGGTGCTCAGCCGGGCAGAAGATGCTGGCGTCCATCATCATCCGTTTGGCGCTGTCGGATTCATTCGGCCAGAACTGTGGCATTCTTGCACTGGACGAGCCGACCAATGCTCTGGACACGGAGAATATAGATGCCCTTGCGGAGAGTCTCGTTGAGTAAGCGTGCTGCTTCTAATTTAAGGCTCCGGTGCTTATTTATCGGGCAGTATCATCAAGGAGCGGAGAAACCACTCCAATTTCCAGCTCATCATTATCACGCACGACGAGAACTTTTTGCGCAAGCTCGGACAGAGCGATGTTATGGAGTATTATTGGTGAGTGAAGGATGGAATGTGTTCGGCGCTTCGATGCTGAATTTCCGTCAGGCGTGTGTCCCGAGACTCGAGACAAAAGTCGGTGATCGAGCGACAGCGATTCAGATAGTCGCCTTTGTTTCCTCTTGTTTTCCTTGCTTTTCCTGCTTTCCCGTGCTTCATATGTACTACTACCATCTTGAGGCAATTGCCCTTACTCATCGCGATCCAATGTAACACAAGTGCTCTCTCTATTTTGCCGTTCGGAAAAATCTCGACGCTATACAATTGTTAAAGGAAGGCCGTCGTCACCTAACAGGGATTCCTCCGGGCCCAGTACACGAGGGCCACCGCCGACCCGCGTGTGGATGAGGCCCTTGACAGATCCGCGCTCCCATTTCTTGGCGACACCGGCATTGAACCCGGTCACGAGAGCGCCTTCACCAACACCAGCACCCTTGAAGAGGTCAAACGGATCCTTGAACGCGTCCTGCTGGGGGAAGTAGTGCGCGATCAAGTCGATGATCTCCTTCACATTGGGGGCAAGTGTGTAGATGACTGCGTTGGGCCCAGCGTCGTACGTGTATGCGGCCTTGCGCTTGCCACCGTTCTCGGGGAGGAGCGCCAAGCGGTTGTACTCCTCCACGACAGCGATAATCGCACGGCTCACGTCGTTCATGTAGAAGATGGGAGGCGCCGTGTCGAGGGCGACGGCGTGAAACTGGTTCGAGTCGGCCATCGTGATCTCGGCGAAGCGGTCAAAGTCGCGGGCGAGAATGGCGGCAGAGATGTCAGCCATGCGCTGCGGGACGACGTGTTTTATGCGATGCTGGAGAAGGGCGGAGGTCTCAACGGTACGCTGCATGCCGCTGGTCGAGCTGGTGCCCTTTTTGGTGTCGCTGACCACGCAGATGAGGGCGTGGATGTCGGGCCAGTGTGTCTCTGGGGCGACTTGTACTGCGTGCGAGTCGAGGCCGGAGGGAAGAGTGCCAGCGTTCCATGCGACAAACCCACCCAGAAGGGATCGGCAGGCTGAGCCGGAACCTTGGCGAGCGATGAGGGAGAGAGTCGTGGGAGGGGAGGGGAGAGCGTAGAGTGCGGCCAAGGACGAGGTGAGAGCTGCGAATCCCGACGCTGAAGAGGCAAGGCCCGCAGCGGTCGGGAAGTTGTTGTAAGATGCGATGTGGACGGCGAACGTCGACAGCTAAAGATGGACGAGAGATTCAGCGACCATTAGGAAACTAGCACAAAGCAGCATACTGGGGAGCGGACGCGTCGACGTCTTCAACGAGTTCTTTCCGCATCCGCTTCATTTCGGAGATGCATGTAGCCATGCGGCCTTCAGCCTTGATGTCCTCCTCGATGCCATTCAGCCACAGACGGTCTTTCTCAAAGGCAGGATCTGCGCGGGATGTGGTTGTGGAACGCAGATGGTCCTGGTCGAGGGTCACGGACAAAGACGAGTTTGTGGGCAAGATGAGTTTGGTGTCGCGTTTCCCCCAGTACCTGGATCGTAGTGAATACAAGCTTTTAAAGGCAAGCAGAGGGTCTCACTTGATGCACGCGATGTTCACGGGGGCGGAGGTGGTTGCAATGAACGGGGCCATGGAGGGAGAGAAAGACAAAGGCCGCACACAATCGTACGACATGTTATATGTCTCACAGCGGATTTCACCGGTTAAAGATAAAGAAGGCGAGGCAGCGTTCGGCGGGGTAAGATACGGTCGTGGATGCGGCGATGCTGCAGCGTAGCGTAGTCAAAGTGCGATCCAGCGAGGGAGTAAGCCAACTCGGCATTTTGCGGCTTGCTCTTGACGCTCATGTACGTTCCTGAAGAAATAATCTGCCTCATCCTCGGGCACGTTTACTACAAGAATCCACCATTCGCTCGGCCGGATTACCCCACTCTTCTCGCGTCCGCACTCGTTTCTTCACACTGGAGAGTTCCCTCACAGACTCTCTTGTTCCGCCGCATAACACTCGAGGCGGCCTCGGCTTTTGGCCAGTTTGCAGACACAACGAGCAACCGCGCTCTGTTGGGAAATGTCCGCAGTCTCGCTATCGCGCTGTCCAGTCCAGTCTCGACCTTGATCTCAATTCTTCGTCACTGTCCCCAACTCTACGAGCTCAGCATCAGCGCCCGCGGACTCTTCTCGCTGGGTCCCGTTGGGACGTCGAGAATAGCTGACGCCGTCCGCGACGCGTCAATAGCCATCCGCTCGCTGCACTTGACGGACTGCAGTGTGCAATCCCCAATTCTCTACGAGCTCCTCGAGCTCTTCCCCACCGTGGAGTTCTTGACCCTCGGTGTCGAGATTGGGAGGGCGCCACCGACATGGACGCCAACGTTTCAGCTGTACGAACTCACGCTCCACCGGACACCGTCCTCGGATGTCCTCTTGTGGTTACTTTCTACATCGAACACCTCTCTTCGTATCTTGGAGCTGCGTGACTTGCCCAGTCCCAGCACGCACTTGGACCTGGCGATCTGCTGCCCACATCTCCAGTCCCTCCGGCTCATGCGATATAATAGCCACAGTGGTGCGATTTTGCGCCAGTGCACCAATCTGCTGGAGCTGGTGCTTTTGAACGTACCAATGTTTTCTTCCCTGCGGGAACTCCCGCCCACGCTGGAACATTTTGCGTTGCTCATCCAGACGTACACCGCAAGCGTCGATCTCGGGCTGGTGATTTCGGCGGTCAAATCGCTGCCGCGCCTCAGAGTTCTCACTTTTATTGGGGACTCTGAGCAGATTCCGTTGCTGCAAGACACGTGCAACGAGAAGAACGTTGTCTTGAACGCCAACATGCGCAAGTTTTGGATCGTGAGTTTTCTCGATGTTTTGTTTTCATAATAATTTGCTCAAACTCTGCCTCAGAACGACGATCCTATCAAGACGACACGATTCCCTCGCCGCCGGTCGGTCTCTAATTTCTATCTCATGAATTAGCATAGACTTTAGTAGCCTTGTAACTGTTTTTATGAGACCTCGGAAGGCTTTGGTAATAAACAAGGGCATACCCTTCAACTTTTCTGATTTAACGGCGATGCTTTCTGCTTTACGCGCTGGTCGACGAATATCCGCGCGGTCTCTACGGTACTTCTCCGCGACGCCGTCTACGTCGTTTGCGGACCCCCTCCAAGTCTCTGCTCCCGCCAACCACCAGTCCTCCTCCTTATGCCAGTCCAGCAACTCCCGCCATAGCTGGGACTGTCGATGCAACGCCACCACCATCGGGAGTAGAAGTCAATCCCCGCCTCTACCGCCTTTGTTCCGCCCTCCGCACCCCAGTTGTCGCCCGACCACGGCCTGTATGGCTTTTTCCGGCGAAAGGATGGTCCCCACCTCCGCGGTGACGACCAATATGAGACCTTCACGGACCCGCTTATTAAATACACGGGTTGGCCCTCTGCTGCCCGCTGTAGAAGCCCTGATTGATATTATTACAGGACGGTCATGGGAGGCGTCGGAGCTGCGGTTGAAGAGCTTCAAGGATCTGCACACGCTGTGGTACGTGCTGTTGCGCGAAGCAAACCTCCTTGCGACCCAGCGCGAAGAGATGCGGCAGCTAGGAGTCCCGCGTTATGCAACGCCGGAGGCCAACAGGGTCAATTCCGCAAAGGTGCGTCGCGTCCCCTGCATCTATTCCGCGCTGACGCGATGTTGCAGGTGCGCAAATCGATGGCGCGCATCAAGGCGGTTATGAACGAGCGCCGGCTCGCGTACGAGGGCGCGCTCGAGCTTGTGGAGAAGGAGCGCGATGAGGGGGTGGACGCGGAGGTGCTTCAGGCCAAGGTCAACATCGAGACAACGGAATGGCATAAGCAGCACGCGCAGCAGGTGCGGAAGGGGCTCGTTCAGAAATCACCGAACCGGGCGGGAGTCAAGGTGCGGGCGAGAAAAGTCAAGCCGGAGGTGAGCCCGGTGGCGGAGACTGAGGAGAAGAAGGAAAAGAAGCCGCGGTGGACAGCTGCGCAGAAGCGGGCTCATGCGCTACACAAGAAGCGGCAGGCGGCGGGCACACCCGGCGTACCGACTTACAAGAAACAGCGCCGTCTGAATGTTGTATAATTAATTTACAATATCTACTCGGTGCTCGACTGCAGTGTCCGTTTCTTGCGTTGTGTTTCCTCCCATTCGCGCATCTCTGAAGATACGAAGCAGTCCTTGACGGACTTGTCCTCGTACATGCTCACTTGACGTGTCCCTGTACGCAAGAGGTGGTCGATGACGCTAATGGCGCGGGGGAGAGGCACTGGCAGCGTTCTTGCGGAAGGTAGTAGCGTATCATGAGGTCCCATTTTGCGCGCGTCGGTGGTGGCTTGGTACGCGGTATTCTGAGGGCGCTGTGCGATGTGTGAGCTCGGGCCACGAGGAAGACAGTCGCCCCAACCGGCGGTAAAGATTGAGCACGTCTTTCTGCAGACCAGATCTTCGAACCGACATTTCTGGACGCTGAAGAGGATGACGGTTCTGATAAACAGCGACAATCAACGCCGAGGGCCCAAAAAGGAAGGAGCTTTCCGATCAAGCTTCAACCGGCCGTACAGTTGTGCGTCAGTTAAACGATACCGGTTGAGGACTGTAAGCCTACGAAATGCTTCTGGCGTCCGCCCCAACCCCTACAGCCATCTGCACGTATTCGGAGTTGAGACTTGGAGAAACCGGATTCCTGATACTTAATGCAGAAGCACGTTCCCTTTCCCCGCGCCCCCTCCGGCGCCATATAAGGGGACAAATATTTACTCTGGGGCACGGAGTGTGCCCCGGTACGTCCTTGTAGATGCAAAGTGCCTGTGAGTGAATTCGAACTTACGGCTGATCCCATCAAATAAACAAAACACTTTCCCCCTCCGCTCCCTGGCATCGCAGAGGGCTACAAATATTTGAGGGGGTGCGTAGAGTGTGCCCCAGTACGTCCGCGTAGATCCAAAGTGCCTGTGACTAAATTTGAAGACGTTACGGCCGATCTCGGCGTTTGTCGGAGATGTGGAACAGTTCGTTCCTGAGGCTAAAATAAATTGTTCTGAAGGGAGCAAAATGAAGCTGAAAGGAGCCAAAAGGTTCTGGATGAACTGGGAATTGAACCCAGCACCTCCCGCAGAGCTGCATTACGTAATACGGTGCGGTGCGAAGCGGGCGCGATAACCAACTACACTATTCACCCGATGTAGGCTGTCGTGAACAATAACCTGTAGTGGGAGGGCACTGGAGAACAATTTGAGCAACCACCAAAGGTCCTATCACAGGAAAATCAAAATTTGATGGCTCTCCGACGCCTTGAACTTCGACGGATTTCACTCGGGATCGGTGATATAGTCCTTGACGTTACGTAAAGGCTCCGTGTGAAGTGGTTTGGCCTGGGGAATTGAATTGAAGCCATGTTGCAGCTGCCAAGGGTGCCATCAAAATTCTCCTGTATTTCGCCTTATTTTGAGGACAACTGGGCCTTCTTGGCACTGCAAGCTAAACTAGTGGACTCTGAAGACGCAGGAGGTCGTCTGTGTACTGGACTCCTGAATAAATTGAGACAGGACACATGTACAAAAAATAAGTAAGTCTGTGGGACTTCCGTGTTTCCGCTCCAAGGAAGCCACGAAATTCCACTAATACAACGATCCAATCATTTACGGAAGGGATGCAACCCTCGAAGGACACGATACCAACGTTTCGATGAAGCAGATCGAGACCTGGACATATTCCTTCGCAGCCTGCACGAAGTACTTGATGGGGTAGGCAAGCCACCTCCCGGTGATGTGATAGACTGCCCTGTGGGACGCGAGGGCGACCCAGATGATACAGGAGGGGTCGCTGGTGGGGACACTGAATCACCGCCAGACGCAAAGGCCGCGATCGGGGGGCCGGGGAACGTGTAAGGTGCGCTGGGGTTGGAATATACCTGTGGCGATCAAAAATCGTGAACATTTACAACTTGAATCTAGACTCACGTCGACGAGAATACCAGGGTCGGTGGCCGAGTACGCTCCTGGAATTTTCACCAGTTCACCAGAGGTCGGCGCCCCGGTGCCCGAACCGCCCACTTGCAGCTGAGTGCAGCTCGCATAGAATTCTGCACCACCCTGTGATACACCATTTTGCAACGCAATAATCTCATGGCGCATCAGGTAATTTCCCGCGGCGAGATTAGAGGGCAGGGACAAAGTCGCAGGAGCACCCGTGTCTACACCGCACGCCTTGTCATCAGCATTTCGTGGAAGAATTCGGCTGGAGAGACCTACTCATTTCGGCCTGAGCCCACTGTCCAGTATTGTCGCGGCCGATTTGTTGAATTTTAAACCACATCGCCCCCGAGGTGTCGAACTGGCTGCATGGCGCGCTTCCACAGCTCGTCAGGTAAGTGAGCATGGGACCGACGTTGTGGAACCACGCGCCCTCGGTAGACACCCAGAACACGTCGACGGTATCCCCCGGGTTCGCGTTGGCCATGTCTTCGGCTGGTTGGGCATCCGGGCCACAAGCAAGATTGGGGTCAGATACAGAGGTAACAGGTGAGTTGGTGTTGACCAGCCGAATGGCGGAAGGCGGTCCCGATGTTCCAGGCGGAGATCCCTGGTAGGTGGTTCCCGCTATCTGGACGCTCCCCACCCACCCGTGGGCGGCAACCCGTGCAGGAAGGGCAACGAGTAGAATGGACAGGTACACGAGCAGATTCATGCGCATGGAGGAGCGGAAGAATGGAATGAGGACCGGTTACCGCATGTTCAGAAATAAAAAATCGTCTTTTCTCCCAGCCTCGAGGTCCTCGTGGTAACAAAGTTCCAGAAAGCTTAGACTGCCCACAGAGCGCGTGGCAGACAAAGCACAAGATTCAGCCATTCCTATTCGAATTGAGGTCCACGAAACAGGCGCCAGAGGTCAAGTTGAACCAGACAATGTGGCGGTGTCAGGTGCATGGATGATTATTTAACGAGTCGGCTATGTACCAACATTACTAGAGTATGTACGATATTATAACGCTTGGTGCGATGCAGAGAGGTCATGTGTTGTGTGAATGCATATAAAAACGAGAATGTGCAAACCGAAATTATGCGTGATGTGAATGCTGCGATGAAGAGATATTGATGTTTGTGAATGCAGAGTGAGGAAAATGCGAGTGTCGTTCAGTCGTTCATTCATTCGTTGGTCGGTTTGTCGAGTCGGTCGTTCATCCGTGTCTTCATGGCATCGTCTTGCGTCTCTTTCCCCGTGAAACCTTCTGTTGCACATACTCGTCGTCCTCACCGTCGCTCTCAGAAACATCATCCCCAGCCACAGCGCGGAACATGCGTTTCTCCGAGTCAATCTCACGCAACGCGCGCAGATTCGTCGCAAGCGACCGGAAAAAATCGCTCTGGTGTCTACTGTCAGCCAAAGAAACCACATGCATGCCACGCACGCACCTTGCCCAAACGTATCTTTACCCCAGACGCCGCGGCCTTCTCCTTGTCCATCGCTTTCTTCTTCTCGCGATACTAGGCAAGCATACACGTCAGCAATCGCTGGATTGCAGACGCAAACCACCAACGCACCTTGCGCTGCTCCTCCTTCAACAAGACCCCGAGCGCCTTAATCCACGCCTCCAACGCCGTTTCCACTCTCTCCACCTTCGCCACCTTGCGCTTCAGACCGCCACCAGGCAATCTAAACTCTGCAAACTCGTCATTGCGGTCCTCTTCGTCCGCGATCGCCTCGTCGTCCGAGTCGGGCACCACATACGAACTGACCACTGTCGTCGAGCGCCGCGGCCGCTTCTTCCCGCGCGGCGGCGACGATGTAGTCTCGACCTTGACGTCCGGTTCCGTTTTTCACGCGAGGCGGCGTTCCCGGTGCCGGCGCACCTTCCCTGGTTCTTCCCTTGATCTTATTCAACAGCAGCCGCGCCGAATCAGCGCCAGCCAGATAGTCGTTCTCCGTCGCGTAGAACGGTGCACCCTCCTTGATGCGACCGTACAGGTAGAAATCCTACGCTGCAAGTCAATATACTTCCCGAACTGCAGAGTATCTACGCACTACAGAATGGGCTGCCGATTTTAGCCAAAGCTTGAAAGTGCTTGAGGGTGATAGGAACAGGGACCGAGTTTGAGGCCAGGATAAACGGCCAAGACCTACCAAGAACAATTAGGATCAGTCATCAAAAGTCCGTGTCGACACCGACAACAGTACCGAGTGATTCCCATTCAGCACCGCATGCATGAGGTATGTCGCTGTGACGCTGCTATACGCTCCAAACTCGTTCTTGACCCATTTCGCAACGGACATGGAATCTAGCGGAAGATCCATTTAGTTTGGGCGATAGCAAGAAAAGAGCGAGAGAGCTTACCGGGCAGCACGCGTGAGCTAGTGTTGAGCGAGGTACCGTATACTGATCGGATAATAGCGCCGCCGTGCGCGCCCGCCCTGCTCATCGCGCCGGATCATCGTAGAGAGTGGTTCGAGTCCAATCCGCCCGAGATCGTGAGATGGGAGCTGCGATCTTCCCGCCTCGCTATGTCCCGCTCTCCGACGTACTCCCGTCTGACATTTCACTATCGCTGTCCAACTCGTCGTCGTCCTCATCTTCATCCTCATCCTCATCCTCATCCTCATCGTCTGCTTCCTCCTCGAAATCCCATTCGCTGTCACTCGCCTCACCCTCGGAGACCACAATCCCGCCGGGGGAGCCCCGCGCCAGCTGGGGACGCCATGACTCGTCCCCATCGGTCACCGCCCCTATCCTGTCCATCTTGACTTCATGATCCTCCAGCACCGCCTGGATGATGCGCCCCCGGACGGTAGGATAGGCGTCGCAGAGCCGCTTTAGCGTTCGGCCCTTGCTCTCGCGCGTCGTAACAGCGCACCGCTACTTCCTCCGCGAGCGTGCGGAGCTCCGTCGCCGTCGGCTTACGCGTACCCTCAGCGCTCTCTCCGCTCGCTATGCCCTCACGGCGCATGTACTCGATCAACGGCGCGTGCTTCTCGACGAACGCGCTAAGCAACACGTCGGCGGCGTCCTTGATGCTGAGTGGGCCGAGCCGTAGTGGCGCGAGACGCGCGGGCATGGCGCTTACACCAATAGGCGGTTCTGCCGCAAAAACGGTGAGCAGCATGGCGCGGCGCACGGTCGGGTCCTAGAGTTTAGGTTGAGGTTCGTTTTATCTCGGTAGGGAGGAACATACGAGCGTACGCGCGTTGGACATAGGCACGCGAGGAGGATGCTAAAGCGGCAGGGACAGGCGGCGGCGCGAGAAAGTCGGTATACAGCTGCGTCAGGATCTGGGTCGTGGCTGAGGTTGTGATCGCGCGCGCCTTGCTGTAGAGCTGACGAAATTCCGTTAGAAGCGCGTTTTCGGCCCGTTGAAAAGCACATACCTTAATCACAGCTTGCACAAGCTCCCTGGAACCAAAAACGGTGAGAAAAAAACACAGCAATGATGAAGGCGACATACCGGAGTGCAAAAGGTAAATCGCCGGCACGATCGAGTTGTTTCAACGCGCCGTACGCGGCCTCGTTTGTTTTGACCTCCAGGCAGACTTCAGCCGCGACTGTACGCGTGACAAACATCCTGTGCACGCGTCAAAACCAATTAATTGATTGGGACGGACGGAGCACGTACTGGGAATCAAGACGACAGAGTTCGCGCACATTCGCGACAATTTCTTCCGTGTGGGCCGCAGTAGGGGCGGCGGTGCGCTCGAACATTTTACGGAAAACAAAGTCGCGATACTGGACATGCTGTGAGGATACCAAGCAGGATGTAGAAGGAGATGCATACCTTGGCGTCCATCTGAAAGCCGTTCGCGGCGGCGTATGGGAGCAAGCGGGGTTCAATTGCAAGAGCGAGAGGGAATTGCGCCATGAGTGGGTCGCGGTGGCAGAAGGGCATGAACTGTGGAGGCGATGAGTCGGTAGCTAGATAGAAGTAAGAATAGCAAGCAAAAGCACATGGTAGGTTTCAAAGATATCGCGAATGGTCTCCCAAGACACGCGCTGCTGACTCTGCGGGCATCCTGCTTTCCTTGATGAAGGTCGAAAAAAGCCATCCGTCGTCTTCATTCTGTACGATGGTCATTTATGTATTGTGAGCAGGAGCGGTGGCACGAGCCTTGGCCCGGGGAATTTCTCCATACTTGTCGGCGCCAAGGATGAGGAGGTGGGAGAAGGTGGCGAGCGGAACATGGCGAGCCCAGGAACGAGATTTGGGGAAGTGGGACTGGGAGTGGAAGTAGTGGTGGAAAGCGACCTGTATAAAGTAACGCGAGATATGAGCACCGCTGGCGAGGAGAATCTGGTGGGGGTGAGGGCGAGCGGATGGATAGGGAAGAGGCGAGCATACATCGAGGACGCGCGGGGTGAGAAGCTTTCCGCGGGCGAAGGCCTCGTAGAGGGCCTCGAGGGGGCCGTAGCGGGTGAGAAAGTAGTGTGCACGGACGTAGGGGTCCTGCGAGAAGGTGTAGAGGCGGCGGGAGGCTTGAACAAGAGACGTCGGGTCAAGCTCGAAATAAATGAGCTGCAGAACTTCATTCGGCATTCGCTCCAGGGCGGACATGGGAGCTGGCGAGGAGGAGGCGGGCGAGCGTGACCGAGGCCACAGAACTGAGCGGAGCGAGTTTGCGGCCGGAGCTCGTGCGAGAGCCGTCGACGACGACGATGCGGATGGGGGAGAGAGTGATGCTATAGAGGGTCGTAGAAGGAGGGGGCAAGAAACAAGTTAATGCTGATCATTTCCGGCAGTTACTCTGAGGGAAGCGCATCACTCGGCCACAATATTGATTTCATTGACCGTTTCTCGCTGGCAGTAAAGTACAATGTATAGAAGTAGAAACGACGGTAGATGAGGCGTGAAATCTTCTGTACGGACGGTTGCTCGGGCGCCGAAGGTCATAGAATCGGTTTGAGAATGTGTTGAATCTCCCACTGGAGTTTCGCGCTTCGTATAACACGCACCGAGCATCAGGCTGGGGAATGTAAGGGGGACGCGAAAATTTGTGTATACACTGTAATAGCATCGTTACAGTGTCTGAAGCCAACTGGACGTTGGATTGAGGAGGAGAGATAAGTGGAGAACGCAAAAACGAGTTGACGAATCAGTGCCGGGGTAAGACTGAGAGTACACGTCCCATCGTACGGCCTACCTGGCAGGCAGGCGAGGAAGACGAGGAATGACCAGGTCTCAACTGCATGCCAATTCTCTGTGAATGTGGACTCGGTCGGGGCTGAAGGGCTGAGGGATTCGCCGCGCTGGTTGTCGAAAACCTCGTTTGACCTCGATTAGAGCGAGCCGCCAAATTTGAAGGACGCGGAGTTGAGGTATCGGAGAAGCTCCAGGGGTAGAAGAGGATCCGCCCAGCATTGCGAACACAGCGCTTTTGCCCGTACCCATTGACGGCGAAGGCGCAGAAGTATAGAGAAACACACCTCTTTTCTTGTCCGCTCATCAAGTCGAAATTCTGCGTTAGGGAGCTCATACGCCAGGTTCTGCAAAACGGGAGTGGAATTCAGAAAGCTCGCCGATAGAAGCCGGTCCAAATTTTCCACGTCACTCTCCAGTCCAAACGGCCTGACCGCCCGAAAGCGTCGAAGTCCGACCTCTCAAGCTGCTCAAGGAAAGTCGCAACAGGTACGCCCGCCAAGAACACCGGCATCGCCACCACAGGCACCTTCCCGCCCTTGAAAACCTCGCGCGCCTGTCAAGAGATGGTCGTTCGCAAGCACCGCAAAGTCGAATACCGCCGCGTCGATCCCTGCCGCGCCTCCACCCTGACGGAACACGTCCTCCTGTCGTACCCCATGCCGCGCACAAATGTCCAGCGGTATCGGTAGCCGCCGCTGCCTGACGTGATGGGGGAGAGACCGCAGGAGTGTCGCGAACGTCTGCGCCGTGCCAAGGTGCGACGCGGCGTGTGCGAGGTCCTCTGCACTACCGAGTCCCCGCAACGCAAGAAGTAGATACAGCACACTGGACGACACGCTCTCCGCATGTGCCACAAGCGCATCGCTCGTCGGGTACGACCCCGTGTGTAGCTCCTCATCCCGCGCGTCTATGATGCGCTTCAGGTGGTACGGGGGCAAGTTGACTGTCTGAGTGGCCTGATGGAGTGCAAGCGCGACGGGGTGCCGTGGTGGTCTGTCCTGCCTCTCAATTAGCGTGAAATTGACCGAGTGAAAGTCATCCGCACAGCGTAGATATCCCGCACCGCGTCCCGCCAAAACTGCATCCGCACCGCGCCGATTGTCGCCATGCTCACATTGTCTTGCACCATGGCCAGCTCGGTCTGATATCAGTGTAAGATACGACTTGAACGTATTAGCGCCATTGCACGCACAGAAAAAGCTTTGATTGCAAAGTACCCATCTTGCAACTGTGCGGGCCAGAACTTGCTGATCAGAAACGACTCGTAGTCGTGCTTGCGGACCAGTTGCCGACAGTATGCTGCTGGGTCCGTCGACGCTCCAGGCACGGTAGAGTATCTCCGAGTCCTCAAGACGGTAGGCGCGCCTCGGCGCGAAAACATGATGGCAGGTTGTGGCAAGGTCACAACCGTGACTGTGATGCTGACGTCACCTCTATCATCCAATGAGGATTCGCTCAGATTCAGAAGAGAGGAGGATAGAGGTCCCCATGAGGAACAAGAAAGCCGCAACATAAGTTATATTAGAGAGAAAAAGGAAATGTAGGAGTAGAAACGATACATCGAGAGTCTCCTTTAGGCCTGCGGTTTCGTGAGCTCGAGCAGAGTAAAGTAGCAAGCGCAAATCAAGTCACCTTGCCAGCACCTCCCTGAGGAGTCATGAACTGGGAGAACCCAGCACCCGGGTGCCCGAGGCTCTGCTCCTCAAGCTCGATTTCTCTGCTTTCCTGGGTGAGGGAACACGGCCCGCAGCAGCAGGAAAGGGCAAAATCAGTGACAGTGTCACCCCGGATGGAGTAGCGGCCGCGAGTGAGGGCACGGCCTCCCATCCCGATGAAACCACCTATCGGAAATTGGTCAAAGGAAGAGAAAAGGGGGAAAGGGTCGTACCGCAGCCGAAGCAATGCGCAACACCATCTGGGAGGGATAAGGATGATACAATGGAGGAGTCCAAAGGACCTACACATTATCGAATCGTTGCTAATAACACCCTCCATCGGATCTTTGCTGACGGCCTACAAGACTCGTCAGTAAAGTTGTGCGGATTTATAGGTTGTAAAACGTACTCCTTGTTCGAGTGCTTGGTACCTGGCACGGTTGCGGCCATACGAAACACAAGGGAGGAACCAGGAGACGACGCCTTGGCAAGGTGTTGATGTCAATTGATGCTCTCAGGATTAAGAAGAAGGACTTTTACAGGTGAGTGGGTCGGCGAAACAGTCAAATACACCATTGGACCATTCGCGTTCGCCGTTTTCGAGGGGGAGATTATTGGCGTTGCGGGAACCGCCGGTTTGCATCGGCTGGGTGGCGTGGGGCTGTTGGTTGTACTGAAGAAGGGTGAAAGGTTGGGTGAAGATGGACATCGATTGGGCCCTAAGAACGTACAGCCATTGAGTGAAAACTTTGGAAGGGAGTGTGGGTGAAGGGGAGTGAAGGTGGAAGAGCGAGAAGATGCGCGCTGCGAAAGAGGAAGTGATACTGAAGATAGAGTGCAGAAAATGAGCCCTTTATATACCCCGTTCAGTTTTTTGACCCTTTCTGTTCTAAAAGGCTGAGCTATGCTGGCGTTGACACCCGCAGAAAATTGTGGCAGCTGTCAAGCGCTGTAATAGCACGATGCCGTGCAGATTCAGGGACAGCAGTGAAAGGTATCAAGCGCCGGCCGTCGTTCATATATTTCAGGCAATGTGGACGGAGTCACGGATGGCAGGAATGCATTTGCCGAAAATTGTGCCAAGGTCGGTTGAGGGTAGGCGCCGCTCAGGTTAAAATCTAGGTGACTCAAAGTGCCAGGAAGAGATACAAGTGGGCGAGAGTGCAAAGATGGTTACTCGCTGTCTTTGCGGTGGTCAAGTCCTGACAACCCAGCAGTGGAGCAACTTGACGGTTTGGCACTGGACTTGTCCATGAAATTCGCGCGAAGAAATTGTTGTGGACTTGAGGCTTGTCTTGGATGAATAGACGCTGTGGTGGTTTGAGCAGAACCTCAAAGGAGTCCGAGTCGAATGGAGATAGTGACTCACGCTCGTCACACCGGATGAGCCAAAACTTGCGCGAAAAATTCAACAGCAGGGCGCGCCAGTCCGCTGCTGGGCCCTCACGGAAAAAGGGCAAAAACAAGGCTACAAACAGAGTCTCCGATGCCGCACCCGACCCCAACGCCGAGATCCTCGTCCCCAAGACCAAAGAGGAACAGCTGCTCGAGAAAAAAGAAAAACTGAGGGCGGAGGTAAGTTGGACGACCCTCGTCGCTTCATATGCCAATCCTTGACCTCAGCATTGCCCAGCTTGCGGCGCAATCGGACTCAAAGTGGAATAGCAAGAAGCGGAAAAGACTCGACAAATATATTGTGCGTTACCTTAAACATTTTCACGGAGCTGCCTGACACCCTTGCAGGAGAAAAAACTCAAGAAGGAGGAGCGAGTCCTTATTTTTGAAAAATTGGCGTATGTAGTTGCTCGCGGCGCACCCTCCCCGTGTGCTAATTATCCCTTTCTCAAGTCAAAGTCAAGCTACGCTTCCTTCGTCCCTCCAACTTCAATCATCGGCAACCCTTGGAACTGGAAAAGCCATCACTCATCGGGATCGTCTGGACAAGCTCGAGGACAAGGAGATTCGGCGTGCATTGGACGGACGTACCGGCAAGCGGAAACGCCAGGACGACTCTTATGCTGTCGTTGGTGCGAATGACTCGCCGGACGATGACACCGACGGGGAAGACTCTGCCTCCATACAAATAGGCAACCCGTCGAATCCATCAGTTTCGTCGGCCCTTGCCACCGTGGGCAGCGCGTTGCAGCGGAATGCAGACGGCAGCATAGTACCACCGAAGATCGTACCCCGTAGTAAAAAGGTGCGGCATCAATCACTCTGCGCTCTACTCCTCGAACCAAACCATACATAGGCATCCTTCAAACGGTGGGATCGAAAAAAGCCAGCTGCAGCCGAGTCGGATTCTTCTTTCGACAGTTCGGATTCGGAAAACGACTCTTCAGAGGGAGAGGATACGTCGGAATCAGATGATGATGCGTCTGAAGAGGAGGACCAGCCTATGGAACCCGTGTTGACCAAACGCAGCTTCAAAGACTGGGCATTACAACAGCTAAGTATTGCGAAGGGTCACGATGCTCCAACGGAATTCGTCCCAATCGAGCACCCGGCATCTGCGCATCCTCCTTCATCCGCGCCTTCCAGGAAGAAACAAAAAACCTCCAACTCCAAACGCGGCCCGCTGGGTGCAGATCTCCACCTGCCCAATAACGCCTTCGCGCAACAGGTTCTACACTCCAGTTCCCCGTCGTCATTAAAGTCCGTCCATGTATCTCGTCCTGCCGACGTCGTCGAAGCTCGCATACTGCTACCCATCGTCACGGAAGAACAACCTATCATGGAAGCTGTCCTTTTGAATCCCGTCGTCGTAATCTGCGGTGAAACTGGCAGTGGTAAGACCACACAAGTGCCGCAATTCCTTTTTGAGGCTGGTTTTGGTTCTCCGGGCAGCGGTAAGAATTCTCGCTTTTTCATGCAAGCCACACGTCTTGAAACTGGTACAGATAATCCTGGCATGATAGGGGTTACACAGCCGCGCCGAGTTGCAGCGATGTCCATGGCTGCTCGCGTGGCCCACGAAATGTCCCTCCCCTCGTCCCGTGTCTCGTACCAGATTCGATATGACGCGACCGTTTCTCCATCCACGTCCATCAAGTTCATGACCGACGGTGTTCTCCTCAGGGAACTGGCGACGGATTTCCTCCTCACCAAGTACTCGGTCATTATAATTGACGAAGCGCATGAGAGAAGCATGAACACTGATATCCTTATCGGAGTTTTGAGTCGCGTCCTCAAGCTCCGCGAGGATATGTGGAAAGCTGGAACCGCGGATGTCAAGGTAATTTTTCTACTCATTTACCTCCCATTCGATTCTGATTCGTTGGTATCGTCAGCCTTTACGCCTGATCATCATGTCGGCTACGTTGCGCGTCAGCGACTTTGCAGAAAATAGCTCTCTGTTTCCAACGCCGCCCCCAGTCATCAACGTAGCAGCCCGTCAGCACCCTGTAACGGTCCACTTCAACCGCCGGACGTTCTCCGACTACGTGACAGAGGCAGTCAAGAAGACTACCAAAATTCACACCCGACTGCCGCCGGGCGGTATTCTCATATTTCTGACTGGGCAGAACGAGATCACTGGGGTCTGTCGCAAGCTGGAAGCTAAATTTGGTACCAAAGCGTTGGAGCGAAAACGTCGGCAGCGACAGTTGGCCGAAAATGCTGCCGACGAGCAGGAAGATACGACGGGCAGCGGAGATATCCGGCCAGCACAGGGTATGCATCGGATTTTACCCTGGTTTCCGACTGCTCATTTTATCTGTAGCGGACGTTGAGGCCGAGGATCTCGAACTAGGTAACCAACAAGTGGACGACCTCGCCTTTGATGTTGACGCCGATATGGTCGATGAGGATCCCGAGGCCCTGGACAGCGACGAGGACACAGAGGAGCATCAACTGGATGCGGAGCTTGGCCTGGACTCCAACGATACCGACAGTCAGTTTTCTCCTGAAAAGGGGCGAATATCCTCACTCACGTTGTCTGCAGTTCCAATGCATATTGTGCCTTTGTACTCTCTACTTCCCAGCGAAAAACAAATGCTTGTTTTCAAACCCCCTCCACCTAGATGTCGTCTCGTTGTGGTCTCGACTAACGTAGCGGAGACATCGCTTACGATTCCTGGCATTCGATATGTCGTCGATTGTGGACGAGCTAAAGAGGTTGGTTGCTCTATCGCAAGTTATCTTGGTACTTATCTCGGTTTAGCGCCGGTATGACATTGCCAACGGTGTCCAAGCCTTTCAAGTCAGTTGGACCTCCAAGGCGTCCGCTGCCCAACGTGCCGGTCGTGCCGGTCGCACAGGACCTGGTCATTGCTATCGACTTTATTCTTCCGCCCTCTTCGAGCATCATTTCGACGAATTTTCAAAGCCAGAAATTCTCCGAATGCCTATCGAAGGGGTTGTGCTCCAAATGAAGAGCATGCACATCGATACCGTTGTAAATTTCCCCTTCCCAACGCCGCCTGATCGCGCTACCCTCCACAAGGCTGAAAAGGTCTTGGGCCACCTCGGCGCTTTGGGAGTCTCGACTTCCGTAACGAAGGGGTTGACGGCGGCAGGTGCCCCATCCATTGACGGCCAGATAACTGAGCTTGGGCGGCTGATGTCGCTGTTTCCGCTATCACCCCGCTTCTCGCGAATGTTGGTGAGCGGACAGCAGCAAGGCTGTCTGCCATACATCATTTCAATCGTTTCTGCCTTGTCAGTCGGTGATCCATTTCTTCATGATGAAGGCATCGCTCCCGAACATGAGGAGGAAGAGACTGTGGATGATGTGCGGAGACAGAGAGAACTCGTCGGAAAGCGTTCTTTACAACACAACATGTGAGCATTCTAGCATCTCCTCGCCAGTATCTTATCTGTGATAGACACATTCCGGATTGGGGAACTTTACAAGCGACTTATTCCGGATATTATCTGTCGTTGGAGCCTATGAGTTTGCAGGCGGTGGTCACAAGTTTTGCGCCGAGCATTTTGTAAGACCCAAGGTGCGCCTCATTCGCACCCATCCTTTTTCCCCTACTAAACAATACACTGCAAGGCTATGGAAGAAATACACAAGTTGCGGGCACAAATCAGCAACATCGTCCAGACGAATTTCCCCACAGCCGATGCTGGTTTCGTGCCCAAAATTCTACCCCCCACGGATATGCAGGTAGGCCCTTTCCCTTGACTTCCCAGAGTCATCTCATGTCTCGGTAGCTCAAAGTCCTCCGACAATTATTGGCCGCCGGCTTCATCGATCAAGTGGCCGTGCGTAAGGACCGTGTGGAGCAAACATCCTCTACCGGGGTCAAGTACTCAACGTCGAAGGGGGTGCCTTATAAAGCACTGGGGGTGTCCGAAGACGTTTTTATTCATCCGTCTTCCCTTGTCGCCAATGCACCACCCCCGGAATACGTCGTTTTCAGCGAATTAATTCGCACGACGCGCATTTGGATAAAGGGAGTTACAATCATCAATCCTGCTTGGCTGCCTTCGCTCGCAAACGGATCCCTGTGCACATTCTCCAAGCCGACCAAAAACGCGAACGGAGATCTCATGGTCGTGCCCCGATTTGGCTCCGACGGCTGGGAGCTACCAGCAGTCAAGGCTGAAACGATAAAGCATTAAAATTATTGTATGTACAGTCTATCTTAGTCTAGGTCCTATTTAATGCGGTGATGAATGCTATAAATTACAGAGATAATGTACAATAACTTTGCCCACAGGTCACCGCTGTTATATCGAGTGTCAACCGAATGCTCCGTGAAAACACGCACATAATGCTCACCTTCTTTTTCGGTATGAACAAGACGCTCTCCTTTGGTACGGGGTGGTCGTGGCTTGGGGTTCGGCTTTCGAACCTTGGTCGAGGTTGGATCCTCGGTCGCCTTCCGACTTTCGTTTCAGGGGTTCATTTTGTGGGGGAGCGGGCGGTAACGGAGCAGGCACGGCTGCTGGTGGTGGTGGCGGCTGCGATGGCGGCGGCGGCGGCGGTCGTTGTTTGGTGGCCGCCTAGCTCTCGGGGGGTTGCCAGGTCTGCCGGTGGAGGAGCAATTCGGGGTCTCCGCCTTGAGCTTTATGGGCGAGGAAGGTTGCCGAGTTACAGTGCTTGGTGCAGGTGAAATATGCGCCATCGACTTCCACAAGCGAATCACGAGAACGGGCGTCGGATATGATCGAACTCCAGAGCTTGTCGCTCCGCGATAGTGTCGGGGCGTTTCCAAGAATGAACAGCGAACTCTTCGCTCGAGTGAGCGCAACGTTCATTCTTCGCCCATCGGATAAATGTCCGATCCGATCTAGGCCTGGTCCTGAGCGAACGCAGGATAGGATGATGATACTCTTCTCTTGTCCTTGGAACCCATCTACAGTGCCGAAATCCACCAGTTGTAACACATCAGAGCCAAAGGCAAGGATGAATTGCCTGCGCAACTCGACGATTTGTGCGCGATACATCGCGATCACTATGCAGCACGTATAAACAATCGGTAATCAAGTGAGGAAGACTGACACACCCGCCGACTTGTCCGTCAAAATTAACAGCGGGAAATGCCTTTCGGAGTCGCGAAAACAACGCCACGGCGATCCTGCATTCCGTCGTATTCTTTATCGAGTGCCCGCTCTTCTCCTCAACGGATTTGATATCGAGAAAACGATAAACCCCAAATTTCGCATCGTTGTGCCAGGGCTTCGACGTTTTCGTCCCCATGTCAGGGCCGTCTTTGAGCCTACCCTGGTAAAACAGCGTGCTAGGAAGTTTGGAGATTGTGGGATGCATGCGGTATTGTATGCTCAGTAGATGCATCGAATTTGGACTCGCTCTCTGTAGGCGAACGAACAGCGATTCATTATACCCAAGCCGAGACGCCTGAGGTTAACGTTGAGGTGGGGCTCTCCGGAATGCCGTGCGTCCGACAACTCACCTCTTGGGAAATAACTGTGGGAGGGAGTTGTTGCGGATCCCCGACCAAGATGGTATGCTTTGGTTGGTATTTCAGAGGAATGAGGGCGCTTAGCTCGATCGACTGTGAAGCCTCGTCAATGATAACCATTTCTATCTCGAGGTCTTGAAGAGCGTCAGACCCAGATCCACTCAGAGTGGCACAGATGACGTGAGCTCCCTGAAGTATCTGCCCACGAAGAGCTCTTCGACTGCAAAACAAAGTCAATTGAGAATTAAAATGTTTAACGTGTCGCGTACCTGGACTCCCTCCCTCGTGATTCTTTCACTCGATTATCCTTGACTTCATTGTATCTCTGCTGGAGTCTCTGTCGCTCGGAGGCGAGTCGACTGAGCTTGTCGCCGAGGACAGTGACACGGGCAGAGTTGTCATGAATCGAATCGAGCTCCTGCACTATCTCCTGCCTCTGGGTCTTCACAGCGTCGAGGTCCGTTCTGAGTCTCGCGAGTTCCGCCCCAGAATCGGTGGTTTTGCTGAGATCCATCTTGTTGTCAACTAACTGATCGAGCGATATATCCGCAACATTTTGATTCATGGATTTGGTGGAGCCTAATCTGACGATGTTTCTATCCTTGAACGCTTCCGAGTCGCGAATTCGGTGAGCTATTTCATCGATAGCGGCGTTGGAGGGGGCACATATAAGGATTTGCGGGCCTGTCGGGGGCTCAGGTTTACTATTCTTCGTCGTCGGAGCTACAATTCGCCTGGGACGACGTGCGAGGAAGGCAATCACAAGGGCGACTATAGTACTGGTTTTTCCCGTACCGGGAGGTCTGGAACGGAGGTAAGAGACGCATGAGGGGCAGCCAGCGACTTACCCCTGAATCAAGGATAACCCGTTGGTGTCCAAACAACTAGAGATAGCGATGGCTTGGGGTTCGTTAACAGAGTGGACTGACATCAACCTCTTGACAGCTTCATTATTCAGAGCGGGGAGGGGCGGCAGGGCCGGTCGCAGTATCGAAGGAAAGAGATCGTAGTGTTGAAGCCCCAGAAGCGCAGCGTATTCTCGGTTGATAGTACTCAGACTGTAAAAATATTTGTTGAGCGGAGGGAGACTCTGCGAATACACACTCTCTCACCTGAATATCTGTTTGAGTTGCCACTCGGTATCAAGGGTGAGACCAGGGTCGAGTCTCGCAACGCATCTGATCTTGGTCTCGATGGCTTTCTCTTGATCCCGCGGCGTTTTAAACGACTCGACTTTGCCTAGAATCGACAAATTCTTTTGCTGCAACAACACGACATCAGACTCCGTCAAGCGCCAGTCTTTTTTGACGCTGCCGTTGAAAGCCAAGTCAAGATCGACCCAATCATCAATAAACTGCCGAGCATTGATCTTGAATCGATACGACTCTTTCTCTTCCTCTTTGGCCTGAGCAATTTGAGCCCAGCATTCGAGCAACAAAAGAGGCTCGAATACTCGACGGTAATGGTCGTAATTATGAAATCGGTCGGCCGGGACACGAATCAGAGTCAGCGGAGGTCCAGGCGGATGAGGGCCGTCGTGATGATATTCCCAGGACATGATGGTTTTATAGAGGCCAGAAAGGTCGGGTTTCAGCCTCATATACCGCTTCTCTGCCTGTGCCTTCTTTTCGAGTCGCAGTTGAGTGGCGTTCTTCACAATTGGCGCGTCGTAACGTTTGATCTGCCTGGGGGGTGCAAGCGGTTGTTTTACTCTTGATACACGCTGCATTTTGATAAGGCTGTCCAGCGTTCCATGATTCTGGGATTCGTCTTCATCTTCATCCGAGGAACTATCCTCTTGACCAGCGCGAGTAGAGGCGGTAGGCGTGGCAGAAGGTTGTCGAGATGATGGACCGGCAGCGGAAGCCCTGCGATAAGTTGGAAACGACCCCGTGCTGTCCAATCGTTGTTGGTCCCGTACAGTGAAAAGGTCTCCGGTCCGCTTCCCGCTGGATCGAGCGATAGGCTTCGCAGCTGCTGACTGCTCCGATTTTCGGTGCTTCTTCTTGTCCTTGGGGGGAGATATCTCCTCGACGGACGCAGTCTCTTCCTCGGGCAGGAACAACGCCAGAGTCATTTCGAGCCGTGAGAGACGGGATGCATCAAGGCGGGTTTTCGATTCATCCTTCCGCGCATCGTGTATGTGTTTCGTCATCCTCTCCAGGCTGCTCTCCAGCGGCACGACCCGCATATCATGGAAGGTGGTGAGAAGGGACTGGAGAAGCTCAAACATTTGATACAAGAGCTCTGCGTTGGAGAGGCGTAGCCATTTGGTGAGCTCCGGAAGGACTAGCTGCAGATCATCCGCCATCTGCCGCCCGATTTGAGACAGGTCTCTTGAATCAGGCGGTTGACGAGCGTTGGCGGCCTTCTCAAACACCCGGAAATACCCTAACAACTCTCGACCGTATATGAGGGCATCTCGCATCCACAGCACCATCTCTTCAGGGTCGAAATAGTTGGCCCACGCCGGGGTGCGCTTGAAAATGACGGTAATGGCGCTGTTCATCAACTTCCACAACGCCGGGATTCGAGACCAGGGACCCTTTTCGTCCTCCACGCGCAAAAATGCGATATTGTGGAATAGTCCATCCGGTTGCGCACAAAGAGCATCAATTATGTCCGTGAGAAATAAGACGAGGTGCTTCGCCAGGCTGCACGCTTCGGGGGCTGGGGTCGCGTACTTTGCGAACGTCGTCAGCGCCTCGAACAGGCCGTCTAGAGCAGCGTCAGGATGGTTCTCCAGCAGGGCGCGGTAGCAATCTTTTCGATCATCCACGTCGAAGGCCGAACCAACAAGATTTTGTGCACTGGACTGGATGGCTGCGATAGGAGAAAGGAGGAGTATGAAGACGCTCTGGACCATCCGTGGACGTCCGAGAAAATCGATAAGGGAGGATGAACGACTGGCGGCGGTGTGATTCTCGAAGCATTCCTTCAAATCACCAGGAGGCACCGAACAAAGTGCTTATAGCACGGTTGACCCCAAGATACTCGGGTCGTCCAAGTCGGAACGGCTTAGGCGAAAGCAGGTCAAGATGTGCGGATTGAGCGATTACTTGCACGATCATGGCCATCGCATCGTCGTCACCCGGCTGGATGGACTGAAACGTTTTGCTCCAAAGCTGGGAGCCCCCCGCCAATGCTACGTCGCCTTGGTCAA
Source organism: Mycena filopes (assembly GCA_029281495.1). Classification (NCBI taxonomy): domain Eukaryota; kingdom Fungi; phylum Basidiomycota; class Agaricomycetes; order Agaricales; family Mycenaceae; genus Mycena; species Mycena filopes. Next base: position 1,639,682 of record JARIHR010000011.1, on the reverse strand, counting down.
TGTCCAGTTTCTTCGCTAGTGCCACACGCAACGAAATGATGGCCTGTGTGATGGCTTGAACGTCGCTCTTCATTATGCTTTGGATTAGCTTAAGGGACGCGGATCGTGCAGTTGTCCACGTTGGAGTGGCATAGGCCTTTGAGAAGGCCACTGCCGTTATCGTCGCTGAGTGGATATCGAAAATTTTGGATATGGAGAGCGCCTTTTGCTGGTGTAATCTCGAGAACAGCTGCAGCGATGTGAATACAGGGGAACAGGGCAGACCAGAAGCAACTTACACTGATCGCAGTCAGCATGATAGCCGGTCGTGCGTCCTCGAAGCGTTTATGCTGCAACTCCTCACAAAGAAAATTGGCCATTTTTGCCACAACGTCTCCCCGTGCAGGCTGTTCTTCGATTGCGGAAAGATAAACGAAACACCACGAGAGCGAAGGATGGGGCGCAGAGGGAGGTGCCTCACATAGCAGGCTCGAAAACGAGGGATTTTCTTTGATGGCGTCGAAGATGATCTGGGGATATTCAGGACCCTCCTCCTGCCAGAATGATTTTGTGACATGGCGGGTGAGGAGCTCGAAGCAACGTAAAATGATTCCGAAATCTGTATTTTAAATGAAAAGAAACTCTGGTATAATTCCGAGGCGACGTACGTGACCCAGTGTCGTGTAGGTGACCTTGGACTACTCGATAGATAGCTCCATTCTGAAGATCCTCAACCGGGACCCATTTTAGCACTTCTGTGAACCCCGACCACAACTCGTGCGGGTCCCTAGCGAATGGAAAGGATGTTACGGACGCTGAAGCCAGGTCCAGAGCGGTGGCGACAGCTTCCAAGGCGGCTAGATGGGACGGAGAGAAATAATCTTTACGAAGGGGAGGCGAACGGGCCGGCTTGCTGCTCCGCCCATCGTCTTACACCGGATGTCTCGTCCGCGAGAAGCATGAGAATGCCGGGAGGTAGTGGATCGGACGGCCAGCTGTCGATGGTGGACGTGGGAGGCGCGTCGTGTATGATGGACATGATTCGGTGGTCTCGAAGAATAGTCAGATTTGACACGATTCGAAACCCAATAGCTGTAGGGGCAGAGGCGAGACTTTCGCCAGCTATATCCTCCAGAACTGGTGGAAAGCTCCCAAGCCTCGAAACTTTCATAAAATCCTGCCATGGTTGTCGCGTCGAACGCCCCAAAGTATCTGGGACGCACGTTATTGAGGAGCAATGTATGCGAGGTGGATAGGTACGAACGTATTTCTGGAGCTGAGCTTTGCCTCCTCAAGTCCCTGGACGCAGTTGCAGCACCCGTTGAGGCAGGAGCGCAGTTTCGTTTGCCACTCCTCAACCGCCGGACTGTTATAGGCGAATAATCTCAGCAAAAAGGTGGCAGCGGCAACCGTGGTGGGAGCGGCGCGACCACAGAACCAGTGGACGGATTCATCTGACACGGTTGGCGGGACGTCCATGAGATACTTGAAGATGCTGGCCAAGACGGCCTCTGAGGCGCCAGAATTGTCGACTGGGCTGTCGCGTAGGAGAGAGAGTTGGCGCTCGACGATGGACGCTGCATCGTGGCTGGTCATGGAGCCAGGAGCCAAACGTCGAGAACGTCGCAAAAAAGGAGGACGTCCGAGTCGGATACGCGACCCGTCACAATGTCACAAATCGCCATTGACTCCGACGCCATCTCGGTCAAGCAAAGTCGCGTCGAAATGGATCCAGTCGATCTTGAAAACCTCAATGCTCTGCTTGAGCACGACGTGGGCGTCGGCGAGGTCTCTGCGGTTCAACACGATCTTTAATTGCTTTTCATTGAACCCTGTCCTCCAGAAAATTAAAGAGCAGGTCAAAGAGTTCGATAAGAAAGTCCGAATTATAGGTGCGAGTTTACCGAACTACGAGGAGAGCCTCAAACTAACAACGCCAGTCGGAATACTCGGCAAAATACATTCAACTCCGTCGAATTCCATGCCGGAACTCCTCGATTCAGTCCAACCCGTCCTCCTCAGCTGCCAGGAAATAACGACTTCTATTGCATCGACTATCCCGCCCGAGCAATTTTGGCGGTGGAAAGACATGTGGTGTAATTCAATGCGCACAGCCGTGTTTGCAGCGGCGCTTATGGAGTATCTGAGAAACGGAGGTCTTTTATCCCTCCCTCGCGCCTCTGAAATCCTCGGAAGTACGTGTTTCCTTGACCTGATGGGGTCCTCCCTTATCCTCTTCAGTCAAGGAAGAGTGGAAAGACCGGTTTTCCCTTCCCGTAGAAGACTACCTTCACGGTCTAATCAGTATGGTCAACGAATTGGTGCGTATCTCCCGGTCTGCCGCTATTCTCTTCACTAATCGTATCGGACAGTCGAGATACGCTGTCAATGCGGTGACCCTCGGTAATTTCGAGGAACCGGTGAGGATATCGAATTTTGTCAAGGACATCTTCTCCGGCTTCACCATGGTGCGGAGCATCTTTGGAGTTTATATCTTGCTGACCCGTACTAGCTTAACCTGAAAAATGACTCGCTTCGACGAAGGTTCGATAGCTTGAAATACGATCTCAAGAAAATCGAAGAAGGCAAGTCGTTGTTGACCTTTTTGGATATCGTCTCAACAGGAATGCAGTGGTATATGATGTATCACTGCGTAAATTGGTACAACCACCCCAGTAGACTGAGATACGCGGATGGGATATGTAGCTATGTTTTTTGGTATACACTTGAATGTACAGCGGGGGTCGCCCATGGTGTAAAATGTAAAGCTGTATTATTCAAATCAAGCCATGGCAACTGAGCGCGGCGCGCCCGTTTCTCTAAATTTGGACACAGCGTGACCTGACCGCGTCGCCCACCCTCTTCTCCGCCCACCTCGCCTCAATGGAATCCGAATCTGCCACCCCCTCTGTCGCGCCGTCCCTCGCACCCTCAGTCGTCTCTGAAACTCCCCCAGCCCTTTGAACTGGACCGTCGACGTCGACGAGGAATGGGATGAGCTCAATTCCGACGTCGAGGAAGAGCCGCTGTTGAGGGAGCCCGGAGAGACCTTGCTCCCAGCCGTCCGTATCGAGAATCTTATCAAGGTAGCAGCAGTATCGTCAAGCCTGGGATGGTCGTTCACGCCCCTTGTCCAGGCTGACGGTGGAATGGGCACTCTCGCATTATCGAAAGAAGGGCTATTTATCTTGTCCGTTGCCGCAGTGTGTTCGCTCCATCTGCTCTTCCCCAACCCGCTTGACGCGCGCAAATTGTAGGAAGAGTTCATAAAACGGTTAACGCAGGGTGGACAACGACAGGCTGGTGTTGAAGGCCGTACCTCGGTCAATTATCGCGACATGGGTATGTGTGTTTCCGCCGTTTCATCTCTTACCCTTCCTTACGCTTTGAACGTAGCCGCCACAACGCAACAGTATCAAGAATTCATGTTTCTTCAAGGTCGCCGCTTTTTTTTGACCAACAATTGTTCCCTAGTCTAATTGTTCTCTCTTGAAGAGACCATCCCTTCTCCTGTTTCGCTATCGGAGGCGCTGCGGTTACGAGAACTCAAAGAAAAAGAGATGCTCGAGCATGACCCTGCTTTGGCAGCCCCGACGCCTTATTCGTCGACCGCTGGATACTAGTTCAAAACCAAAACCAAAGAAGGCTCCGAACGGGAAAGACAAGCAACCCCGCAATGGAAGCAGTAGCAGTAGCACGCACGGCCAGGTCCGATGGGATTACGAAGGCACTCCAGCTAGCAATGGCGCCACTGCAAGTAGTACGAACCGAGGAGTTCGCGAGAATGGTTGGACGCGTTGGCCAAACGGCCAAAATTTCATCGCCGTTGACCCGCTACTATCCGTTGCTGCTCAGCAGAATGCGCTCGCCTCACTAACCCACCAGCGACCCGCGCCTGCTGTGAATGGTCATATTGCCTCTGCTGATGTACCTCCCCGACCCCGAGACGCAGATACGTCTACCTCCGGCCAGGTACGCGCCGCGATGATCTTGCATTGCAACTTTCATTCCTGACTTGATTCTAGCACTTAAATTACTGGCAACCCTCGGCTTCTCCGTGGTCCTCTGGGCTTCTGGACAGTTCCGCCGAGCGACAACCAACCTCTAACGGCGCCTCTACTCAACCGCAAACCCATATGAGCTCTTCCTCAGTCCGGCCGCCAAATGAAGTACCAATCATTGGCGAATCGTCGAGCCGCGCTGAATCCCCCAGTCACCTGGCTGCGACAAGTTCGGTTTCGATTACCTCCAGTCAACCTGTTTCGACGACTGGCAGTGTGTCGGTCTCTCGTCTGCTTGGCGGAAATCCGGGACGGACGATATATTCACAGACGAAACCAGCATAAGTTAGACTCCATTGCATATTGTATCAGCATCACACATTTCCAATGAATTAAACGCGACGAAGGAGGTGCTACTACAAATGGCCGCGAGCGCGACGACGCGTATGGTCGTGTTTGCATTGAAGGATCTCGCCAGGACGTTATCTCGGCAAGGTCGGCCCGGTATGTTCAGCACCTACCTTCGCCAATGAGTCTCAGTTTGCCTATCATCGACATTGCACCTTACCTCGCCGCAACACACGACGTCGGCGCGCGAAAGGCCACCTCAGCCGCGCTGCACTCCGCCTGTGCCGAGTTTGGCTTCTTCTATCTCGATTTGTCGAAATACATCGATCCTGCAGTACCACAGGAACTAGAAGCCTTGGCTCGTCAGTTCTTTGCGTTGCCTCAGGAGGAGAAGGACAAGCTTTCGTTGAGCAATCAGGACAATGCGAGAGGTTTGTTCTTCTGCGAACCGGCGCACTTGTAGTCAAACCCGCCGCTGGCAGGATACTCAAACGAGAATGTAACGAATGGAAAGACCGATAACCACGAGGGCTTGGATTTCTACCGTCCAGTCGAACATCCAGATAAATCGAAGCCCCTTTGGGGCGAAAACCAGTTCCCAGACCAAATTCCAGGCTTCCGGGAGAGATACGAGGCTTGGGTTGACAAGATGAAAGCTCTGGGTTTAATCGTACGCTCACAACTGCTTGCACCAAGACCTCGCTCACTACATGCTTGACAAGGTTATGGAAGCGTCAGTCGCGCACTTGCCTTTTGCAACGTTTATCTGAAGGATGCCTTAGGATGGCGGATGGACTCGGAATGACGCCAGACGAATGGCAGGAATTACGCGGTCAAGTCGATGACAGTTTTTGGGTTATGCGCGCCATAGGTACATTCATTCCTGAACTCAACTCGCGTTTCAATGTCCGATTGTCATGCAGGTTATCCTCCGCTTCCTCCCGACAGCGACGGGTTTTCTTGCGGAGCGCACAAGTAAGGTTCTTTTGTGGTTCACTATCGAATACCCACAGATATTCGACAGGGATTATGGGTGCCTGACGTGCGCGTTGTAAAACACACCCCAAAACGACAACTCGCTGATGCCTGGTATAGATTTTTATACGCAGACCCTACTCCGTCCGCGCTGCAAGTATTCTTACAACGGCCGGGGGTGGTTCCAGATACGACGGCATTACCCGCAGAGCAGGGAGCTACGGAAGGTGTCTGGATCAATGCCGATCCGATTCCAGGTTTGATTGGCTGAATTTTGAGCGGCATCATTTTAAGGAAATCACCTAGGTTGTGTCGTCTGTAACATTGGCGAGATGTGGGAGATCTGGACCAACGGGCTGTACAGGTCAACTCTTCACCGGGTCGTTCATAGGTCCTCCAACTATCGGTGAGCGCGGCGAGATTTTGTGCCAAGATTCGTCTCGTTTATTGTTTGCAGGATCTCGTACGTGTCCTGGCGAGTAACTAACTATAACTTGACGCCATTTACAGGGTCCCATTTTTCTTTGAGCCCAACTTCGACGCTCACGTTCGACCACTCGCAGCCGCCAAGCGTATCCAGGGGGCGTCCGGCAGCATTCAGGAGAAGGAGTCGGTGGTATATGGTAAGTCTCAGTCTTCTATTGTGTGCAGAACTATATACATTTATCCCACAAAGGCTCCTTCCTTACAGCGAAAGTCGGGAACAACTTTGCGGGCGGAAAGGGAAAATACGGTAATTGACGGTCACCAATTCAAATCTTCAAGTCAATCACGTGACCGCGATTGTCAAGTGCTGCGTCCGATTTTGCCGATAATTAACTGAAGAGGATTCAAACTCTGAAACTGCAGTGAGAAATGGCCGCCAGAATTCACCCACTTTGGCCCGGGCTCCCTATGAATGAGCTGGGATCATATTCAACATATAAGTACATAAGTATGGCTGATTTCGGGAGGCGCATTCAGTCCACATTCACAACAACGCTGCCCTTGTCCTCCACCTTCTTCAGCGTTATTTGGAGGATTCCATCGTTCAATTTGGCGGCGACATTGCTGCTGTCCACCGGTCGTGGCAGATAAACCGTGCGCGAAAAGGTTCCAAAGGCAGTTCGTTCTGTCGATATCTGGGTCGTGTTTTGGGCTGTATTCCCTGGGTGAAGTGTGAGCCGCGCCTGCAATCAAATGACAAAGATGATATCAAGCATACCTTCCAAAACTGGTGTGTTGCTATTCTCCCCGCCCTCGGACGCTGCCGTGAGCTTGCCTTCGATGGTCAAGCTTCGTCCTCCGTCCCCAACTCGAACCTCGAGTTGCTCCTTCTTGACGCCCGGCAGCTCCGCCTCCACTACGTAGGAATTCCCGGCCTCGCTCACGTCCACAGCTGGCCCGCGCAGCATATCGCGCGAGAAGAACAGGCCGAGGTGATCGTCAAGCATGGACCGCGAGCGGTTGAACGACGACCTACTAAGAGGCTCGTCCAGCAGCCGAAAGAAGGGGCGAAAGTCGTTCAAAAGCTGTCGTGTGAGGGACATGGTGCTTGGATATTGAGATTATTCAGGGAGGAGATTCACCCTCCTTATATACCTATTTTCACCGGCCATCGTGTGAAGCGGGGTTCTGGGCGAAATTACTGGAAGGTTCATGCAAGTTCGGGGCGGTTCGGAAATATATGACGTAACTGGTTCCACGAAAGGCCGAGAAAGGTCGAGAGTAGCCAAAAATGTGCTTAGCTAGATGATGTACATACTCCTAGATCGCGCAGGCAGACACCTGCCTCATCAGCTCCCTCCAGGCCATTCGACTACCCACTCCGCAGACACGGCATGTTCTTGATTATCGTCATCTTCAAATTTCAGCTTGTAGATGTGTTTCGACGATGGTGTCATCTGCAAGGAGGTTCGTAAGCACGGGTCAAGGGGTCAAGGGGAGAGCAAGGGGAGGTGAGCTAGCTCACTCTGCCGGTCTGTTGTGTGTATTTCGGGGTGGAAATGACCTCGGCTCGGTAGAAGCAACTCGTATCTGGATAGAGTGCCATGACAGTCGAGCCGGGGTGAAACTCCTGATACGAGGAAAGGTGCGAGGGAGTTCCTGGCGGGGCGTTGGGGTCGGGTAGTGGGATAATGGCTCGCAAAGTGGTGTTGTAGCAGCTAAAATGGAATTGAGGAAGATCCATGGAGAGTGGAAATAATGCCTTACAGCCCAGGTTGACCATCCTCTTGTGGTTCTGGATCCTGGACCTCATACCTGATTCCGGGTTACCTTTCGCGTTCACAAGGGTAGAGGATTAGACCAACCGATTTTTATCACCATTGAGACACTTGACAACAACGGCCAGAATCCAGTTTTCACCTGTGTCGGCGCTGCTGCCGCCACCACTGGGCTTTCCGCCGCCGCTAGGTTTACCTGAAGGCTGGTGAAATGCTACCTTCCGGCCTTCCTGAAGTGGTAATTGTCGGGCGAGCGCCTCACGTCGTGCTTTCGGCTCCTTGGAGAAGGTGACGGACGGCGATGGACCTACAGAATTGCGGGCGGGCAGGGTGATTGATACTCGGTTAGGTACTGCAATTGCTGGGACCGGTGGCACAGGGGTAGAGGAAGGAGACGGTGGCCGCGGGCGTTTTATTCGTTTCTCTGCCAATCACCGTCAATAAAATAGTTCATTGGCTTTTTATTTTCGGTCATACCTGCACTTTCCGGCGCCTTGCGCAAGGCAATGAGGACGTCAAGGCGCTCAATGGCGTCGTCGATAGCCCTTTTGGTGACACAATTACCTTTAATACATTGACTCGTGAAAAATGGAATTTCTTACTTGACCTCTCGGTCGGATGTTGATTGAATTTCTTTCAAGCCAGAAGATAGCTTTGCGCAAATTGTTTTGACGTTTTCTATACCTTGCGCTGGCAGAGTGTCGTCGGTTGGCCAGACAGATATGAGTCTGTTTACTCGGCCGATGGTTTCCCCGTTGGCAGGATTCGTATAGATGGTCGATAAATGGGTTAGAGATGTTGCAGCATGAGACCAGCAGTCGAGTTCTACAGATTTGTTTTAATTTAGTTGAATTCAACACGCATGCATGTATCATGACCACCCCACCTTCGGAAGAAGCAGGTCGCGTTGAGATCGCTCGACGCCTTTCCATGGATTACAAAGCAAAAGAGGAAATAGGTGTACTGTGTGTGTCCTCTTCGGAGTTGGAGGTCGGTTAGGTTTCGGAATCAATGTAGTAGGTTTAAGCAGAGATCGGCTTTGTGGCACCTTCGGTGAATTCCGATCAAAAGTTCTTCGCATGAGCTTGACTCGTTTCTTCTTACCGTTCAAGCACCTCCGCCATCTTATTTTCAATCGTCCGAGTCGTCCTTCCATGTCTTTCCAATCCGGCGTGGCCAAGCTCAGCTCTCCTTTAAAGGACCTTGTACTCTCCGTCACTCAGAACGGCAGTATCCTTGTCGGAAAGCAGGGAAAAAGACCAACGCGAGGTCATCGAGTGGATCACAAAGATTGAACAGGGCGATCTGGTAAACGAGGCCGGCCTCAAGGTACATCCCATGAACATCGACGCGTATCGCCAACAGGGAGGCCAATGACACTGTATTTCAGACGCTGGACACTCAGCTCGTTCCCCACACGTATCTCGTCAATAACTACTTGACTGCCGCCGATGTGGCCTTGTACGGGGCCCTGCACCCAACGATCGTTCGTCCTCTCCAATCTGAATGCAATCGGAAGGATAATAGTTGGCGCGTGGATAGTCAAAGTTGAACCCCTACGCAATACTTTGCGCACCCATGCGTAACGCGGTACTTCGACCACATCCAGGCGTGTGCGCCGGTACGGACAGCTGCCGACGCGTTGGCTCCTGTGTTTGCGCCGGTTGTATTCGATTTCAAGGATGCGCCGCGTGCGGAGCGCAAAGTGGAGGCACCAAAGAAAAAGGAGAAGAAGGAGAAGGTAGCTGAGGTGCCTGCAGCGGGGACGTCCAAGGCTTCAGCGGAGCCACCCGCTGCGGCGGCGGCCGTGCCAGTGGAGGGCAAAACTCAAAAGAAGGAAAAGAAGGAAAAGAAAGAAAAGGCCGCGCCGGCCAAGGCTGCGGCTGCTGACGATGGGGAGCCCGTACCATCCATGATCGACCTTCGCGTGGGGCGCATCGTCGACAGTGAGTCGTTACTTTGCTGGCAATTCACGCGGCCCAACTGTTATCCCAGTCATGAAGCATCCCGATGCAGACGGCTTGTACGTCGAGGTGTGCATTGTTTCCCGCCCCATCGTCTGGCATTGCTAACTATTCCCAAGCAAATCGACATTGGCGAGGAAACGGGCCCGCGGACGGTGGTTTCTGGTCTGGTAAACTACATTCCCATCGAGCAAATGCGAGACAAATATCTCGTCGCAGTGGTATGTCCTCGCTCGTTTGGTGTCAACCAGCTCACCGTCGGGATAGTGCAACTTGAAACCCGCAAATATGCGAGGGGTCAAGAGTTTCGCCATGGTTCTTTGCGTGAGTGGGGCTGTAATGTTTTGGAGACCGACTAACATTTCCTCAGGCGACATCGAAAGATGGCAAAGAGGGCGGTATCGAACTGATCCAGCCTCCTGCGAACGCCAAGCCCGGTGACCGCGTCTACTTTGAAGGCGCCGAGTTTGCGGGCGAGTCGGGATAGTTGGCGCTTCACACACCATCTAACACAAGTCCGCAGACGCCACCCCACTGGCCCAATTAAATCCCAAGAAGAAGATATTCGAGACCATCCAGCCCGGTACGTTGGCCGAATCCATTAATCGTCTCGACTCATTTAGCGGCGGTCCAGGGTTTATCACATTAGATTCAAAGGAGGCCGCGTGGGTTCATCCCTCAACGAAGGTGGCGCATAAAATCCGAACCAAAGATGGTGTATGTGTTGCTCCGACGCTCGTTGGCGCGTCGTTGTCGTAGAATAGAACGCGAATATAGTGTGCCTCGTTCGAAGGTCTGCAATGGTGTCTAAACAGCGTATTACTTCTTTTTCACGCTTTTTATGGGCCTTGTCTCGTTGCCGATGAAGATACCCTGCAAAGTTAGTTGAAATAAATATTGGATCGAGGGAGTTGATGGCTACCTTGCCCTTGTATGGCTCAGGCTTCCGGTAGCCCTGCACTTTGGCGGCGAAGAGACCCAGCTGGTGCTTGTCCGTGCAAAATAGTGATATCTTGGTGGGCAAGGGCACCTCCGCCTTGATATGCGGAGGAATCGGCACAAAGACGGAATGCGAGTATCCCAGCTTCATGTTCAGGCGACGACCATTCCCGCCGTCTGCCGTTCCGCGCGGGTCCTCCTCCATCGCGACTCGATAACCCACGCCGACGAGGAACAGCGGTACTGCGAATCCTTCTGTCATGCCCGTCACGGCGTTGGAGATGAGGGTACGCGTCGTTCCCCACATCCGGCGTTGCTGCTGGATCTCAGCGTCCTCGACGGTGACCAGCATCATTTTTGGGTCCGTCAAGTCGATTTTGACAAACGGGAAAAGTGGGAGGCTGGTTGTTCCAAGCGGGCCTTCGATGCCTATTGAGGTGGGGGTGGTGACGAATTTTACGGTGCCGGGGACGGGTATGGGCTTGCTGCCGATGTGAGAGAGATGCAGCTGGGCGCGGGGGGCGGCATTGAAGGCACGGCGCGCGACACTCGCGAATTGTGATCGGAGTATCATGGCAGAAGGTGTGATGCGGTCACAGTGACCTCGAGGCCGAGTGGAGCTTTCTTTCGACCATCACTGCCAGGCTTTCAGGCGGCTTTTCTTGGGCTTTCCCAAGGCTTTCCTTTGGTCAACTTTGCGTCAGCCTCTGCGCGGATACCTCTTCAAAAACAGGAACAGTCCCTCCAATGGAACTTCGAGCTTGGATGTCCAGATCTTCTTCAAGACTTTAACCAACTGGCTTTGGGATCTTGGTTTGCTCCCGTATCTGCTCCCGTCAAGACACGCCTCGCGCAGGCAAGTTTGGATGCTGATCTCACCTGGCGTCATATCTACCTGCTCCAATGGAGCGCTGCTATAAAAGACGGCTGCCCAAAGCGTTCCTTTAATTAACGAACTCCCACCACGACCCTGCTACCCTCAAAGACATGGCTGGCTATCACCCATTCCTGTTTACCCTGATTGCCCTCCTGGCCATTGCCGAGCTGGGGTTGAGCGCGTTTTGGGTGCATCAAATACAAGATGAGCCTTCGAGCAGATTCAAATCTCTGTCAGTACTTTCCCCATCACACTTTCTCCGTCGCGTCGTTCTGAATATGAACACAGAATCATCTTGTTCCTCTTCAATTCGGTTTGGACGACCCTCTTCGCCGGCGCTTATGTCTTTTGGATCCTCGACGGTGCCATGCACGAGCTTGCCTCGATAGGGAGCTCGGGCATTTGGCTCTCCATCACCGCCATTCTATGGGGTGTCGCTGCCGGTCTCTTCCATCCTGTTCGTGGTTCAAGCAACTGCGACGGTGACCCTGCCATCTCTCCGTGAGCTCCCCTGCCTCCGTGTCATAACTTGATTAACTTTGATGTGTTCCTAGCTGTCGCGAGACCCTTGCTCTCGAAGCCATCGGTTGGACAGAAATGGGCTTGTGTATCCTTACACTCCTTGCTGCCTGTTTCTTGGTCCGGTCTACTCGCCGCAGCTATGTAAGTCGGAACTCCAGTGACATCCCTGCCCCAGTATTGATTACCTCCTGCAGCGAGGAAGCTACTACGTTTAAATAACGAACTACGAATGAATTTACGAACACCAGCACGTCGCGCGATATACCTTTAGTTTTCACGGACATTGCGCTCTGTATCTATACCACGAATTCGATTGTAATACAGTGGAAGGCGTACACAATTGTTTGAGCACTTTTTTCGAGCCAAGCTGGCTTACCTAAGATCTCAAACTCCGCATTTGGTAGTCGACGTCGACGTCTGCGTTCCTCTTCACTTGCACCACCATGTCCGTCTGTCCTCCCTATGCGCCGTTCTTTGGTTTTGCTGGTGTTGCCTCGGCTGTCAGTCACCCGCTCCTCATGCCTGTCCGAGTCTGGCTAACACCCGCTTGCAGATGGTACTGAGCAGTGTGTAACTTCAATTGGTCTGCCAGGTCTCGCATGAACACGTCTACTCTTTAGCTGTTGGTGCTGCATTCGGTACCGCCAAAGCCGGGATCGGTATTGCGGGTCTGGGGACGTTCAAGCCTGAGCTCATTATGAAGGTGCGTCCGCTGCGCCGTCGTGCACTCCATTATTAACGTCGGACAGTCTCTTATACCAGTTGTGAATGTCCGGTATCATCGCCGTGTATGGGCTGGTCGTCTCCGTCCTGATTTCTGGATCACGTTGGTGCCATCCCCCCCTGCGCGCCGCGGTACTAAATACGTCGGCAGTGACACCCAATAACTATTCGTTATTTGCGGGCTTCGTGCATCTGGGTGCGGGGCTTGCCTGTGGCATGACAGGCATGGCCGCGGGTTATGCTATTGGTCTGGTCGGCGATGCTGTGCGTAAACCTGCGTGGTCTAAATTCCCAACTTCTCACTCGCCCACTTGCGCAGTGTGTTCGCGCCTACGTCCACGAGCAGAAAGTCTTTGTAGGGATGGTTCTCATATTGATTTTTGCAGAGGTTCTTGGACTATACGGGTGCGTTAATGTGCTTTTCGAGACGTACTACAACTCAAACAATCTCAGGCTCATCGTCGCTCTAATTATGAACACAAAAGCCACTTCGGTAGATGTCTGCTAGACCGGGACGACGTGTTTTCATACCAATTATACTATTAATTCATCGCGGACAGAGCCTCATACTGATACAATCCTAATTCCTTCCATAACCCTTTCAGTTCCCTCATCGTGATTTAGACCGACTAGCGGTCGCGTTTGGTTGGGACACGCCGCTTCCGGTCGCGTTCTCTCGACCGCCCTGATTCCGAATCCGACTCAGGATCTGAGCTCGATCCAGAGCCAGAACTCGAATCAGAGTCTGAGTCTGAGCCGGAGTCGGAGGGAGAAGACGAGCTGGGACGGTTATCGGACAGGTGTACACTGAGGGGGCTTGTAGACTCACCGTCTGGCCTTCTTGCTTTCCCGTTCTTTGCCCTTTTCCCTCTCTTTGGCCTTCTGCTCCAAGATGCGATTCGCGGTACCAGTCCCTGAGTACAAAATCAGTTAATGACCACGCGAGTAACGAACAGTAAATACTTGTGCTTGAACTCTTCCGGGACTTCTACGGAAGGCTTTCCCGCCGCTTTGAGCTTGGCTAGAACGCTTGGATTTTCGAGTTGCTGGGTGCGGGACGGACGAGAAACGTATGGCCGCGTGTTTTTGCACTCATAAGTGAAATGACCTGCGCTGGCATTAGGTGTTGTGTTGGGCCGCGGTTTGGAACACAGACTCGCCGTTCTTCAAGCACTTTTGGCACACAGTAGACTTTGTTTCTTGGTCTGGGTCCCGGTTCGTCTGAAATGCAATATGTACTCACCTGGCTGGCACGAGGCTGGTTGGTCTGTCTTGTGAGCTTGCATTAGCATGGTCAATGCCGAACAAAGGAGACATGCTACCTATGAGGCGCGTACTTGCTCATTGCTCGATGAAGCGAGATGTTGTTGAAGTCGGCAAGAGGCAAGGGAACGGCGTTCGGGCCGACCGACACCGCCACTACATATTCGTTTTTATTTTCGCAATCTACAAACGCAGACTGCAACAAAAGGTTATGGAAGGACGAGAGTCTCTAGTTGGCGAAGGAGGAACCCGGCTAGATAGTAGATCGCAGCTGCTAGCATCGAGCAACATTCAGTCAGTTCGCCGCCTCCACAGCCTTGATCCACATTCCGCCCTGGGCAGCATAAGATAGGAAAAAGAGTCTCGGAATTAAAGAGTGGCTTACCTCGCTGTACATCGTCAGATGTGCTTTAGGGCCTGAACCGCTCGATACCCTTGCGCCCTGGAGCAGACGCCCACTCGGCTGGCGGTTGCCCTTCCAGGGAGCATGCAGCCAGGTCAAGCGAGAAAGAGGAGAAGGATTGTAAGAGGCGAATAATCATGAAGGACATCTCGTTGTACGCGAACTGCGACAGCCGATCTATTTTAGCGTCAGATGAAACACATTTTCGGTGTCTTTCACCTGCTGGCCAAGACAGATCCTCGGTCCTCCGTTGAATCTGAGATAAACAGCCGTCAGGTATGCGGATGCAGCGATGTGAGAACAAGCGAGAACTAACGGTAAGAACTGGAATGGGTTGTTGACCAACTTCTTCAACCTCTCGTCCAAGAACCGGTCCGGAGAAAATTCCTCCGCTAACACTGGTGAGCGGTTTCTCCCATAACTAGGCCCTAGGCACCCTTGAACATACCGTCAGGTCCCCAGAGGTCTTTGCGGCGCCCAATCATATATACAGAGTACGGAACCCTTAATGGGATGAGGATGAAGTCATTGCTCGGTTGAGAAAATTTGCTGACTTGGTGCCAGCCGGAATATAAATCGGTTTCTCGGTGGGATTGGGGGAGGGCCACGTCGTGGCATTAATGCTTTCTCTACACTCTGGTTAAGGGAGATTCGAACTGGGGCAAAGCGTGGTTCATACCTGGTATTGAACGGCCTGGATATTCAACCATTTTCGTCATCAGATCAGCAGCGTCGAATCGAGGCACTCGGGGACTCACACTGGCGGATACAGCCTCAAGGATTCTTCGAGGTTTGTCAGTATGAACAAACGAGATTCGCGGGTCGCGCCCACGAACCGTTGATGACAGCCCGCAAGGTACTTCATGTCCTTGATATCTTCGTACGTCGGACGCCGAGTTGGTCCAACGTGGGTGAGAACCTCCTCTCTCAGACGAGCGCAAATATCGGGGTACATCGAAAGGCTGGGGAAGCGTGAGTTGTGATCAAAGTGTGGAAGAGGAAGGAACGGACAAGTAAACAACCATTGTGGTGACGTGCATAGTAGGTGTCTCTCCCCGCTTGATTTCACTGCAGTCAGCCAACGTAATGGTGTAATGCAGGGAAGACACACCCAACATGATATTCAGCCTGCGGAAGAATCAGAGGTGTTGGGTGGAAATAGAAACGAGAGAGGACTTACGTTTCGTCTTTGAGTACCTTCGGGTCTGGAAAAAATGGACATGTACACCACATAACAGATGCAGCGAATCCTAATCCGACCCACCCGAAGTCGAATTCAACAGTTCGTCAAGCAGCGTCTCTCCCTCAATGATACATTCTCCTCCCTCCCCCGCCTCCGTCTCCCGCTTCCGCTGAATTGCGGCATCAATAATGGGGTCGAGGAACGCGCTAACGATTTTCATCGGCTTGGCCGTCTTATCACACCATATCTCCCCGAGCGGCCATATGGACCCGACGTACGACCGATGCGCGATTATCTGCATAGACTCGTTGAACGCCTCGATGAACTTGTTGGCGGTCTGAGACTGTGCGGAGTTGGACTGCAGAGGCGCGAAAACGACGTTGCGACCATACGGAATGTCGGCCTTGAGACTGTTGACGCAGGCGCCGAAGAGAAACTCGGTGGCTGAGTCTATCGTGAAGCGCCCAACGAGGTCCTGCATACATATTTGGTTGCGGCGCGCGAATGATGTATCTTCAAACACACCTGGAAATCAATTGAGTAGCCTCCACGCATCCGCTCCTTCATTATGCCAATGACATCGCTCGCATGCCCGTCGAAGATGTCGAAATGACTGATTTTATCGCGGCTGAAAAAGGGCTGAAGAAACTCGTGAGGATTTGCGATGCTAAAGTAAAAGGACTAAGCAACGCGAGTTATGTTGCGGTGGAACTTCCACATTTGGCCTGGGGAGCGTAGCGGTATTGAACAAAACGCTGGACGGATTTAGGGATTACGTACCGTCCGAATTAAATACGCCAGTCTGCACTGTACTCAGTGTCCTCGCTTCATCGACGGTGGATGATCAGTAAGCTCACCCCTAATACGGTGTTCATGGTACTCTGAAAGCGTTCGCCTTGAAACCGGTCATTGTACTGGATTTTGTTTCCCAAATGGGCGCACCTTTCACATAGTTTTTGAAATCTGTGGCCAGGATAATTCTGACGTGCTCGGGGCACACCTTCCCGGGAGTCAAAGAGAGCTCAGTGGGCCAGGGATTATACACACCGTGAATATGCTGTCCACCCACAACATGCGAGTGTTCACGACTGGACCCAACTCGGCGACCATCTCAGTTATACCATCGGCTGCCGACGGTGTCAAAAAAGAGAACAAGCCAGCATGTAGCCAAATTCATACCAAGATATCCATGGACCCGATTTCGGAGCATCATTTGCAAGAAGTCGAAGTTGCCGGGCCATTTGCCAGAGACTACAGGTGCAAGGCGCGCCCCCAGCGCGTCCGCCTCTCTACGACGGCGCATGGTCTGCGCCACGACACTGTAGACCATGTACAATGGAAGAGTGGTCACCGACAGGAGCAGCGTTCCCCACACTGGGACATTGAGCCCTATGACACTGGAAACATAGTGCACGGCGAACCCGAGAAGAACTGGTTTGCTGAGCACTGTGAGACTGAGGCGTCCCAGGAACTTTACACCAGGAGATGGCATCAGGAGAGCATGGTGAACCCTGAGACGGCTTTGAGGACCTCGGTAACACGGAAAGGACGAATTGGGATATCTTGCCGACTATTGAGACGGTCAGAATTCACGTAACCGCGCCCTGAAGGAATAAGTAAGCTGAGAGATGGCCGCGAAGTCAGCGTACCCGCAGCGCCATCACTGCAATATTGCTGGTCGTAGCCGAATCGGCCAAGGCACACGGACGGGAATGGGATGGAATTGAACAGAGATTCATTAAATCGCGAGAAAGTCGGCATCTTCTTCTACTAGCAAATCTAGAAGCCGGAAGAAGGAGGCGGCAGGGAATCCGACTACGTTGTTGTAGTCGCCGTCGACTTTCCGTACCAAGGCACCTCCTCGTCCCTGAAGGAAGGTCAGATCATCGGGATGATCATTCGGGAGAGTAGTCACCTGGATGGCGAAGCCTCCGGCCACGGACAAACCCTCTCCACTCTCGGCGTACGCCTCGATGAGTTCGCGTGAATTGTCGGCAAAGTAGACGAGCGATCGCTCGTCGATGGATCTAACATCGAAAGGTTGTCAGTGGAGATGAGACTGTCACTGTTAGCGAATCCCACCTTGTCATATATCCAGGAGACGTGAGGACAGGGTATACTGTCGGGTACAGTTATATAAGACGGTATGCGGCGAGAGACGGTTCCGGGATTCACCAACAACAAGGCCCGTCACCACTTCGCAGACATTGCCGTTGAGGTCCAAGAGCATACGGAAATTATCCGCTTTCGATGTCGGTTTCTCAAGAAGTTCCTGGTTTACTTCTGGGAGCATCTCGTACGAGGTTTGCGACGTCGATGGCAGGGCGTGACTGAGGACGACAGTGTCCGCTGCACGGCTGAATAAGGGAGCGGAAGAGGACCAAGTCTCATACCTGCAATTACCAAGTCCGGGGCGTTATCTGGATCGGTTTCCTGCACCATGTTCAGAGCGCATCGCAACTTGCAGTGTCGGATTTACCACCAGTCGCTCATACACTTCTATGGCCTTGTGCGTAGCGGTGGCGACCTGGGTACTCGTGTATATTCTCGAATGAGCTGGGTGGAAGGTCCTCTGCGAATGTAGAGGGTATGATTTCGGGGGCAATACCCTGGAGGGATGGTGGTTAGTAGTCGATGCAACTGGGGCAACGTACAAAGACGCTGAGAATGTCTTTCCTGCGGGGGCTGGCGGAAGCCAGAATAATCCTCTTTCCCGTCAGCTTCTTGATAGCAGGGGTTTGGAGAGCATGAGGGAGGATCTGGGAAGAGGGAACACTGGTCTTTTCCTGCATGGTGGAATGCTTCAAAGGAGGGTCACGATCACATGCTCCTGAAACCTCCTCAACACCTCGATGAGGTTTCGCGCATCGATCGAGAACGCGGACACCTTTTTTCGTGAGTCGCCCTCAACCACCACTTCCGGTTCTCATCCCAGTCAGGAATCATCCAAGCTATCGAGAAGCTGCAAAAGAAATGCATTATAAAGTTCAGCGAAGATGTAATGTGCATCATCTGCAACAGCGAAGCGAACGAAGGGGGCATTCAAGTCTGGTCGTGCGTGTCGTTTCCAGCTTGCAACCACTCTCCTGACGCGTTATCCTCAGTCAAATCAAGGTCGACTCCCTCTTCACGTCCTATCGTATCCAATCCAATGCCTCAAATGTGATCACAATGGCCTTGTCCTCCGAGGCTCTCCTTGCCACCCTTAAATCTGCCTCTACCTCCTCCAAATCTGCGTACGAGACGGAAGAAATCGTCATGAAGCTGGCGAAAAAGAACGACCAAGCGGTCCTCAGTTTTGAAATTAGCGGCACCACGCGTCAAGGGCGCAAGGTGCGCGTCGCGCACGACGTCAAAATCGAAGTCATGAAGCCCGCCGACGTCGCGAATCTGAAAGAGCCAATGTGCCCCGAACCGGATGTACGCGCGCGCAGTCAATCTTTTGAGATCCAAGGCGACTAAATGTGCATTAGGTTCACATCATCCTACCCCCGTTACAGAAGCTACGGCCTATCGTCGAGCGGACTCCGGCCCATGTCCGACTTTCTTGCCATTCGCGCCAACAACAACGGTCGTTTGCAGCTCTCTATTCGGACGGACACCGTGAACGTGGACACAGAATGGAAGAACTGCAAGAATACGAATAAAAGTGCGGACTGCGGCCTTGCACCCAATGTTCACTAATCACGTCAATTCAGCCTCAACGGCCTCCCAGGACGCAGAACCAGATCCCCCCGACCCTGATCCAGCTCTTCTCCGTTCTGGTGTCCACGAAAAGCTTTTTCAAATTCCTAAACAGTCATGTTGTATCCACCACAACTATTGCATGTACGCATCTCCACCGTGTTCTTCCTCTTGTTTGCCGTTCAACCAAGTATTCCAGGCATTTGTCAGAACCATTGCATGATTTTGTATGTCTATGTAGGAGATCTAGCCGACTGCTGGCGGAGTTCTTACATTCTACATTCCCGGCCAGTTCATTGACGAGTGAGACCGAGTCTATACCCCGACATTTTGATGATACCCGAGTTTTCTTGCCAGTGGCTTGCGAAATTCTATACAGATAATTTACACATCTTGAACTATCCTCTACGGCCGTCTCTGGATGCTTATTCTATTCTCTTCCTCTCCACTGGTTGATCCTGCCGTGACTAAGGATTCGCAGGTGGCGACTCGGAGTTTCCTCTCTGGGGGCGCCATTCAAGCTCGCTCGTTCCTCGCTGGCTTCGACCGTTCGCTCAGGCGTGACCGAAGCAGAAACAACGTCTTTCTCTTCTCCGTTGACTACCACTTGGGCTTTAGATTTGGGTCCCCAGCCAACTCGTCCGTCCAGCCACGGGCCAACACTACTCAGATGACATCCGCCCTCGCACTTGCAATTTCCCCCAAGGCTGCTGGGCAGGGATTCGGCGTCTACCATGTCCAGCAACCTTGCTCGGTAGTCGTGGCCCAGGATATCCACTTTAGCTTGGGTCTCTTTCGCCATCCTAAAAAATGGACCAGATAAACGGAAATCCACTGCATGCGTATTGAAAGAGATAGTTTACCAAGGCTTGAGCATGGACCAGATGAACGGAAATCCACTGGGCGCGTTGACAATTGCCAACTGCCCCATGCTGAATAGGATTAGATGCTTTACGCCCGGGAGCTTTCAACCTAGAGCTTACGTCTCTGGAAAGTAATCTTGCGAAATTTGGAAACTTTGACGAGCGAGTCTGGATAGGCACGCTAAGCGCAAGAAATCGGAAGGAGGAGCGACGCAATTACCCTTTCATTTGCCAAAACTTCGCCAGACTGAGATAGACTCGTCAAGCCCAAGAAATCGAAAGGAAAAGTGGCACATTACCTGAACCCCTTGAGATCAACTATTACGAGGACGGATCCGATGGGTCTTCCCGCTAGTCGAGAACAGGCTGGCAGCACTTCTCTAGGCAGACTGTATAGACCCTCTTGGATTAACCGAGGGCAAAATGTACGCGTCGAACGCGTACCATTCTGCGTTGACGAGCACAGAGTCCCAGTGCCTTTCTGGCGTACATGACTTGTAAAGCTTCGGGAAGTCCACTCCGGATAGAGTATGCACATTGACCGGCCTTCCAGCCTTTCTCAGTATCAATATACAGGCCGGCGTACTCACTAGCAAGATGGAGAGCACGGACCTTATCCGTCTTGTGGAAATATAGTGGCCAGCAGTCAAAGACGGCCTCCCGTTCCGGGTACTGGATGTAAACTTGATATAACTAAATGAACGAAGGCTTTGTCCGCGTACGTCGAATGGATCCATCTCCGCATACAGCTTGTCCAGCCCGATGCCATTAACTGTCTTGCGCCAGTTTTGCGCATTTATTATCATCGTTTTTGACTGGGCGAGGTCGAACTTGCGCGCGCGGAGGAAACGTCTGTAGGACCAGCTTCAGCAGCGTTCCAGCGAGATGGAAATAATACGGACAATAGGGTTTCATCGCTCGTTCCGATTGTGTCTCCTTCGTGCAAGATGCCCTCATCGAAAAGTTCTGTTCGAAAAGTCTGGAGTATCCCGTGTTGGGCGGAAGTCCATTGCTCTCTCAGCGCTCAGCTATGGTTCGGTGCGCTGTAGAGCGAAGGACGCGGACGGCAAAAGGGGAGTCTGACACAATTACGTGGGCTGCATGACAAAGACGGTTTGGGCTTCTAATCATGTTAGCCTACCAATGACTTGCCAAACAACCGCTCGCGTCCAAACAAGGGAAATTTATTGTAAAATACATTAGGCTGCTTCCTTACTCCCTCCGATTGGAGCCAGGTGAATGAGGGTATGCTCTACGGACCGGGGCTTGCGTGAGGCCGACACTGGGTGCTGATCCTGGAAACCGCTGAGCGTGTCTCAAAAACGATCAGTGCGAAAGCGGCACTGACCTCAAATACTTCGTTTAGCTCCTCACTGTAGTAGAGTTAGCTGTGTGCTCAGAGTGAGAAGTCTACGAGGTCTTTACAGTGTTCTTCCCGAGGTCTCTACGGCGAATATCCAAATGAGCACACAAGCGACTATGTCCCACCCAATGAAAACAAGATAGAGCCTACACAACGTCAAAATTGCGGCAAGAAGCGGAATAGACCAACTCGCCTCCAACCGATTGATCCGAGTGCAATTGGTGTGGCAAGGGTGTTAACAAGGGAGGCTGATGAAGCGACGAAAGTGTACAAGGCGACGCCGTTTGCGC
Source organism: Mycena filopes (assembly GCA_029281495.1). Classification (NCBI taxonomy): domain Eukaryota; kingdom Fungi; phylum Basidiomycota; class Agaricomycetes; order Agaricales; family Mycenaceae; genus Mycena; species Mycena filopes. Next base: position 1,618,101 of record JARIHR010000011.1, on the reverse strand, counting down.
TAAGGAGACCAACGTGAGCCGATGGATCAAATCGTCCCCTGAAGATGCATTACCGATTCTCGAAGCTCATGCACTCGGACGCGTAAACCGGAGGAAGAGGCACGTATGTCGCACAGAAGAAGAAGGTGAAGAGGAACAAGAAAGCAATTGCTGTGTTGGAACCAGCTGAATTATATCCGCTTGTACCGAACTTTGCTGTGCATGCTGAATAATGTAAGCTCGAGTGAGCCAGTGGTTTCGCAAAGCCGAACCTGCAGAGATTATGAGGGCAACGGTACACGAAACATTCCCCCAGAACCAGATGGTGCGTCTCCCGACTGCACTTCCATGTGAGGTCAAAGTCTCTTTTAGTGTTGAACCGTACCCTTATCCGAGATTGAGGCGCCAGTTAAGGCGCCGAGAGCCGACACGATCCCGCTGACGAGGCTGAGTATTAACCTCATATTTTGTGTGCTGAAAAAAATGTGAATCCGCAATCCATCAGTAAATACAAAGGCAGAAATTCACTTGACATGATCTTCCGCCAATAAAACAACGAGAAAAGAGCTGTCTCAAGTTGAATGGCCAGCCGCGATGAAATTGATAGCGCGACGAACCTAAGGCCGCTACCAGCCCACTGGCCGCAACAAGCCAACAAGAAAACCAAAAACGTCCGGGACCGGTCGCTTCGGGTTCTGAAAAGGCCGGCATAGTTCCACCTAAATGAACGAAGTTGGGTCAAAGCATGCAGACATCCAGATTCTGGCGCTTGCCAAGGCTTCTTCGATGCATCGAGCTTGATGGATTCTTCGAATTCTTTGCATTCCAAGGCAACCAATGGGGCGTTGTGGTCACCGTTTCCGTGGTATTTGGCGAGGACTTCGCGTCCTTCTTCCTTCCGGCCAACCGACATGAGCCAACGAGGAGACTAAATCACAATTATGTGGGATGTTAAGAACCAGCGGGCGAGTGAACTAGCCTCCGGGATGAAATACGAAAAGACGAAAACACCAGCAGCCGGGATTACCTGGAGGCAAAGCGGGATCCGCCACGACGCTGAGGTATTCATCCGGCCGGTGACTATCGTCACTGCACCGCTAACGATCGTCGAAACTATTGCGATGGCTGCAAGGCCTTCAACACGCTGGTTCGGAGGAGCAGCGAGTCCACTCACCGCCGAACCTGTTCAATGTACATAACGCAACATTGATACCACTGTTGGAGGTGCGTCGTAGTGCTTACAATCCAGTCAATCGTCCTCGCCACTGGAAGTGGAAATCAACGTCCAGCCTCAATCCGCCTCAGAGAGGACGGAAACAAACCTGCGGGGGAGAGAGCTCCGCGACAAATGTGCTACCCGCCACTTCGAGTAGAGCCGCCGACATTCCTAATAAGAAGCGCCCAGCTTTGAGGTATTGTACATCCTTGGCAATCGAGACCGTGATTGCGCCTACCTGACGCCCCCCCAAAAAATAAAGACTCGGGTGCGTGGACGTCGATAGTATCTGTGCTTACCGGCGAGACAAAACACACTCCCTACGAACTGCTCGTCGTCAGTGATTTTTTCGAGCACTTTCAAGAAACGATTTACCATTCCCCCCCGACGGCCAAAACGGTCGCAAATAGGCCCCGCGAGCAGGACGGCTAGGCAAGTTCCTAGATTACATGAACGTTAAAAGCGTCGGAACAATTTACGATACGTAGCGGTACCTAATGTGTACTGGCGCGCGCCGGGTGAGGTACTCCCGCTGCATGAACAGGGGAAAGGAGTCGCTTACCATTCCGAATATTAAGCCTGTTGTGGGGCCGACACCTCCACCGGCCGTCTGACCATCCAGGCCGAAGTAGCGCAAGTACGGCCTAGTCAGCATGTGAGTCGTTTCAAGCGTAAAAGTCCGCTGGGTGACCCACTCCATCCCGTTTATATAATTCATGACTGCAGATAACATGTATGCTTTCTCGCGAACCGTCAATGCAGACTTACCAGAAATATCGTAGCCGACACATATGCCACCCATCGACGGAACTAGCAGGACGAGGTAGAGTTTGAACGAGTTCAAACTTGTAGGACTGAGTGCCTGAGTTTCAGTCCCCTTCGCGGCTGCATTCAGGGATCCATGGGGAACAAGCTTTTTGTCGTCGACAACAAGCTGGTCGTGAGGAGAGGACATGAACAGGGATAAAGAGTTCGCCAAGGAGGGTGCCCATTTTATAAGTAACCACTGGCGCCGTATTTGCAGCTAGCAGTTGGATGGGAATGCTCTAAATCGGATCGGGTAGCCCAAAGACCTGGTGTAATGGGCGCACTGGACGCAAAATACGTCATATTCTTCTCGATTCCGGCATTCGCTGCGCTATCGGAGCCAGCGCGCGAATGGTCCAGCGCCGAGAAGACGAGGGGATACGAAGTGGCGGGACAGTCCAGCCTAATGAGTCCAAGGGAGGAGCTCCACGGAGCCTATCACTCATTGGAAGGGGGACGAAGACGGCTCGAGAGTCTGGACTGCTTGCACCAAGGACCGGAGCAAAGTTAGGCTAAGAACGATCGCAGCGGGGGTAAAAGTGGGGCGACCAGAAGCCTGAAGCCTCGGATGTTCAAACTGGACGTTCTGAGCATGCGAAATCTTGCTTAAGGCCGAAATCCGGCAGGGGCGACGCGGGTCGAGAAAATGAAGGGCAAGGTACGCAACGAGTGGGAGTGAGAAGAACGAGTTTATTTGGCAAAGAGCTTGCTTGCACCCACCATGTTCAAAACTCAGAGAACCCTTCTCAACCCGAAATTCGAGGGCTACAAGCTCGACGCCATTGACCAAGACGACGTTGTCGAACGGCATAACCTCCAATACACGGCGACTCAAGCCACCGTATCCACGAACTCGCCGTTGTCTTTCCAGGAGGTTCAGAGCCGAATTACACACAACCATATCTCGGTAGCGCCGCGCGGCTCAAGGGCGGTCTATATCGATGTCCAATACCGCGTTATACTGGTAGAATTACATCTGGTCGGTCTGGAATTGCTTGAAACCATACATCAACTCAATCTCAACAGGAATCCAATCCGTCGTTTAGAGCCGTGTACGAATTACCCCAACCAATACAGTCCGACACAGGCGGCCCTCATCGTGAATATCCATCAGCTTCATTTGTGTCCTCCTCGGAAATCCTTGTATCTGACGGCGGTGGGTTGCTGTATGCTTTGCGAGACTCGGGCTCCGACTCTTTCCAGCTCCTTGGGATGTACCAGCTACCTCAGTCAACGCCATTTCGCCTCCATGCCTCTGTGACGGCTTCATCGAGTGAAGCAGTTGTTATACTTTCGTCACGGAGGCATGCTCCTGCGAACGCCCTTCCCACACGCCGTACACACGAGCGCGTTGACTTCGATGTTTGGGCCGTGGAAATGTCTCTGCCTGCTGCATTACCCTCAGACGGAGGTATCCAGATTCTAGACATTCTATGGCAAAGGCGGGGAAATGCTGTTCCAATTCATGTCGATTACGACGAATCTCGACGAGTATTCATGCTCTTGGGTGGCACTTCTTATAGCCCTGTAGAAGCACCCCTGGCGTCTCCATACACCCCGTCTGCAGACGAAATCGCCCCCATTCCCCGTCCGAACGAACATTTGGACGGGGCTGCGCCTGAGTCATTGAAGCCGCCTCCGTATTCTTGGACACAGACCTCGGACTCTCTCACCATCGTCTTCCCGCTGCCTTCTACCACCCTTTCCACCAGCATCAAAGTCACCTTTTCTAGCCAAGGCCTAACACTTCATGTCAAAGGTGATATCGCGCCCGACATTCCTCTTCCCCACTACTCCTCACAACGACTGTGGGGTGGCATATCTACCTCTTCCAGCATGTGGACGTGGGACCACGAAGGCGAACGCCATGTCGGATTGTTGACGCTCCACCTCGACAAGCAGCACGAAGGGACTCGGTGGCCGCATGTGTTTGCATCTTCCGGAACCTCTCCAGAGGACCCAGAAGTCCCGGAAACTTTGGATCCGTCCGAGCTCTACAACATCCGCGAATCGCTCGAGAAATATACCGCCGCGTTGCACAGCGGGGATGACGTGAGCGGATTAGGCATTGGAAGCGACCTACCAAGTCTAGCAAAGGGAGAGATGGATGATGAAGTAGATCTTTCCATCGGGCGGGACGCGCAACTGACGTGGGTCGCCAAGGATGGCTCAGTTCCTCTCTGGGCGTCTCAAAGCAGCGATCTGCCTGGGCGACTACTTTCAGTTGAGCTCCCCGGCAGTGGCTCTGGCGGTAGCTCGCTCGTAGTCAAACATGGCTTGGATGGGACCGTGTTCTCGCTCGAACCCGCCTCCGCCCCGGAGCAGCCTCCCAAGTGGGTTCACACTTCCACCTTCTCCGCCCTCTCCTTCGTGTTGGCGTCCAAGACGGACACCCGTTTCACGTATCACCTTCCTTCAAAAGCAGTCTTTGCTTTCGACAGCGGGATGCGAGACCGCGCTGGGAACGTCTACATCTATCGAGCAGCAGCTCCTACTGAACTGTGGGCGAAGCAAGCGGTGCTCACAGTGGGACAAGAGGGCTCCTTGTTGGGTGTTGGCGCCATCAAAACTGAAACTGGGACTGTTCTACTCTGCCTGACTGAGAAACAGCTTGTTTTAATCCGTAACGAGTAATTAAACACAGTTCAAAGTTGGGATGGTTGGCTCGAACTGTTCAACGGCTGCCTGCAGATGTTGTTTCGCCAGGAAGAAAGGATGCGGACGTACAAAGACATAAGATTGCTGTATCAAGCAGCTGGCAGAGATACAAATGACGCGATGAGTAAGTACTTAGAACCGTCCAAATGCACTTAGAGAGGAATACAGTGACAGAGAGTAGAAATTAGGATGAAATGAGAATAACCGGAAGAGGTGACGCAATTACAAGAAGGAACGAAATACATAACAAACGACGACCTTAAGCACTCTTTAGGGGGTCTTCGCTCGTGTCCATAAGGCCTTCCGCCGCGGTTACTGGATGTGGTGCATCGCCCGTCGGCAGCGAAGTAAGCTGCGCTACTGGGGCCATTTTCGCATCCCCGTTCGCCATTTGTTTCGGGGGTTCTTCGGGCTTGGGCGAGGTCGGGACATCAGGTGCAGCGTCAGGTTTACCCTCATCTAGATCGACGTCCTTCTCGTACTCGTCCAGCTGGGCTTGAAGCTTATGCATCGGATCCGCCGAGTCGTCGCCTCGGCCGAGGATTGTCTCCTTGAAGTACGAACGACCGCCACTCTCAGAATCCTCCTCTCCGCTCTCCTCGTCTTCAGAGTCGTCGTTCCCAAACATCAAGGGACCGTTGTCGCCCATGATCGCCGAGCCAGGATGGAATGAGATGCCACCAGTACTGCCCAACACACGGGCGAACTGACCAAGCCCACCCGTTCCAAAACCGAGGCCGGACATGTCATCCCCCGATGAATTCTCCTGTCGTGCCCGGTCCCGTGCCTCTTGGGCCTCCCGCCGCACCTTGAAGGACATCAAACGACTCTGTGCGTAAAGCTGGGGGAGAGCACTCGGCGTTTTGTATCCATACTCCTTCTTGACGCGGTCAGTAACCCATGCTGCCCACTCCTCCTTCGTCCGGCCATGCAAAAGAGCGACGATGAGAATGGTCATGTTGTCGCAGCCGATGCCAGCTCCAGAGGAGGTATCTGGCGCAAGACAATGCTCGCACATCATCTCCCCGATCTCCTGGAGGTCTTTGCCCTCAGAGATCTGGTATCGGATAAAGTTGACGACTTGTTGTGACGACAAGCAGTCCCATATCCCTGTCGAATATTCAACGACCGAGAAAAGCTACCGAGGAGGCTTGGACGCACCATCGCAGGCCAGAACAAGGAATTCGTCTTCCTCAGTGATGTCATGACATGTAACGTCCGGATCAGCCGTGATTATCTGCTTTTCGGGGGACATGTTGTAGTTTTTCTTGAATTCGAAATCGCCCAGCGCTCTCGATAGGGCGAGGTTGCCTGGGTGATTCATGAGGCCACGGAAGAGCTATTGAAAAGTAGCACAGACCATTAACACGACCGAACTCGATGTAGCCACCGGCGCCAGATATCCGAGTCTTCTCAACTGAATTCTAGTCAGGAGGAGAAAGTGTAGACATAGATGGGGCAGACCTTCGTTTGAGGGCTTGTGGTCAAAGCTCGAGAGCTTTCACCTCACCTTTGACGCTTATAACGGACCTCGAATCGCCTGCATTGGCCTGGAATGGGTCAGGACATCGAACCCAACGAAATAGAAACCTGGAACGCACAACGTAGATCTTATCCTTCGTTACCAACGCCGCCACAGCGGTGCAACCCGAAGGATCCCGAGTGTGTGCCGGATCTAACATACGGCGCCATGTGTGAGATGAGGGCATAGGAAAACCGACGGCGGCACTGACTAGCCAGCAGATCCTCGTCGGTGCCCAGGAAGGCGCGCTTGAGGGCCTCGTTGTACTGGCCCTCCTTGTACGACTCTTCCGTGACTAATCGTTTGTGGACATTTTGGCCGGCGAACTTGGCCACCGTCCCGCCTGCAAAGACAGCGACATGAGGGCGATGTGCGGGGCGATAAAGATACGACAAACGCACCACCATGGCCGTCGTACACTGCAAAAAATGTGTTTGGGTCCTCTTTTCCCTCATCGAGCTCGAGCACAATCGCGTGCGCATCCTCCATCGCTGCGGGGTAGTTGGTAGCGTCAGAAAAAAACGTTAGGTGCCCAGTGGGCGTCACAGACGTGGATGGTCGACTCACAGATTCTCCAGCCCTGCATCTCGCTGACTGCGTAGTGGAAGCGAGCATTGCCGCCTGTCTCTGAAAACTTCTGTGTGGCTGCGGATAACAGCTAAGAGTGGAGTGTTATGCAGTAGAGCAAACAGGCGTACCTGGGGAAGAGAGAGTTTGACCCTGAGGATCGTGGGGATGATGAGAAGAGCTCCAAGCGAACGCAGGCGAGACCTCGCACCATTATTTCTTGCTCCTGCGGTCAAATAAGAGCACAATGGGATATTGGGGTCGTGGCGGTCGGAGGGGAAGAGGAGACTGAAGAAAATGCGGTCGTGTGTCTTGAAGCTGTTAGAGTCAAGCTTTCCTCCGCTTTCCAAGCCGGGTCATCACGTGGATCACATCAATTCACCATGGTACGCGCACAATCCCCGGCAATACACTCATAAATGCATAAAACTAACATACAAAAGGACCCCTCAGTAACTGTCGATCTGCTCGATTGGCGCCTTGGTTGACGGTCGCTCGCAGAAGATTTTGAAATCTTCTGAAAATAAAACTAATGCCTCTGCAATTTTTGTACGCTATACTTTCTGGGGTACGGTTGCTCGAAAACCTGGGGAACGTTGGTAACTTCCAGGTATGGGAAACATAACAGCGGACCTCTGTGATTTCTTCCAACGTCAAGCCTTTGGTTTCGACCGCGAAGAAATAAATCACGATCCACTCGAACATGTCCCAAACTGCGAGATTTGATCAGGAAAGAGAAGGGACAGCAAGAAAGAAGAGTTTCAACCCATGTATATGAGGTAGATCTTCCACCCCAGGGCCTGGATAGCACTCGGCATCCCAAATGTCGTGATCAACGACGCGGACTGGGAACAGAGCCCTAAGAATGCGAGACCTTTCGCCCGGACTTCGAATGATCTGTGGGCTCATTCAGCGAGTGCTGATCGCCTCCAGAAATGAATTGGCTGCGCACAAGACTTCGGCAGGATACAGGGCTTGCCTACAAGGCAGTCAGTTCCGTTCATCGGAGAGCATGGCGAACATACATCGCTGTCCATCCGAAAGAGAACACTACCATGAACAGATAGATAAATGCTAGAATCCCATGAGAAATATTCGAGCTGGGTGCGAGGTAAATCTCACTTATTCCTGCGTTCGCTCGTATGCTGGAATTGGGATTGCTGAGCAGGGCTGAGCATCGTCGTCAGCGCTACGGTAGGACGGTATGGGGAGGAGGCGCACCAGAAACAATAGCAAGTATCACGACGAGGGCGCCCGTCGCGCTCAACAAATTCTTGCGTCTACCCCATCGGTCAACCATGGCGGACCCAAAGAGGGCTAGAAGATGAATCAAGTCTGATTCCACGCAAGAGAGTTTAATTGAACCCACCTCCCAGGCTAAAAGTGGACTCGGTATGTTTTCAACAGGGTGAATGATCTTGAACAAACTTACTATGAAGTGATTGAGTTGATCTTATTGATGTTCAGCAAGATGAACGCAACCATTAAACACCGCTCACGAAATTCAACACCAGTTGCTTATGTTGCGACGTGATACCTACGTCGAGTATTGACGCATTGCATTAACGGAACAGAGCAGGATCCTCACCCGCGTTCTTCAAGAGAATCGGCAGGAAATAGGTGATCAAGCCGTTGCCCGACAGCTGTCCAAAGAAGCCTAGTACCAGCTGAGCATCCAAGAACAGTTCCACCAAAAGTACACACCGATTATAACTACCATCGCGGTTCTCCATCTGTCGCCGCGCGTGCGGAAGAGGGGACGGAAGTCCCACCAGTGCTCTGGATAATCGATATCAAGCGTAGAATCACCGAATCAAAGAAGACGCACTGTCCGCGCCATCGAGAGCAAGCCTGTCTTGAATTTCCTCGATTTCAAGCGCAACGAGGGGTGAATCAATGTCGCCGGTGCTCGAGTGGAAGCGCGCGAGGATTTGACGCGCCTCAGCCGTCTTGCCTCGCGTATAGAGCCAGCGAGGCCTAAGGAAAGGCACGTTGAACTATGTTCCAAATAGAGTGAAATGATACGCACGACTCGGGGCAAAGGAAGATGAACAAAAAATTGAGCGCGGCTGGAACAACCTGAACGAACAGCGGCAGCCGCCAACTCCAATCACTCGAATAAGACTCTGTCGCGACCATCATTCCGGTCGCAGTCATCTTTTTACACAGCTCTCAGACAAGGCCGGTCGAAAAGGGACAAGACAATAATACCTGGCCAACATAGTAGCTTACGTGACATATCAGCATCTCATGTCGTGCAACGTTCATGGACCCACAAGGAATTTAGAAATCCAAGGTAAGCACCGCGCGACTGCGGCGGAGTCATTTCGGCGAGGTAGGACTTCGCTGCAGCCCCACCGATACTCGATCCAAAGCCTGTGAATTCTTAGAATGTTTGTCTTCGACCGTCTGCAATTCGTCGCACCGGTTAAGAACCTCCCTCCAAGGAACTTGGATTTGGTGTCCGCCATTGCAGTGATAATGGCGCCGATCCTGCACGTAGTTATCCTTAGCTCGGGGAGAGCTCAGTTGAGGAGCGAACTCACACCAATAACCCATTACCCGTAAACATAGCAAAGCGGCGACCGAACCTGTCCGGGAGGTATGCTGCACGAGCCCGAGCCTCGTGTTAACGAGCTTCTAGTATCCGTGCTCAGCACGTACAGGCGGGGATGCATCCGCTGCCACCGCGAAATGAGCAAATCACAAGGGGATCTAGCACACGCACTCACCAGAAGGAGCCACTGCAAGGCCAGAAGAAATGTTAGCTTAAGGGCCCTTGCGTTTCGCACACGAAGGACGCGTACACCGTGAAGATTCCAAAGACGATTCTGCATAGTCAGGGCACCTTTAAATGATGGAACTACTGGATAAACAGTCACGTACCCAGTCTTGCTTCCCGATCCCGACATCCCGAAGTAAACCTGATACCTGTGGATGAAGTACAGTCATCTATCGGCCCTTCTCGATTCCTCGGTTTCTTACTGTTTCATGGCGTTGATGCCTTGGAATGGGGGTTGAAACTCTGAGTGCCTTGAAAATAAAAACATACCACCCATGACCTGCGAGAAAAAAATTAGCTAGTGAACGTGATAAATAGGTAGAACCGCTACACACCGTTCCATCGAACCCGCTGTCACCCGCGCAGAAACACACAACAAGTGTGACCAGATACAGCTGTAGGTTTCCGCGTTAAATAGAGATGAAAACACGAGAGGGAAGATTCGACCTGAAGGGCGCGAGACTCCCAGCGCGTAACACCAGGGTCTACGGCTAACGCGGCTTCGAGATCGGCCTTTTGCTCTGCGGGCGTCTTTCGCAACCTAGGCTTGACCTTGACATCTTCGACGTGAACCTCCGACGGGGCTTTCTCGTTGTCACTGTCCATAGCAATGGCAGATTGTCGTGCGGGTCGTGCTATAGCGAGCTAGCTTGAAGAGAGCGCAATGGCAGCGCACAAACGGCGAACGAGCTGTGGACTTCATTATAACCACGGACAGGGTATTGAATTGGGTTGGATCATGCGACCGCCAAGGCCGCCTAAAAATCAGGGCACGGTCATCTGACAAACGCGCCTAGGTCCAATCGAAGTTATGGAGGTTTATGGAGCCCGGGCCCGGTGTCTCGCAATTTTTTGGAAGTTGAAAAGTGTCAAAGCGAACAAGAGTATACCGGAGAGAAAGACGAGCACAGATATTGTTGTCGCGTGATAATGGCCAGGGCGAATACGCTCCGAAGTTGGGCTGGATTGGGAAGCACTCGGACGCTTATTGTCGACTTCCGAGTACAGTACATACGGGCATATGTCGGCACAATATCAGACGGTCCGTCAAGGCCCGGGAATTGCAATTCAAAGTCATCAGCACAGTCCACTCCATTCCAATAGTGCGATGTCCTTGGACGGCGAAAGGTTGTGTATCCACTGTTGAGAGAGAGACCAAGAACGATCGACAGTGATTATGCAATTATTTTGATTACAAAGCTCTTTAATCTAAATCTAAGTTCGGTCTCCGCGCTCGCCCCTTGCAAAGCGCGTCTAATAGCTAGTTCAGAGGTCCAACGGAATCGATTTTTTGGATGCTGTAGTTGCGCGGATTCGGCTGCTCAAAGACCTGGAACAATAGTTTGTAAACTGGATAAATTGGAAGGATAACAACCGACTTTTGTGATTTCCTCCAATGTCAAGCCCTTGGTCTCGACGGCGAAGAAGTAGATGATCACGCATTCAAACAGATCCCAAACTGCGAGTTGTGTTTTGTCAAAAAGAGAGGCAACGCTGGAAGGCAGGACCTTACCCATGTATACAAGGTAGACTGTGAAAGATGAGCGTCGAAACCTGGTGCCTGGATAAAAGACATACTTTTCCATCCGAGGGCTTGAATGGCACTTGGCATCCCAAATGTCGTGATTAACTGGGCGGACTGGGAAACGAGGCCGAGAAACGCCAGCCCCTTCGCTCGGACTTCGAAGGATCTGCGGACATTCTCGTGAATGATGGCATTGAGAGATGAGGATAGTCACCGCACAGGACTTCGGCAGGATATAGACCCTGCCTACAAAGACACCATCAGTTCAATTCATGGGAGAGCGTGGCTGCCGTACATTGCGGTCCACCCGAAGGAGTACATGACATTGAAGAGAAATATAAACGCTGCAACATGGTTAGAAAGCAGGTGTAGCTTAAATGTAATTCGCACCTATTCCTGCGTTCGCTCGCATGGTGGAAGTATGGTCGCTGAGCAGGGCTGAGCGCCGTCGTCAGCACGAGAGGCCAAAAACAAAGGAGGGGGCGTACCAGAGACGATGGCAAGTATCACGACGAGACCGGCCGTCGCGCTCAACAGATTCTTCCGTCGCCCCCAGCGATCAACCATGGCCGAGCCCGACAAGGGCTGCAAAAGATCACTGAGCCTCTTTCCACACAAGAGAGTCGATGATGTACCCACCTCCTATGCTGAAAGTGGACTTCATCAGTGGAAAGTGTGTGAACTGTCGGAAGCGGCTTACTACGAAGTGATCGAGTTGACCTTGTAGCAGTTAGTAAAGACCAGGAAACTGCTCGACACGACTCACAAAGTTCAATGTCAGTTGCTTGCGTTGCGAGGTGATGCCTACGGGCCACCATCAGCTTTTGTAAGTAGGAAGAGACCCAACATGACTCTCACCCGCGTCCCTCAAGAGAATGGGCAGAAAATAGGTGATCAAGCCATTGCCCGATAGCTGTCCAAAGAAGCCTAGTACCAAATGAGCATCGAACAGTTCCACCAAAAGTACACACCGATTATGACCACCATTGCGGTTCTCCATCTGTCGCCTCGGGTGCGGAACAAGGGACGGAAGTCCCACCAAGTGCTCTGGATAATCGTATCAAGCGTCGAGTTACGAATGAAGGAAGACGACGCACTGTCCGCGCCATCGAGGGCAATCATGTCTTCGATCTCTTCAATCTCAAGTGTAACGAGGGGTGAGTTGGGATCGCCTGTGCTCGAGTGGAAGCGCGCGAGAACTTGGCGCGCCTCAGCCGTTCTGCCGCGCGTGTAGAGCCAGCGAGGCCTAAGGATCGTAAGGCTCCATTCTATCCAGAAGACTATGAAACATACGACTCGGGACAAAAGAAGATGAACAGAAGGTTGAGTCCGGCAGGGACGATCTGAATCAAAAGCGGCAGCCGCCAACTCCAGTTGGTCGAGTAAGCCTCTGTCGCCACCATCATCCCAGTTGCAGTTGTCTCAAATCCAGCTTGGATCAATGACGGAGGGCATCAAGAAAAGGATAGTACCTGGCCGACGTAGTAACTTTTGTGGTTATATTAGCGGAAAACTTACCTTCAGAAGGTAATGCGCCGTACAATGAGTTCAAGAATCCAAGGTAAGCCCCGCGCGATGTTGGTGGGGTGATTTCGGCGAGGTACGACTTGGCCGCTGTGCCAGGCGATACTCGCTCCAAACCCTACGACATCAATGTTAACACTGTTGAGGTATTGACGGTACGTGGTTAAACGCACCTGTTAAAAACCTCCCTCCGATAAACTGGGACCTGCTGTCCGCCAGTGCGGTGATGATGGCGCCCATACTAAGTATTATCGTTCACTTGAGCCAAAGGCCGAGATATCGAACGAAAGTGAACGCTACACCAAGAACGAATTCCCTACAAACATCGAAAAACGGCGTCCGAGACGATCAGGGGAGGTACGCTACGCCGTGTTAGTGAGTCACCAAGGCCGGGATCGACACATACAGGCAGGCAGGCATCCACTACCGCGCCAATGAGTAAGAGCCCTAGGACTTGCAGTATGCAAACGCACCACAAGAACCGCTGAGAGACCGGAAGTAATGTTAATTGAGGTCTTTTGTTATCCAGCAGTGCACGTACACCGCGAAAATTCCGAACACGATGCTACGGCGCGCGTTCAATAACGGCTGCGAGCAGATACCTGACCACCATCACGCACCCAGTGGTGCTTCCCGAACCCGACATACCGAAATAAACCTGATATCTGTCGAGGAGAATTTCAGTCATTTACTGATTCCCCTCGTAGCTGGGTTTACTCACTGTTTCATCGCGTTAATGCCTTGAAATAGTCGAAGTCAAGATCGTGAGGGAGTCTGAACGAAATAAAGCAGCATACCACCCATGACCTGCAAATAATCTCAGCGCGCCGTGAAGAACGCGAAGAAAAGTCAAACATCGAAGCCGCAATCTCCAACACAAAACACCAGGGTGACGAGATATAGCTGCGGGTCTCCGCTTTAAGTAGAGATTACAGTAGTGAAAAAAGGAAAGATGGACCTGGAGTGCGCGGGCGTCCCATGGCGTAACAGCCAGGGTCTATCGCCAATGCCGCCTCGAGCTCGGCCTTTTGCTCCGCAGGCGTCTTTCGCGTCCTGGGCTTTTCCTCACCGTCTATGGACTGGGTCTTGGACTCGTTGTCGCTATCCATGGCAGCTCGCAGGTGGTGGTGTTGCTCTGAAGAAAATGAAGGAGTTCCATATGCTGGTATCCATTCACACGGTGCTCCATTTGACGCAGTCCCCCTTCGACCCTTTAGGCGGCCTAACGATCGGTAAACCTGACAGAAGACGAGGAAATCAAGCTGAAATGCGAGGGGCTACACCGCTGGAAGCTTGCTCTTCAGCGCTCTGAGGATGAGGTGTTCTGTCAGTGTTCACTGTTCAACGTTAACGTTTGACAGCCGCCGTCAGTGGCAGACTGGCAGTGGAAGACGGATCAAGTCGATGAAATTGGGAAAATACACTGTCTATTCAAACCTATTCAAACTCTATCTAAGGCTGCCCACTCAAGCGCTCACTTCTTCTCGCTGAACCTGAAAGCTTGATTGGTTTCGTCGAGGAAATTCCAGATCGCTCTCTCCTTCCAGCCTTTCTTCTGCCAGTCATTCAGCGAGGTCGGGAACGGGCCCACCACCTCCTCCAGGGTCCAATCGTGCGCGAGGACCACGAATACGTCCTTGTTCGCGTCAAAGTCCCCCATCTTGGCGATCGACACACGAGCAGCCGGTGGCTCGTCGTAGAAACCGCCCTCAGGAACATCGAGGAGCGGGGTAGTACGCGCAAGGAGGTCAAACTCCCCATTGTGGTCGGAAGCCGAGAAGTGCGCTGCAGAGACGGAGGTGCGCGTTGCGGCTATGAGATGCCCTGGGCAGGGGAAGTGACGGTGGAGGGCTTCGGTCGGGCGGAGCATTCCAGGGTGATGACACGCGTCGCCCCCGAGATAAACGAAACTGGTCGGGGTAACCCGAGCGAGCCCGCAGAGGTGGCCTTTGAGATGCTGCGATATGTCAATATCACCACTAAAATAAACAGAGGAGGCACAGACCCCAGGCACATCGAGTAGATAGAAGCTTCCGTCTTCGAAGAAATCCAGGGCCCTAAGTCCTCCGATTGTGAGTTTGGACTCGTCAAAGTTGAGGGGCACGGTTTTCCGGCCACTGTCACCCTCAAGTCAGATATGGTAGGAATTGAGAGTACAAAGCACCAACGCAAAGTCGCTTGCGACGAGTTGGCTCGCTGGGTTCACATCAGCCAAGCTTGTGTCCGTCGTTCCGCCGAGTACGAGGTCCGTCGAAGCGGGGAATTTCGACATGTCGCCTTGTGAAAATTGAGCAGGCCGAATATAACCTCGCAAAAGTACACATACCCGTATGATCAAAATGGGCATGGCTTGTTAACAGATGAGCTATGGCTGAACTTGCCATTGAGAGACTCACCTCCAAATCACAGCACTGACAGTCTTTAACTCGACACTGTCGTCGGCGAGCTGCTCAACAATGTCCCGGGTCACAGGCATGGAGATATAGCCCGCCTTATTTGCCTCCGCGATGGAAGGGGCCGCATTCTCGACATCTTTCCTGGGCCCGAGGTCGAATAGAATGCGTCGACCCGTTGTGGCGTTGTCGACGAGGAACGCGAAAGCAGGGGCGTGCATAATCTCGTGTCCCGGAAGTACAGGCTTCATAAAGGAGGGCGCGGGGACAGTAACTGCTCGAGCATCGTTGATGAGATCGTAGGCCTTGAGCGACACAGTAGCCTCAGATGCTGGGATTCCCAAGTCGCGGAAAGAAGACATGCGAAACAATAATGAGAACTATACGGCCGCAGATTCTCTTATAAACCGCCTGCCGTCAAAGAGAAGCTTCCTGATTATCGAGCTCCCTGAGTCAGCTTTGGAGACCAGTTACCAAATTTGCGTGCGAGAGAAGGGGGAACCCGAGCCCAAAATATTCCAGACGGACAGGTGGAGAACGGAGATAGGGCATCGTCGTGTGGGGTATGGCTGCCGAGGACGATAAAAATGTTGCGGGTTGGTCACGGTGTGTAAGACGGAGGCAAAAGCTGCATAAGCGATGTGAGGGTTCAGAGCGACCGCAAGTTGTGTAGGCCGAAGTTCCCGATTCCGCACGCGCGGCCACTCTTCTGCTAGAGTCTGCCCGAACCAAGTGAGAAATCGCTTCATTCGAACTTCGGATGAATAGGATCCCACAGCGGTATATTGTCGGACGATTATTAAGTTGATCAAGAAAAACATTGGGCGAACTGTATGGATTTACGGCTACGCTTGCTAACGACTTCGGACTCCAGCTTTAGTACATCACAATGAAAACGGAACGGGCAAATTTCAAGCGCTAGCTTCCTTGTGGGACTTCTTGTCGTTGAACCTGAAGGATGGGTTCTCCTCCTTCAAGAAATCCCAAATCGTGCGCTCCTTCCAGCCCTTCTCCTGCCAGTCGTTCAGGTCGGCAGGGAGCGGCCCCATGCAACCCGACAGGGTCCAATCGTGCGCGAGGACCACGAGCACATCGTTGTTCGCGTCAAAGTCCCCCATCTTGGCGATTGACCTACGAGCAGCCGGGGGGTCGTCGTAGAAACCGCCCTCCGCGACATCAAGGAGCGGAGAAGTACACGCAAGGAGGTTAAACTCCCCGGGGGCGGAAGCCGAGCTGGCGTCGGCAGTCGAGCTGACGTCGGTAGTCGAGAAGTACGCCGCGGAGACGGAGGTGCGCGTCGCAGCCAAGAGGTGCCCTGGGCAGGGGAAGTGTCGATGGAGGGCTTCGGTTGGGCGCATCATTCCAGGGTGATGACACGCGTCGCCCCCTAGATAAACGAAACTGGTCGGTGTGACGCGAGCGAGCCCGCACAGGTGACCTTTGATATGCTGCAGTATGTCAATATCACCACTGCAATAAACAGAGGAGGTACAGACCCCAGGCACATCGAGTAGATAGAGGCTTCCATCTCCGAAGAAATCCAGAGCCCGAAGTCCTCCAATCGTGAGCTTGGACTCGTCAAAGTTGAGGGCTACTGATTCCCGGCCGCTTTCAACCTCGAGTCAGATACGGTGGAATCGAAAGGACGAAGCACGAACGCAAGGTCGCTTGCGACAAGTTGGCTCTCTGGGTTCACATCACCCAAGCTTGTGTCCGTGTCTCCGCCGTATACGACCTTCGTCGAAGCAGGGAACAGCGACATGTCGCCTTGTGGAAATTCAGAGGTCGATTATAACCTTGCAGGAGCATACGTACCGGTATGATCAAAATGGGCGTGGCTTGTTAACAAATGAGCTACGGCAGGGCCTGCCATTGAGAGACTCACCTCCAAATCGCACAACTGACGGTGTTCAAATCGACACCGTCGCGGACGAGCTGCTCACAGATGTCCTCTTTCACAGGCATGGAGATGAGGCCCGCCTTGTTTGCCGCCACAATGGGCGGGGCCGCATTCTCGATATCTTTCCTGGGCCCGAGGTCGAATACAACGCGTTGACCGGTTGTGACGTTGTCGATGCAGAACGCGAAGGCAGGGGCGGGCATATTCTGGCATCCCTCCGGTACAGGCTTCATGAAGGACGGCGCGGGGACAAGGCATGCCGCCGCATCCTCGACGATATCGTAACATCTGACCGACACGCAGCAATCAGAGGGAGGGATTCCCAAGTCGAGGTAGGATGGGGGAGACATGGCAGAAGAGGGCGGACAAGAGTGAGGAGAGACGGCAGAGCTTGCCCTCTCTTATAAACCCGTTTGCCGTCAAAGAGAAGCTTTCTGATTATCGAGCTCGGAGTCAGCGTTCAAGAACCGGTTAGCAATTTCGTCTCGGCGGACGACGGCAGACCGCAACCTGGTTGAGGCCGGTTCAAGGCATTCTGAATGGAAAAGCCGCTTGTGTCGTACTATGCGTAAGACGAAGGCAAACCTGCATAATCGGGGTTAGGGTTGTTCCTTTCGAGGATTAGAGCTCAGCTTGCTTAGCGCGGCGCTATGTACGATGGCTTCAATGGACTATGGTCGTACCACATTTGGTGCGGGCGAATATCTAGCCATGCTGGGTAGTTAGAGGGCTGGACCTAGCGTGAACCCGACGAGTATGCGACGTCGCGTTGGTTTCTTGTTCTCTTCCAATCCGGTCCAAGCTCAGCTTATCTAGCGCGGTCTTCATTGTTCACGTCGGTCCACTAACGCGAATTCGCTCCGCTGGCCCTAACTCGGTCCACTAACTCATGCCCATTAATACAGGTGGTTTTAAAGCGCGAACGGAAGCGTCGACGTCGACGTACTCGATGCTCCGGGGCGTTGCGAGTTAACTCCTCGTTCATAGCGCACTTACCCGCGGCGACGGGCGCCTTGCACCAAGAATGACACTATACTGAGTTCGATCTTGCCCCACGAACCACTCTACGCGCGCGACGATTGCCCGCACGCACTATCTGCGGCGTATTAAGCGACGGGTGTTTGATGCTTGCACCCGAGTTGCTGGTGGGTACTGTTGGACTAGTCGTTCAATGACTGGTAGGTAAAGTGCCACTGCCAGTGGGCGTTCATCGACAGGGGAAATCCGACGTTCAGATGACCGCGGTGCAGTTCCAAGTTGAAGGCAAGCCTTAAGGATTTGTAATCCAAATTCAGTTGGCCTGTCGAGGTGGACAGCAGGCTCGCGCACCTCGACAGCAGGCTCGCGCACTTCGACAGTAGGCTCACCGGCGAGGCATTTCTTCGTGCTCAGAATGTTTCAACACTCCTGTTGTAATGATTAAATAATATAATTAGGCCTTCCTCCTCGGTGCCCGCTTTACCGATGTCCTCCCCGCCCGGCCCTTCCTCTTCACCGGTGTCCTGCGCCTCACCGGTGCGCTCGCCCTCTTCGCCACCTCCACCCGCTTCTCCGCTGCCCTTTTCTTCCTCTCCACCGTCGTCCTGCCCTTCAAGTACCCCTTCAGCACCTTCTCCTCCGACCGCCTCCCCACCAGCACCTTCCTCCGCCCCGCCATCCCCATGCGCCCCACCCGTTCCTCCACATCGAGGAACCGCCCGCCAACGTCGACAAAGTGGATAGGCAGCCGCCGCTCGCGCTCGACGATCTGCACCTTGGCACGCGGTGACTTGATCGTGGCAGTGTCTTTGAAGCGCGGCATTAGGCGCGCATTGGAGCGGTTCGCGAGGGCGGCCGCAGCGGAGCGCTGTGCGACCTTCTTCGCGTGCTCGAGCGAGGCGGGCAGGAGGGGCTCCTAATACGCAGCACAGTTAGCGATACGCGATGATCATAGAGCGGAAGGGACTCGCCTTGCCGTCGTCGGGGATCGACTCCCAGAATTGACGCTGGAACCGTTGACGCGCCTGGTCGCGATTCTCTTCCTGCTCGAGCATGTCCGCCGTGTGCACATCGCCACGCTGCCGGCCGTCTGGTTCCTGCTCGCGCTTGACGCCCAAGATCATCTCCATGCCCCAGAGGAAGCCTGTTTGCAGAGGTTTATTCTGAGAAGGAAAGGGAGGAGGGAAGACGTCAGCAAGCGTGAATACAACGGGCCAGCCGAGTGAGGGTCAGATGGGGTTGAAATCGGTTTAACCAGACCCCGAGTGATGTAAGGGCACCCGGGTGTCTTACGATTCGCGAATGAAGATATTGTATCATCAAAGGCACGAGAAGACGCAAAGAAACGGTCACTGACATCCTGGTAATACACAGAGAGGCGCAAGACGTTCAGTAGATGGCTAGACTGGAACGGGTTTGAGGAATACCTATATTTTTTAGAGCAGGTCAGAATGGGCATAAAAAAAAGGAAGCAAGACGCGAGTTCAGAAAGATAATAAACGTGGGTAACCATGTAGGTGTCTTCAAGACTAATCGATATTTTGATTCATCGTTTGGGGTGCGCAGACCCGGACGAAAACTGAGAGAGGAAACACGAACCTTTACATACGAGGCCTCCAAACCCTTCAGTCGGAGTATCGCCTCAATACGCTTCAGACTGATGTGGTACCGTTGCGAAAGGGCGCGGATACTGTTCGTCTCGGGGTCGGTCATGTAATCCGTATAGATGCGCGACCGGACCGCGTCTGATATCGGCGGTGGGGGCTTGAAGGAGGGGTTCATCGGAAACGGGGTCATCGGAGATGCCTGCCAAAGGAATGAGCCCACCAGCACGACGTGAGCGAGGGCGAAAAGGGCGTACGTTATTCGCGTCTTGTCCGATGTAGTTGCCCGGCCTTGACGCGGTTTTGAGGTGTTGGTGCATTGAGAGGAACATCTTCAAAGTCGTTTTGGGTATTTCGTCCTCATCGCCGGCACTACCCTTGGGAGGGTAGAATACAGGGGCGGAGGACGAGATACAGCGCGCCCGGGGCTGGCAGAAACGGCGCGCACATCGTGGTCCGAGAGCAAGGGACATCGCAAACTTTTTTTCGCTTTGGTTGGAATGGCCGCGAACAACAGCGACACACATCGCTTAAATTTCGCTCTCTCGTCTGAACTTTGGAGACTGAAACTGAGGCAGGAATATTCCCGCAATGACCACCGAGACCACGAAACTAAAGGCGAAACTGGCTTCCCTGGATTCCTCCCTTTCTGCGCTGGAATCCTCCCTCTCTCCGCTCTTTGCACAAAATCTCCCGGAAACGACAGTCGGTCTCACTTCAATTGAGCAGGCAAAGCTCCAAACGCTACTCCCGTATCTCGTCTATGATCTAGTCTTCAGTCCGTCTTATTCAACGCACTGTCAAAAACAATAATCGAATGTGCTCGCGCAGTTTACTTGAAATCCAAGGGCCTCGACCCAAAAACACACCCCGTCGTCGGTGAACTGGTACGGCAACCTCTGCTTTAATACCCAGTAATCTATAACCTGGTCGCAGACTCGCGTCCGGCGTTACTTTGACAAGATATCCTCCGCCGAGAACCCCGAAACGAGTACGCGCCTGCATCTCTCCTCATAGATCCTTCCTTATAATATATTCACATCTAGCCCGTGCCCCCCTCGACAAAGCCGCCGCCGCGCGCTTCATCAAACATGCCATCACGCAGTCCGCGGTCAACGCGTCGTCCTCCAACGAGTCGCAGCCCGCCGCGCCGTCGACGTTCGTTCCCGCCCGGACAACGAGCAAGATGACTGAGCGCGCGGCGTATGAGGCGGAGATGCGTGAGCGGGGTGACGTGAGCTCAGAGGTGGATGACCTGGAGGTGATCGATGTGGATGAGGAGGAGGAGGCCACGAAGGGGAAGGGTAAGGGTAAGGCGCGGGAGGTTGTACCGGAGCCAGTCGCTACGACAGGAACCAAGCGTCGCAGACCTGTTATCGACCCTTTCGCCGGTGGGTTTACTTTGCTGGCATATAGAATTGGTTTGTCTGACAACCAATCAATAGGATTCGGCGACGACGCACCTCCTGCAGCTCTACCAGACGAGACAGAGGAGCAAGTGGACAAGAAGCGGAAAAAAGAGAAGAAAAAGGCAAAGAAAGCAGCTGATGAGAGCGCGCCGCCGTCAGGCTCTGCATCATCTTCCCCCAAGAAAAAGAAGACGAAGAAATAGTACTCTTTATTTTAAGTTGTACAATTTATTTTGATACACATACTGTCTAAGCCTTCGCCTTTGTGCCCGTCGCCTGCTGCACCGCATCGAGGACCGCAGCGTGTACCTCCTTCCCAGCCGCGACGACACCAAAGTTCTCTCCCAGCGTGCGCCCCAACCCGAAATCAAGCGGTACCCCGCGCGAGTCGCTCACGATTCCGCCGGCCTCTTCGACGAGGATCGCGCCGGGTGCGTGGTCCTGATTAGTAGTAGTAACATAATCGTTCAGATAAATCCTGAATGGTCCTGGAGATGAGTACGAACCCAGATTTTCTCCCGGTAGCCCACGCCCGTCGGCATGCGCAAATAAAGACCCCCATCGCCGCGCGCGAGGCAGCCGTACTTTGCCTGGCTGTCCATTCGCAGCGGCGGCCGCGTAATACCGAGGACGGACGCGATCGTGTCCGTCGTCGAGTGGGACGAGTGCATCGCCTCCACCGACTCGAGCGTAACGAGGGATGAGGGCGTGAATGCGGGCATGCGGAGCGTGGTCTCGCTGGTCCCGCTAAGGGGTATCTGAGCGTATTGGCAGTCAATTCCTAAAGCAAAGGGAAATAAAATGGATGGATAGACACCTGTTGGCATCCCTGGCCTCTCACGGCGACGAATATACACCCGCGCTCGCCGTCGGGCTTGGCTGCGTCAACGGGGAGGTTGGGGCATCCGATGATACCCAGCTGGACCTGCGCGTCGACGAGGAGGGACAGACACACGGCGTATTGCTCCCCGCGCAAGAAGCCCTTCGTCCCATCGATGGGGTCTATCGTCCACATCCCTGCCATCGGCCATTATCATCGCCGCTCAACGCGTATGGTGCATACGCACGTCCGGTCCGCCCGCCATCGTAATTGCCTCTATCGATCGCGTCCAACAGCTCCGCCGCGGTCTTTGCCTGGCCGGGGCCGATCCCCCACTCGGGCTTGTCGCCCTCCACGAGCGGCGCGACTAGCGCCTCGTTCGCGAGCTCGATGATGCGCTCGCGCAGGACGCGCCCTTCCTCGACGCGCAGCTCTGCCGCGTCTTCCTCGCCCACGATCGGGTCTTGCGGGAAGGAGTTGCTCAGCATGACGCTGATGAGGGCCTGCGCGGCGTAATCGCCGACTGCGATGAGTGCGTCGTTGAATAAAATAGAACAACTAAGACAAGTAAAGGAAGGGATACCGGTAACGGGGGACTTGTCGCCTTTGGTGAGGGTCTCGTTCTTGATGAGCTTATTGAACACGGAGGAGGTTAGGGCGCATGCGCGGCGGACGGCGGAGAGGCCGAATTGGCGCTCTGCGGCAAATTGCTGGGTTGACATTGTGGTGGTTGAGTAGGATCGAGTTACGAGGGTGAATATTCCGCGTAAAGGTATGCGCATGCACGGATGAAGGGTCGAGGTCTGCGGGGCGTGCGTCGACTGTGCCTCCTCGAGTCAGTAGGTTGTATGAATGTGGTGGTTTGGTCAGTGATCTCGTCAAAAGCCCCTGTTTATTGCACTCATCTCTCTCCCGCCTACGGTTGCCAACAAGTCCCAGCTTTGGTTTGTTTGCGATCATCCTCTGTTTCGGTTTCTTCTCGCCTCCACCGCGTCTAGGGTGCCCTCAGGCACGTCCAGAGCCCTCCAAGGCCGTGCTGAGGACCTCACATCCCCCGATTCCCGTCGATTTCGACCGATTCCCGCCATTTCTGAGCCACGCGCCGGACATCGACCTCAATCGGCGGCGCGTTTACAAGTTCAACCAAGAATGACACTGCGGGAGACTGCAGGCTCCTAGCCCAACCCGGGTATCGAGGAGAGTTGGTAGGGCGTGCGCAACGGAGATGGTGTCATCTCTTCCGACTCCCAGTGCGTATTTTTTTGATGCGCTTTCTTGAGCTGCGGGCCACTGAAGGGCCTTTCCGTAGTGCCTTGTCGACACTGCAGCGTAGATATATCCCTCACTCTACTCCTACCCATGGGCGTCGCGTTGTGGCGGTCACCCGCCCATGTCCTCCCGCACCGCAAGTCGCGTCGGTTGCGTACTCCTCCCTTCGTACTTGTCGCCGTGCGCCCTTCGGTACATAGCATAGTCCATGCGAGCGCCACTGCGCCAGTGGGACGGTCGACGTGTATTCAGGCCAGGCGACGTTGCTTGACGCGTCGGGATAACTCGGTATGCGCGGAACCTTCAGGGAATCTACCAGTTCTCTCGCGCTGTGAACAGCACTATGTAGTTCTACCTCTAAGACCTCTCTGGAATGGCCCACAGGCAGGAGAATATACCGAGTAATATAGTTATTCGCGTGAAATAAAACCAAAACAAAGCTGGGACTTGTTGGCAACCGTACCCGCCGCGATACTCATGCGCCCCGTACTTGCTCTGCACGGCCCTCCACTTTCCTGTCTTTACTTTCCTCACACGTGAGGATGGGCGAGTTCATTAACGAGGGAAATCCTGCCTTCCATAGATTCAACCAGCTCACTGCATCTGGAAACGCGTTTTTCTGTGATAGATATGGGTTCGGCTGGATAGAGTGCCGGTGTCTCAATAGGTTCCGATAGATCTGATGTTGCGATGGAGATCCTGATAGATATTCGCAGTCTCCATAGACTTGCAGGTCTACCATATTTCCCCTGGCTCTATCTCGTTCTATCCAGATTCTGTGCTCCTATATCCAATCTCTTGCCTAGTGCATCTGACTGCGATGACGGCCCCGAGCCGACTCACTTAAATATCGGACTTCATCAAAATCATCTTCTCGTCGCCCTTTCTTTCCCCCCACCTTCTGCCTTAGTGCAAGTTCAAGTTTCCGCCCTATCAGAACTCTTGTACTCACTCAAGTCTTTCTGGCTCCTCTGGACATCAACTTATCCCAAGTTTACAAGCCTCAACTCATCAAGATTGAAGACGACAACAAGCCACTCAAAATTGCTTCCTCAAGCGTTTCAAACTTCCTGCTCCCTCAAAAGGCCATCCGGGGCTTCAAGCGTACTCTTTCAAGTCATATTGCGACGCCTCAAACCTTCAATCTAGACTCTGCGGGCTTGCGACTGGATTTCAGCTATTCCGCCTTCCAAGTTCTAGTCCGCGTCAAGCCCGCGTTATTTAGATATATTGTAACCGGTAGAAGTGAATCGATTCGCTGTTTGTGCATTATTTTCGGTGACCAAAAGGAAGGGGGAAGGGGGGAGGAACTGAGCAGAATCCGAATCGCAATTGACGAGAATTGACGGCGGGAGAGGTGCACGTGATTTAACGCCGAGTCTATGGAGGTCTACGCGAGCTCTACCCGTAGACAAGTCAATCTATGTGGACTGTGATAGAAGGGGGGGGTAACTATGGCTCTATAAGCCTACTCAAGACTATTGAGAGCTACCTAGGGAGGGTGTGTTTTCCAGATGTGGAAGCCGAGCATCAAAAAGTATGTGGATTTCTATTGTGTTTTCTGAAGAATAAAACGACGTCGACACGGTCTAAGTTTGGATTGGCCGGGTCGCTCTTGGTGGGGGACAGATGATGAGTCAGGAATCCGGTGTGTTTTATTGGGCAAAGGCTCCGTTGGAGCCCGCTACACTCCGCCAAAGCGGGAGAGCCGAGGCAGCCCCCTACATAACTACGAACAGAACACGACGTAGCTACACGAGTGTGCAAGAACAGAGGATAAACTAAACAGGAGCGGGTGGGTGGGGCACAGAAAATATATGTGACGCTACGGGGGGAAGAGACTCGGGCTGGAACAAGACTAGATGGCCATATGAAACACAATGCGACCGAAAAATGAGTAGTCGTCGGCCTGGATGCGTGGCGAGGAGGCACGACGAGAACGCGAGAAGGAAAAGAGGTGGGGACACGTGATGGCGAGCTCCTTGCCAATCCTCACGGTCTGCTTAGACCATCCAGGATTGGCCGGGTCGCTCTTGGTGGGGGACAGATGATGAGTCAGGAATCCGGTGTGTTTTATTGGGCAAAGGCTCCGTTGGAGCCCGCTACACTCCGCCAAAGCGGGAGAGCCGAGGCAGCCCACAACAAGACCTCGCCATTGACCAGCCGCAGGTGGGGGAGACAAATGGTGAGAGCGCCACAGGCTCCCAGGAAAAAAGACCTAGAGTGAACGGAAGGGTGCCGCATGCGGTATGACTGAGATACGCGCTGGACGAGTCCCGGACCGGTGTGGAAGCGGCCAGTGGGGAAACATCGTCGCCAGCTTGAGCCACTGGAAACGGGAGAGAGCGTCGGCGACCACATTCTCGTGGGTGGAGATCCAGAGGGGACGAAAAGTGAAGTTCTTCTCCACCGCGAGAAGTGCAAACTCCCTAAACAAAACCTGAGTCGGGGGATGATCTATGGACCCCGTCTGGAGACACGTCGAAATCGCCTGGTTGTCAATGCGAAATACAACATCCAAACCCGTCCACAGGTGCCCCCAAAGCTGCGCCGCGCGAAGCACAGCGTACATCTCCTTCCAATGAATAGGATGTCGGCGATGACGAGCAGGAAAGCTGTCAGCGAAGAAGGCATCGCTGCCGCCCCAATACCCGCCAAACCCGAGCTTACCACTCGCATCCGTGAATACCTCGACCCAGGGACGAGGAGGCTCAATAGCATAGATGCCGTTGAACGTCGGCAGGAAGCGATTCCACCATGCTATGTCGAGTTTCGCGGCAGATGGAAAGCGACGTCGCTGGCGGCGAGGGAGCATGAGGAGCGTAGCCATGAAATCCCGAATGCGGCGAGTAAAGAACCTCCCAACCGGGATAACCGACTGCGCAAACACCAGATGACCGCATAGCTCCTCGAGGTCGAAGTGGCTCGCCGACCCGCGAGCAAGACAAGCGGCAAGGAGGATTAAAAGCCTCTCCAACTTGTCCTGGGGAAGGCGAGCCTGCATCGCAACAGTGTCAAACTCAATGCCGAGATACTCGAGGCAGTGAGTTGGACCCTCCTCCTTGTCAGCGGACAAGGAGAACCCGAGTTCATGGGCAACTGCGCGGAAAATCGCGCGGCCATGCCGGGCATACTCAACACCACGCGACGCGGGAGTGACATTCAGCCAGTCGTCCAGGTAATGCTGGATGAGACGCAGGACCTCGTCTCGAGAGAGAAGAACCCAATGATGAGCTTCCGCAAAATAGTTGTAGATGCGGGGCCCTGTCCGAATACCGAATGGAAGGAAGATGTCGAGATAGGTTTTCCCCTTCCATTCGAAGCCGAGAAAGGGGGTATCAGCGGGGTGGATGGCTACGTGACGAAAGGCTGCCTCCAGATCTGCTTTGTAGAGAAAGCACCGAGGCCCCGCCTCACGGATGCGGTCTATTGTCGCAAGAACCGCCTCGTAGACGAGATGGCCGTATTCGACAGGGATAGCGTCGTTGAGAGAGGAGCCGTGTGGATAGGAGAGGTGATGAATACGCCGCCGTTTCGCGCTGTACTTCTTGGGGACAGAGCCCAGCGGAGAGAGGAGGGGCCTGATCGACGTTGCGGAATCCGTGATGTCGACGATACGGCCGAGACCAATCTCGTGCTCGAGATCCCTGTCTACGGTGGCAGGGAACTCGAGGGCAGACGGCAGAGGAGGCGGAGCCAAGGTCGACGGCGCTGGTGCGCGACTGACATCAACACCCAAATGAACGCCGTACCGCAGGGCGGAGACCAATGTCTCCGCAAAAACACGATCTGGGTATTGCAATAGCGCCTCCGCCCAGGCCTCCGGATGTAGCTTGATCGGAGGCATTGGCTGCGAGTGCGGCGACGTCAACGGGAACAGGAGCTCCGTGTTGGGACGAGCAGGAGGGAGAAGAGTCTCCGGGACGAAGGAGATGTCATTAGCGGGCGTCGTCGCAATTTGCGGGGGAGAAGTGACTGGCCTGCTCAACTCAGAGCGAGGAGAGCAAGAAGCATCTCCCCCTCGCTGACCCGACTTCGATGACACGCTCTCAAGAGGAATTTCCTGAGGCGGCGAGGGCCGAGTTACATTTTGGGGGTTGAGGATTGGTGGCGAGCAAGAAAGCGCCGTATGAGAGCGCTCTCCGCAGTGCGAACAAACATGTTGACGCGGGCAACGCCGCCTGCCATCCCAGCAACCGCCAGGACGATTGTGGCCCCAGCAGGGTTGGGCTCGAATGGGGGTCCCGGCCACGAGCAGCAGGCGCCCATCACTTGGCGGCGTCCATGGACCGCGAGACACAGGTGCGAACCGCCGCTGCCCATATTCATATTGCATAACAGGGATGGGACGTAGGGGAGGCATCGGCACTCGAAATCAACCAGCCAAAGGTGGGGAAAGGGGATGAGAGCGCGTCGCAAGACCACCCAAGAAAAAAAAGCACAGAAAATATATATGACGCTACGGGGGGAAGAGACTCGGGCTGGAACAAGACTAGATGGCCATATGAAACACAATGCGACCGAAAAATGAGTAGTCGTCGGCCTGGATGCGTGGCGAGGAGGCACGACGAGAACGCGAGAAGGAAAAGAGGTGGGGACACGTGATGGCGAGCTCCTTGCCAATCCTCACGGTCTGCTTAGACCATCCAGACCTGTTCGCCGTGGCGTGACAGAGCACAACGATACTATGGCAGAAATATTCCCAGACTCGCACTTCTCTACGATACCATGGCCGAACACGCCCACCTGTCCACCCCCGACCCCGAGCTCGAGCCCCACCTCGAGCGCCTCCTCGCCGAGCCCGACATCTCCGACGTCCAAGCCCGCCGCGAGCGCACTCGCGCGATGATCTCGAGTCTAAAGGCGTCCCACGCAGACAAATTGCCGCCAGGTTTCTCTTTCTTTCATCCTTTCCAAAGGTATATTCCGACAATGCACACAAGACACAGACTACCAGGTTACCGACCACCACATCGACGTCTCAGAGGAAGGGCGCATCCTCCTCCGGAGCCTCGTACCCACCTCCGAGGACGGTATGGATACGTACCCTCTCATGGTTTGGATGCACGGCGGAGGCACGCTATCGGGTATTTGAACGAGGGCGACGTGTTAACACCAAGACAGGGTGGATCGCGGGCACCTTGGAACTGGACGACTACGAACTGCGCCAAATATGCGTCGACCTGCAGATCTCGATCCTCAATGTCGATTATCGGTTCGCGCACTACCAAAAATCTCTTCACGCCTTGTTTCTTACAATAATATTGTTGCAGACTCGCACCTGAGCATTCCTACTCAACCATCCTCGACGACTGCTATTCCGCGCTCAAATGGGTAAACAATCAAGACATCACATTGCTCTTCGAATTCAGAAGTACCGTTTACAGGCAGCATCCTCAGCGGAGTTACTTCACGCAGACTTGACCAAGGGGTTCATCGTGGGCGGTCTATCCGCCGGCGCGCACCTCGCCACCGTTCTCGCCCACCGCGCACGCGACGACGCGTTCTTCGCGGCCAGGCCCCTCACGGGCCAAGTCCTTCAAATCCCGCCCCTGCTGCATCCGCACGCGACGCCGGAGAAGTATGTAGTATTACGCACCCGCAAATGGAAATGAAGAGAAGGAAGCTGACGCGATTTCCGCACTGTAGATACAAGTCCTCCTTATTATCGCTCAAGCAAAACAAGGCGGGGCCGGGATTGACCCTGGCCCGCGTGATGTACTGCTGGGGTGGGTGTTGAGACCCCCAGTCGTCAGTGCTTACCCCACTTACTCACCCACTCACGCGCCTTAGACCAACTCGGCGGCGACCCGGCCGACGCGGAGGTCTCCCCCCTCCTGTACCCCACCCACGAAGGACTCGCCCCGGCCGTGCTGCAGGTGTGCGGCCTCGACCCGCTGCGCGACGAGGGGCTCTTGTATGCGCGCGTGCTCGAGGGCGAGGGCGTGAAGACGCGGGTTGCGACGTAAGTGCAGGGCAGCGCGTCCAGTCTCCAGTTGGAGCTCACCGAAGGGTAGTTACCCTGGCCTTCCCCACGCGTTTCACTACATGTTCCCGAATTTCAAGATGGTGGCGAAGTGGGAAGAGGACTACCGCGCTGGTTTGAGGTGGTTGTTGGCTGGCGCGCCGCGGTAGATTGCCCTTCACTTATGTAGTCGATAGTTTCCTGAACTGTATAATATTTCGATCAGAATGCACATTTTTCGAGGCAAAGTAGTCTTTGCAACCACGAGGATGGAAAGTACATGAGATGTATTGTACGGGTAGCAGCTATGCACAAGGAGCTGTGTATGTCGGGACGAAACTAAGGTTAAGATAAGATAATGTGGTGGTGATACATTTGCAGGTCGGATAGATAGAATAAACAGGAGGTACATAGTCCGTGTTTTGAACTGCAGCACAGATCGGCGGTAGATCCAATAATGTCCAGCAACGTTCAGCGCGGCGACGGTATGGAGATGCGCGCCGCTGCTGGTGATATGGGCACTGGGGGGCTAGAGATGCCGGTGCGTGAGAGCGGCGCGGGCGCGTCCGCACCAGATGCGGCAGAGGGACAGACGTGACGGGCGCCGTTGGGGAGCCGACAGGCGCGCGAACACCAGGCTGCACCGCAGCGGGCGCAAGCAGGGAAGTTGCTCCCCGGCGCGCGACAGGTGGCGCAGAACACGCGTTTGGCGCAGAAGCGCGAGCGGCGCTCAAGGGAGGCGAGCGCGGGCGCGGTACCGCTTTGTGGTGCGGGGCTGGGCGGTGGAATGGGCCGCGGAGTCGCGTAACCGCGGTCAAAGTCGAGGAGTGCGGCCCCGGTGAGCGCCCTGCTGGGATGGAGAAGGAGGAGGAC
Organism: Mycena filopes; assembly: GCA_029281495.1. Taxonomy (NCBI): domain Eukaryota; kingdom Fungi; phylum Basidiomycota; class Agaricomycetes; order Agaricales; family Mycenaceae; genus Mycena; species Mycena filopes. The sequence goes on along the minus strand of JARIHR010000011.1, from coordinate 1,588,310 downwards.
GCGGTGCGGCTTATGGAGGGGATAGTCTGTGCGCGGATTGGGATGGGTGGAGGAGGGATGGATGGGCGGCGTCGCTTCGGCGCGGCGAAGAATTCGAGGGACGACTGTGCGTCTGGTGTAGGAGAGAAAGCGCCGAGGGCGGTGTGGCTGCCGCTGCGAACGGTGAGGTAGACGGAGGGGTATGTTTTTGTTGGGAGTGTAATGAGTGCTATCTTTGACGGCGACAGCGTCGAGCGGGAGCGGCGCAGACGGGCGCGGGTTATGTTTGGTGGTAGAGCGGACGAGGGAGTCTGCGGGTGAATGGAGGGGAGACGCCTCGGTCGATTCCAACATGAGAGTGGAAAACAAGAAGAGAAATGCCGTACAGAGCGCCCAGCACTGCTTTCGGGCGCGTCACCTTATGTGCCTTTTAGGGTGAACGTTTCAGGCGACTCCCAGCGCTTGTAACAAAGCTCTACAAAATGTTATGGAGGAGGCTCTGTTTGTTTCACTCGTCTACCGCAGCTGCTGCGGGTGCATGTTTTTTATCTGTTCACGAATTTATTTTCATTGCAAAGTTCAACCGTGAGAAAGTGGAGCAGTAAACCGCGGTCATTCTACCAAGATCCAGCTGGTTCCTGAACCGGCCCAAATTCTAATCTGCCCGCTGAGAACTTGCGGCTCCTCCAAAGGCCATATCTTCGCAGGAATACGAACATCTTCCGTCGTTCCGACGCCCAAGTTGCCGTGTTCATTCCACCCCCAACCCCACACCTCCGTGGAGGAAGAAGACAATACCATAAAGGACGCGAGTACATGTTCACTCCCGCACGCCACTTGCAGCAGCCGATGTGTACTCGAAAGTGAAGGGAAAGTCGACACGCCCGAGATTTGTGCGATCAGCCATCGACCCGACCCAGCTGGCCATTGGCGTTACTTCCCGCAGACAGAAGGTCCAAATCCGCAGTGGTGATATACGTCCCGTTCCATGTGCAATCTATGCTTTTCACACAGACCGGGGTGTTTAAGCCATCCAATTGACGCTTTTTGTTGGAACCGAGACCAGTTACTGTCCCCGACGAGTGCAGGAATACAGTATGTTGGTGACCCACGGCGATGGAAACAATCGGGTCGTCCGGCCGCACCGGTGGGATTGATATTGGAGACGATGTGAAGGGTTTATCAGTATTCCCAAGCTGACCGTGGCGGGAGGTGCCCCATCCGACCGTCACGTCGCCCAAGGCTGTCTTGAGTTGTGCAACAACATGATGCTGTCCCACTGCCAGCGACTCTACGAAAAGCGATTCATTGTCGGCCGGAATGGCGCCTTGAAGGAGATGATCAAGGGAGACGACGTGGACATCCCTCGCGGGCATTTTACCCTTCTGCTTCCCGATTCCCAGGTCTCCGAAATCGTCTGCGCCCATGGATATGAGAACATCTGGCATGTCCTGACGTGACAGAACCACAAACGTGGTCTCCCAACACGCAGCGACCAACCGCGGAAAGTATTCCGCCAGACCAACTCGGTCCAAGTAAAGTTCAAGAGGTTTGAGCGTGGACGTGTTGTCGCTGCTGTATGATGGCCCGAGCTGGCCGCGCTTGCCGTCCCCACAACCCCATAGTTCGGTAGACCCTTCGTGGGATTGCAAAAGTGCGAGTGTATGATTGGCCCCGAATGCCATATGTAAAAGTCTCCGATTTCTGGGTAGAGTTCCCGGCGAGCAACCAGAGAAGCGACATGGAACAAGGAAATGCGAATCGTCGAAACGTCGCGTTCGATAGCTGTCCGTGCGCGTTGGATCCTGCAGACAATAGCATTGTGGTGGTTCAAGAAGAGTTGCAGTGTGGCTGTGTCGTCACGCGAAACACTCCTCGCAAATCTCAATCCAATCTCAGAGCTTTCGTAGCGGGCCTGGCTTGGGACGACCTCTGAAGGAACAAGAAAACTTCAGACACTCTGCTCGATGGACGAGGAACTGCTAGAAGAAGGACGCTTCTTTGGGACATTCGAGCGCCACGGCGAGTTTGTGGATGCGCAGGCCAAGTTACTCGCCCTTGACCTTGCAGAGACGACCACCGCCGAGCAAGAGAGAGAGGAGGTTGCGCTGTTTCGTCGTCTGTCCGATATCGTGTGTTCTTGTCAAAGTCCACCCAGCCAGCTGCTGAGCGCCGTTCAGCTCGATGAATACCAAGAGCAAGCCCATCTCCTCGATCCGTTTCTCGAGCAGCTTGTCGAACCAGTTGTCGTTAAAATCCAAGGCTACGCGCAGAAACTAAGTACCAATACTGGGGGCGATTCTACCAATCCCGAGCGAATCGCGCGCGTGGCGTTGCTACTGTACTGCTACGTGAAGAGCCGCGGGTACAAGACCATCAGTCAGTTCCTCCAGTCCCTCAGCTCTCTTGTATCAATTTATTCACGCATAGACCACCCCCAGTTCGGTTCTTCCCGCATGAGGTTGCAGACCTCGCACTTGCCCGCGCGTGCATGAGCGGCATCGCGCAGGAGCCGCGTCAATGGGCGCTTCGTTACGCCGCTCTGCTGTGGCTCGCCCTCATCTGCATGATACCGTTCGATCTTGCCCAGTTTGACGAGAACGCGGACGGCGAGACTGCCGACGCGCTCGAGGCGCTCGCGCGGCCTTTCCTCGGCCGCGCAGGGCTCGAACGTGATGGGGCCGCCGTGCTGCTTGCGCGCCTCTACATGCGGTTAGTCTGAGGCACCACTCCCGCGTCGCGCGCGCCCGCACTGATTGCCGGGCAGGAAGGACACGCGTTCGCGGTTCGGCGCGTTCATGGACTGGGCTGATTCGTGTGTGGCGGGCGCAGCCGACGCGTTCACCGTGATTGGGGTGCTGCAGGTGCTGTGCGAGGTCGCCAAAGCCGGGCCTGCGGACCTCATTCAGGCGCATGCCACGCGTTTCTTTGCCATCGCCAATGCTGTTGAGGCGAGCGACGTGCTTAACGGCAACACCATCGTGCGCAAGTTCAAAACGAAGCTGGTGGCCCGTATCCCGCTCCGAATATTACCGCCCACATCTAATGCAACGCGGCGAAAAGGTGTGTTGGAGCTGTATACTCGCATTGATATATGCAGATTCATCTCGATAATCGCTGACAGGCCGTGCGCTCACTGGCAACGACCCGAGCATGCCGGAGCCGGTGCAAGAAGACGATATCGACGTTCCAGAAGAAGTGGAGGTCGTGTTGGAACAGCTTTTCAAGAGTCTACAGGACAAGGTAGATGATCTCCGGGCCCCTCGTTGCGCTCAACCAACTTTCCGCTTCAGGATACAATTGTGCGCTGGTCCGCCGCTAAAGCTGTCGCCCGGATATCGGAGCGCCTCCCCGCCGAGTTCGCAGACCAAGTCCTCGAGACGCTCATGGGGCTCTTCGCCATCCACTCCATTGCCGCGGCCAGCCTCTACGACCTGCCCGCCATCGCAGAGAGCACCTGGCACGGCGCGTGCCTTGCGTGCGCAGAGATGGCGCGGCGCGGCCTCGTAGCGAATGCGGCCCTCCCCACACTCATCGATTGGCTCTCAAAGGCGCTGTACTTTGACCTCCGCAAGGGTGCACACTCGATCGGGTCAAGTGTACGCGATGCGGCAGCGTACGTATTGTGGGCCCTTGCCCGCGCACAGGACCCCGCTGCTCTCGCGCCTCATGCGGATAGCCTTGCGTGCCGGCTGGTCACCGTCGCGCTATTCGACCGCGAGATCCACATTCGACGCGCAGCGAGCGCCGCGTTCCAGGAGCACGTCGGGCGCACAGTAAGCGGTTGATATTTCTGTTTGGAAGTTACTGATCAAAACTGCCAGAGTCTCTTTGCGCACGGGATTGATGTCTTGCGCAAGACCGACTTTTATGCCGTGAGCGTCAAGCGGAATGCATTCCTTGTTGCCGCGCCGCAGGTCGCCGAGTACGTCCCTCTTCCTCCGTAAGACTGCTGTGGATTCTGGACTGACGGAGCCCCGTAGGCACGCCGAGTATCGCAGCTTCCTCTTTGATCATCTACTCAACGTGACAGCCAGGCACTGGGATGTGTCCATGCGGCGGCTAGGCGCACAGTCTCTGCGGCTCATCTGCGGCGCGGACCTCTCCGCGCTGGGTCCTTTGGTGATCACCCGGGCGGTGCGCTCTCTATTCCATTTTATCTCCGTAGTGCTCATCGTGAAGGTCAGGCGAAATTACTCGAGTCTGCGGATAACGCGGACCTCCACGGCGCGCTACTTGCCCTCACGGAGATCGCCACTGCGTACCGGGATTCTCACCTCCCGCCGGCCGAACAGGAGCGCATACTACGGGAGGTACGCCGCCGGGTTTCTTTTTATATGTGACACCGGTCTTAAGTTTTCTTTGCTTGCTTTTTTGTAGGCCTTTGGCTGTCTATCACTCATACCGGAGGGCGTGCTCCTCGGACCCCGGAATGAGTTGGTTACAGCGGCGGGCTGCAGTCTCCTAGCGCGCACTATTACCCGCGTGGAGATCGAGCTGCAGACTCGGTCCGCCGTGCCCCATTGGCGCAAACTGCTCGACTTTGGACTAAAGCACCGTAGTGCACCGGTGCAGGAAGCGGCGGCAGAGGCGATGGGGGCCGTAAGCAGGCTGGTCGACTGTGCGACGGTCATACAAAGATAAGTTGGCTGCATCAGGCCTAGCGCATTTAATTGACCGCATTTCAGTACAGTTGATACGCGAAATGAAGACCGAGTCGTTCGCGACAAAACAGAATCTAGGGCGGGTCCTCGGTGTGATCGACTACGATACATTTCCTACGTGTCTACCTGACGCCATGCGATGTCTCCTTGAAGGTGTCGGCGCCGCCGTGGGTTGGCTTTTTATTTACATTTGTTGCATGCTCAAGAGACCCGCAAAGGAGCCGACGACGATTAAATTCCCTGTGGAGGCAGCGTCGAAATTGCTATGCCGCCTATCCCGCAAGTTCCTGCTTACTGTAATCCCCCGGCTTTCCCAACGTGAGTAGTCCGGACAGTGTTGAGTTCATTTTTCGCTAACGCACGCCCAGACATGTCTGCCGAAACATTCAATGCCTTATTGGATGCCATGCTCCACGGACTGGAAGACTACACCATCGACGAGCGCGGAGATGTCGGCTCGTGGATTCGAATAGCCTGCCTCCGAGGCCTTACGGCGTTCTGTGAGATCTTAATACCAAACGCCAGCACCCTTCCCGCGTTTGACGAGTATTTCCCATCCTCGAAATATCACGCAATCATCGCGGGTGTCCTGAAGCAGGGCGTCGAACGGCTCGATAACGTGCGGCAGGATGCGGGTGAGTGTTTTCAGACACTTCTTCGGTTGGCGCCGCCGGGTGTCCGGGACGGTGACGCGTGGGCGCCTGCGGGGTTGCCGTTATTGCGCGAATTGTTTTCCGGGCAAGTCGTTTTAAAGTTGTGTTTTTGTCCTCGATCTGATGCTGGATTCATTGTGTCTGCAGCGATTCGGAGATGATGGGGCTGGAAGGACGGTGCGATGCTATTTCCCAAAGCCGTGCGCCTGCTCGACATCCCGCTGTACCGGCCCTCTGTCCTCGCGGGTTTGGTGCTGAGTTTGGGAAGCAAGACAGAGAGTACTGTGAGTAGGGTTGGTTGCCGGCATGCGTATAGCTCACATGCGTCGCGGTTCTTTAGCAACGTCCCGTGGGCCGCAGTCTTGTAGAATACAGTAAAGGTCTTCCGCTTGCCGGAGATGGGCATTCAAAAATGGGGTACAACCTCCTTACTCTCGCGGGAGACCTTCTCCGCCACGCGCGCGCGAATTTTACTTCCAACGGTGTTGTGGTTCCTGTCCTCCAGACTTTTAATGTACTCCTCGAGGCGGACGCCTTGCGACGGCTAGCCGGGGATTCTCAAGGCGACGCCAGGTCCGTGGCGTCGGCTCCTCTTGGCCTTTTCTCTCATTCTGTCGAAATTCAGTCTCCAGGAACTAGTCTCCATTGCCACTCGGAATATCGCGCGCCTGAAAAGCATCCAGCGGATCCACGAGTCCATGAAAATGTGTGCTTTTTCAAGGAATGTTTTCAGGTTTTCGATGCTAAGTCCCACCAGTGTCGTGAACACGCTGGCCTTCCCGACGGTGTTCGAACGCTGTGTCGCAATTCTCCCCGAATTTTTGGCGCACCACTTTCCCAGTGTGAGGATCCTTCCTCCTGTGGAATTTTGATGCTTAGCGGCTTTTCCAGATACGTTCGGACGCAAGCGAGTATCTGTACCTTGTGCTGCAGGGGACTGATTTGGGACGCGAGACTGACGAGGTGGAGGAGGTGCTACTAGAGACCGAGTGGTGGGTTTATTCCTCGAAATAAAATCCATTTCGCGTTCTAAAGGACCATTAGGAGTGCTCCTGATTTGCAGGTAGCCCGGGACGCGTCGCTGCGACTGAAATCGCTGTTCCTACAATCACCTGCGTAGTTCGTGTAGAATAAATAATGAATAAATGACATTGTGGGAACATCGGCTTCGGGCTGTGCCGTCATCATTTCGCTCTCCTTCACTCTACTCGCTCTATTCTACGTCCCACGTCTTGCCTCCACCCCGCCACCATGGAAGCTCGCATAAGTAACAAGGAGATGGCCGCCATTAATGCCGCCGCGGTCACCAAGGAGTACCGCGTCAAGCCCCACCTCGGTGCGTACTCGTCTTATTCCTCAGTATCGTCTCGGTCTCTTAATCCCACCTCGGTAGACTATAGAACCGTTTCCGCTATCAATGGGTAGGCCTTTCGATTAGCTGTATATTGGTACGGCGTGAACCATTTCACGATAGACCCCTGGTAGTCCTGGATAATGTTAAAGTAAGCCGCTGCTGCGCTGCGCCTGCTGCGCGGGCCTAACACGCAATGCTCCCGCAGTTCCCGTCGTATAATGAAATCGTGCAACTCACGCTCCCGGACGGCACCAAGCGCGGGGGGCAGGTGCTCGAGGTGCAGGGCAACAAGGCGATCGTGCAGGTGTTTGAGGGGACGTCTGGTGTCGACGTCAAGGCCTACGCACGTCGAGTTTACGGGAAGCAGCATGAAGCTACCCGTCGCCGAGGATATGCTGGGCCGGATATTCAACGGGTCGGGCAACCCTATTGACCAGGGTCCAAAGGTCTTCGCAGAGGACTACCTGGACATCAATGGTATGTTCTGCGCGCAACCAATTGCTCGCCTGCGCCGAGTTTGCTTTGAAACGACCCTCATTGTGCGCCGTTTAGGTTCTCCGATTAACCCCTATTCTCGCATCTACCCCGAAGAAATGATACAGACTGGCATTTCGACCATTGATACTATGAACTCTATCGCTCGTGGACAGAAGATCCCTATATTCTCGGCGGCTGGGTTACCACATAACGAGGTACGTTTACTTGACTTCTTTTTCTACGTGGCCGAAGAAGAAATGAATTAATGGGGCTTTTAGATCGCTGCACAAATCGTGCGACAGGCAGGTTTGGTCAGGGGCCCCACCAAGGACGCACTCGACGGCCACGAGGACAATTTCTCTGTGGTGTTCGCCGCTATGGGTGTAAACATGGAAACCGCACGCTTTTTCAAGGAAGATTTCGAATCGAACGGCAGTCTCGACCGTGTTACGCTCTTCTTGAATCTGGCGAATGACCCTACGATCGAGCGTATCATTACGCCTCGACTAGCGCTGACGACGGCAGAGTATTACGCGTACCAGCTCGAAAAGCACGTCCTAGTTATATTGACAGACATGTCTTCGTACGCGGACGCACTACGAGAGGTGCGTGGTTCTTTGCCTGCCTTTCCTGTTCGGGTGAAATGAACCCCGCTGCTAGGTCTCTGCTGCTCGCGAAGAAGTGCCGGGGCGGCGTGGATATCCTGGGTACATGTACACTGACCTGTCGACCATTTACGAACGGGCTGGCCGAGTGGAAGGACGGAACGGGTCTATTACCCAGATTCCCATCCTGACAATGCCTAATGATGGTATGTCCTTACTTCGCGGCAGGCTCCAGCACACTGACCGCCCTAAACGCGTAGATATTACCCACCCCATTCCGGATTTGACTGGCTACATCACAGAGGGCCAGATCTTTGTCGATCGCCAGCTGCACAACAGGCAAATCTACCCGCCCATTAATGTCTTGCCGTCACTTTCTCGTCTCATGAAGAGCGCGATTGGGGAGAAGCTAACTCGAAAAGATCATGGGGACGTATCAAATCAACTGGTTAGCAAGCGATATTATTCCCTGTCTTGTGCAGAGGCTAATTCTCACTAGTACGCCAAATATGCAATCGGTCGCGACGCTGCAGCAATGAAGGCTGTTGTGGGCGAGGAAGCTTTGTCATCCGAGGATAAATTGGCTCTCGAGTTCTTGGACAAATTCGAGCGGCAGTTTGTAGGACAGGGTGCGGAGTCTTTGTTTCAGCCATCGGCTTATATGGGGTGCTGACGGCTAGTACAGGGGCGTACGAGTCGCGGACTATCTTCGAGTCGCTCGATCTGGCGTGGTCACTGCTGCGTATCTTCCCTAAAGAGCAGCTGAACCGGATCAACCCCCAGATCATCGCGGAGTTCTACGGGCGCAAACCGACGAAGAAGGCGACCTCCGGGGAGGAGGGACAGGGCGAAGCGAAGACAGATGAGAAGCTAATCGATGCATAGAGTAGCATTGTCTCAGTCTGATGATGAACAGAGGTATTTGCATGCGGCGGAGATTAGGAGTGCTCTGACAAGGCTAGACGCGGCTGGGAGGATAATACAATGAGTGACGGTTGTCTGACCAGAAGGTGCTAGAAGTCAGCCGCGGAGGGATGGAATATCAGGATGTGTACCATGGAGAACGTGTATATGTTATGTTTCTGCGGAGGAAGTAGCGCGATCTGTGATGGGCCTGAATGGAAATAACCAACTGGGATGGACGCCGCATTTCTAATTGGTCCAGCTTACCCTGAACGTCCACGGCATCGCTCTCCCTAAACCATGTGTTTGCTCCTTACTTATATAGCCTCCCTCCCGTCCCATTCCCCTTCTCCCCCCCATGGACGATATTGCCCACGAGCCCCCCAGGAACCACCGCAAGCGCAAGGCTCAATCCGATGACCCTCAGGACCATCCCGACGCTGACCCCGCCGCCGACAATATTAATATTCTCGCCGACCCCGCCCCCAGGCAGTCCTGGCTGGCAGCAGAACCAATGTGGCCGACAGTCTCTCGCGTTCACTCCTCAAAAGCGGCCTCGTCTCCAAAAACGCGAGTGTCCGCCTGTCCGCCGCCTCGGAAAGCGCTCCTGCATGCGCCCCCCACGCTCTCCCCCGCACCCCCGACTCGGAGGAAGTGACCTCCAGGATATTGGCATCGTGTCAACCTCCGACCCCGGCCCGTCGAGCGGCTCTCTTCTTCACCTGCGCGACACCGTCTTGACAAAATCCTTCCCGCCTTCTGCAATATCCTCCGTGCCTATTGATCCGAATTCCACCCACATACCGCCCGTCCAGCCGCCAATAAACAGGAGCACTCTCAGGGAGCTCGACCTCGATGTCATCATCCGCAATCCCCAGCTCCGTACGTGCTCGACGCGTTTTTCCCCCTCCGTTTCGCGAAACCTGACTCTACCCGCCAGGCCATGATCTCCTTTTCGACCCAGGACTGCAGTTCCGCCCCACAACCACGCGGCGCAAGACCGAGCGTGCGGAGAAATATTGGGCCGCCATTACCTCCGAGCTGGAGTCGGGCTGCACATGTGTCTCGTTTGACATGCGAGGCAAGCCCAATCCGACCGTCTGCGCCTGCGCCCACGTCTCGACACCCTCTCTAAACCCCGTCGTCGCTTTTTCCCCGACACTTCACGTCGTCACCCTCCGAATGCCGTCCCGGATTCGCTCGCTCCTCGATGAATTCCTAGAGGTGCTTCTTCTCGTCATCCAGCCCCTCTCCAACGTCGCTGGCGCGCACGTAAGTCCTACAAAGTCGCAGCAGGCAGAGCACGTCGCACAGGCGGCGTACATACGCTCAGTTTTCGATCCTGCTCTTATCGAGCAAGAGCTTAAGCATAAGCTCTTTGATCCTTCGGGCCTCTTCCGCGCCATCGGTCTTACCCTTCAGGGACATTGTGCCCCGATGCGCGACCACGCCGTCGAGCTCATGGTTCAAGTCGCCCAAACGTGTGCGCCGGGCGGCGAGGGGAGCAAGGCAGACGCGGTCCGGGCGGTGCGCATGTGTATGGACATCCTCGAGCTCATGAAGCTGGTGAGTCTTATTTTTCGTGACCCATTCTATGACTCTAACCTGTCGCCTCAGGACATCGCGAACCACCAGTTACAAACCCTGCGGCCTTTCCTCATGCGCACATCTGGTCAATTTGAGCTGCGGTCATTTAAAAGCCGGAAAGGTGGTCAAGGCTACCTCTTCCAGAAAACGCGAGAATGGCTGGCCGCGGCGCATTCCACCCTGCTTACGCGGTGCGAGCCCATTCCACATCCCCTCTATCCTCCCGGGTACCTGCAGTACCAGACTCTGCAAAAAAACCAGCAAATATACCTGGCGACGCTGAAGGGTCTTACCGACCTTGTGTTCACGAGCCCCTCCCCTGCCAATCTAATATCACTTCCCGTTGCCACCCCTCCCACGCCGCAAACCACTCTCCCGACGATATCATCATTACCTGGATACCCCGAGACGTCTTACCTTGATAACGCCCGCATATTACTCCTCAGCACAGACGCCGTCGACCTGACAGCGCTGTACATGTTCCTTCTCCTCTATCGGCAACTGCGATTCTCCGGCTCCGCTGATTCACCGAGCTCACCCTACTGGCGGCGTGGACGAATGGGAATTGCTCAGAATCAAACGCGAGATCCGCGACATCGGGTCGTCTCGGCTGGGCTACTCGTTTTATTGCGGTAGCGTCGCGACGGAGACGGACGTCGACACAGATGAGCTCGACAAGTGGCGCTTGCTGAAGCAGAATGTGGTCTTGCAGATCGCCATGCGAGCCAAAAATGCGCCGACATCCGCAACGGACCAGTCCATGGGCCAGGTCGACGAGTCGGTGCTTGGACTCGCGCAGCGGTGGGCGGATCAAAATATACAGTACGCCTCGACGCTAAGCACCATGCTACGCGAGCGGCTCCGAGACGTCGTGTTCAATGCCGTCGTCGGGCTCGCGTACCCCGGCCGCGACGCAGCAAGCGGAAAGCTCCTTAACATCGACTTTTTGAACGCTCCGGCGCTCCCCTCCGCCCAGCCCGAGTCCCAGCCCCGCCCCTGGGAAAGTGACGGGCATGGAGGCGCTGACGGAGGAGATTGGGGCGCTGGCGGAAAATATTTCGCGGCTTGCACTCATCCACATCAACGCCTACCTTCCGTTGTACGAGGTGGAGCATTTTCTTGACAAATAATCAAACAAACGCAACGACCACTAGGCGGACAGTGCGCTGTACGACTTTACGATTCCATATTCCCTTTGCATTTTCCACTCACACAACCACACATCTCACCACCAGCATAGTTACCGCATTACACTCTATATCCTCGCAATATCTATCACTCTGTTTTACCCCACAAGTAGTTGGTCTCCTCAATTCGAATGAAGAAAAGCGTTAGGCTTTTCTGGCTTTTGAAACATGGCATTCACGACGACATTCACGGGAGAACGCACGGAGATAGAATTCAAAGAAGACGCACAAAACATTGGCGGACTTCGCCGTGTGCATTTCTTTCATTACGCGGCTCACTCGAAATGAACTGTTGCCGTTATCGGGCATAATTATATATTGGCTCACCAACTGCCCGTTCTGAGCGTCAATCGTGCGTACGTGCAAGAAGCCCCTCGCGGGTTGCTTACTTGGGCGGGGCAACGCAAGGTCCGACTGGGGCGCTGGCAGCGGCGTGGTGATCCTTGCCCAAAACGGGCGATGGAAGGTTAGCATTCCTCATTTGGACATCGCTGCAACGCCGCCGCACCCCAGGGCAGCGCCGGCCGCTGCAAGATAGCTTTGTGAGGGGATAGCACATTTTAGGATAGATCCCTTCCCGAGAGAATAGCATCCTTTGCAGAGTAAAGCTCCCGGGTCTATGGCCTCATCAACGCCTCCAACGCAGCATGTTTTTTTTTGCAAATAGCCGGGCGGTAACATCGGAGCTGAAGCATGTGTCCGGGCTCGCCCCGGGTATGCAGCGCCCTACGCGACCCTTTGTTGGGATCGTTTTGGCGGCTAAAGGGAAGTAGCTCGTTTGAAACAAGATATGCGGCGGGCGATCCAACATCGGTTGAGTGTCGGCGCAATGTGCTCGGCGAATTTCGAAAATCTGCGACTCCTCGATTGTAGGTTATAGATGGCGCGGTCCGAACACAAAATGAGCAAATTTTGCGACCTGGCAGACACTCGAACGATTGAAAATCAGCGCCTTCAACGTAGAGCTAGCGGTCGCCGGAGACACAACCAACACCGCGGCACATCACCGCTCACTGTGATCGTGAAAGTGATCCGTTTCGCGACCACCGACTCCGACTTTTCACAGAAGAACAATGCGTGCTCGACCGTCTCCACCTTCCCACAGCCAAACCGACATTGTCGAAGGGGACGCGGCACGATTGTCGTGTGACGGCGCTTCTTGTAGCGAAGGCGCTCAATCGCAAGAGGGTGTTGACTGAGTAGAAGCCTCGTCAGTGCCTTCCGATTCCGGCAGACCCGGGTCCGTTTCGCCTGCCAGTTTAGTTCCTTAAGGCAGGAAACGACAGGGGGCCCGGCTCATGGGTTCGTCTTTTCATGTAAGGAACTCCAATTCGCGGCGCAATCCGAATATAACCCCGCAAGGAAGCCGCGAAAGAACAGCACACATGGAACGTTACTAACTCGCGGGTACATTTCCTGGCTGAACAAAGATAAGGCTGTGAAAGGGAAGGAACGACCCGTTATTGAGGCGACATGGGGGGAACTTACCGCTTGAAGAAGCTCGGGAGTAATGTGAAAGCCAAGCTTTCGTGTCAGAGACTATCCATATGAGAACACAGAGGCTTCCGGTACTCGACCTCACCAGTACATCACAGCCACATCACTGTCAACGACAATCTCGTGGCGCCAGTGATGGCGGAATAACTCTCACTTCAAATGCCAAAAAGAAAACATTCATGCGTACTAGTACACGAAGCGATACAGAGATTTAGGCCCCACCTGGGGACCGCGTAGGGGCATACCGAGGCATTGATTCGAGCGGTTTGGAGATGAGATATCCTGGGAAGGGTGAGACAATGTCGCACACAACACTGATACAGTACACACCTTTCAGGCCCGCAGTTCTTTCACCTTGGAGTCCAAATCCGAACCCGGGCTTGTCCTCCTCGGTGTTCTCCTCGGTGTTCTTCTCGTTGTTGAACACTCTCGAAATCACAGACGGCGCTGCGGCGGCGACAGGGCGGATATCCACGCCAGCGACGTGGGTAGGCAGAGCATTCTTGGCGTGCTCTCGCCACGACGTGATCGAGCGTTTGGACTTGGCGGATTGACGGAAGATGAGGCCCGCGAGCATGTTGAGGCACGCGATGGCGAAGAGAAAGAAGGCCGCCACAAGGGAGAACTCGTCGACGTGGTGGGAGAGGATGGCAGCACCTAGACTGGAATGATTGTGGTTGAGTGCATCATTCGCAAGCCAAAAAAATAGACCTACAGGCCTTGGATGATCCCCAGAGCCCCAAGCCCAAAATCTGGACCTAGGATAGGGAAGAACTGGCGGAAGAACTCCGATGGCCACCCGAACTCTGACAACAAGAGAACCACGACTTGGAATATAAGTAGCAGCCTGTTGAGGACAGCCCAAAATACTCCAGCAGGCTGGTTGGGTACTGTCGAGCCACTTTACAAGGAATCAGTCGACTGCACAGCGGGTCCCAAAAGAACGAACATTATATAGTCGCTGTTTAAAATGTCCTCGGAAGTTGTGTTGGTGGATGTGGCAGCAGCTTTCCCGGCTTGGAAACTATTAACTGCCTGGACGTCGTGCACCAGAGTGGCAATGTTGCTGGAGAAGACTAGAAGAAGGCCGATGATGCTGAGGATACGGAGGGCGTTTAGGCCAATGAAGGTGTCTGTGGCTCGAGTTGGTATCGCGGAACAGTATATAATGGAGAAGAGACGTACATGCACGAGGGGGGATGGGGATCATCGTGTGGAGTCTGAAATACAGTTATGGAGGAGGCGATATAGCAGGTCGTAGACGAGGTGGACCAGCACGGCGACGTGAATGAACGTGAGTGAGGACGTGAACTGGAGCCGTAGGCCGGAGAGATTCGACGTGAGAGTAAGAGGGAGGAATATTGGTGTGCTCCATGGCCACAGCGGACTATAAAGCGGCGATGCGGTCGGCGTTCGAGGGCAAGCTATTGTGTCGCACAATGGTCGGGTTGTTGCTGTTTGGCACGGAAGAACACAGCCACAGATGGCCACAATGGCCCGCCACAACATCCAATTAATTCATACAGAGCTGTACACTAAGCCTTCAGCGTCCGATTATGTACCGTTAGTACGCGCGCAAATTCTCCAACAGCGCTACCCTCTCCTCCGACGGACGATCTCCATATCAATAGACGACATGTCAGAGCGTCCCAAACCAAAGGCTTCTCAGACAGAGTCATCGAAGCTTGCCACAGGTATTCGACAGATTTGCCCCATGTCAAAAGTGCGTCGTAGTCGCCAACGACATGCAACTCTTGTCCATTATGCGGAGGCATGGAGGGCAAAGACGCGCCGCTGTGCTTGGAAGTTACTCGAGAGTGTGGAATGTCGAGACGGGTCTCCAGTAATTCCAGGCCGCGGAGTGATGATTGCAGCACCTCGGGGAGAGTGAGCGGCGAAGGTCCGGGTAACGCGCTTAGTCGTAATATTACGGGTGCTGCCGTTGCAAAAATCGGCTCGGGGTTTGCTGGAGGTTTTCGCTCAGCTCAGGCATGAATTAAACGAATCAGGAACACTCACGAGGCATAGTACCCTGCAATACCAACGACAAGCATCTGCATATTACGAAACGCCATTCGCCGGCGGTGGACGATTCCAGCTTCTGAGCATCCACGATCAGGAGAATATTTTCAAGAATCTTGATCCACGCGATAGCCTCCGCCGTCGAAATGAGAAGCTGCATTTCGATCCAGTGAAGAAGGGAAGACTTGAGGATCAGAGATGTTGTTGCCTGAGCATTGCAGGTGAGGTTGGCAAGAACCTATGGAAAAGTAGTAATTAGAGACATCCGACCCACGGCAAGGAGACGTTACCTCGAGGATGCTATTCCGGAGAGTTAGATCTTGCTCCGAGCTCTGGAATAACCCTGCGAGAAGCTCCCACGTATGACGCCTTTTCAGCACCCTCCAGTCATCCGTGCTCATCATGCCGTCCGATATAAACCGGATGATCCACCCCCTTTCTTTTTTCCAGTCATCCGAGCTGCTATAAAGCATCCCATAGAGCATGGGAACATCCGTCGCATCGAGGGTTGGGCGTTGGAGCAAGAAGCGCGCGGTTAGAGGATAAATGAAGTTCGACGGATAAAAGATCCCTCGGAGCGCATGTAGAAGGATAAGTGTGGTGTACGAGGGCAGCCGCTGTACTGGCTCCCCCGGTGGCGGCAAGGTGTTCCTGAGGATATTCAGAACATATACGACATGCGGTTGTTCTTGCATGTCGGCGGTCTGCAATTCAAACTGGATCAGAGAGATCTTCTGCGCAAATGTTTAAACCCACCTCGAGATGTGCCCACAGAGCGGCCAGCTGCGAGCGGGCGACCTCGCGCAGGTACTGGTCCTTAGCAGACAGCGTGCGTATAAGGAGACTGACGATGTTTGTCCTGAACAACTCGATCCAGCCAAACGCGCTCTCCGGGATCTTCTCGGCCATCGCTTGGGCGAAGATGAGAGCCAGGAAGACCGGGTCGTAGAGTGGTGCATCGCGCTGGTTCTCCGAGAAGGTCGTTTGGTCTCCGAGGCATCTCCACTTTGGAAAGTGGAGGCATGTCCGAAGCACCAGAATGGCGTCGAGGCTCTGAACGGCCTCGAGGATATTTGAGGAGGGAACCTCCGGTGTCGAAGACCACTGGCCCAATAAGGAAGCGACTGAGACTTTACGCTGCGTCTCAAATAATTGAAAGATGGAGAGTAATTTTCTGTCCGAGGTTGACAATGTCCCGTGGTAGATACGAACGAGCGGCTGTACGTGAGTGACCTGGCAGGTATTGGCTGGATGAAGGTTGAAGAGGACATGGAGGGTGTTGATGATGTGATCCCGCAACGGGCCTCTTGACGCTCCGGGAGCGCAGACCTTGTAAAATTGCGGATGTTGCACAATCGTTTGTAGGTAACGGTTGACAATCAACGGCTGAGAATATTGCGGTGAGAATGAGAAGAAGAGGATTGTATTTTATTCACCTTCAGCGGGACCGTCCGGAGCAGCGCGGACACTAATGCGACTGCCGAGATATCGGCCAAGCGGTTCTGAATGGCAACGCTCAAGAGAGTTTCGGCGAGATGCGCCTTTGCTGTCCCTGCCGTTTCCACGAGTAAAACTATGAAGAGAATGGGCTTCGAGTTACTCTGGTCGGGATCAGTTTGCTTACCAAGCTCGTCCACCAACTCTTGAGTGGCAGGATCGATATCAGATACCCCGAAGGCACGAATGGCCCACTGCATCGCATGATCTAAAAGAGACCCCACTGCAGCTTTCCCGCCATCGGAATGCCTCGCTAACCAGATCCCGACCGTCAACGTCTCCGGGGTGAGCGAAGAAGTGCGAAGGTGTTTGACTTGACTCTGGAGGGCAGTCACAAACGCGGCGATCGTCGCTGGGATTCGTCCAAGTACAAGAAGTATACATGAGGCGCAATCCGCCCGCACGGAAGATGGCGCCTTCCCGTCCGTTACCGAATCCAAGAGACGAGCTAAATGTGAGATCCAAGTCGTGGGTTCAGGTTGCTCCGATTGAGGGTCCAGCGAATCGAGATAGGCGTGTAATATTTGTGACATATGTGGAGTCGACCGACAAGCAGCTGAGTCGGTGGCCAACCAAGAGGAAAACAAGCCTGAATCGCACCCAGATTGATATAAGATGGCGGATAGAATTTTAACAGTCGATTCAGTCCACGCATCCTCCTGGAAGAGAAGAGATCGAACATCGAGCGACGCCGGGATCGTGTGGAAGCGGCGGGACCACGCGGCAGCGCTTTGGTGGAAGAGAGAGCGTGAGGCTAGTCCTAAAGCTCGGCCGGACAAAGCCACGGGTACGCAAGCGTCAACGATGGTAGCTATCATGCTCTCAAGTATAGAGGACTTGGGCAATGAGGACCGAAGGTCGGTTAGCAAATGTAGGTGGGTATGCAAATCGGCGACGGATTGTGCTTGGACTGCATGTTCGAGAGCGGCGATCACCGTCTCTAATATGAGAGAATCGGGCTGCTTTTGGCCGCCAAAAAGCTGTAAAAGCCCGAGCAGATCTTGCGGCGCCATAAATCGAATCCAAGGCGAGATAACCAGATGCTTGAAAAAAATGTGAGCCCCTATCTGCAAACAGTGGCAAACAATAATACCGAGGTAGAATTTGCGGTGGTCAAGACGTTTAAGCCAGTGCTTGGTGATACTTGAGACCAGTTCTCTATCCTCACTTCTCGCTGGGTCGAGGATTGAGCTGACGAGGAGACCAAGAGCTACAACATCTGGTCAGATAAAAGGCAATGAGAATCAACCAGAGACGCACCTATTAGCACGACCTCAGGCAGATCTGTGCTTGTGCACAGACCGACTATGACGGGAGAACGCACGAAAATCTCTTCTTTCAGACCCGGAAGGTCCTCGGCCGACAAAGCAAGGGTAGATCGCCTGCAAATCGTCGCCATCAGGGTGACAAGACCGCTGGTTAAGTCTGGGTCGTTCGAGGCGGATAAACTGTGCCCAATCCGGTGTACCACCCGCTTCATTTCCGCGAGGGTAGGGGCGGCCGCAATTGAAAGCTCGGCCAGGATATCTCGGCGGGTCTCGTCCTGTATATCAGATACAGTGGAGTGGAGGAAAAGGTAGTCGAATGTCAGACTGTAGGGCTTGTTAAAAGGGTTCATCGATTTACCGCAGGACTTACTGGTCGCGGATATCTGTAAAGTTACGAACGACGTCCAGACCGGCCCAAAGGTCTTTCTGCGCTGGATCGAGTGATTCTACGAGGTCCTTCAACGCCGGAAGATGGAGACGAGTGACGGTGTCGGCCGAAGTCCTTGATCTCAGAGGAAGAGCGCGTCCCAACCAGCCGTACCCAGTCGACAACTTCGAAAGCGGTTGCCATACCCTCCGCTGTATCAACGGCTGATATCGACGTAAGTAAAACACAGTTGTTAGTCGGAAGCATGATTACTTACGGATGGATCGCTCTCCGATTCGAGCAAGGAACTCGGCCAGTTGGGATGGGCCCGTGGGTTTCGACAGCCAGGGTTCGAGGTAAATGGGTCGGCGGGAGGCAATTGCGCATTATTGATCATCTCCCGGCGAATTGCAGTTGGATACAACTGGGTACTGAGCGAACAAAGACTCCGCTCTGAGGCCTTCGTTGATCTTGACGACAATGCAATCGATAAACGAGAGATCGTGGTATAAACTTGATAACCGTAGTCATCAATTTCCGGAGGAACGTTGCCAATGCGAGGACCTCAGAGGGCGAGACTTTGCTGCTCCCGATCTTTGCGGCGAGCTGTTCTAGCACCGTCATGATGAGGGGGCTCGGCAACTCTTCGGGCGTTAGTTTTTGGGTTTCTGAACCACGCGCAGCTTGCATGCTCTCGATGTACTGGTACGGCGTCCTTGAGGCATCGCTGAAGGCAATCGTCCGAAAAGCCTATGACGGTAGTGGCTTCATCCTTCAGCGAGATATCTTCCGGCAGACTAGGACCGTCTTTGGAAGAACGACGAGCAGTCGGTAGTGCAGAAAGCCACAGGGAAGGGCTCATCCTGTTTCTTCTGGAATATGATGCTTTGCGACAGGAGATGCACGACGAGACGGTTGAGAGTGATTCGAAGAGCTGGGATTTCACAGGCGGCGAATGCGTCAAGAAGGACGTGGACGTGACTTTTGCCGGATGACCCTGAGAAAGCAATAAGTGGGAGGTGTTTCAGAACGAATCCAAGCACATGCCTGTTTTTCCGCTCCAAACAAACTGGTCACTTTCGTTTAGTAAGCGGAGGACATGAAGCTGGCGGACAGTGTTGAGTCTCGCCGGGGTGTTGAGCTTCGTCACCGACGCTTCTGCCCAGATCGGTAAAGTTCTGAACCAGCTTTCCGACGTCGAACCTGGTTTCAGCAACAAGCAGAGGCAAATAGGCATGGTACATCCACAATAACCGTTGCGCGCTCTCCGAGAGTAATGCAGCCTTGGTCGGCTGATGTTCGCCCTTTCCGCTCCCCTCTTTCTGAGCAGACGCAAACGCGACGATGACCTGAAACTCGGGAACCCGATGCCGAATCTCTCGCTCCAGATCCCGCCGGATC
This sequence comes from Mycena filopes, assembly GCA_029281495.1. NCBI lineage: Eukaryota > Fungi > Basidiomycota > Agaricomycetes > Agaricales > Mycenaceae > Mycena > Mycena filopes. The sequence continues at coordinate 1,568,849 of JARIHR010000011.1, read as the reverse complement.
CTTGGCCCATTGACCGTCGCCTGTATCTTCCTCCAGAGCCATTTCTACCGACCGGAATGCTTGCGAAACGCGACCGTATTTGGACAAGCACTTGCAGAGGGCTAGGGCGGTGCAGTGCTGGACCAGTCCGATTGGTTGGAGTAAACCCTTGGAAAGGTGCACTTTCGTATTCACGGAAGGCAGGAATATTTTCCAAGACTATCGAAAGCGGGGGTGGTGTTGGGTGATACAGTACACTAGAAGTCGGAGAGAAGGAATGACGCGGTCGGGATCGGGGAGGGAGAGAACGGTTCCAAAGAATGCGACTGTTGGCAATCCATTTGGACGACAGGCGGGGTTCTAGGGTAAGCCCTGCGGCCGACCAGAAACTAGGGGCCGAGATGAGCACTGAATGAGGACAATGGCGCGGTCGAGGGCTTACCCCGCTACCAGTTCTGGGCATGCGGCCATAATTTTAAGCGCAAGTTCCTGCTGGCGCAAGTCCTCGTTGACTTTCAACGTTTTCAAGATATTAGCTAGAATTTTGTTGTAGATCTTCCCTCCTCTCTCGCGAGACGGTATATCGTCGTCGGCGGGCACGCCGTCTGTCTCGGACTTGCGTGGATACCATCCTCGGTCCTTGAAGCAGATGCCGACCCCAGGACGGGTGCAAATTGCGAGCAGGAAGTGGTGCGCAAGATCTGCAGGCACATGCTCGGGGTCCTCATCTTCGGTATTGGCCCGGTCATAAATTTTGAGGAGCTTCAGGACAATTTCAGTTCACCCGCACATCGACGGGGTCAAAAACTCTACCTGCGCAACAGGTGATCTCGCTGAATAGCCCAATCTTGAGTGTCCGCTTGATTTTAGGGTCCAACCAGATCCCGGCCCAACAGATTTCGAGGACCTTTCGAATGACGACAAAAGGATCTTGGGCTATTCCGCGGAAGATGGAGAAGAAGGCGTCTCGGTGTTGTTCAAGGAACATTGTCTTCAACTGGGTAGAATTTTCTTGGTCTACAAAAGAGAGACAGAAAAGTATGTACAGCGTCCGGATATCTGGGATGACATGAGATGCGCTCAAATGAACGACGCGCAGAGGGCCCACCAGGCTTGGCCAATGGATCCGAAGATTCGCCCCCTTTAGATTTCCGTCGCATGTTTAACAATTTGGGCAAAGACTGGACGGGACATGAGTACAGAACAATCAAAAAGAAGTATTGGGACGCACTTTGGTCTCCCATGCGAACGACTCGAGGATTGATTTGCGCTCCTTGCCCCCCGCAAACGCCGACATGCTATTGAAGAGCTTCAATGTGACGAGCAAAAGCTCGGTGTGCGAGCCGCCGATATACGAGTTCAACTTTCTCATCCATGGCGGTGTGAGCAGCGTTCGCAGTATGGGGTGGCCGGCGGCGTGGAAGGTGTAATGGGAGGAGAGCAGCGCGAGAAGCGACGATGTGAGAGACAGTATGAGGACGATTACTGCCGGCTGCCGAGCGTTGGCTTTCTCCCATATTGCGAAGAGGTCGTGCGCCCCCGGGGCAGCGTCGAGCCATTTTTGAGCCAGAACCAAGCGCGGGTCCTGGGTTGAAATGGGATCCTCATTTGGCCAGACAGAGAATTGGTTTCTCAGCTCGGTAAGAGCTAGAGAAAAGAATGAGAGGAAACGCGGACGGAAAAGGAAAAGAGCGCGGGACCTTGAGTCAACTCTTCCGGGGTCTGAGAACGAAGGGCCGTTCTGATTTCATCGGGGGACGTGAATTTGGACCTGCCAGTCTTTTGGCGTTTTGCGGGAGGAGGAGCCATCAAGATAAATTCTTTATTTGGTGAGGATTGGCTGTGCACGGATTCGCGGTCACCTGCCTCAAGGCGGCGCGATATTGGCGCGATATTGGATTAGCCTCGCGAGGGCCCAGTGGGCTGGGTCGTTCTGGTGCTGTTTCGTCAGAGTTGTCCTCCGCGCGGCCTCCGCCCTTCGTGTGAAAACACGCGATGCTTCCATATGAAACATGCGGAGACGCACGATCGAAGGCAAGGCTTCTTTTGCTTATAAATATTTAGGCCCTCTCTCTTTCTTCTGCACCTCCATCCACCATGCCAGCCCACCGTGACCTCGTCGGAAAGCCCGCACCCAGCATCACCCTCCCCAACTTCGACGGCGAATCCTTCACCCTCAACCCAGCGGAGAAGGGACTCCCAATCGCCCTCTTCTTTTACCCCAAAGCCGGTCCGTTTCGCGAGTTGTTTGAGTGAAAGGAGCGTCAACTCATGAAAAAGAGCAGGCTCGTATGGATGCACGAAGGAGGCTTGCCAGTTCCGTGACGCCATCGCTGGTTTGTCTCCCACCCACGAATTCGAACGTGGAATTGACCCCCCCAACCAGAGAAAGACACCTACAAGGTGGGCAAGGTCGAGATCATCGGCATCAGCCCCGACCCTGTGGAGAAGCAAAAGGCATTCGTCGAGAAACATAAGCTCACCGTGTGTAGCTAACCTTTGTTCTTTGCCGAACCTTACCCCTGACCGAACATCAGTACCCTGTTCTAAGCGACACCAAAGGCGAGGCCGCAAAGGCGTATGGTGTCGGGAAAGGGCTGTTTGGACTGGCGGATGTCGCGCGCACGACAGTCATCATCGATGCCAAGGGGAATATCAGGCACGTCTCGCTCGAGTCTTGCATTCCCCCCTTCATGCCATATTTAAACATTTAAATAGAGACACAGTCGAGGGCACCCTCAACTACGGCGCACATTCCAAGTTTGTGACCAAGTGGCTCGAGAAGCTCGAGGCGGAGGACAAGGCGGCCAGCGAGCCTGCCGCCGCCGCCGAGCCAGTGGCTCAACCGGCGGAGGTGGCCGCTTGATGTTGAATGTGTTTTACCCAGTTGTATACCCGTCCACGCACTGCACGACCATCTACTCTGTTCAATATAAGCAATTAATTCACACTCCCACAATGTCGTCGTATCTTTTACATTCTGTCTCCCGCGCTGTCTGCAAACCACCTAGTCGTGTGCCGGCGAGCCACAACGACCCCACCACGAATCGTAGTGCGATCATAGGCAGGGTTCAGCACGGCCGATTGAATATCCTGCGTACCGTGTAAAAGAACAAAGTCGGCACGGTCGTTGGTTGAGATACGGAGTCCTTCAGCGACGTCTTTATCTGCCAAAGCGCGTTTGGACGTCAACGTGACGGATCGCTTGCACTTTAGGTCAGAGCGGACATTGATTCAGTGTGCGAATATACGTACCAACAGCGTGGTTATGTCCTTTGGCGTCGCGGATTGGAAAATCGCAACTCCGAGGGTACACAGCGAGAGCGGATCGAGGGATCCTTGCGGTGTAAACGCGTTCTGCGCATTGTTAATCGACATGGCCATCTCGATACCGTACTCATTCGCGATGTGTGGTATCCGAAGCGTGCTCCGTGGTGGGCCAAGCGGGGTACCAATATCTTTGCGCCCAAGCATGTACATATCGCTCTGGGGGAGTCCCACAAATATAATGGGAAGGTCTCCGATGGCGGCCACGAGATCGCGCCATTCGGTCGGAGTGAATAATTGCATGCGCGTTGCGTGTCCGATGGTAATATTCAATTCAGGAGACCACGCGAGTTTTCTGGCGGCCGAAATGACCTCGAGGATGAGAGGCTCAGAAGCGGGGTCCAGATTGTAGTCGAGATGAAAGTCGACATGATGCCCGTGTTCTTGAGCGAGTTTCAGTATGAGCGCAATGTTGGCTTTGGCCTGCTGTGTGGTCGATTCTACGTAGGGTGCGGAACCCACCACGCAGATGCCTGGCGTTTGCGCAGCCTGAAGGAGAAGATTGTAGTTGGGGCCGGGTTGGGTTGCTTCGGCGCCGTCGAAAAGAGGTTCTTGTGCAAAGGCTAGATTCGCTCTTTAGTCCGAAGGTATACGTGACAAACTGTGGTGAATTACCGGCCAGTTGGATGTCGCATGCATGACTGAAGGCTTTGGATAGCTCCAGACCGACCTCGACACACAGAAGCTGGACCGTCGTGTCTACTTCGACGTGTGCGCGCATGGAGGTGACTCCGCACTCGAGACTGTCACGGATAAGTTTCGAACCACGCTCATAGAGATCTTCACGGTCGAACGACGCCTTGGCTTGATTAGTGAGCTTGAGAGCTTCACCAAAATCACTGTACTGCAGTCTAGCGGTGGACCAATCGTTCGTGAGGAATGAAACGGACCCAGTAACAAGGTCGCATCGGTCGAGGATGAAACATTTGTCTAGATGGATATGGGAATGGCAGAGTCTGCTGAAGCGTGCAGTTATCGGCCCCAGAATACAGAAAGGACGCACGAAGGCAAAAGGAGACTGCCTTTGCCGTCGATTTCAGCCGGAGCAGGATCGTCGGGGTCGAAAGCATGTATGTGTTTTACGCGTCCTGCGGCGCATTGAATGGTCCAGAGGTCGGTGGATTGGGCGAGGCGGACATTCTTGACGATGAGGGACATTGCGCGGTGTGACGCGGTCACGACAGGTGCCTCTTGATCCCGTACCACCACCATGGTCGAGATTTCCCACGCTTTTGTGGGCAAGAGGGGAGTAGCGCACCAGTTGGCAGAAGCGCTCCTCTACACAATCGACAGCACCTCGTCGCCCCGCCGCCCTTCACACGAAGACCCGGCTACCCGTTGGTAGCCAAACCGTTCACCCGCAGCGTCATCCGCGAAGTCGAGGTGCATCCACCTCTCTTCGACGTCGAACACGCTACCGCTCGCTTTCTGCGACCGCCACAGTCCACAATCAACCAGATAGCCTTGTTCATCCCCACGACGTCCAGGACTGCCCACCACAGGCCCCCACTCGTCCTCGTCGCCCCCCGACATTCATTGTCACACGCCCCCGCGTATCACCTCGCTTGCTCGTCCGCGACGCAGGCCACCGTTCATCCATTTGGTTCGCCACCCCAGTCAACTGCGACCGCCCGTCCACACCCCTCCATTCCCCTTCACCCATCACCCGCATGGAACCGCGACGTACTGGCCCGGAGCCCTGCCCGAGATTTGAGGCGCGGCGGTAAGAGTCCGACCCGTTGTCAATAGGCCGCCCGGTACCCCGTTTCCGTGGCTCGCTGGCTGAGTCGAAGCGGGCAGGTGCAGGTGCGATACGGTGTCCCTCGCCACCGGCCGATCCTATGCCCCTTCCCTTTCTTTATGTCTCTTTATGTTACGAACGACCGCTACCGCCACCGGGTGCACTCATGCACCTACCATTCCGCGACCCCACTATAACGGACAACTATACATATACGACGACACACCCCCGCATATTCTCCTTACCTATCGGCTCGACTGCGCAGTTACTGTAGTAGTCGGCCACCGCGTCTTAGCACTAAGTGTTTGCTTGTAGCGGTATAGAAATGCAGATTCAAAAAAAAAAAAAAAAAAAAAAAAGACGCGGTCACGAGATGGTGACTAGCCGTGATCAGCCGCGCTCGGCATCACCCGGCATGTCCCTGCGGAACGAACATAATGACACTCCGGTAATGACTCCCGCAAGGATTGGCATCCGTCGGCTGAGCACTTGCGAGCACCGTTCCGACCAAGGTCCCGATTTCGACCGCAGGGCTATATGTATCTCGCATTATTATGAGGTTCCTCAAGCAGTTATGAGCTGCCCAGACTGCTTCAGAGGCTCCGTTCTCGAGGGGGAACCAACAGGCATAATGACTGACAAAGGCGACTACTTTGCCGCTGGTCCCACCGGCACATCCAAGCGCGCTGTGGTCCTCTTGACGGACATCTTTGGCCTCCCACTCAAAAACTCGAAGATCCTCGCAGACTCTTTCGCTGAACGTCTGGGGTGCGATGTCTGGGTCCCTGATCTGTTCAACGGCCGTCCACCTGTAGCCCCCGGGCAGTTGGAGAAGGTAGTCTTAGACCTCCTCAGTCATTTTTAATGTTACTTAGACATAATCCCTACCCAGGTAATGCCCCAAAAAGCAGGCGTAGAAATGACCGCTTGGAACTGGACGGTCGGGATTTGGAATTTACTGCCAAGCATCCCGGCCTTTATCAAAAATCGCCCGTCCGTAGGTTGACGCCCGCACTGTTTCCGTACGCTCCCTGGCGCCCTCCCCAATCTGTTGCTCACCCCGGCATTAGTTTGTCGAAAAGATCAAAGAGACCAAGAAGTACGAACAGATCGGCACGATTGGGTAGGTCTCAAGTCCGCATTTCACTCAGAATACTCGTATAACCTTTGCCTACTAGATATTGTTTCGGGGGCGGTATCGCATTGCGCGTAAGCGCCAAGACCGACATTTTCCAGAGCATCATCGTCGCACATCCTTCTCCTCCGAACGATGCTGACCTGAGGGCTATCAAGGTGCCTCCACTTCGCGTTCTTCTTTGTCTGTGTTCTAATTCTCTATCACAGGCTCCGACAGCATGGTCGTTCCCTGAGGGTGAGCTGCCTTGCTTATAGCTCTGATAATCCTTCAACACCCATGCTAGATGACACGAACATCTCGCATGCCCGGATGAAACAGATTGAGGACTTCTATGCGGGGCGGAAGGGCTCAGCCGATTTTGTCGAGTATGAGGTCAAGACTTTCAAGGGTGCGCGACTTCTGTTCTGATCGCTACTATGGCTTACAGCTTTCCTAGGCTGCGGTACTTTGTTTCATCCTTTCTCGTGAGATCTCAGGCTGATATTCCTTGACCAGCGCACGGCTTCGCCGCTCGCCCCAATCTCGCATACCCAGAGGTCAAAGAGGGCTTCGAGCAAGCATTCAAGCAAGCCGTTCACTGGTTCAACAAGACGATTCCAGCGTAGTTTTAAATTGTTACCCTGCATCGACCGCATACTTGTTTCTCCTTACCATCGCTTTTTGGACTTGGCACGCATTTGAATCAACCTGAGATTCCCAGAGTCTCCGTTATCCTTTTGAGGAAGCTGAGCTACCACCGCCGACCATTTTCGTTCACCTACTCGGCGGAGCAGTGCCAATTGAATGTTCCTCATTTGTAGCTAGTACTGTGAGAGTAACCATGGATCGGGAGGCTTGACATTGAGAGCGGTCGCGGTCCAACTGTCCATCCAAGGGTTGTCTGCACAAGTCAAGGTACTCAGAGAAGGGATGATTATCAGCTGGTAGGTAGAGAAGTACGCGTTCGTTCTATACGAAGGTCTCCAAATAAATTGATATGATATGAGCGGAGGAGGGCGGGTGCAGTCCCAGCGCGTCCGGAGAAGCAAGCGCAATAGTAGTAGTACTGAATCGGACGGCGATAGCGGGGCGGAAGGTGGGATGCCAACACGGCGCGGGATGTCGATGTAGAGCAACCGCTCTATCCTGATACATTCTTCTGGCCACTCATTATTTCTGGAACGGGGGGGAATCAGTATGTAAAGGCGGAGAGAGGAGAGTGGAGATATATACCAGGCGTTCATCTCGGCGAACCGCGCGCTAACGCGTTCCGAGTGCTTCATGAACTTTTCGGCGCAGTTGTTCACGCATTGTTCCTAGAGACAAGACCCGTGTCAACATGGACTAGACCTGGAGAAGAGCGAGAGCACGCCCGAGAACCTCCTTGGATGACAGGGACTTGCTGGTAAAGTCATTGCAGCAGGTGTTGAAGCATTTCTCGACGAGTCTGCCGTACATGGTGAGGAAGCCTTGGAACTGCGGGCTGAACTCAGACAGCACTGGATGGGTTGTGATACGGCGCTGTTACCTGGCGCTTCTCGACGAGCTTGTTGACATGGGCCTGTTCCGCGCTGGAGAGTCCGGTGAAGTCCATTTTTTTTTGGCCGAGAGAGAACAAGTCCAGGCTTGGTCAGCGGCTCCTATTTGATGGGATAATGCCCAAATTGGGACCGGCGGCCATTTCAAAATCGACTTAGACTGAACCACGTTCTTCACCGCGCATGTTTCCTTTCTGCCGTCTTCCCGTGTCGTCCGTTCACATCGGTCCTTATAAAAAACATGGCAGCATCAACAAGCCCGTGTACGTAGGATCTGTTTGCTTGCTATTTGCCGACAATTCGAGTCATTCTTAAATAACCTCTAACTTCCCACTTCTTCCTCCCAGCCCCCGACCTCAGCATGGCCATGTCTTTCAAGGGTACGGCGCTCGAAATTTATCAACCTCGGAGTAGTGCTGATCAACGTAGATGTACTCTCCCGTCTTGAGAACAGTCGCGTGAAATCTACACGGCCTCTCATTCCTCCGCAAATTCTGCAAGAGGACCTGCCGTTGTATGCTCTGCGTTCTTTCGCGACTACACGTGTATCGCCTAATTACCTGCCGCAGAACGCTGCTAGCCGCCCATACGGTGCTGCAGGGTCGTCTGGAAATCGAGAATATCCTGAAGGGAGACGATGATCGGCTTCTTGTCGTCGTTGGGTATGCACAAGTTGCCGCGCGCCAGAGCCATTTCGTTTGACCGGGCGAATTATATGCAGACCATGCTCGGTTCACGACGCGGGAGCCGCCCTCGAGTACGCCAAACTCTTGAAAGCGTACGCGGACACGGCCAAGGACGACCTGGTCATCGTTATGCGGGTCTACTTTGAGAAACCCAGAACCACCATTGGTTGGAAGGGCTTAATAAACGATCCGTCCATGAACGGCTCCTTCAAGATAAACCAGGGCCTGCGCATTGCGCGCACGTTGCTCCTGGATATCGCCAAGATGGGACTGCCCGCCGGGTGCGAGTTCCTTGACACCATCAGCCCGCAGTACACGGCCGATCTGGTGGCCTGGGGCGCGATTGGCGCCCGGACGACCGAGTCGCAGGTGCACCGCGAGCTGACCTCCGCGCTGTCCATGCCAACGGGGTTCAAAAATTCGACCGACGGCAGCGTTGGGATCGCGATCGACGCGTGCCGCGCTGCTAGGACCGGGCATGTCTTCCTTAGTGTAGGCAAGGAAGGCCTGAGCTCGATCATCGAGACGGAGGTTAATCTTTCTTTCTTTGCCGTGTCCGTTTGGCCGTACGCTAACTCGTCGGGCAGGGCAATCCTTACGTTCATATTATCCTGCGTGGAGGAGTCTCTGGCCCCAATTACACCGCCGACTTTGTTCGCGATGCCGGAGCCAAGCTCAACAAAGCCGGCGTCGTGGCGAAGATTATGGTTTGTGTTTTCTTCCAAGTTGACAGTGTACTTGGACTGAAAACGGACCCTCCTGCAGATCGACTGCAGCCACGGAAACAGCTCCAAGCAGCACGAAAAGCAAAAAGAGGTGGCGGAAGATATTGTAATGCTCGATTCTGCGTCGATCGCGCCTTTTCTGATCCATGTTTCTTTCTGCAGGCAAGACAGCTCGAGTCCGAGGACACGAGCCAGCTCATCATGGGCGTCATGATAGAGTCGAACCTGGTCGCGGGACGGCAAGATATTCCCATTTCTGGGCACGCGAGCTTGAAGTACGGGCAGTCGGTGACGGATGCCTGTATCTCATGGGAGACGACGATTCCGGCACTGGAGCGGTTGCGGGAGGGGGTCCGAGGGCGCAGGGCATTGGCGAAAAAGGCCGCATCGAGCTAGGACCTTACATCATGTATACTTTGTCGACGGTAATATTCTGTCCGAGTCCGTGTCCGCCGTCCGTCATAAATCGGATGAATGAGCGGCAGCGTCGGGTACGAGTGGGTGTTACGTGGATCAGTTGACAGTACTGGTCACCCCGAGTCGGACGGCCAATTGCGGAGAGCACAGGGGTCACGCTTATATATAACGACTGCTTTATGCAGCAGCGAGTGCATATATCCCGCTATTATGGCCATGCCAGACACCCCATCGCGCTCAGACACGTCCAGCGACGAAGACAGCCTCAACTCGGACCCTCTTCCGTCTGCTGATAACTTTTATTCCGAAGCCGCCGCTTTTGAGCAGGTATGCGAGTCTAGACATAGCCTTTTCTGTTCTTGAATCTATCCCCCCGCCACCAAGGTCCTTGCCACCAATGGCTGTTTAGACCGAGAGACTCGGCAGGATGGCACAAATGGTTATGCCGAGCTGGTAGCAAAGGATCTTAGTCCCGAAGAGCAGGGCATCGCCTGTCGCGCCGCCAGGCTTCGCGCAACCGGCTCATTTCCGTCGTGGACCCCTTCTCCGACAAGCACCATCGTGGAGGAACCAGAGTCGTACCTCGACGACGAAGAAGACGCCAGTCTCGATGGCTCCGATGACTCCTCGCTGTGCGATATCCCGCCACCCGTCCTGAAGCGCTCGGGAACTCAAGCAGGACGCCTGGAAGCTCGAGCCAGAGGAGATTGTGCGGCTTCTTGTCAATGAGTTCGGTCCCCTTGCGATTGACGGTGAACAAGAACAACTCTTGCTCGAGACCGACGGTGGGATGGTCAAGGAAGTCACCATAGTCGGTGTAATCCACCTGACGACCCATCGCCTCGCCTTTCATGCTTCCTTAATGGCGGCGCGGCCTGACGCGCAGCAAGGCGTGATCAAGGCCGGTTCGGTGCTGATCCATCGCAAAGGCTGGCGCTCCAAGCGGCGTCTGTGGATGGAACTCTCCCATGACATGATGTGCACCTACAGCTCGAGCAGCCAAAGCGATAAAATTCGGCCCATAAAAACCGTGTTATGTATGTTCAACTCCGACGCTCTTCTCCTCCTAAACTCATTCTCGAGTTACAGTGTCGGCCATCAAGAAAGTTGTGCCTGTGGATCCCAAGCGACCGACATACGTCCGTCTTGTCTTCGAGAAATTAGGGAAAGACGACCACTCTGGTATCGCAGAATTTGATACAGAGGAATCCGCTCAAGCTTGGAGGAAAGAGTTCTCTGGTCAGTCCTTCGTTCTTCCTCTTTTGCTCTACTTATCTCTATCTGGTTTAGCTGCTATCTTCCTCTATCGTCATCGCCGGCGTCAAGCGCTGGATGGGTCAGATGCTGAGGAGAAGTGCTGGTGTCCGTTCGTCTACTTTCTTCTGTCTACTGCCTACCCAAATAACGATTTGGAAAGGCTTCAGCTGCCCTCTCGCACGCATAGAATCGGTTGCATTCCACGATTCTGCATTCCCGGGTTCGCGACTCTGCTCATTAATGGCGAAAAGGGGATGCCTCCGAGATCCATCAAGATGGGCACCATTTACTCTCTTCCTGCCTGGGAAAAGTTCCCCGACTTTCTTGCGAACTACAAAAGACGGCGCACATTCCATCCTTCTGATCTTGACGACATGCCAATATTCGTGGACATGGGTCCCATCACATTTGTAGACGCCCAATCCGATGTTGAAGCTGCCGACTTGAAAGAGCAGGCGGTACGATACGCGTTGGCTTTGGGAGCTGAGCCAGAGCTATGGAGTTTGTTTCCACTATTTTCAACTCACTCCGCGACTCTGACGTTATTCACAGTGGCCAGGGCCAGGGTGCATAGAACTATTGCCTCGACCGGATACTTCGTCATTACTACCCACTACGTCTCCTTCTGGAGCAGGTTTTTCACGCAAGCCGATCTCAAATACCGCATCCCCTTCTCTAGCATCCGCGGCACGAAACCCTTCAGCCTGATTAACAACTGCGCATATGGGCTCGATCTTCAGATTGAAGGGCATCCCGACCTGAGGTTCCAATTCAGAACTGAGGAGCTGCGTGCCGAAGCAATAACGCGTATCGCCGCCGGGCGGGTGCAAGCGCAGGAGCCTCCTCGTACACCGACAACTTTGGCTCCCACCTCCGATAATGGCTCCAACTTCTCTGTACGTCCTTTAACTCGGTCGGCGACGGGGGTCTTTGCACCGCATTCGAGGACTCTTGCAGCAGCGAAAGAAGGGGGGGCGGTCTCGATTGAAGATCCGGGCCGGTCTCCCCCGAGCGATCAATATCCCGACAGACCTTCTCGTCAAACAGCAGCCCAAACACTTTGTGTGTCTGACTATTGGCTCGCGTGGCGATGTGCAGCCGTATATCGCGCTCGGGCTCGGGCTGATGAAGGAGGGGCATACCGTCACGATCGTTACGCACGAAGAATACAAGCCGTGGGTCGAAAGCTTTGGGATCAAGCACAAGCAAGCTGGCGGCGACCCTGGCGCTTTGATGAAGCTGAGGTGCGTGCCACTTTTTTTTTTCCATTCGGGACTGGTGAACTAACGCGCTGTGTTACTAGTGTGGAGAACAAGGTGTGTTTGGCTCTTCAGCTGATTCATATGGTGCTCTAACCATTGACAGATGTTCTCGCCCGAGTTCTTCAAAGAAAGCATTCAGAACGTGAGTTTCTCGGAGCGGCGTGTTCTTTGTTGTTTGTTAACTGGTATCGGCTAAGTTTCGCCCCTGGCTTGACCAACGTACGCAGGATTCTCCATCCTAATGCTCATCTCACCATCTTCGCAGTGCTACTTGACTCCTGGGAGTCGTGCCAAGGCGCCGACATCCTTCTCGAGTCGCCATCGGCCATGAGTGGAGTTCACATCGCAGAAGCTCTCAGTATGTCTGCCTATCGGGTCGGAAGAAGTGTCCTGATTTCGTGCAGACATCCCTTATTTTCGCACATTCACTATGCCTTGGACGAAGTGAGCCTACTCGCTCGGTGTCTCGCAGGCAACTAAAGGTTTTGTTAGAACCGGCGAATTTCCCCATGCGTTCCTGAGTCCACCCGTCGACTCTCCGACTTTCAATGCTGCATCGTGAGTAGGCTCCGTCCGCTCTTGCAATCTAATTCGATACTAAATACGACGCCTTCAGCTATGTCTTGTTTAGCAACGTTATGTGGGCCGCCACCTCGGGGCAGATCAATCGGTGGAGACGCAACACCCTCAAGATTGGCAACACGGACATGGGCCACCTCGCGCAATCGAAGATTCCTTTCATATACAACTTCTCTCAGGCAGTCGTGCCCAAGCCTCTCGACTGGAGCGATGCTACTAATATCTCAGGATATTGGTTCCTGGACAACCCCGAGGGCCTCAATTGGACGCCGCCGCCTGATCTTGTGGAGTGGATGGCCAAGGCGCGGAAGGATGGAAAGGCGATCGTCTACATTGGCTTCGGGTCAATTACAGTCCCGCATCCCAACAGGGTCACCGCCCGCATTGTTAAAGCTGTTTTGAGGGGTGAGCTCTCTCTACGCACCTCGGAATTATTGAAGCTAATCACCGTATGCGTCAGCCGATGTGAGAGCCATCATCTCGAAGGGATGGTCGGCGCGTATGAGCAGCGCCAATGACAAGGATCCCGAGGTCGTGATTCCGCCCGAGTGCTACCAGCTCGACAAAGTTCCCCACGACTGGCTGTTCCCGCAAATTGATGCTGCTGTGCATCACGGTGGTGCCGGAACGACAGGCGCCAGTTTGCGCGCTGGGATCCCGACCCTGATCAAGCCTTGGTTTGGAGACCAGTTTTTCTGGGCCAGGTAAGTTGCTCCGCTGCACCGTATCGACGCATCTAATGCATCTCCCCCAGCCGTGTACACAAGCTCGGGGTACGTCGTCTGCGAAACAGACCCATCTAGTTCTGACCCTTTTCTTCAGGCTGGTTTGAGGGTCCCCAGTCTACACGCGCATGACTTTTCGGAGGCCCTTATCAAAGCCACGACAAGTCGGTACGTTTTGGTCTCCAGCTCCTCCCCGTTGCGATCCTGACCTCTGAATAGTGTAATGAAGGAGAAGGCTGCGGCTGTTGGCGAGAAGATCAGAGCTGTAGGTCATCTTTTTAACGTTTGAGGCGTTTTCACTGAACGGCTTTCTCTACAGGAGGACGGCGTCCACACTGCGATTCACACCATCTACACGTACTTGGACCATGCGTCGTCCTACATTGAGAAGATACGACACTCTCACTAGATGATAGATCCTCCACCAAACGTCCTACGAGGCTAATAATTGTATTTTCCCTTGTTGTTGTAGTTCTCTCTTCTACTTTACAGCCAAAGCGTAACCTACATAGCCATATAATGAAAGATTACAACCCCACTCCATAAATATTGTGGGACCGCACATTTGATGGGCTGATGCGAAGCCGTACAGCCACATCAAACGCCGTCCACTTCAAAACTTGGTCTTGACCTTCACCTCTACCTGATAAAGGATGAATTACAACTTGGCTTTAACAACGATAGCGCTCAAATCCGATATAACGTCCTCGACACCCTTTTCTAGCGTGCGCAGCAAGTCTTCGCAGGTAGGAATATCCGTAATGAGGCCTTGTGCAATCTGTACAAAGCGTCGATAAACGCCTAAAAAAATCAGGCAACGAAAACTTACACCGGCGCTCCAGATACCATAATCGGGGTCCCCGGTCTCGTATACCATACGGCCGCGTTGGCCACTCACGAGGTCGCGAAGATCCTCAAACTTGGCGCCGCCGCGGCGCTCGATCGCCACGACTTCCATCGAGACCTTGTTCTTGAATACGCGTGCAGTGTTCTTTCAGACCGCAAAAAATGACGAACGGTCAACAGGAGTTCACTATACCACAGTTTCCTGGCAGAACGTTATAACCTACATGGAGGGTGCGAAATATATGCACGGTATCGTTTTCCGAAGACGCGACGATTTTCTCTTTGATGTTTTGATGAATCGGACTGGGAGGGCCGGTGATGAGGAAAGAGGAGAACGATTTGGACGGAGACTTTTACCTCTCAACGGTGCACATGAATCTTGTTCCTGTCAAGGGGTAGGCGATAGCGAAGGAAGAGATTGAAGAGCGTACCCATGTTGACACCCTGTGAATGGATTTAGGGATTTTTTTTAGTAATATAATTTGGAGACATACCGCAGCGCCTAGCGCCAACGAGGCGGCAATACCTTGTAACGGATCAGTCAGACGGAGACCTAGACATGGGAAGCGACTGGTAGGTACCGCGAGCGTCTGCTATTCCACCGGAAGCAAGATATGGGATTTTGAGCTCCTTTGCAGCGCGTGCGAGGAGTACGATGCCCCCTATGTCCTCTTCACCAGGGTGGCCAGCACCTGGAAAGAACACAATTATTTTGAATAACAGAGGCGCAAAGCAAATGACCCACACTCGAATCCATCAATGCTCAAGACATCCACCCCAAGCTTGACCGCACTCTTCGCATGCCGAATGGTCGTGCATTTGTGTATCACGATACATCCGTTGGACTTGAAATACCGGATGAGGTCGCCCGCTGCAAGTTCAACAAAAGTCAATCGCGCAACCGACTTGCGCAAGTGTGGGACGCACGACTATTGCCGGCCGTCTCAAAGATAGTCACGCCCTCCTCGACGGCGGCGCGCGCATAACCTGCGTAGTCTGGAGGGTTGATACTGGGCAACAGGGTGATGTTAACGCCAAACGGCTTGGAGGTCATCGCCCGTGTTTCCTTGATGGCGGTCCGCAGGGCGGAGGGGTTGGGCTGCGTGAGGGCAGTTATAATTCCTGTGAGTCCTCCGTCAACCTATCCACTGCGGTTTGGTTCGAGGCAGCGCACCCAAGCCTCCGGCATTCGATACGGCTGCGACGAGTTTGGGGACGCCAACCCATTGCATGCCCCCTTAGTTGGCAATTAGAATACCGCGCCTGGAACCGCGTATTTGGGATGATACCTTGAACAATAGGGCTAAAGGTGCATGGGTTAAGTATAGTGGTAATTCCCAACGGCTGGGGAGTACGCACACACGGATATTGAGAAGCTTTGTTAAGGGGGTGACGATGGGCATGACTGGTTCGAGTAGAGCACGAAGGTGAACACCGTTTGACCGCTTATTCGGTATGGTGGACCGAGCGCTGATTGAATGTGATTGTTCGCGACCACATGACTAGAAACTGAACGGTCCGTGCAGCGCGTCGCGTCGCGACTCGTAAGGCTCTAAGAAAAATATATTACAGTACTATGAACAACGTGTAGTATTTTGAGATTAAATAAAAATGCGCAGTCGGCCAGAAACGTTACAGTGGTAGGATGCATACAAATTGCCGCGCGGACACATTTTGAGTGAGGGTTCAAAGCAGTTGGATGGATCGACGGTGCGGGGTGGGGGAGAGGGGGATGTGCAGGAAAGTCCGATGCAGGGAGTAGTACGTGAATAGTAAGAAGGAAAGTGATGGTACAAAGCGGTCAGACGGGAGTATGGGTTTTACGGCGGCGTGTTTTGGATCGATTTGAGCTCGGCGACGAGGCGCTGGAAACAGATAGTGAGTGAGCAAGGGATAGGAAAGGGGGGGAACGACAACAAACGCACCTCGGCCTCTCTCAAGAGAACTTCAGGACTCGCGTCCGTATCCGGCGCCTGCCCAAGGTTGATCCCGTACTTCAACAGCTGACACATGTAATAAGGCGTAATGATCGTCTCGTTCTCAGCAAGCAGATCCTTCGCCGCTGGGGGGGCCGCCGCTGTGAAGAAGAAAAAAGGTCAGAACACGAAAATGAGACCTAGAGACGCGGACGAACGCTCTTTCATGTCCAGCCAATCCTGCTCCAACAGCTCAAGGATCAACGAGCGGTCTCTTGGATTCCGCCGCAAGCAGCTCTGAATACTCGCGACCACATCCAGCCGCACGCGTCGCTTCATATGGTCTAGCTTCTTCGGCGGCGTCATCGGCGCCGGACTCGCTGACGACCCCTGCTTCGCCTGCGACGTCGGTACCATCGGCGACGCGAATTCCGGGTACTCGATTTCGTATTCGATGTCCGGAATAGCCTTCATCTTCTGGTACACAGAAAGGTGTTGGAACGGGGGGTGCCCGTAGACCATCTGGTACAAGATGCATCCGAGGGACCACACGTCGCTCGCGCGCCCGACCTTGAGGCGCCGCATCCCGTCAGGAAGCTCAATCGCCTCGGGGCTCATGTAGTTTACACTGCCGACCTAAGTAAGACGGAAAAATCAACACCCTGCCAAACAAGAAAAAAAGGAAATGCGAACCTGGTGGTCCCGCTGAATATTCGTAGTATCATTGGCAATCGCATTCGCGATCCCAAAATCAATCAGCTTGAGCTGCCCACGAACTATCACAAAATTCGCCGGCTTCAAGTCCGAATGCACGATCTTCTCCTCGTGGATGACGTGCACCGCCTGCAGCATCTGGTAGGAGAAAACACCCAATTAGCCTCTCTCTGCGCGCTAATAATCAGGTTCGAAACCCACCTGCTGCCAATAATACGCGACCCAAACCATATTCAGCGGCTCCCGCACCTGCTCACTAATCAACCGCGCCAGGTCAATCTCCCCACACTCCATAACCAGAAACAAATGCCCCTTGCTCCCTCCGGGCCCAGCTTTGACCTCAGAGTCAATCAGTCGTATAATACGGCTGTTGCCCTCCAACCGCTTCAGCAAAGCGATCTCGTTCATGTACCCGTTCATCGTCTCTGCGTCAGTCTTGTCGAGCGATACGCGCTTGATGGCGTAGAGTTCGTTTGCACCGTTAAGCACCCGGAAGACGCGCGAGGAGCCGCCCTTGCCGATCATGTCCAGACGAGCGTAAGGCTTCCGGTTGATCTGAAGTTGGTTAGCATCGCCTGCGTACATTACAGGCAAAACGGTGCTCACCACAAAGGTTCGCGTTGCTTGCGACTGTTGTTGTTGTTGCTGCTGTTGTTGTTGCTGCTGCTGCTGCTGTTGCTGAAGGTGAAGCGACTGCGACTGTTGTACAGCCTGTGCCTGGGGCCGCGCTCGCTCCCGCATCGCCTCTCTCTGCAACTCCTTCTGCTGCCCCTCCCACTCCGCACTTTCCCTCTCCCGCTCCCGTTCTCCGTTCCACGTCCTGCCCAGCGCACTCGTTGGACCTGTCGGCGCAAGCATCCCGCTCGTCGTCGGCTGCTCCGGGGCCGTCCCGCTCCGCCTGTGCTTCGCGGAGACGGACCCAGGACCCACAGACGACGCGGCTGGGGTTTGCAGGCCCCGCGCCGACGGGGACAGACGCGCCGCAGGGGGGTTCGGCGCAGACGGTGACCCACTCAACCCAGCCAGCGGCGGATGTGGCACGGAGCGCAACGTATCGGAATCACGACGCTTGTGTGTGTATGCAGGCCGCTGCCCATACGACTGCTGCGGGTTGTGCGTGGGGGATGGCGATTGCCGCTGTTGGTGAAAGTGCACCTGCAGCTGGGAGTGCTGCAGCTCGTCGGCGTGGGCTTGGGCTTGAAGTTGGGCGCGACCTGGAAAGAATTAGAAATGTGTGTATCCCGCAGGGACGGACTTACGTTCAGCATCGTCAGCTTCTCGACGGTACTCTGATACAAACGTGAGCGTAGAATAAATGGGCAAAAAAGGCTGCGTACTTTTCTGAATCACCAGCGCGTCTACATGATGTCTGTCCCGCTCATCCATCATGACCCTTCGCGGACCATCGTTACTGGCGCCATCGGTTGTAGAAAAGCCGAGGCTGGTGGTTGGCCGTGAGTTAAGTTGAGACGGGTTGTTGGAGCTTTGATAATACCCATGCTCGTCTTCGTTGGCTGTAAAGACGGTGTTTGTGAAAGGTAATATTACGGGTTGAGTTAAGCTCACCTAGCGCATCGCTGAGACTAGCTGAACGCCGGGGTCGCGTGTTTCCTGACTGACCAAGGGCACCCGAGCCGGGAGTGCGCGATCGGCCAGCGGAAGAGGGATCGGGCGCAGCAGACTCGTAAGCAGACTGAGCTTCGTCGTCTGGAAGAGAGAATATCAGAATGGACGAGTGGTAACGGCAATACAGACGTACCCAAATCAGTTTCCTCCCCAGCATTGATCGTTTCAACCTTGCCAAACGACACGGATGTCGAGCGGGAAGCACCGAGGCGCTGCGATGGCCTTTGAGTCTGGCTTTGTGAGCGCTGCACGCCGGCGGATTGAGACCGGCCAGCGGACGCAGAGTACCCATCTACGCGAGTGCGCATGGGCATCACCAAACGCGTCGGGCCCTGTGGCTTTGTGCTCGGTGGCCCAGGCGTGGATGAGGTCGCCACGAAAGGAAAGTCGTCTTGATGGTGGTCGGTGGGGAGGGGGAAATGATAATGGGCGCCCACCGGTGCCACCGCCAAGATTCTCTTTCTCCTCCTGCTGGTCGTCGAGCGCGACGACGCGACCAGAGGCCAGGAGGCGGGGGTCCTGGTTCCCTTCCCTGTCTTCCGCAGCAACGCGGCGGCCCAGGGGACGCATTGCGCGGAATGAAGACGCGTGACCGGGAGTCGATGCGGGGACGGAGGCGACGCGCTGAAAGGACCGGCCTTGGGAGACGGACTGGGAAGGGGGTTGTTGTGCCAGGGCGACATTTGGGGCGCTGTAGCTCTCGCTCCGGGAGAGACTGGAGCGTCTAGCGTGTGCTGGTGGCAGGGGGAGTGCATGGAGTGGTGAGGGTGGCTTGAGGAGATCTGGCTGATTGGCAAGAAAGGAGCGGTCCTCTGAGGTGACTGGGCTGGATGAGTCGCGATGACTCTTTGAGGGACCCTTTGAGGTGCGAATTATGTTGCCATTGTCGAAGATGTAGTCGAAGGAGAGGTCCTCGATGAACTCCGAGTCGTCAGAGGCGGGGGATGGAGCGGCGGGCGGTGGCGAGGGGGCTGGGGTAACGGGGGAGGAGTCCATTTACAGAGTTAACACGATAGCACAGACGAGTCTGAGAAGAAGACAGCAAGAGACAGCGAGCAACACGAGGCGTGAAATACCGAAGTTCGAGTTCGGGTAGAAAACACGAACAATCAACGCGAGCCACGTGACCCTGCCGACATTTCCCACGGTAATGTATTTTGAAATACTTGTGAAATACACGAAATATTCATCGCCAAAGCAGCGTCTTCCAATTCACGGTGGTGTAAAAATCAAACGGCGGAGAGCGCAAGGAAGCTGCCGCTTCAAAGCCTCCTCTCTCGGTCGCGACATGAACCGATATTCTCTGTCACGCAAAGCAGCGTTTGGTCTGGACGAAGAGTCTGAAGACTCAAGACCCGTAATAGAGAACGCCCGCACAGACTATCTGCGCGGAGAGGAAAGTCAACGCACAGCTGGGGGTTGACGTGGGCGGGGATTGAGTAGATGTCTGGAGCGCCCGGGCCCAGGCTATCGTGGCCTCGGCCATTTGGGAGTCGAGGTTTACTCGCAAACGAAGAAGAGAGTTGCATGGGACCTCGTCTGCTTGAGCACCAGTGAGGCCGTCAACTGTACATCTCCTGTGCACTCAGGCGCACAAACACCAGCGCCGCCGGGGCCAGTTGGTGCGAACAGCGTGGACTAACGAGAGAGTCGCAGTGGGTCGGTCGTGATTCAATTCAAGGCAGATCCATTGGGTTCTTCGGGCGCTCTACAATATTAACGATGCAATGTAATCATGCGTCTTTCGGGGCAGGTTTTCCCTGTGGAATTTTCCGTGTCAGTAGATTTCCCCGAGAAAGCATCGAAAGCACGCACGTAGCCAGTAACGAGACACCCGATCCCGTACATGGTCGACATCATTCCCATGCTGAAAAGCACACCATACACCGCTGTCGGGCGCCGAGGTAAGGAAGGACCCTCAGATTGATACAATGTGACGCACCAAGAGTCTGCTTCGCGCCGGCTGGGCGCAGGATAGATTGGCCTGGGGTCGGCCTGCAGAGAGTCAGCAGAAGGATTGGCAGGAGGTGCTAGTAGCTGTGACCTGGTATTGCTTTTGGAGTTCAAGGACCCTGTTTGGTCCTGGTATCGAGGTCGTCAGCAAGGGATATGTGGTTCGAGAGCAGTGGAACAGACTGTTGTAGATGAAGTCGAGGAGAGCCATCGCGTTCGACCTGCAAGATTAGAACACTAAATGAGGTGCAGCGGAGACGGAACGGCGAGGAATTGGACGGACGTCGAGGCGGTACGGAGAGAGCACACTGGAATGATCCGCTCATTCCCGATGGAGACAAACACAAACTTTGATCGACGCTTCCCACGGTTCATTTTGATTCCAACGAATGCGTTTTACAGTGGCTACGCTATACCAGAGCGAGCCAGAAAGAATATTGGTTAGTACAAGTCTAGGTTTAGTTTTTGGGATGCAACAAGTGCTTGTAGCTTATAAGAGTTTGGATTCCGTCTTTGTGTGACTGTGTCGGAGAATTCCTGGAAGACCCTTCCTTCCCTCTGCATTCAACGTCTTTTATACTGTGTTGACCGGCATAAACCGGTGCACAATACCCACAATGCGCGCTCAGCCGTGTCTGGAGAGCGGACCCTGCTTCGGAAAGAAATGAACTTCCTTGGCGGTGATGAAGCGCAAAAAGTGCAGGCGAGTGTCAATGTGCGTCAAAAGGACGCGGCTGTGAGGTTGTTTGAAGTCGGAGTAATCTAAGCCAACTTTAGTGCCGTGGTAGGTCATCATCAGCAGCAGAGCAGAGCACAGTAGAAAGCCTAAAAGGACAGGCCAGTATGGAGGACTAAAAAAGGACTTGTCTAAGTTTTCCGAGGATTCCGATGGCCGAAGGGATCTCGGTATCTGAGTCCACAGCAAGGCCACAAACAAATCGTCAATTGAACATGCCCGATGTCGGCGAACGGAATTTGGCTGCTGCCGAAGCTAATGCCGGCCAAATACTGCTCGGCAGATGTTACGGAACAACGAGTGGGGACGGCATGTTGAAAGCGAGAACCGGCGCTGTGCAAGCAAAGAGTGAAGGCGCTGCCAGCTCGATGAGAGATACAAGAATTCACCTAGCGAGCAAGAATAATCGAAAGTCCAAACCTGGGACATCGTCGACCACCGGTTGTGTCGCATCAACTTGCTGGGACTGCCAGCACGCAAGAACCTAAACATGGCCACTGGAGCTCGGATTCCGCACGTAGGGCGGTACTTGTGGACATGTAGCCGCATGGCCCCGCTTGTACTGTGGTTCAAAATTGAGCCAAGTGTCAGAGCTGCTTCAATGTAACGCTGTACCCCCGAGCAAGCACCAGACTCCAAGAGGACAAATTCGCAACGGCAGGGACGTTGAAGCACCACCATTACTTGCCTTCTTGCCTCAATAGCGTCTGTAGCGAGAACGCTGAACGGCGCGAATGTGGGAGACGGCATGACCGCGGATGAGGGTCCCAATTCGGCGGGTTCATGTCGATCACTGATTCCACTTTTTTAGAAATATGGCGCCGTTCTTCTGAGCTTGTTGGCAGTTGCGCTTGCGCCGTTCCCTCTCCCGCGCAGCTCTGGCACACCTGGTCTGCGAGGAACGCGCTGCTGCTCTCAACGACCTCCTGCTTCACGCCTGCATTACGATCCCCTGCCCCTGAAGTAGTACCTGAACACTCAGCGCGTTTCTTCTGGCACTGAACAGCGATGGTGAAGCCTCACCACCGTCCCTTGGCCGCCTACCGCATCCTTTCCTACATCTGCATCGGCCTCCTCTTCACCGCCTTCCTGCTCTCCCTGCTCGTCGGATTGTCGCTTCCTATCATTAAACCAATATACCTCCTGCGATTCTATTCCACACGGACTGGGTGCGTCGTCGTGAATTCTAGCGTTTTCTGAGAATACGTCGCCCACACACACACCTCTGCTTTACTTACAGCCAACCCACGACGTCGGTTGCTACAGAGCTCAGATTCGGCGTTTGGGGCGTATGTGCGAGCAGGTTCGTGTCCTCCCTGGGTTGATACAGCTGCTGTCTGTACTCATTCGTGATTAATCACATTTAGTGCTTTGGATGATGTGCGTGTTCCTCAACCACCGGACCTTTTCTTTCTCTTGGCTAACGAGCTCATCAGCCAACATTCTTCACCAATAATGTGCGTTCCTTGTCCAGTTTTCATCGCCGCCGCCAGCTAACGCTAACCTCGCGTCAAAGGGAGAGTGCTACGGCCCCCGACTGGGATACGTCGTCCCGGACTCGATCATCGCCCTCACCGGCCTTTCCGCGAGCCTGGTAGACGACGTCCTCCAGGGGCTCCTCCTCATCCTCGTCCTCCACCCCATCGCCGCCGGCCTCTCCCTCGCCACATTAGTATGCTCCCTCTTCCTCGCCTCCCACAAACTCTCCATCCTCGCCCTCGTGCTATCCATAATCACCGCCCTCGTCAGCACCATCGTATTCGCCATCGACATCGCTTTGGTCCTCGTCGCCAAGGGCCAGGTTACTCAGCTCGCGGAGCTGCAGTTTGCGATTCAGTGGGGCAATGCGCCGTGGATGGGCCTGGCTGCTGTCGTGTTAACATGGCTCGCTGTCATCGCACTATCTGCGCGCGCTTGCTATTGTTTTGGCGTAAGAAGCGAGTCAAAGTCTCCCTTTTCTCGTCAATGACAATTCTAATGATGTCCTTAGAGCATGGAAGGTTTTGAGACAGCTTTGAATAGTTGATGTTAGCTTGGACGTGAATGTATAATTCCGTCAACCCTTGTCCCACGGAAGAAGCCGCCTTTAAACAAAGGTTTGAACACGACGAGACGGACTGATTACATTCGCAAGAGAGAGCAAGATACAATATGACGCAAACTTCACAGTCCAAAACTGCCAATCCCATTAACGCTTCGAGCGCTGACTTTTCACAGATACTGAAAATAGACTAGCGGAAGAAAGTACCTCGTCCTCTCGTCCGACTCGTGAAGCCGCCGCACCAAGTCATACGAGCTGTCTGTATACATATGTGCTGACGTCGGCGCGTGTTCAGGACCGCCCGCGCCTAGCTGTCGCAGAACAACCCGCAGTGTACATACCTCTCCTTCTGCAAACATGAATTCGCCGGCGCCGATACATGATCCATGTTCCCGGAATATTCCCTCGGGCTGTAGGATGCCCCGCTCAAGCGTCAAGTCCATATATGTCTCCTGCATTTCACCTCACGCAACCGCAGTTAATTTACTGGCCGTGAAGATTTCTAGCGCCGTGTCGTGCATCCCAACTCATTCATTGACATTATTACAAGACACCTGGCTATATTCAGTCCGCCTCGTCTGTTCACCTTCTGACCCGACACGACCACGGCTGGTGTACGGATCTCAAACGGCGGAAACCGTGTCTCCTCCTCATTGCAAACAATCCTTCTCACCACAAAGCGCTATAATTCGTTTTTGAAGCCCGCTAATATTGTAACCGGCGCACACATATATCGGCTACTCGAGACGAGGCACTCCTCTCCGCCTTGCTACTTGAATTTTCAGCGTGTTTTTTTGTTCATCTTGCCAGAGACGTTTTGGCGGACAGATGATCCTCCTATGTCAAAATGTTCCCTTCGTCCCCGCTTGCTCGCAGATCCCCGTGCTCGGAAGATCCAATGCAGATCCTCAGGAGGCGGTCGCCATGCTGGCATGCTCGTTATTTTTCCGCGCGTCCAGTGTAGAGAAATATAATTGCACATTTTTATACAGCGTCGAACACAACGCATAAAGTTATAGAGCAACAAACAAACAGAAAGGCAAGTGAGTAAGTTAAATCAGTAAAATTCCTCCCTCCATCCAAATCCGCCTCCGAGATAGACATGTAGATATCGTGTAGATGTGCGCCTGTGCGCACCTACTTGGCATACGAATCATAGCCAACCTCGCGATCGATCGTAACCTTGACGCCAATATTCGGAGGCGTCGCAGTGCGCTCGTCGATGGGAAAGCCCTTGTCGTCCCCGTTTGACGCGGCCTTGGAGTCGACCTCGCCCCACGCGGCCTCGGGCTTGGAACGCATGTCGTCGAGGGTGTAGGTGTGCGGGGTGCTCGTGGTCGGGACACCCGAGCGCGTCGAGATGACGTGCGTCGCGCGGGAAGAGTTGGAAGGTGCAGAGGAGCCAGTGAGCGCAAAGGAGCCGCCGTGCGAGAGGGTGCCCCGGATGCCTAGGATGATGCGCAGGGACATTGAGGTGGTGAGAACGGCAGCCATGCTAAACAAGGATTAGGTCGGGAAAAAAGGGCAGGCAGTAATAGAAGGCGGACCTGGTGACGATGGTCTTGATGGGGTCGGCGTTGTCGGTAGGCTTCATGATGAACCAGAAGAGCACATTGACCATGTTCACGATCCAAATGGCCTGCCGGGCAGGGTTAGCTGCAAGCTTTGCTTTGACGGCGGTTCACTTACACCGTAAAGGTTGAGTCCGTCACGGAGCATCAGCTTCCATGGGCTGAGGGGCTTCGCCTGCAGGGAACCGACGGAGCGGTTCAGAGCGAGAATAGCCTGGCGGGAGAAGTAGATTAAATCATAAGTTTCCACTAACGGGGAACAAAAGTGGACCTACGGAAACAGTGTACAGCAGGGTGGGCGCAACCCAGTAAATGCCGACCCAGTTGTCCTTGGGGCCCGCAATGCAACCTTGGCCGTCGAGGAGGGGGACCGCTGGAATGACGGGATTAGCATCTAATTCGTTCAAGCGCCTTGTGTCCGCATACATCGGTAAAAGCCACATGCGACGCCGGTGACGACAACCTGGGCAGCGAAGAGGGAGCCCATGAGGACGAGAATGGCACGGCTCCGCTCGTAGATTGCATGGATGCGAATAACATGAACAGCTAGGGGCGGCGCGTCAGTGGACATCAACATTTGATTGTGGCGAGCGCGTACCGGAGCAGGCGGCGAGCAGGACAGCAGTGCAGATGGGCTCGAAGAGATAAAACTTGTCACAGGTCTACAGGATAGTCAGCACGAGAGCGTATTGAGAGTGGGAAATACAGACGTCTCGGGTCCACTTGGTGTCAAAAAAGGCCACAGCTGGGGGAAGCGAGATCAGAGGTAGCCCAGGATGTTGAGGGAAAGCAGCTGACCGACGACAGCAAACTCCACAGGCATGAAGACGCGCATGAAGTGGAAAAGGACCTTGAGTACGGGCCATTCGCCGGTGCGCATGAGTCGCCAGGTGCGGGGGGACAAGACGAGAGTATCCCATGCTGCGACGGTCAACGTACAGACGAGGAAGTACTTGTGAGCGGACAAGTGGGGGGAGAGGTTGAGGCTGTTGGGGAGACCGGGGAGGGACATGGTGGTAGGAAGAGAGCACTGTCGAGATCAACGGGAACTGTCACCTTTTGTTTAATTGATGATACCGCATTATGGCTTCCTCTTCAGCGACTCCCACCACCGCGTCGAGCACCCCCTCATCCTCACCGTCTGCGGCGGATCGCCAAAACACCGGCTCCAATCTTTACCTGCAAGTGCTTCTAATTGTCTTGCTGGCCACGCTGTAACCGAAACAACCTCAGCTACACATTCCTTATAACTCTCCTCCTCCTCTTCACCGTAACATGCGGTATCTGTGGACGCGCAATTCATCGGCGCCGCCGCTTTCGCAATCGCGTCGACCGCGCTAGGGCCCAGGGGCTCGTACTTCTTCCACCGCAACAGGGTTCCGCGCAACTCTCCTTTGGCGCACAGCCCAAACTGTTCGATGTGTGGCTCACGGAAAAAACGGATCCATCTCTCTCATGGGCCGACATCACGGTAGGTGGAAGTTTACATCCACCGGCGCCACACATTCACGGTCTTCCGCCAGCCCATTTCTGTCCAGCCAATACCAGCGTTGTATACTCCAGACTGGAACGCTTCTGTTGCGTCCAAACTGGCTCCGTCGACCATAGCTTCCACGGCGGCCTCCACCAGCTCTAGGGAAACCGTACAACTTGCTGTGCTTATCGCAATGCCTCACCCACCAACAGCGGTGAGCGGCGAACGGGAAGATGATCATGATGCTCTACCTGAGGTCGCCCTGGGCTTTACACAATCCAACTATCCATCATGAAAACTGTATACCCACTGATACTTGTATTCTAAACTTATAATCATACCGGCGAAACCAGTTCAACTGTTTCATTCCTCACAGGAACAACGAGAGAAACGACCAACCGCTCGCTGAATCGAGCAAGAGCGAGCGGGAGTACACTGTACAGCAGAAACGCACTCTATTAGATGAAACATATTTATCTTCTTCTAGGATCTAGTCCAAATCCGAGTCGGTGTCCATCACTTCAACCATATCCTCCGACTCTGGCTCAGAATCATCCGAGGGATCGAAGAAATCTACCGTGTCCACGTTCGCGCGCAGCCACCGTTCGTCCTTGGGATCCACAAAGTCACGACTCCCAATGAATACCTGCTGGAGTTTCGCACCCGCATTCTGGCGAATCTCAACCAGCTTGCGCAGTTCCGATCCCTCGACACCCTCCACCCGTAGACTCTCCAGCTTCGGGCAATACAGCGGCGCTGACCCCTTCAACTGGGTGAGCAATTCGAAGAACCGTCCCTCCTCGCCCTCACAGTTGAGATGTAGCCGCTTGAGTCCTTCGAGTTGTGCCATAACGACAGCGCACGTATCATCGTTACATTGCAGCCCCGTGAGCTTCATCGTCGTCAGACCCGCAAGTAGCGAACGTGTCTGCCCCCGCGCCGGCTCCGCCAGCTGCTTGGCAAAGTCGGTAAAGTCTTCCTCCACAAGGTCGACGTTAAGCTCGTCAAGTCCGGGGAGCACCAACGCAGCGAGGAAGGGTTGGACAAAGTCCGGTTCGAGGTAGCAGAGGACGAGTGTGCGCAGCGACGGCACCTCAACAACCTCCATGTCCCCAACGGGACCAGAGAAACACAGGGAGAGCAGCTCGATCTCGGGTGACCCTTCGAGCATCGCGCGGAACGTCTCGAACGAGGGTCGCACATCGCGGGTGTGGTACGCGAGCTCGATCTCGCGCAGGCCCTGCAGCATCGGTAGAGCGGCCTCCCACGCAATGTGGACGCCCCAGAACGCGACGTGCGTTATTTTAGGCGCGTTGCCGTGAAAGGGAAGGAATGCCTCGCAAAGGGCCGCAGGCTCAAAGTGCTCGACCTCCTCGATCTCGCTCTCCTCGTAGTTGTACAGTCCAAGTTCCTCGAGGAGTGGCGCTGCGGGGACCTTGGCAAGCCGAGAGAGGAGCTCGTACATGTAGGTGTAGAAGTTGGCCGAGACCTCCAAGACACGCCATTGGGCGACGTGAGGCATGATCATATCCAGGATCACCTTGTGACTTTATATCAGTCAAAGTTCTCAGTTGGGTTGCATGAAAATTACCTTGAAGTCGTCCAGAGAGATGCAAGGTTCCGGTGGAGTTACTGGCTCTTCGTTTTCCAAGGGTGTCGCGTCGGTTGTGAGGGTGTCGGTCGTGAGTGTGCCGGTGGTTGGGTTGAACGCCATTACGATGCCGACGGTAAACGGTCCAGTGGGAACGGGCGCGGAGTGCTCATGGTGCTGGTGCGGGGCCGCACCGTCGTCGTGATCATGATCATCTTCGTGCGGGTCATGGACGCTTGTGCAGTCGACGAAGATGTCGAGCGGAAGACCGTTTGAGCGCTCCAACCACGCCTTGGATTTCTCAACGTTCAAATGGGTCGTAAATTGAAGAATTTGCCAGAGGGTATGGGTGTTCAGGGCGACCGATCTCCAATGTTGGCACACATGAGAGACGAGGACTTGGAACGGCAAGTCCGCAGCCCAGTCATCGTCGTCGTCGTCGCCAGAGTCTTCCCCGTCCGTCTCGGGTGGCGCAACGCCATCGGATGAGCGCTGCGGCCGGCGTTTTTCGGGGCTCCCCATGCGCACATCCTGGTCGGCGTCTTCCTCGACTACCTCGTCCGCCTCACCGTCCTCGTCGTCCGTCTCCCACTCATCCTCGATATTCAACGCATCCTCATCCTCATAATCCGCGTCACCCTCCTCGGCCTGCATCTCGCACCCAACCTTGAAGATATGGGCGAGTAGCTCCGGGGGCAGGTCATTTACGGGGCAGTTTTTTCCAGTGGGAGGACGAAAGGGATTATTTTTGAGTGCACTGTCGCGTAGATCGTTTTGAGCCTGGAGCATTGCGGCTTCCTGGGTCATTCCAGGGTTGCTGCCGAGAATGGCCAGCGCGCGCTGCGCCAGATCTTCCGCGAGCTTGGACTCGAAATCGGTAAGCTTATTATCGCGAGCCATCCAAGTTGGAGTTGAGATGAGAAAAGTTGGGAAGAGGCGTGGGAACGAGAAGATGAAAGAAAAATGACCGACGAGAAAATGGAAAATAAAATAAAATGATTCGAAAATATTATCTACGAATCCTGTAGACTCTCTTTAATCCCTCCTTCAACACGTCTGCAAAACCGTCAATGTCTCGACCGTTACTGAGACTCAGCGCCTCGAACGGGATCATGTTGTGCTGGTTTGCCGGCGCGTTGGACGTCGCAGCCGGATGCGAGCGTGAGTCGATGGCCCGCAGCTCAGTAGCACCGGCTTGTAAAAGACTCAGTTCGTGCAGCTCGTCGTAGCTGAACAGAAGCGGGTCCGTCCGAGGGGCGTATGGATTAAAGTCCATGATGTGCCCGCGCGCAAGGTCCCGCGTGAGTAAAAAGTCAAACGTGTCTATATGCAGCTTCAATCACTGTCATGGAAGTGCAGAGCGGCAAGAGCCGTACAGTCTGGGGGTCCCGCCCACTTTGGCTGGACGTGAGTCTCCCAAAACGCTCGAACGCTTGACACGATGCCTGATCTGGTAAGCTCGTCGTTGAGGAACTCGTAGTAATTCGTGTCCCGCTGGAGAATCCCTAGGCAGGTTGAGAGTGCTGATTGCAGTCAAAGGAAAAAGGACTACCGAGGAGAGTGTTTTCACGAACAAAGCATCGCAGTTCGCGACTTCTGTCGACAGGATACCATTTCCTAAGCAGCCAGCTCCAGCTCGTAACTGGACGCGCTATCAGAAGGACTGCATCCCTCAAACACCGATTCCGGCGTGAGGTCGTGAGTAATGAAATCCGAGGACTTGAGGAGCATGTACACGTCCGCCGGCGACGTGCATTTCAGTGGAGACGACGCAGGCAGAAGCCAAGATGCGTCCTGAGATACGATTAAGCGAAGCATACGCTAAGAGGGCGGCCCGACCTTCGGGGACGAGAAGTTGAGCTTGGGGAAGACCGACCCGTATGTTTTAATGCAGTCTCGAATCTGGGCATCCAGCGCTGGAAACGCAAATCGTTGCTGTACCTCCTCCGAGTCATCACTGCCTTCTTCGCTGCCTTCGTCGTCCGAGAGAGTGCTGTCAGTCGGCCTGAGTGTCTAAAGTCAAGCTCGGGTGCCGTCGAACATGAACGAGAAGCGCTAACAAGTCGTCGGAACCCTCGGGTACATAAACGCCATCTGAATGCAGGTAGTCGACGAAGTCCTGCGGTAGTGGTCGGAGGATCGTGGATTTTATGCTGATGGACGAGAATATGGGATACCAGGATGAGAATTGGAACTTGAGCACGTCAGACGAGGAGAGCTCGGGAAACGACATCGATGGACGGAGACAAGATGGGATAAGTCACGGGATCGCGATTATATTCTCTTGCATCGCGACACTATTTAACGTCTAACTAGCTATACGTAGAAAATACAACAGGCAATACAGTAGGACATGCGACCCAGGCTCTACACGGTTATGAGGTGAGCAGAATCATAAAATGGCATCTCAGAGTTATTTCCGGTAAAAATCCCCGCCCAAGTATTATCGAACATCGTCAACGACAGATTCCGACTGACTGTGGAACGAAGACGTCGCATTGAGCTGCCCGAGGTGACGCTCCATTCGGTCAATCAGCTCAGACGAGCGGGGGATATCCCACGAATATCCCCCCAGCTTCAGGGCCATTATGAGACTGCGATGGGTTAAACTTTTTGCCTCAGGGTGAAGAAGAGGGAGAAAGACGCACGCCTGAAACACAGTGACATCAGTGGCGTCCCGAGTCGTGTATGTTTCACTCAGGCAGAATTCTGCCCAATCTGGCACCCCTATCCATGCAATTTGGGCAAGATGGGGGAGCGACGGGAGTAATTTAATTGTTCGGGCTACGACCCCAACTGTAAAGGTCGTCATTTCGTGACTCTGGCGCCATAAACTGTCAGTGCGTTCCCACAGCCAACGGTCCTCCGCTGTGGTTGCCTCTGTGGCAGTCCGGTGTTTCATTTCGTGGTGTAAACCGAGAACGAGCGCATGCGAAGCTAGCGGTCATAGCAAAGCCACAAGCACGGAGGTTGTCCACCTCGCGGCGACCTGTGAGTTTCCCGTAAAAGTCGGGGAACAGCATTTCTGCTTCAGGGCAAAACTCGAGTTCGTCCAGAACCAAAGTGACTATCAATCGGATAATGGACAACGAGGAAAGGAAGTTGATCACGGCGGTGTGCACGAGGGGTCGACGGCGAGCGTAATCTAAGCCGAATTAACAGGTTTACAACATGCAGAAAGGAAAGATCAACCTCCTGCGATGTTTTCGTGCATCTCGCGAGCGAGGCGGGTGATGTGGAACATATCTGCGCAACTCAGCTTTGCTACCAAGAGGAAGCGGAGAAGACGTACACGGGTTCACGGCAGCAAATATAACCTGAGGTGATTTCTTGGGAGGTTGGCGCATCGCTTGAAGGGACTGGAACAACTGTTCCAAGGAGGGTGGTTCACTCTGAGCAGCCAAGAGCTGGTCAAGAGGTGTGCTGTGCATTTTATTAGCATTAGCGCCGGCATTTGCGCGACAAAGCCTACAGTAAAACTGGCATTCTTAACTTCACTGCTGCAAGTGCTTCGGCCATCTAGTTGACATTTAGACGGACCCAGAAACCTTCAGGAAACATACCATGAAGCCACACCAAACAGCGCCCTTGGTAATGTCGGCTACATTCGACGATCCAAGCAGAATACGGGAATGGGCAACATAAGCAGCTGCCCATGGTCGACTCGTTATTGCATTTTTATTGACTACAAATGGCCGGTCTGTTAGCCTTGTGAAAACATCCAGGGGTAAAGCCACATACATCGTTCCAGGATATCTAGGAAGAAGCAGGACGCCGCGTTGTCTTCCGACACCTCGAGATGTATTCGAGTCTCGCAAGCAAGGTCTAGAGCCTGCTCGTACAGTCCTCGGCAAAATGAGGCTCTCCGTATGCCGTATGGTCGGAGGTCGGCGCCGGAGAAGAATGTAGAACGGTCCATGAAAGAGTCTGGTTGAGGCCCAGGACCGATAACCACTGCATTGAAGGAAATGGAGGCCGACATCGCACACACGCAGGTCGCCAATACGCGCAATTGGGGGGGAAGGAGGAGGAGGTTCCAGGAGGCGGCAGCAAGAGTCGACTTGAGTTTTTCCTCTCGAAATAGAGGCATCCGACATTCCGCGACACGCTGACAACCTAGTGGAACCGTGTAAATTGCACCTCCGAGAACGGCGAAGAACGTACATTGGATGAGATCTTTCACTAACTCGGGTGGAAGTTGCGGAGTCTCCGAGAACTCGATATGTCGAGGAACGGCAACGATAGACAACGCATTTGAAGTGGATGGTGGAGAATCGGGGAGTTCACTTTGATTCCTTCTTGGCCGGCCACGCTGAACTGGGGTAGTTTTACATCTATACTTGTCAGCCACGGATTGTGCCGTTTACCTGAGACAAACATACATGACACCCTTTTCTGCGCAACGGGGACACGGCATGTTGCTGCCTGGTGGTTGGGGATGGCACAGAACTCGCCGAGCCTTGCAAGCATCGCAGGCGGGCGGTTTCTTCTTTGCACCGTGTGTCGACATAGAGTGAGTTTGGGTTCCGCAGTGATAGTCGCTGACGAGTTCAATCACACTAAGCCTCCTAAACTGGCCATCATATTCAAGGCTAGACGACATAGTACATTTGGTTTGCGATACAAGTACAAGGTTTCATTCACGACTACAGAGTACATTTTGGTTTGCGATACAAGTACAATATTTCATTTTACATTCGCGTCGACTCATCCTCGGTGTATCGCACGAACAAGCTTGCGCCACTCCTTCTTGGTTTCTGGATGCGCCTCTCGAGAGGTGACGCTCTTGATTCGATGATACGGTCGTGCAGTAAAGTCCTGCGTATTGAGCCTCTCAAAGTCGATAAACGCACCGGCGGAGATGGTCATCGTGCTCTTGCCGATGGGCGAGCCTTGCGTGATGTCCGACACGAGTCCGGGGCCATGCGCCGTCGCATCCTTTGTGTCCCTGTAGATCGCCACATCGAAGCTGGCGCCGGGGACGAACCACTTGATGCTCGCCGTGTCCGCCGGCTGCATGGCCACCTCGGGGCGAGGAATGCTGACCAGGAGGTCACGCTGGCCCTCAATGTTGGGCGGCGGGTTGAGTGTGATTTCAGCGCACATCTGCGCATTCGGGGCCTTCACGAGGGCGTGATCAACGAAAAAGCGTCCTCCGGAGGCGTACAGATAGAACGGGACGAAGGAAGACGGGTAGTCGTTAGTCGCGCCGCTGAGAGTCGAGCGGAGAGTTCTTGATCACTTGAGCAACAGACACCCGCACACGCTTGAGCAGCGTCTCTTTGCCGGAAGCCTCGCTGTTATACGCGTCTTCAGTCCGCAAAGCGAACCGATTTATTCATAATCAAGACCCACCGGATTTTGACCGAGGCGTCAAAGGACGCGCCTTGCTTACAGATGTCACGCATGTTCGTTTGGCCCGTGGTCAGGATAAGGACATCAGACGAGGATGCCTTGTGTTTGGCCCGGGTGCCAGACTCGTCGGTGAGGTCCGCGCTCAGGATGGCTTGGAAGCGACCGTTCGCGTTGTGGAAGTGCGGCATGAATACGAGGAACGCCTTCCCAGAAGACACATTGGCATCGTATCCCTGGAGAACAAACGAATGCGACTGAGGCGTGATGGTATTGCGCGCCACAACATGCTGAGTATATTATCAGCTTCACGCATCACAGCCTATCGGCCTTTGAACACACCTTGACTTCCTCCAGCAAGACGCCTTTGAAGATGTCCGCGAGCTTCTGCACAAAGTCACCAGCGGTCTGGAACGGCGACATGACGACGTTGCGGAGGCAGAAGAGGTCCTGGTTCGACTCCGTCTCCAGGTGGAGCCGCTCCTTGAACTGCTGCACGCAAACCCCATAGTCCGCAATCTTGAGCGTCGTCGCGGACAAGAACATCGGAATTTCCTTGGGGTCCTTTTCGGGGCTCGTGATGGACAGCCGGTTGAAAATCGAATTGTTCAGGTAGTTGGCCTCCTCGACGTCCGTGTTGGGTTTGCCATTGAGGCGGAAGTTGCAGGCAAATGCGTTGATGTTCAGGTCCGAACCCAGGGTGGCCAGCTCAGCCATGGCTTCCTCATCTTCGACGAGCACCTCATTCGATTTCCCCAGGATCCGGGACCTGATAAATTCCTTCTCCTTGGCGACATCGCCGCTTTCCCGCTCCGAGCGCAGCCGGTTCAAAGGGACAATGAGGAAAGGGTCGCTGTCGAGCGCCATGGCGGCCCAATGGGCGGAGATCTGTACAAAAAGATTAGCGCACTCGACCCTCGGCGAATTCCACGACGTACGCGGCGACAAGACCACGAAACCTCACCGAGGAGGGCCCCGTGGCCCTCCTTGTGCAATCCGACGACGTGATGATGCAGATAAGTTGCGACGGCAGGGGCACCCGGTTTACTGGAAATTGGTCAATATTATGTCAGCAACTGGACAACGAAAAAAGATATACCTGCCCTCCACGCCATACACTCCAATCGATTCTCCCTCCGACCCCTGCGCCAAGTAAGGAGCCGACCACGTTACGAGGTACCGCATTCGTGCGTCACGCATGCACAAACCACCCGCCGGGTATGGCAGGTATCCAGCCTTGTGGGGGTCGATGGTGATCGAATCCGTACGCGTAAGGGCGTGGAACTGCTTGACGGTATGCGGGCGCATCGTCGCGGTGGGCACGAAGTCCCGGCGGGGCTCCGCTTTGGGCTCCTTGGGCATCCGGAGGACGGGCTTGTCGCGAATCATGGACGCAAAGTAGCCGCCCCACGCGGCGTCGGCGTGGACGAGGAAGCAGAGCCCCTTGGCCTCGAACTCGTCGCGCAGGTCGAGGATCTCATCGAGCGGGTCCACGCATCCTTCCTCCGTGGAGCCGATAATGCCGACGACGGCGAAGACGGGGATTTGTTTGTCGAGACAGTCCTGGAGGTGCTGGCGAAGGATTTTGATATCGACGTGAGCGTCGAGGTCCACTGGGACGTCGATCATGTTCTCAGAACCGAGGCCAGCAATGGCTGCAAAGAACGCATGTTAATTATCCCAGTCGCAGTGCACGTAAATGGATATCATACCCGCTCCTTTAGGCCAGGAATAATGTTTGGTTCCGCTGATATAATACCTAGGCGGAGTCTTCATGCCCCACTCAAACTCGATGGCCTGCTTGCCGCGAGTCTGAACGATGTACTTGGAAAGTGCCGAATCCAGATAGGTCGGAGTGATACCATACTCGGACTCGAGACGCATGGGAATGTCGAGGATAGTCTTGGGCGGAAGGTTGAGCAGCTCCCATAGGCTGAGGTCGTTGAGCAGCTTCATTTGGCCCGCCTGAGCGGGCATGGGAATCTTGAAGCTACTGGCGATGAGGTTGAGCTCTTTGCCAGGCTTCATCGCATCGCGGAGCGACAAAGAATAGTACTTCAAGTTGCGGGCTGTAGAATGAAAATATTTCTCAGCGACGAATAGAAAATACGGAAAGATACTCACCGATCCTAAGTGGCGGAGAGTACTAGAGTGAACGATATCCCAAGATTCGACGCCAAACTCACCAGATGGATTCCAAGTTGGCAACGGTTCCATCACACGCGATATGGCCCCAGTACGTTTCCTTCCCTTCGGCGTCCAGTTCCTGATTTTTGTGAGGTCAGCAAAGTCTTTTTTGGGAATGCGAAAATATTCACGGTATAACCGAGCATCCTGGACATCTCGTGGCCGACTTCGATCTCCAAGAGCGTGGTTACGGGCGAGGCCTAGTTGGCGCATTGAATAAATAGTCATCTCGACAAGAGTTCCGGGACCAACCTCGAAAGCAACGTTGTTGGGGTTGTTAAACAGAGTCGCGACCCACCCGAGAATCCCCGGCAGAGACATCTCGAAGCTCATATGGCCTGCGTAGCGCTGCGAGAAGAAGGGGATCGATTTGGCGAAGAGCAGCTCGCTGAGGATCGTGAACTGCTCGATGAGGTCGTCTCTTTCAGCCTGGAAGTTCGACGAGGCCTTGATGCCGGGCGTGATGAATTCCTGCGTGGGCAAGACGCCTCAGTGGCTATGGACATGACGGAAAGAGACGAGTACGAACGCCATCCTCGGGATGGTAGGCGAGACGCGAGTTGGTCTGAAGCTTGATGGCTTGCTCGAACAATCCTTTGAGCACGTCGGCGTTCTCGCCCTGGGGACCTAGGAACCAAGCCGAGACGGACTCGTGGAGGTTCCCGTTGACACAGTCGGCGTAGGCTTGGGTGGGGGGCATAGCAGGTCGAGGGTAGTGGTGGGGGAGGGGTGGGGAATACGAGGGGGATTGGGGTCGATATATATACGGCCAGCTACGAACTTAGCACCTTCCCATCCGTGTCTTCCTGTCCTTACGACGAAGCGCCACCCTGCAGTAAGCGCCACCCTGCAGTCACCCCTCATGTGGCCCACCAGAATTGGAGGGGCTGGAAGCTGGTCGTGCGCCATGGACGCCATCTAGGGCATAATAGCGGGTTGAGAGCCACATTCCCTGAAGGACGGAATCGAAGAGACACCGGCGCAAGGCCACCCCGTACACTAAACTTGCAGGGGGTGCCGAAATTGTCGAGGAGGTAGGTCGGTCGAAGGCGCAAAGACGGAGTAGAAGACGGGTCGGTTCCCAAGAAAAGTTTAGTTGCTGGACACTTGACTAGGAGCGTGAGGAGTACACCACCGGCGCCGCCATGAACTCCACCGCGACATTTACACAGCGCGTTGGTCACCACTGTTCTGCCGTGACGACTGACATAACTGACATGTATCCAGTTCTTGTCGGCGGCCATTCTCGAGACAGGGTCGCAGAGGATGAGAGACGAACGAGTAACAAACCAGCTTTAAATAACAGACTCGCGGTTCAAGAACGATTCCATGAGAGCGACGGAGAGAATAGCAGCAAGACGCGGTCGCCCCTCGGCCCCTCGTACTTTTCTTGCGCGATGGCGTATGCCAGGTAACAGCCTCCGCAGCCTGTTGAGAACATGGTTCATGGTTGAAGACAAGAGGAACATCAAAATGATGGCAAATCAAGGCGCACTCTCATCGTTCAAACCGACGTTCTTGAGAAAGAGGTATTTGATTCGCAAACACAGGTATATGTACTCATTATAAACATAAAATACCCTCCTTCGTCATCCGGCGACCTTGACACCCTCCCCGTCGTCTCTCCGCCCCCTCCCAATCTCCTCATCTCCCTCACCCTCCCCGTCCTCGCCCTCCTCCTCCTCCTCATTCGCATTACCCCGGTCAACACCCGCACTCGCGCCCTCTCTACGATCATCCTCGCGCTGCAGTTCATCCCTCATCACCTGCACATCCGCGTCCACCCTTGGCGCGACGCGGTCGATTCCTGCCTCCGCAAGCGACACATGCGCGCGGTGCGTCGCCAGGTGTGCGGAGCGCCGCGGGGGGCGGCGTAGGCGGCGACGCGCGACCATGACGGGGACGGAGCATTTCTATGTTTGTGCGTTAGCGAATGTAGAAATATTGGATTTATGCGCACCTCGATGAGGTAGTGAGACGTAGATCCAAGCAGGATGCTGCAACGCAAGAATCAGCAAGAATCCTATGTGTGGCAATGAACGCGTCGCACCCTTTAATCTGGCCCAACCCCCGCGACCCAACAATCAGCATTTGCGGCTCATGGTAATCTATGATATCTGTGCGCGGTATTAGAACGGAAATGAAAGAAAACGAGGCCGAGGGGCGAACCTAAAAGCATATGTCTCGCATTCTTGGCATGCCACGCCTGGCACACGACCGTCACGTTCAGCTTTGTACGCTGCAGCAGCCCAGTCGCCTGTCTGCAAAGGATGTACGCCAGTGCTTGGCGCTGCGCGTTATTCGCGTTCGGTTAGCTCAACATTACAACAGCGCCCGCGCTGAACGCACCTCCTGCTGGCTCCGCAGCTTGCCCGCGCGGTCCGCCGCGTTCGGAATCGGCGGGTCCACCTTGGTCTCATTCTCCAGAATATTCACAATCATCATCTCGTCCCCGTCGCGTATAACCGTCCCGATCCCCCACTCGACCGCGTAGCGACTCTCCTCGCTGAGATCGCTCGCGACGATGTAGCGCTTGCGCTTGCGGTCCTCGAGCGCGTCGGGCTCGCCCTGGGTGATGGTGATCGTGCAGCGGTCTCGCTGGAACACGGGCCGAGAGGTGTGCAGCGCGAGCGGCTCGTGGCGCGTCGATTTGCGGCGGCGCGGGTTGCGCTTGCTGCGGGTCGGGCCCGCGTTGAGGGTGGTGGGGAAGTAGGGGTCGGGGGGAACGACGACGTTGACGCCCTCGCCGAGAGGGTCGGCCTCGGCGTCGTCCTGAACGGGGACGGCGACGATCGAGTTGTGTTCGGTGTTCCGCTCCGTGACGGGGTCGAACATGTCATCGTCGCTCCATTCATCATCATCGTCGTCCGTCTCGTTGTTTGTGGTGTTCTCGTCTGCCGAGTCGTCGCCCTCGTCAGTAAAGGCGTTGCGGGGACGGACGGACGCCGTATCGGAGGAAAGGTCGATGTCGGACTGGGTGAGGGGGAGTGCCTGGGGTGTTGGGGACGGCTCGCGCTGGCGGAAGCGACGGAATGAAAAGGGGGACTGGCTGCGCGCCCGTGATCGACTGCGGGAGTTGTCCTCTGACTGGGGCGGGACCTGGGAGGATGACCGGGGCTGCTTTGCGATTGCGAGGGTTGAGCGACCGCGCTCCCTGTCCTTGTCGTCTGTGCTGGTGCGGGACAAGGAGAGACTGCCCATGGATAGGCCGCCCATCATTGAGCTAAAGGACATCTTGCTGAAAGAGCCGCGCGTGTTGATTTCAGGCTTTGTAGTCGCCTGTGTCGTCTGTGCCGAGTTTGTGCGTTCGAGTGCATTTATTATGAGTTGTGAAGCCCTTTTGTCGAGCTCCTGTAGGTCGTCTGTGAGCGCAATGGAGCGGCGAATAGGGCGAATACGGGGAATGGGAGACGGGGGAGAAGACATGAAGGCGCTCACTTCAGCCGTGTCCTTTAAAATTTCCAGGGGTCAGCCAGATATACACCGTCCCTTGGCGTAACAGTAACGCACATTCATCGGGGATGATTATCGACAGAACCCCGTCCAGGGAAACAAAGACCGTGTTGTGTCGGAGAGTCTCTTGTTGTCGCTGCGATCAACCTATGTACCGCCATATTGGGAACGATCCTCGTTTCCTTTGGGCAACTTTGGGGTTCAAAATTCTTATCGCACAGGTCTGGAACGCGTTGTCTCGACTCGTGTTGATTTATTATCCGTACAGCAGTCATTAATCCCTCAACCTCAGTCGACTCCCCAACTCTTGACGCAGCAGCTCCCCATGCTGCCTCTTGAAACCCGCACACTCCGAGATTATCACCTCGTCCAGTGTGTTTCCCTCCCAAGTAGGCAGCCTATCCGTCACCCTTACCCGCTCACTCAACACCCCAAGCAGCGCCTCCCCCGACAGCTCATTGCAATTCGACAGCTCCAAGCTCTTGAGCCTCGGTAGCCGCACCCGCAGTCGCTCGCCCCCCCGCGGCGGTACATACGGGCGCAGCAGCTCAATCACCTTGTCGCTCATATCCGACGCCTCGATAAAAAAGTGCTCCAACGACCCCAGCCGCCCAAACACGAACTTAAAGTCCTTGGTGCGCATGTCGCTCCAATCCATGTCGAGCACCCGCAACGGCGGGTTCGACCGCAGGAGGAGGGCTCGAAAGCCCATTCCCGTCGCGCGATCACTCGACGCGGAACGCGAAAAGTCGCGCGCCTCGTCGTCCGAGTCGCCGTCGAGCAGCGGGACGGGCGCCTCGAGCGTAAACTCGACGTTGAGCTGCGCGAGGTGGAGCTCCGTCAGCCGCGGCGCGTCGATGTATGAGAGGAGCGAGCGGGTGCCGCAGGTGGAGCGGAGGTGAAGTGTGCGCAGGTTGGGGAGGCGCGCGATGGGCAGCGGGGAGGTGGGCACCTCGTCGTCGTGCTGCCAGCCTGTGAAGAAAAAGGCTTCGAGCTGGGGGCAGGCGCACAGGAACTCGATGATAGAGCGGGGTTGGGTGAGGATGCTCAGGGAGTATTCCGTCATTACGATGGATGTAAATCGGAGTGGGGCCAAGGCTGGTGCTTTGGGCAGTTCGGATACCCAGATGTTCATTGTAAGCCATGCAGGCATCGCCGAGGTAAAGGTGGGCCGCGCCAGGCCCTCCTCGTCTGTTTCCAGTTGGTCCGGGTCCTGGATAGCAATGACGAGTGGATCGACGCAGTTGGGTTGTAAGCCGGAGAGGTCGACTGATTCCTCGCGTTTGCCTGACATTGAAAAGTAGCGCCATCGGTTCATCAAGGGCAGGAGGGGCGACAGCAAAGGGAGAACGAGACTGGAGGACTGCTCGACGTCGAGATGGACATCGAAGGTCAGGGGATGGGATTGGCGGGCCCAGTGCTCTGCCTGGGCGCGGGAGGAAGCTATCGAGGAGCGGTCATCGAGGTAGATGTAGCGCCAGATGCGAGGAGAGGACTGGGATGCGTGTGAGGGTCGGTTACCGATTATGACGTTGTGTGCTCACTTGAACAACTTGCCGCCAGAGAGACGATACTCTGGCTAGGATGAGGGGCGCGAGAGGGTCAGTGCGTGTTGTAGAGAGGATGAATATTTCGATGAGTATTTCTGGTGGGACAGAGTCGAGAGTGGTCATGGTGGTTGTGGACAAGGTGGAATGGAGTGTCTCTTATAAGTCGCAGTGGTCTGCCTCATGTTTTCGCGGGTTACTGAGAGCAATACAAATGTATTTCCAGTCGCGCTAATTTTTTCATGTGGCCGCCCTGTTCGGCGTCTCGTCGAGCGCGACCCGACGGCGTCCACTGTCCAAAGCGAACGGCGGTGGTGGCTGTGTTGCGGGCCGGCGTTTGCCGGCGTGATGTAACACGTGACCCTTGCCTTCACAGTTTCCCACTCTCCCAAAACCGCCGTCGACGCAAGAGACGAAGCCGCCGTCCGTCCTCAAAAATAAATAGCCCAGCATGCCAGGCGTACGAGACATCAGGTTGGTCTGCCGCCCAGCCCCACCCAGGAACCGTGTTGAATTCGCCTCTCGTCTTGCAGCGCAGAAGCGTTCATCACAGCCTATGCTTCCCACTTGAAGCGCTCGGGAAAGCTCGAGGTCCCAACATGGGTCGATCTCGTCAAAACCGGCTCGTTTAAAGAGCTCGCACCCTACGACCCCGACTGGTACTACGTTCGCGCAGGTCCGTACGCGTTTGGACCCAAAATGATAAAATTATAATACTGACTT
This sequence comes from Mycena filopes, assembly GCA_029281495.1. Classification (NCBI taxonomy): domain Eukaryota; kingdom Fungi; phylum Basidiomycota; class Agaricomycetes; order Agaricales; family Mycenaceae; genus Mycena; species Mycena filopes. The sequence continues at coordinate 1,527,766 of JARIHR010000011.1, read as the reverse complement.
TGACCCCCCCAGCCGCCGTCGCACGGCACATCTACCTCCGCAAAGACGTCGGCATCGGCGCCCTCACAAAACTCCACGGTGGCCGCAACCGACGGGGCAACAGGCCCTCGCACCACGCCGACTCGTCCGCCTCCGTCCAGCGGAAGGTATGCCAATCCCTCGAGAAGATCGGTGTCCTCGAGCAGACCGACAACGGTGGCCGCAGAATCAGCCAGGATGGCCAGCGGGATTTGGACCGTATCGCCACCGCCGTCGTCGAGGCCGCAAAGGAGGAAGACGACGAGGACGAGGAGGAGGAGGTCGTCGAGGAGGAGGAGTAGGCGCGGAGCGTACACACACCACCCCCTCCCCAGTATGCCTTGCATGTTTCCCTAATCTCAATCTGGTATGCTGCATGCAACTAAAAGCAATTTTTAATTCACCGCGCGCCAATTTCACGACTTTCAAGTGGTAATACAAGTTTTGTTACGCCAAGAAAATCTTCCGCAACTGCTCAACCTCCCCAGCTTCCGAACACATGGGACAGGCCCTCGTTTGCTTCAACGCATGCGTAATGCACCTGATAATCGTAAGAACATGGCGCGTTTTGAGGCAGAAAACCAACATACAGAGCGCAGAATATGTGCCCGCAGGGCGCGCAGCACACAGATTCCGGTGCTTTGAGGCACATTGGGCAGGAGAACTGGGGCACGATCTCATCGTCCTCGTCCTCGCACTCATCGTCGGGAACATCTTCCAACTGCAGCATGGCGCGTCAGCGGCTACCTGGAAAGGTGGGAGGAAGAAAACCTACTTCAACGAGCGCAGGATCGCGCAGCTCCTCCGCATCCTCAAAGTCATAATCGTCAAAGGCCTCGTAGGAGTCGTCCGAGTCGTCGTCGGAGGACGGCGGGGCGGGCTCGTCAGGATAGAGCAGCTCCCCCATCTCCTCCTCCCAACGAAGGGACGCCGTGAGCGCGTCGTCGCCGTCGAAGGCGGACGGCGAGGGGAAGCGCGAGGAGGACGGCGAGGGGGAGTACGAGCGGGCGGCAGCTTCCTCCTCGTCGTCGTCGCTGTCGCTGTCGTCGCAGTGGACGGCGGCGTGCTCGATGTGCTGCAGAACATGTAAGTGTCATTCTGTGATGAGAAGGGGCAGCGTACATAGCGCAGCCCAGCAGGCGTCCGGAACTCAATCTCGCACGACGCACAGTAGTGGTGGTGCCGTGAGTATATGAAGTGCTACAATGCAAGTCAGCATCCAGTGAACCTGCAAAGGGCAGGATACGCACATTGCGCAGAATGTTCTTGTTCAAGAACCGCCGCTGGCAATAATCACACTCGGGATGTGTAGCCGTCGCCTGGATGTGCTCCATGCGCTGCCCAAGCGAGCTAAAATACTGGTCGCAGATCGCGCAGTAGCATTCGTCGCTGTTGAAGGTCGACATTGTGATCTAGTTGCGGTTTTGTAAAGTGTTGGTGTTGGTTGGTTGCTGGTGGTGTACTCGTCGGGGGGTGGCGAGCAATGTGAGGGATATCTGAGTAGAGCCGCCTGCGTTTTATACCCTAGGGAGGGCTCCATATGAGACAGGTGCAGGCGGATGGGCGGAATGTCTTAGTCTCACTTCAAGGCCTGGACCGCGACTAGGGGATGCGGGGGAGGATTCCGCCGTAAGTTTACTTGCGAGACAGGCCCTCCAGGGTAGCGCAGGGTCGAGGCCGAGAATATCACACTCGTCGAGTCGTCGGAATTGCGCAGTGGAGTTGCGATAGTTGTGGTCAACGTCCATTAATATTGAAGGACCATTTATGGAGGCCGTTGAGGCCCCTGCGCATGCTGCCGGCAGGAGTTATCAGTGAAGAACAGAAGAGTTTGGGGGGGAGAGAACAGGCGGCGAGAACTCTTGCAGAGGAGTGGAGAGAACGCAATCGCGATCACGTGAACCATGGACTTGGTATTAAACGTTCCTAGGAAGCGTTTATCCGCGCCTCCGAGCCCCTTGGGCTGTTTTTCGTCAATGGGGAGGCAGCGGCAACTCCAGGCGAATTTCCAGTCGACGGCTCAGTGTCGCCTTCGTGAGATCAAACTTACATAATGCAGGTCAAACTGCGGTTTGTTGCGACTCTCTCTCATCCACGATCCACTGGGCGCGAAATAATTTGGTTCAAGCCGACGTATAATGAGCACGCGTATTGCAAAGAAAAAGCCGCCTGCCTGCGATGCTTGCAAAGCTCGGCGCGTTCTCTGCCATCCACAACCACCAGGCAGCAATATTCCGTGTCCCCGTTGCGCAGAAAAGGGTGTCATGTGGGTTCCACGGAAAGAGACATACGTGTAGCTCAGAGTTATGTTTCAAGATGTAAGACCACACCAGTTCAGCGCGGACGGCCAAGAAGGGAACTAAGCGAATTACCATCCTCTTCGAATGCCCTGTCTCTCGTTGCCGTTCATCGACATATCGAGCGTTCGGAAGGCCCGCAGCTCCCACCCGAGTTGGTGAAAGATCTCATTCAATGTACGTCCTCAGCACGAGCTGTTGGAGATTGCGATAACATGACGTTCGGTAGGTTGCGTGCATATGGCGGGACAACGGATGCCACTCTTCCACTACGAGAAGCTAAAGATCACGCTCGCAGCCGCCTCGTGGAACCTCCTGCTCCTTCCCCCCCAGTTGCGCGTATTGGCGACCTGCGTGTGCGCGCTATCGGCTTGTATCTCTTTCAATGCAGCGGTTATCGGTCCTGGACCGCAACCAGACTCTTTCACGGACCGTTCTACGTTCTTTCACGGCGCCGACCTGCGAGCATACGGCGTACGGCGGGCTCCGTTTTGCCGGGAGCTGTATGAACGGGCTATGGACCTTGCTTGCGAGACTCGAATACACCTCGAGGTGTCGGAAGACAATGCGGCGTCCTGCTTCTTCTTGGATGTCCTCGGGCGATGTATGTGGTTTACCCACTTCATCTGTCTGACTCAGGCTAACAAAAGCGGCCATTCGTAGTCAACCAAAGTACAATAACGAGTCGACCATGGGCAGCTGCCTATGTCTCCCATGCCCGTATACTTATTGGGTCGTCGAGTGTACCCGACCCTACCAAAAGCGCTGTATGGTGCGGCTTCATGGTATGTGTCCCGATTTTGTGTCAGGGTCTCTCTCAATGTCGATTAGATGGCCGAAGCACTTGCGGCGGTGATGTTGAGAATGCCAGTTGGATTGCAAGCTTTACATCTCGCGCAAAAAGCGGCGCTAATGCTAACGACATGTACAGCACGCCTCTTGACCAGCTGTTGGTGACGCAGAGTGAACCACCCTCTCTGGAACAGTTGTTCCAGTCCCTCCAGGCCATGCGCCAACCCACCAAGAAATTACCCAACATCGTATATACTGCCGTGCAGCCGTGTACGTATCCGCCGCTTTTGTTTTTCCTCTTCGTACCAAAACTGCGGTGACAGATATGTTCCACATCACCCGCCTCGCCCGCGAGCTACACGAAACCATTATAGGAGGTTTCTCTCTCTCTTTTTGCCATCGTAAACGTGTTGACTCGGATTTGGCCTAGACTACGCTCGCCGCCGACCCCTCGCGCACACCGCTGTGATCAGCTTCCTTTCCTCGCTCTCCACCCTCCGATTGATCGTCTCGCTGGTTCTCGACCAACTCGAGTTTGGCCCTGATACAGGCTTGCTATTCTCCGATTTCCTTAGTCATCGTGAGGATGAAACCCTCCGTGCCTGCGGGTTTGCTGTGACCACCGGCTTCGTTGCCCTCGTCTTTGCTTTACACCGTGAAATGGAGCAGCGTATCGTTACGGAGGCCCGAACGATAGCGGATGATCGGTGGCTTCAGGAACGCACTGACGTTCTGCGGCGTCAGGTTCGCGAAATGACAAGCTTTGGAGTCCAGGTTGTGGCGCGCACGATCAAACTGTTACCGTCGCTCCCACATGCTGCCCAGCTTGGGTGGATGAACGCCGTTCAAGAATGGGCAGATTTTTACCTGACTGAGGTGTGCAACCCTGGCGACACTGTTGATGTCACGATCTTCGAGGCGTGCGGTTCAATATCCTTTCAATTGACGAGTTACTCAACACCTTGCAGGCTCATAGCGGCACTTAAAATGGGGGGATATTCACGGAATATGCCGCGCTCGTCTGAACTGATCCAGCAGATGGAGGCATACATTGTACACCACAAGGCGTCGTCGGTCCACCTCGAGTCAAACTTTTCGGAGTTGTTCTCGCTCGATGATAATACTTGGACCAGCAACTGCGCTGAGATGTCATTGTATTATTCCCCACATGCTACGCTTGTTTAGAGGGCCACTTTAGACACATACTGTATTTTAGCCATGTATTTCTTGGTTCTGTGATTCCATCTAATCAGCGAAGTCGGGGATAAGATAGTAGTTGTTGTGAAAACTTTCACTACGCTTGCGCCAATACTACCATCCCTCGCCTTGCCTTTGCTTGAAACTTGAAGCCCGTCTTCAGATTTACTGAGACTCGCAGACTCGGTGGATGGTGTTTTACAAGCTGCAACGACTGCATCCACAGCGCACTCACTTGCTAGGTGCCTTCGTTGGATTCGCAGCGGTGGGCCTTGGTTGGAGGTCACTGTCAACAGGGAGCTCCAGATTTCGGACGGGGCTAGCGGGAATCACGCTACCCAATTACACGTCAAGGCCTTCTCGACCACGGTCCTCGTGGTTCTCATCCTTTCAACTGGCTACACCCATGTCCATTACGCCCCCACAACCGCCCCCCGACTGGTCGCACTCCGCCGATGATATTTTGAGCCTCACCAAGCAGGCCATCGCCGCCCACCGTGCCGTCGAGGACAAGGTTGGCGCATTAAAGCCCTCCGAGTGCACTTTCGAGTCGGTAAATAGTCGAGACGCCTGCCCCACTGCGTGACACTGACATGGATGATTATAGGTCTTTGTACGACTTGAAGCCGCAGACACTGAGTACGAAACCTTGGCTGAACCCCTGGGCTTTTACCAGAACGTCTCCCCGTCCAAAGCCCTTCGCGATGCGTCAACTGCGTCCGACGGCCTCGTCCGGGACTATAGCGTCGAGTCTGCGATGCGCCTCGATGTCTTCCAGGCCAAGGTTGCAGCAGAGGAGAACATCAAGAGCTCTGGCGTTTGGGACACGCTCTCCAGTGAAGATCGACGTCTGATTGAGAAAATGGTTGCACAAGTTATGAACGTGCTGAGATCAAGCCGACTAACAGTTGTGTAGATCTTGGACGGTAAACGTTCCGGTCTGGGCCTGCCGGAGGCGGAGCGTACCGAATTGACAGTGAAGAAGAAGGAGCTATCGGCAGTCTGTCTCGAGTTCGACGTGAGGCCCTCTCATTTCACACTGCGCGGGGACTAATCTAGTCCAGAAAAACTTCAACGAGGAAAACGTAAAGGATCCCTGCACTTTTCTTTTCTTTGCTCATATTTCAACAGGGAGTAATCTCTTTCACTAAAGAGGAGCTCGAGGGCGTGCCCGCCGACGTAATTTCTGGTTACACCAAACGCGCCGAAGGCTCGACCGAAGTATACGACGTAACCTTCAAGACCCCCGACATCTTCCCCATCGTTCGTACATTCTCAAACTCTTTTCTTACGGCGGCTGGATGCATCTGTGTAGTTCAAATTCGCGCGCCGGTCTGAGACGCGTCAACGCGCGTATGAGGGACACGAATCGCGTTTGGCAATCAATGTGCCCTTGGTCGAAAAGTTCCTCGCGCTCCGACGACAAATTGCCAAGTTGCTCAAATACCCTACCTGGTAAGCTTGTAAACATCCTGGTCCGATTTACCGACCCATGCCTGGATGAATTAGGGCTGACTACCGCACGGAAACCAAGATGGCGAAGACCGGGAAGACCGTGGTTGATGTGACTAACTTTTCTCGCCCTCCTTCTCATTTCTCAGTGTATCTTTCCTAGTTCCTCGATGACCTGGAAACGAAGCTCAAGCCCGTCGGGATCAAGGACCGCGAGACGCTGCTAGCGATGAAGAAGGAGGACCACGCCGCGCGGGGGCTCCCTTTCGACGGCGAGTTTTACATCTGGGACTACCGGTACTACGACCGCCTTTATGTGGAGAAGACACTGGACCTGGACGACATGCTGGTCAAGGAGTACTTCCCCGTCTCCGTCGTCGTCCCCGCGATCATCGAGATCTACCAGAACCTCCTCGGGGTGCGATTCGAGACGATTCATGGGACGACATGGCATCCAGGTGGGTTGTCATATTACAATCAGTCGCATCACGGCGTCTCACCGACACCCGCTTCAGATGTGCAGCAGTTCGCCGTCTGGGAGAAGGATGCGACGGACGCATCAGGCTTCCTCGGGTACTGTTACCTCGACTTGTTTCCCCGGGGTGAGTTCCCTCCGCCCCAAGTATATTCTGAAACATCACGCTCTGCGTAGAATCCAAGTACTCGCACGCCGCAGTCTGGCCCATTCTCTCGGGGTACACCAAAGCGGATGGCGGGCGCAGCTACCCGCTCACCGCCATGGTCGCAAACCTGGCCAAGTCGACCCCCGATCGGCCGGCGCTGATGCGCCACGACGACGTGGTGACCTTCTTCCACGGTACGTGGATGGGACAAGTCGAAGGGATCCCGCCTTAATCCCAGAGTTCAGAAATGGGTCACGCGTTCCATGGATTGCTTTCGCGGACGAAGTTTGCTAGATTCCATGGGACGAAGTGAGTACTCTTTCCTCGAAAGCAGTTAATTCTGAACGACGATATGTGTAGGGTTGTGAGAGACTTTGTCGAGGTTCGTTCATCCACCCCGAGACAACTAGGACGCGAGGAACGATCGCCTTGAGGTTGTCGTTAGGCGGAGGGAGGAGCGGGCTAGCCGTGACGAAAATGTCACATTGTCACATCATCCCGCCTTCCGCTCCCCGGCTCGTCCTAGCCATGCGCTCAGAGTCTCGTCTGACTTTGGAACGGCCTCTGCTCGGTCGACGCGGCGACGAAACGCGCGCCCTCCCGTCCACCTTATTCTGGGTTTCACTTCGAGGTTGATCTCATCAATTTTTTTAGGCACCGTCGCAAATGTTGGAAAATTGGTGAGTGGTGGTTTGTTTAGGACGGTTGATCACTCATTACTGAGTCCTCTTATAAGGTGCTGGGAACCTGAGGTGCTTGCGAAAATGTCGAGCCACTACGAGACCAAGCAACCGTTGTCCTCTGAGCTCATCGAGAAGATCGTCAAGAGGCAAGTCGGTTTATTGCCCAGACCAACGCATGCATTATGAGACTTACTGAAACACCACGGCACACAGTCGCTACGTGAACGTGGGTCTGCTCTACCTGCGGCAGGTGTTCTTCGCCAAGTTCGACATCAAGGTGCACACGGACCAAGGCATGTTGCTGTCGATTTGAACCGCTCCGTGGCTTCGCTGACATCCGTCGCACAGAGGCCGAGGACTATACGCAGCTGTGGAACACCCTGCGTGAGGAAATCTCGCTCGTAAAAGCCGGGAAGCCGTGTCCTGGGCAAGGTTCGTGAACAGATTGGCTCAAGTATCGAGACTGAACTTTTCCAGGGTCGTTCGGGCACATCTCTTCAGGCTACGATAGCGGCTACTACTCGTAGGTGCAAACGAGTTCGAGGTCGGGGGATACTGTATTCAATTCCGGGACAGGTACACCTATTCGTTGGTTTTTGCAACGGACATGTATGGTGCGGCACAACCTCTGATGCGGAACATCGCTCATCTGTCTTATTTACACAGCCACGGTGTTTAAAGGCGCCCCTCTTGATCCTTTACGCGGCAAGCTTTACCGCGACAAGATCCTCAAGTTTGGAGGAAGTCGCGAAGAGCTCGAGTCCCTTGAGGTACGCGAACCAGAGCACTCGGTCCTACTTGTACTGATGTTGCTCTAGGATTTCCTCGGTCGTCCGCCGAACAGCGATGCGTTCTTGAAGGAGCTTTTTGGAACGGTTCCGAGTGCGTCTGCTAATCTGTAGATTCGGATTGTAAGTGAGTAGAGGCTGCGCATCAAATTGATGACCTCGCTTGTTCGATCTAATCTTATACTTTCGCCCTCTATCATTTCTTCCTGACGCCCTTTGGTGGGCGCAACCTCGCTGTATCCCCCGGTCCCGATGAGCGAGGGAAATACGCGCTCGTATTGTGCATATTAGCAGAATTTTCACGATTTTTGTGTGTTATCTTATCTTATCTCTGACAGGATCTTATCTGTACTCGCGAGGTAGTGAACTGACAGAGAACTTACTCGCGAGGCGTTGAACCCATTAAAACATCGTCTGCAATGCGTGTCTGCATTCAACAATGTCGCGCTTTGCTTTCTTCCTCGTTTTTGCTGCATTTTTCACCACCCTTTTCGCCGCTCAGGCTGATGCGGATACAGCCGACTCAACTCCGGTGCCAATATTGATGTATGTCCGTCTCCACACACGGTTATCCTGAAACTAATCTGCGCTTGCAGTGGTGGATTTATTCCCAAGGTATCTTGCTCTACTTACTTCGAATTGGTACGGCAATCTCACGTCTTGGTAGAAACCGCCAGCATATATTGCGCTGGCTCTGTATGCGATTTCAACAGCGATTCACTCGTTCCGTGAGTCCATTTTATGCCTGTGTTCAATGGTGTTTTTACCCCTTGAAGATTACATCACAGTTACTCCGCGGCGTCCCTTCATGCTCACCTTGATTTTCGGAATGGCCGGTGACTTTTACTCGGTTTAACCTCACTCTCTGTTTGTTCTAACGTCCTGCACCAAAGCCATGGCTCTTGGTTTCATTTTTCGCATAATCTACTCTGACCCGCCGTTTACTCTCGGCTTGTCTCTTACAAAGTTCCTCCTGATGGACATGGTTTGCATCCGGTCTATGTTGTAAATAGTAAACGCTCACTTCAATGTGTTTTCAGTTCATTCTTCTCTCGGTGGGAACTTCTGTTACTTATATTGACCACTGTGCTAATCTTGATTCAAGCCGTGCGCATTTCTGGCTACCAACTACATGTTGCTCTCTCATCTCGTAGCCACCTTCGACAAGGAGTTGGTCGATCGGTGTCTTTTAATCCGCGCTTCGCGTGTTGTGAAGCTATTCCTGTGGAGCGACTTCGCAACGCTCAGTCTGCAGGGCTGCGGTGGCTTCAGTAGCTCGCGAAATATGACCCTCGTGAATATCGGGAACAAAGTATGCACTACTTCTTGAACACTCCAATCAACTAATGCTCCCAAAAGCTGGTCCTGGTAGGACTGGTCTTGCAAGCGCTCTCGTATCTCTTGTTTGTCGCTGTGCTCGTCGTGTTTGGATGGCGTGTGTGAGTCCACCCACATTCGATCCATCCTTCTCGTGTCATGCCCGGCCCAAAGCTCCAAACAATTCCCCGAAGTCTGGCGCCCACACAACAACCAGCTGCGGGCATTCAAGCTCCTCTCCCGGCAGCCAATCGACGACTGGCGGATATTATTCTACCTCATGTGTGCAACCTGCGTTGGCATCCTCGTTCGCTCCGTCTTCCGTGTCGCGGAGTTCGCTGGCGGGTACGTCATCAGTTTCACCTTCCTTCAGCTTTAAGCAGCCACGACTGACACCATGAATGACTTAGTACATTCGGAACGATTGCGACACACGAAGGGTACTTTTATTTCCTCGATGCGGTTCCGCTTTGGCTCGCGATGACCGTCTATTGCGTCGTTTGGCCGACGAGGGCGTTGGTAGTGCGTCGTGAGCAGCTCCTAGAACTGCATGCTGCGCCGAAGACATATGTGCAAGGACGATAGATGAGTTAGACAGTGTTGGACTACGGATAATTTTTGTTTTCGGCAATTGTGGCGACGCGAATTTAATGTATTACGGGATGCGCCACATGTGACCGCGTTTCAGTCAAAATCCCCGCTCTCCAACCGCTCTCTCTCTTGACGCGCTCGTTCCAAGTTGCGCTCGTACATACCTCCCGTGCCAGACGCCGCCCCGCCACAATGAACCGACAGCGGTCGAGCTCCATACTCCCGGAATCCTTGGATGCTCGCCCAGAACTCGAAGTACATATTCAGTCTCTCCCTTGTTGTCCGCGTCCCCTGATTTCACCGTCCAGAATTACGATGTGATGGAAGAGATAGGCTCCGGGGAATCATCCACCGTTTTCCTCGTCAACTGCAAACGGGGGCGCCTGCGGAGCCGGCAGCTCGCGCTGCGAAAGGTTGTTGTTCCCGTTTACCAGTGCATCCTCGTTGAGTCAACGCCCTGCAGTCTCCACTGGCCAATCGTACTGAGCCGCCATCCGACTCTTCGTCCATCTACCTTTCGTTGTCGCATCCATGTATCGCTTCCTTGTTTTCGACCTTTTCCACGCCATCTGCACGCTACCATCTACTCGAGCTCTGCCTCGGCGGCACGATATCTAGCTATTTAGAGACCGAACAACCGCTATCCGAAACTCGCCTTCGCGGTGTTTTGAAGAGCTTATTCGAAGCTCTAACATATCTGAAGCAGCAGGGAGTCGTCCATCGTTCAATCAAGCCGTCTAGTATCCTGTTGACGGCGGATGGTAGAGTTGTGAGTTTCCTTTCCTTTCATGCTTTCGGTTATGCATGATCTAACAGTCGCAGAAACTCGGTGGCTTTGAGCTCGCGTCGTATCTCCCCCCTTCGAAACTCCCTCTCGATCGGTTCACGAAAGACCCCGCTTTCGTCGCCCCGCAAGTTCCTCCGTTGAATTTCCCTTCAGCGTCTTGCTAATTATGGTTGGTAGGGAGATCTTGAGCGATTTGCCCTACAACTGCGACGCCGACTTGTGGTCCGTGGGATGCGTAGCAATAACCTGCCAGTCAGGCCGACCGCCGTTCGAGGTTTGTCCCCGCTCCTTTGGCTTACTTTTCTTCCTTGAGGACGATATTATTTAGTCCAATTCCGGGACGACTGTGGAAAAAATACTGAACGCCTCGTACACACTCTCGCCGGCCATGTCTACTGAGATGCAAGACTTGGTCGTGAAGCTGTTAGATATTGTGCGGTCAAGTCAAGCCTGAATCCCCCGCCTCTGCTTGCTTGACTCTTGTTCCAGAACCCGGCCCGGCGAATTCAACCCGCCGACATCTCAGCTCATCCCTTCTTCAAGAGTAACTTACTCGTTCATCCCCTCAGTCCTTTCGTCCCGCAGGTCTCTGAAAGCGCCCTCAGCAAGCACGCGCTGTTCGAGTCCACTTCAAAAGGTTCTGCATCTTACTTGTCCGCGGGTCATTATGGAAATCGAAAGAATTCTTGTGCGCCGAACAAAACCGCAACAGAGGATGTTCGCAGTGCACGCCAACGAACTATGCTCAGCCGGCAATTTTCCGCAAGACGCATCGTCTCCGACCCACTCCCGCGGCGTCAAGTTTCAAGCTCGAGCCCGCCTCTGATCTCTCAGCCCGAAGCCTCCAAGCAACCTCCGCGTTCACAAGGCCGAGCTTCATTAGATGTTCCTGACTCGTACCTGACCGCTTCCCCTCCAGTGTGTAGTCTCGTTCCTGCTGTTGTTCCCGACCTACATAGATCCATCCTGCAGAGCATTCCCGTGGGAACCACACGGCCGGTGCCGTTCACAACGGCGCTCCTGAGTCCAGAAATGCACAAGACGGTGCACGGGCAGATCAGTGTACTCCCATCGCTTTCACTACTCGTCGATCTTCGGGAAGGGGAGCGCAGACGGGGGCAGAAAGGCGCGGAGGTGCTTGTCATCAACTCTCAAGGAACAGAGGTACGGCCCCCGTGATTCTTGGACAGCGCTGCAGAACTAAAGGTTGGTTTTAGATCGAGGTCTACTAGGCGCCGCATCTGAGTAGCCCCTGTTGCCTTGCCGAACCGACCAAAAAGTACACGATTGACGACTTGCCATCTCATCACTGGCGGCAATACAACGATGCTGCGTTACTAGTGGAGCGTATCAAGCAACGGACGCCAAAAGTTGTTGATATACTATTGAAGGAGATTATCATTCCAACTAATTCGTCCATGACTAGCTGATCCTGCACACAACCCTGGCGAAGTGCACGCTGATGGCGAACACACCGCGAGGCGATATCGAGCTCTTTTTTGGATCCCAAGACGACGGCCCACGGATGCGAATGCGGCTCTCTCGAGGATGCGGATCGCTGGAAATTGCCAGGCATTTGTCCGGGGCACGAGGAGAGGAGTGGACAAGGACGGTTCTGAAGACTACTGACGGATATCCTCATCTCTCCCTGACGGATTGGGACGCTCTGGCCGCGATCGAACGGGATGGTATGGCGCACTTGGCTCGTTTCTGGCGCACTTGCGAGGCTCTCGAGAACCTGGAGCGGGAAGAGCTCCCTGCGCTTCATTCAGGCAAACCGAACAGACCAAAGAAGAAAGCCCTTTCTCCTCTTCAGATTCGGACTCAAACTGCGTCGCCTCCAGCAAGCTTTTCTTCCACGCAAACTCTGCCGCTGGTGAACGTCGCGCCACGGCCACCCAAGCTGCCATTCACCAAGCCCTACTTGATCTCCTCAAAACTGTCCAAGCCTGAGGCGCCCATGACACCCGACGCCCCCTCGCGGAAAGCTTTGCACACTCAACGCGCGCCCTCCATCAGCGACGATGGTTTCTCCGTAACCGGCAACCCGACAACGGCGGCGATCCTGCCAACATGGTGCAAGGAGGATTTTGGCAACGAGTTGGATGGTTTGACGGCGGAGCGGCGGCGCGCGCAGACGAAGTATATCCCGTCCGTGGGGTGGTGCATACGGCACGGCTCGTGTGTGTCGGAAGGCGGGAGGTACAGGATCATGTTTTTCGATGGGGCGGTGCTGGAGATTGATGTGGACGAGGATTGGGCGGAGTTCACCAGCGCGGGAGGGCAGCCGACGAGGTGGGTCTTTGAATTTGCTGGCTCGATACCAGACTGATCTATGGCGCAAGGCACAATATTCGAGAGTGTGGTGCGAAAAGACACATTGCGGAGAGGATGAAGGCTTTTGGAGCGTTTCTGACCATGTTCGAAGAAGACTAAGGATCCTGCTCATGACAAAATAATCCTAGATAGATAGATAATATGATTATGACTTTTGTTGCAAACGCTGCGCCTTCCAATCCTCAATCATCAACACAACACCCTCCTCGATGCCCACCTTGGGCTCGTACCCAAGCACCCGCCGCGCCTTTTCTATGTTGTACCACCGTCGCGCGCAGGAGTAGGACACCTTGAATTTGGTAAAGGTTGGATCCTTCCCCGTCAGCCAGCCCCACCACTCTGCACCCGCCGCAGCGAGCAAGCCAACGTCCTTCGACAGCTCCCATATGCCCCTTCTGCGCGCCTTGGCCTTTTCCGGGAATATAGCGTCGAGATGGTGCCACACCAGGCGCGCAAAGTCCCAGAAGTAGCACGGCTCGCCGTTCGTGATGAAGAAGGCCTGGCCGGCGACCTGAAGGGGCGAGGTGGAGGGCGCGTGCAGCTTGGTGCGCGCGAGGGTCAAGTCGGAGAGGGGGTCGAAGCGCGTGCGGAGGACGGGCTGGTTGCGCGGAGCCGGGCCGGAAAAGGCGGCAAGGAGGGCGTCGGCGTTGGGTGGGGGTGTGATGCAGGGTCCCAATGGACGAGCGACGGAGGTGGGGACGCGGTGCGAGCCCGTGGTGAGGTCGATGGACGGCAGTGCGTAGCGAACTAAATCTTCCTCTGCTTGGGTGAGCGGGGGAACTTCCTCGGGGGATTTAGGCATCTCGGGGAGTTGGTCGAGCACGGGGGCCGGCGGCGGGTCCATAAGACGGTCCGCCGCGAGGAGGTGGGCGGCCGCAACATTGCCGACGTAAGTCCAGTCGAAGAGGTTCGTGTTATCCCCGACCTGAAAGTGGGTCTGGCCGCGCTCGTAGACCTGGTACAGACCAGCCATGACTTGACGATCGCCCGGGCTAAAAAAGGAATTCGGTGTCAAGGCAAGAGCAGGAAAAGGGATGAAAAACACGAACCCGAATATCCCAGCGGGGCGGAGGGCGACAGTTAAAAGACCATTTTTGCCGTTGGCGGCAAGTACGGCCTCCTCGGCTTTCGCTTTGGAGTCGTTGTACGCGTCCAGTGGCTTTTCAGGGAACGGTGTGCGCTCGTCGACGTCGATGAGATCGTCTCCGTTGAACACCACGCCAGCGGAACTCGTGTATACAAGTTTGCGGACGCCAGTCTCGACTGCAGATGCTATAATTGCTTTGGTACCGCCAAGGTTGACGCGCCAGTAAAGATCAGGGTCTTCGAGTTTGAGGGCTGCGGCCGGGGACGCTGTATGTATTATACAGGTAGTGCCGCTGGCTCTGAGTGCTGCTACGACCTGGTCCTTGTCTGTAATGTCTGCGGAGTAAAAGGGAACGTCGTGGTAGCGCTGAACGATGTCGAGGGCGGAGACGGTGTCGCCGCGGTCGAGCAGTTGCTGGACGATGTGGCGGCCAACGAAGCCACTCCCGCCAATGACTAGGTAAATGTCGGGCATTGTAGTAGAACTCAACAACCCAATCGCACCATTCCAAAAAATATTCAAGAAGCGGACGGATCAAAGACTTGTGTCGAACGGATCAACTGCTTGTGTTTGTTGTTCTAAACGCGCCGTGCACTGCCACTGTTCACCCATGTTCAACTCGCAGCCACTCGCGCCCAACCAGCTCAGCGCCGTCGCCGACGACGAGCAGAGCCCTTCCCTCCGTCTAGACGAGAAGCAGCATCTCATCGCCAACCTAGAAATCGAGGTCAACCACCGCAAGACACAGTTCAGCTCATGGCTCAACGATCACCTCGAGAACTTTGCCATCCATCAGGAGGGCCTCGTCTCCCGCATTCCAAAGCAGGTTCGCGCCATGAAGATGCGCGACTTTGGCGCGAAATACAACGGGAACATCCAGGCAGCACTTCGCGGCGTTCAGCGCGACAAGTTCGTCGCGTCTGGCGCGACTGAGATCGATAAGTCCACCCGCAAGAGAAAGTGGGTCGCGAGCCAGGAGGCCGAGCATGACGCGTCGGGAGACTCGCAAAAGGCCGCGAAGAATGGTTTGTGCAATCGTTGTTTTTGAGTGGTTTGTTCCCTGAACCTGTTTCTAGCCCGATTGACCACCTCGCCCCAGAAGAAAGCAGGCCCGTCCACCGGGCCAGGAACAGCTCAAAGGGCTCGCATTATTGCTGCAGCCGGGTCAAAGACGCCTGCAATGGTATTGCCCTCCTTGCTGTTTCTTTGCCGCGCCCCTAATTCAGATTTCAGTCGCGTACATTTGGTTCTCCCAGTCCGCAGAAATTTAGAGCGCCGTTCAACGCAAACACCTCCACCCAAAGCCCGCGACCTCTACCTCGCGCGCCGATATCACCCTCGAAACTCAAACCATCTAATAACCCGCCCCCACGCGCGCGCGTCCCCTCCATTGTCACCTTCAACCCCATGGTCCCAAAGACCCCGGGTTATCCAGGTGGCTCCTTGCGTCTGCCGCGCAAGGATGAGAACATGCTCAGCGTGAACGGGTCCCCCATCGCGAATCCGTACGATGTGTGGCAGGGCGAGGCCGACTGGTAATACTACCGCCGGTCCTGCCCGAACCCTCAAGCGCACCAAGAGCAGCATCACCATTCAACGAGATCCATCTTTCTCCTTCACCAACAGCCCACCCTCGTCGGTTTTGCACTCCCGAACCGCGTCACAACCATCGCACCAACCCTCATCTTCGTCCCAGTCGTCCGTGGATGGCAACACCACCGCGCATCCGTCCTTTGAATCTCACTCTCAGCCGCTCGCACATCCTCATTTACACGCTCACACCAAGTCGCAAACACAATTCATGCAGTTCAAATTCCCACAGCTGCCGTCCCAGCAGCCGCCGCAGTCGCAGTATGGTTTCTCCGCATCGCAGCCCACGGAGAAGACGGCGACAACCGTCGCAACGCCAGCGGCCCGGCGACCGCTCACGCACACACGCTCGCAGTCGACCCTGCCGATTACCCTTTCGACCACCGACGGACACCTCCTGGAGTTCGACGCGCTTCCAGACGTCGCCCGGAGCGATTGATGCGCTCGAGGGTATCAGTGATAGCGCAAAGAAACAGGCACGAGAGGAAATACGGATGCTTGTGCGGGCCGCGGTCAACAAGTGGACTATTTAATGTACATGCGTTGGATTCGTTATTTATGGACTTGGAAATGTACGTTCACACGTCGAGGAGCTCGACGTAGCAAGCGCGACATTTGTGGCCGTCCCTATCGCGGACCTTCACAAGGAGCTCTTTGGACGCGAGCCTGAGTCGGATCAGTTTCACGGTAAGCGTGCAATCAAAAGTGCCATGCCTTTGAGCCTGTTCTCCCAGTTGGAGGAAACGCAAAAGAGGCACCGCCCCGATCGCGAAACCTTCCCCATGTGAAAGCGAGAAATTTCCGCTTGTTACATACCCGATAATGCTCTCCTGCAGGGGCTTGATTTCTCCGAGCTGTAACCATAATTAAACCTGGAACACACGAGGGAGGGCGAGACCAAACCTCTGGATCTTCTTGGGATGTTCCACGCCGCATTTGTCTCCATAACTGCGCCTCCGCGTCGTCGACCGCGTAAATGAGCGCCAACTCCTCCGGGCGGCCACGGGTGCACGGAGTAACTCGCACCCGAACTAACGCGCCCTGCAAAAGCGCTACAGGCGTCGCTTCGAGCGGATCCAGGGCACGTTTACACCGCAGGTCATTGAGGGCCTGGAACAGCGCCGCGGGACGACCCCCCACGCCCATGGGGAGCAGTCGCTGAATGAGTTGGGGAACAAGCGAGCCGCGCAGGAGCCACGGCTGCACCGACTCTGCTGCCTGCACGTCGCCTGCCTCCCGCTGCGTGGGCACGAACGACGCGTCAGACACGGTCTCGACCCCGAGCACCACGCCCCAGTCTGCGCGCCACGGGCTGCGTGTCCCGAGCTTCTCGTAATTCGCGCGTTTAGCAGGCGGCGTGCGCTCCCACCGCGCCTTCTCCTCCGTCTCGCGCGCGTCGACATGCGCGTCGTACGACGCGCAGAAGGGGAAATCGCGCGGGAAATATGCTGTGCCAGCCTCGAAGGCCTGCGTCTGGCGTTCGCGCTGCCCACCAACGCGCGTCCCAGTGAAGGTAAGAGAAGAGAAGAACGGCATCGACCAGCCGGCGGGGAGAAGGAGCGTCCATCCGTGCAGAGTGAGGTCGTTGGAGGAGGCGCTGCGCTCAATGGAGCGTTGTATAAGCAAAAGTGGGACGCGGTCGTCTTGACGAAGCGGGTTGAGGGGGGTCCCTGGGACGAGGTTCTGGAACTCGAAGTCAAGGCAATTGGGTAGCGATGACACGACATGTATACCTTCGATCGTCTCTCATCTAGGTCTTTTTTCTTGTACCGGGGTTTCCTCAGGCCGTTACGCACTGATTCTTCCCATATGTCGCTCTGTGCAAGGGTGGCCGAGGGGAATATGATGGGAGATGCCACTACTGGGTGCGGTTTGGCGTTCTTGGGAGGAAACCTGAGAAGGAATCGTAAGCCTCGCCTCAGTTATTTCAGGTGACCCTACTTCAATCGTGGATCAAGGACTTTGAATCCTATAACCATGCCCCGAGGAATCGATCCCGATGTCTGCAAGTCAGTCATTGACGCCCAAAACTGGGAAACCATGAGTATCTGCCTTTCGATGCAAAATTGGGTCGAACCTTGTTGAAATCCGCCCTCGAGTCTTGGGAGATAGGGGACAAGGCTCCCTTCAGAACTTGGTTTGATTTCGGGCCCATGATCTCAAATGCGTTGACTTGACCGCTGAGGTCCTCAAGGTCGACGCCGATGGCCTTCAATTTGCGTCCCGGGCGGCGCTGCCTTGCGCACAGCATCTAAAACTGACGAAGCCGAGGTCCGGAGAGCAGCAAACACCTTTTCGGATGTGGAGGGGTGAGTGCGGACCCAAACCGTACGACGAGAATTATCGGGATCCGAAGGCTCTTTAGCTTTGCCCTTGCCCTTGTCGCGTTTTTGCGAGCCCGATCCGTCGGCGGTCTCTTGCGCCTCTTGAGGCTTTGGAGAAAGGAGAATCGGTCGCCAAAAAATAGATGCCGGGCCAATGAGACCGAAAGGATAGTGTCCAGGTTCGTAAATATGCGTGTCAATAGTCCGGGCCCCAGGAAGATATCTGCAGCTAAATTATGGATGATGGGGTCACAAAATACTTTCGGCTAACCGTTTCGCGCCAGGACCAGGTCCTTGAAGATCAGAACAGGCGTCAAGCAGGGTTCGTAGAATTTTCTCTGGACCTTGCAGCTGGATGATGGACTGATACGAGGCGTCGTGCAGAATAGAGCCATGTACAGATGCTCGATGCGAAGGCCGGAATGCCTTTTCGGTTGGAGTTACTGCCTGTCGTCTTTCCGTTAGAACGTATGCGATAAATATAACCAAGAAGCCCACCAAGCGATAACCCCACATATTTTGCATTCGCATGCGTTTTGCGTGCCAAATATGCGTCTCTAACCAGGATTTATCGCCTGTGATGGTATATTTCGATGATGCATGTCGACCAGAAGTGAAACCTGACCTACGTTGCCGTTTGAGGAAGGTTTCGGTGCGACTAAGTCGTTTGTCCTTGCCCTGTTTCGGCCGTAGACGCGCTAGAGCTTTCTTTTTGACCGAGTTCATCTACCAAGCATGAATCGCTGCGAAAACGGCAGTGTAGGTTATTGGAGGTACCTCTTGTCGCGCCCTGTCGCGCAGACGCAGAGGGACGCGCCGGACATCGTGACTGGCTGCTCTTCGGCGCAAGTGTCGAGGAAGGGTTTGCCAGACTCGTTGGGTCGCACTGGCACTAGAATGGGAATAAGGAAACCAGTAGGGCTGCGAGAAATCCAATCCAAGTACAACCTTGCCGTTTTCATCCCTATTTGCATGGCATTGA
Organism: Mycena filopes; assembly: GCA_029281495.1. NCBI lineage: Eukaryota > Fungi > Basidiomycota > Agaricomycetes > Agaricales > Mycenaceae > Mycena > Mycena filopes. The sequence continues at coordinate 1,508,901 of JARIHR010000011.1, read as the reverse complement.
TTTCAAAAGCTCGGGCCTGCAAGATTTGAAGAGTTGACAATGAGGCATATGAGGATTGCATACCTCGGCGAATTTCTCGACGTCGATGGCGCCGCCAAGTCGCCTTACCCCTTGAAATTGTCAGAGCGCACCCAGTCGAATTCTGGGAAAGGCAGACCATTTCCGACGGTCGAGGCTTGAACGGGTATGGTACGTGCTCCATCTAGTTTTTGTTTCTTTCGTTCTCTTCCAGTCTGTTCGCCAGTGGCGGTCTCTTTGCGTTTGGCCGACATGAGTTGCGAGTGTGACGTAACGTGTCTGTGACATGGCTGCTCTCTTGCGCTTACGAGCTGCTCAACCCGTGCTATGGCCCCGTTCACGCTTCATATCAACCTCGAGACCGTGTAGGGACGGGCAGAGCGCAGTTGTCGAGGTCGGCGTCCCAGCGACACCCAAGAAACCCATCGGCGCCTTCCGTGGAGGGTCCGTCATGCAACATCCGTCTCTCCGCCATTCTGATGTCTCCAACGCTGTAGTATCGTCGGGTTCTTGGCTGGTTTCTCCCTTGCAGCTTCTATTGCGGCCTACAATCTTTTGGATGAATATAACCTGGCTTCCGTGGCTCTGCAGGCTAGCGTCGATGAACTGAAGCTCAGTACCGAAAAGGTCTATCCGACGCTTGAAATTTGACCATGCTCCTTAATTTCTGTCAGATCTCTGCCCATGTGAGGAGGATCGAGGCAGTCGAGAAAGATTTGAAGGCACTCGGTGACAGCACCATCTCAAAAGATGAACTGGCCCGACTTAGGGGAGAGGTGAAGAAAACGTACGATGGTCTCCATGTTGGTTCGTACTCAATCGTGTTCGTCGTCAAAAGGTCAGGGGCTCACCTGAATCCAATCTAGAATTCTTGGACTTGCGTTCACATGTTTGGGGAATGCGTGAGTGGCTCCTCCTTGGCCGTTTTCAACTCGCACTCAACCCCTTTGAAGAGCAAGATCTGCATGCTTTGTCGAAGAAAGATACAACCTCAGTCCGAATCTAATCTGTAACTGCGTTTTCTTCAACGGCTGTTGTTCCGGGCCGCGCGTGTTTGACTTCATAATTAAAAAGTCCGGTCTTGATCAAGCCCCGGTACTGGTACGTTGTTATGTTTACATTGGGATCCGGAACGCCCGCGTTCTCCGTCGAACCGCCGGTCTGCAACCCTCACAAGATTCCAAATACTCGGTTTTGCTGTTACTATTCGATCTGGCGCTGTTACTGCTAGAGCGTATGACCACCTGCCTGCAGAGTTTTGTTGTGCAGAGAAAATCCTATCAAACCCCAATTGTCAACCCTACCTATCAATCCTCGATCATTATTTTCGGCCGCCGTCTCTGAATCTGTTGAACGAGTGCGGTAAAGCGGTGATATCTCGGGTAAACCTATTCTAGGGCTCGATGCGAATGGTGCGCCCGCCTCGTTGTTGTACCTTGCAACAGCTCACAACCCTGCAGAACGCAATTCACAATTATTGTCGCGTGGCTTGGCAAGACATATCTCGGGTAAAGGTCCCCGGTGCCTGAGAGCTCCTTATATTGCCACGCAACTGTGATCAAGTGCCTAATGCGGACCTAGTAACCACCGAAAACATCTCATCTATGATCCCGCTATTGCCTCCGGTTCCCGATGCGTAAACCTTTAAAAGGACCTTGTTCTCGACGTCGGTTCTTCAGTTCCTTTACTCCCCCACTTGTGTTTGCCAGTCAAGACAGGTTCTTGTTGCTATCGTATCAACTTGGTTCTCCGTCAGTGCCACCATACTCTCTCCCAGCCCTACATACTGACGTCTCTTCAGGTCGTCCTTTCTTTACCGCACACCTTCTTTAAACGCTCTCTGCTGGACACCCACCTTTCACAATGCTGTCCTACAAAACCGTTTTACTTGCTCTCCTTTTCTCTTCTTCTTCATTGGCCCTGCCCATCCGCCGTGAAGTGCCTCAGGGTAATTCCTTTCAGTCTTTGTTTCCACGGTGGTCTAATCCCAGTCCTCAGAGCATTCTCACCAAGCCATTTTGACTTCCGTACAAACAAGTTTGAACAAGAGCAACCCCGATGGTATCGTTGACGCTGTCTTCGGTCTTCTCGGAAACGCTGCAGCCGCTGGTGGCCTCGGGAAAATAACTGTCAGTTCACCTTTTCCTGTCCTGTACTCGCTTCTCAGAACAATTCGACGCAGGACGCGAACTGTCTCCAGCAAGCAACTGCTGATCAGGCCTTCACCAACGCCAAGGCCGCGAATGACATCCAGGGCATGTCCGATGCGCTGACCTACCGCGCGCTGGAGCGTAACTCTGGAACTGTCGGTGGTACGACCACCCCCTGCACGACTATCAAGGCCGTCAACCCTGAGATCGCCGCTATCCAGCAACACCAGGTAGGCCGAGAACCCTTACGCGCCGTTCTTTTTACACACACACTGACACCGCTGATGTTCTTAGGATCCCGCTTCCACGAACGCGGCCGCGGTGAACAAGGCTATCGTTCTCGAGCTGGCCAAGCAGATCGCTTCTGTCGGTGGCAACCCCCTGGATGCCCTCCGCTCGGGAACGTTTGCGCCCGGCAAAATCGGCGGTATATCAACTCATACACCTTGCGTTCGTGTCTCATCTTTCATTCAGATAACACTGGCAAGGGCCTCACCTGTGATGACGCCAACGACGCCATCGGCTGCATCGTCTCCCAGAAGCTTCTGGTCGAAGGTGGGCAGCTTTTGACTACATTGTTGTTCCATTCACTGATGCGCTGTTAAGACGCGACCGCCGATGAGATTACTGCTGCCGTCGCCGGTGTCTCTGCCGCGTCTGGCTCTGCGTCGTCCTCGTCTGATTCCGCTTCGTCCTCGTCTGCTGCTGATGCGACTGCATCGTGCCCCGCTGCCGTAACTGTCACGGTCACTGCTGGTGCCGCCGCGAGCACTGCGACCGCCGCCCCCCCTGCCGCTGTTGTTACCGCCACCTCCAGCTCCATCGGAGACTTTGGTGCGTTGAATGTAGACTATACACCCGCCGTTGTTCATTCTCTCTAGGCAAGTGCACCGTTCCCCAGATCGAGTTCGCTACTGGCTTCGACAACCGCAAGGAGACTAGCTTCCAGCCCGTGGACAAGACCTCTTTCAACCACGGCTCTGCCCAGGCCATCGGCATCATCACTCAGTTCATCTGTGACACCCTGACCAACTCGTGTGGCGCTGATGCGACGGCGAAGGCTACCTGCGCTGCTGCCCAGAAAGCTGCCGGCGCCGCGCCCCCCAAGACCGGCATCGACGCTGATATCTTCAACGGTTTCTTCGGCATCGCCACTGTTCGTTGTTTTTTTCTTTCTTGTTTCCGATATTGACGCATTCTCTAGGACTTCCGCGATGTCGAGGCCGTCGACGACCAAGGCAAAGCGATCGCCGGGTCCACTGGAGGCTCTGTCAGCGTTGCCGCTACCGATGCCGCCGCCGCCACTGCCACCGATGTCGCTGCCAGCACCGACGCCGCCGCTGCCACTGCCACCGATGTCGCTGCCACCACCGACGCCGCCGCTCCCCCCGCCGTCACCGCTACCTCCAGCTCGATCGGAGACTTCGGTTCGTTTGTTACTCTCAATTCAGGGTCGTCACTTTTATTGACCTATTTCATCTCCAGGCAAGTGCACCGTCCCCCAGATCGAGTTCGCTACTGGCTTCGACAACCGCAAGGAGACCAGCTTCCAGCCCGTGGACAAGACCTCTTTCAACCACGGTTCTGCCCAGGCTATCGGCATCATCACCCAGTTCATCTGCGACACGCTGACCAACTCGTGTGGTGCCGATGCTACGGCAAAGGCTACCTGCGCTGCTGCCCAGAAGGCCGCCGGTGCCGCGCCCCCCAAGACCGGCATTGACGCTGATATCTTCAACGGTTTCTTCGGCATCACCACTGTCCGTTTTCTCTTGTCTCCTCAGTTCCAATATTGACGCATTTTCCAGGACTTCCGCGATGTCGAGGCCGTCGACGACCAAGGCAACGCTATCGCTGGCTCGACTGGAGGCTCTGTCACTGTCGCTGCCACCGATGCCGCTGCCCCCGCCGCTACTGGTGCTGCTGCTGCTACCACCGCCGCCGCCGCCGCCTCGACCGGTGCTGCTGCTTCCTCTGCCGCGGGCAACGTCCAGACCTTCACTGGTGCTCTTGGAGGCCTCCCCCCGCCCGTTACTGCTGGTGGCAAGGGATTCGTCGTTAACGGTACGTCCTTGACGTCCAAGGCCGTGGCATTTACTGAGTATCTTTCCAGGCTCCGAGTTCATCCAGGAAGCTGGTGCCCTCGGTCGCTCATGCGACGAGCAGCACAACGCCTGTGCCAACGCAGCGAACGCGGGTGGTGCTACCTTCAAGGTCGCCGACTGCGAGACCCAAAACACTGCGTGCCACGCCGCGATTTCCGCATAAGCAACGATGTCCCTCTGCTCCCCCCCAAACTTGATGTTTCGGTGTCTTTCTCTCTCTCACGACCCCAAGCTGTATCTATACGTTAGCACTGTTCCTCACACCTCTATACCTGGCAATACAAATCTGCGGGATACCCTATTTTGTGCGAACTTAAGCTTACTCGATGCGGAAGTTGGAGTCAGATAGCTCTGTTTGCAGACGAAAAACGCGTAACATAATAAAACGGCAACCTTGAACATGTTCTGCGGTTGTGCCCCTTCCTTCCGCATTGCGTACATCTGCTTTGCTTCCCCGATCCAATGTCTGGGAGTTGCGGTGCTTTTACTTGAGGACATTTCACGCGGTTATGCCCTAATTGCTTGCAGACACCGCACCGATCTACAGGATATTCACAGATTTGTTGATAGAACAGGTAGGTAGGTAGGTAGAAGATACAGACATTGGTTTGGTGGCACCAGACGCGCAGGTGCGGCTGCCTCGATAATTTTGAGGGCCTCCGCTATGCTGACCTTTGGCTGCACTCAGAATGGAAATTTCCATATATACGTTGCCTACCTGGTCTGGCATCCAGCTTAACACTGGATAATCGAGCTGTGGTGATGGAGGAGCTGATGGAGGAGGCGATTGAGGATTCGCCTGTTCAGCTCTGTTCAGGCGCGCACAAGAGTTCGCTGATCTTCATGAAGGACGGACGTGTCTTAGTTCACTCTCGTGACCGCCTGCAGACCGATGAGCACTCCCACAAGACCAGAGGTGCGTGTCTACCTTGAGCCACAGAGCTCTCATTCGCTCAATTCGAACGACGGAGGATGTGTTTGGGTCGGAAGGAGGTATCCTGAGAATTTGCACATGTGGATACTGTGCGTGGTATTTGAGAAGCATACCTGCCTGCTTCGAGAGACAAACTCGTGCCTACTGCCACTAGCCTACTACTTCAATCTTTAAACGTCCCGACTGCCCTACGAATATTTATTACTCGATGAGGAAGTCGGAGTAGCTCTATTTGCTTCTGTATCTTGATGAGCACTGCCACGTCTCTCTCTTAGTTCAACCATGCATGTACTTTGGTCTCAGTCGGTGGTCTCCCGCGGCCACATTGGAATCCATGATTCGCCTGCTCCTCCTTGAGTGCGACATCCCGCACCGTCATTTGGCCTGTCCCCCCCTTTTTGTCGAATTTACGGGTCTTCCGCTGCGCAAGAACTCTCCTGCTTCGACGCAAGACCATTTCTAAAAAATGCACTGGATCAATTCAGCAATGATATGTACAGACGTGTCCGGAATGTCCCAAAGAGTATACACTACATGTTACAAGGACGGATTGACTATTCAGAATCCGAGTCCTGGTCGTTGTCGTATCCAGCCTTCATCAGCGCCGCCGTAAACGGCGACACCACGTTTACCTGCGCCGGCGGAATATTCATCCCCCCCGAATTCTTAATCACACTGTCATGAATCTGTTCGTTGATTCTGGAGACAAGGCCGACATCAACAAAAGTGAAACCAGATGATAAATGGCACGCACTCTCTGGGGCTGGAAACGTTGCCGAAGTGGAGGGCGCCGGGGATCTCGATGAGCTGCGCCTTGACGCCGTTCGCGAGGAGAAGCTTGAGCACCTCCTCGGTGTACTCGATCGGGTATGCGATGTCGGCGCCGCAGTGCAGGAGCTTGACGGGGCAGGTTATCTTGCGGACCGCCTCGGCTGGCTGGGCGACACGCTTCGTGAAGAAGTCGACGGTGGCGATGCGGTATTCGACGAGCTTCGAAGGGCCCCAGTTCTTCAGCGCGAAGGGGACGGCCCGTGCGACGAGCCTGCGGCACCGAAATCAGCATTGGATACCTCGACTGGGACGCAAAGGTAAAGCGACTCACGCGTTGATGAGGCTCGACTGCTGGCCGCTGAACCCAAGCTGGAGGGCCCCGCATACCGAGTCGAGCAGAGCGGTCTGATCGACCTTGCCGTCTTTGAATGCTTCGACCCAGCAGTCGTGGATCTCCTCACGCCCCTCAGCGACGTCTATGGGCTAGGGTGCACACAGGTAAGCGATATATTACCGACTGTTGAACTTCATTGACGCACCTCGGTAAGGGGTAGAGGGGAGATCATGGTAAGGGAGAGGGTCTTTTGCGGGAACGAGATGCCGACCTGCAAGGAAATGCAGGCCCCCATGGACACGCCGACGAAATGGCAGGCCGGCAGGTGCAGTGCGTCCTGCGGGTGGTCTCACGTCAACTGATGAAGGAGCAGGACAAAGCGAGACACGACGAACCATAAACTTTGCAACGTCCGCCGCAGCCTCCTCACGCCCGTACGTTGCGCCCACCTTCCCGGATGTCTCCCCGTGTGCGCGCAGGTCGAACGCGATCAGATTGAACCGTCTGAGGTTGGGATCCGCGAATTGGACTTTTGACAAGTTTAGACTTCCCATGCGAATGGGTGGAAAGGAGGCGACGTACGTTGGAAGAGTTCCGAGGCGATGTAGACCGGGTGAATGAGGATGACGGTGGGGAGGCTCTTGTCGATGGATTTGGCGGAGGGGTTCTTCGGGGTGGAGATGGTGTAGTGGATGTTAGCCGACCCGGCAATGCTCTTAATCTTGACCTGAGGCATGGCGAAACGGAGAGTTGAATGTGAAGAAAGTGGGTGGAGGGTGGATGGCTGTCGAGGAGGAGGGAGCGGGTCTGAACAGGGAGCGGTTGCTGGTTTATATCGAATTTGCTTCGAGGAGGTCGATCACTGATATATGGTAATGTTTAACTTATAGGGGCCGCACACATGCGAACCGACCTCCTTTGTCATTTCCTGTCTCAAAAAAATGGGGTCTTCTAATGCAACATCTTGGTCACCAATATTCAACCGTCTTCCAGCGTCTTCCATCTCAAAGACCACCATCCACGCCGACGCCCTCAGACCCGTCCCCCAGCACACTCTTCGCGTCCCAGTCTCCTCCTGCGTTGTGCCTGCGCTCCTGTCTAGGCACAGCCGTGCCCTGGGGTGCGGACATCACGGCGGGATCGAACACCGATATTAATGTGTATATTGATCACCAACCACACTCCTGAACACGACTGAGTTCAAGTCGATCTCCTAAATCTTGAGAGCGAAACTTGAAATACGTCTCAGTGCAATCACTTTGGGCGCAAGTCGTACGCTTCAAGACATATGTACAACGGTCGTGTATTTAACGGCAGGATGACAATGTCAAGAAGATTACTAGCTATCTGAAGCATTATCGGGTCAGCGGACGAGCAAGTGGAAGCAGAACGGGATCAAAATGGCGGCGAAATTGAGCATTACAGAGTTCAAGGAGCGGAATGGACCAAACAATATGGCAGTCACTTGCGAGGGGGCGGTATTGCGAGGAGGGATCCAATGACGAACCACGAGATCAGGAGCGCGATGAATGCGGACCGCGTTACGATCTCCCACTGGCCGCGGACGACAATCGAGCTCAGCACGGGCGTGAGGGGGACGGAGAACGCGGGGACGGCCCGCACCATCTTGAATTGCTTGCGCACCGCGCTCTTATTGACGCGAGCGCGCGTGTGCTGCGGCAGGTCTAAATGTGGACGCGAGGACGAATCCAAGCTGTCTCGCGGTCGATGCGCAGACTTTTCGTCTAAGTGTTGAGCCTCCGTGCTCGGTTTTGCGTCGCTCGGGTGTGCGGGGGTGTCACTGGGAGCCGTGGCATGGATCCAGCGCGTGCATTGGGACTGCATGCGCTCGATGAAGGATAGAGGGGACAAGCGCCGATTCGGTTGGGATGGTTCGACGTTGGTCGGGACATGATGCCGATGCTGCGCATTACTGTACAAGTAGCGGGGAAGGGCGTCAAAGTCGAAGGCGGATAAGACCTGGCGGTCCTCCGGCGCGATCCTCGGTGGTCCACCAAACTGGTCGTCGTCTTCGGGAAGTTGGTCGAAGGCATGGATGAAGGATGCAGTCGCGGCGAAAGAGTCTGTGCCGCTTTCGGATTCGCTGAATGGCCGTTTCGTCGGCAAGGTGAATGTGCCCAAGTTATCTGGAATTACAGGACTAGTGGCAGGTCCTTCAACCGATTCGGAATCATAGTACGCTGGAGAGATATGGATGGCGCCAGTTTCTCCCGAGGATGAACCCTGCGACCCGAAGCTGGAGCTGGACGCTACCGACATGCGAGACAGCGAACGGGGTGAATGGACGTGGGCGGGGGAAGGAGGGACTATCGTGAGTCGCGGTTGAACAATGGGGAGGATGGGAGGGATGCCGGGAACAGGGTACGATATGGTTGGCCGTTGTCGGGTGATTTTCAACGGCTGGGGTTTGGAAATCGCGGGGCGCTGTAGTTCGAACTTGCGCAACTGTCTGAGGTCACCGAAAATATAAACGCCTACGCAAACCCCGTGTAAACTGGCGAGCAGTACACTCAACCCGAACCACAATCCGGGAAACTAGGAAACACAAATCTGTTAGAGGCTTGGAGGAGTACGACAAGCACGCACTGCAAGGAGTCTGAGCCAACGGGAGTGACCATGGCTGAGGTTGAAAGCGATGGGAGTCAATGCGCCGACGAGACAGAAGATTAGTCCCGCGATTATGCCACACAGCACTCTAGACTCTCAGTTCAGACACTTTGGGCGCAAGTGGTACGCTTCAAGACACACCGTTGATTTCCGACGTTTTGAAACTGGGCCGTGACGAAACGGGCAAGGCTTTCGTCGAGCATCCGTCGAGTCTCGAGCGCAATCTCGGTAAAAATAACAGGGTCCGGATGTGGCGAGCCATTGGACGCGTGGAACGGGGCGAAAGCAGCGGAGGGGAGATTGAGCTCGTAGGCACCGTTGGGAGTGAAGAAAGTTGACTTGGCACGAGCGTAGAACATGGCTAGTTGCGATGAAGACTGCAGCGGCCAATCGTTCCGATACTCGCGCGCGTTAGATCGCTCAAAGTTGGCACGAACAACCCACTGTCAATGAAATGAGCATGGAAGTTGGGACCGAGTCCAGGGCGCCTTACTTGCTTATACTTGGCGGTGTACTCCTTGAGCCACAGAATGAAATAGCTAGTCCTGGATGAGGAGCCGAGTTCGACATGTGCCCGGTGCTTACAGATTTTCGACCGCATCCTCGCAGTACAGCAGCCACTCCTGCAATGTCGCGTTATGGATCGTGAGTTTCTCCACAGGATCGATGCAGATACCTCAAAGTCCTTGAGACCTAAACATGTTGTGAGTGAGCAGGGATGCGTAACGCCAACAAAAAGCGCGTACCCAGAGGTGGCAAGTGTTTTCTTTCCAAGATGTCGTCGAGCTGAACTTGGAATACGGGTGTCACTGAAATCCGAAAATTAACCAAAGCAAGAGCATCGGCGAAAGAAAAAAACCTCCGCATGATCGCACTTTGGCCACCGCAGGCGGGGGGTTGCACAGACGAAACTGGGAGCCGGTGAGAAGAGAGAAAAGTGGAAACGAAAGGGCTTACCGGAAGAGAAAGGACAGACTTGAAAGTGATATGTGTGGTCCTTGGTCGTGGTTGCATATCTCGGGAGGAAAGTAGCGGGAAGGAAACTTGGAGTCAAAGCTTAGTCTGAGTTACAAATGCGGCGTTTTACTCGGGCGAGAAGCACGTCAGTCGTAAGCAGTCGTACCGTCCAGATAGGAAAATTGTGAGCAAGTTGTGGGGAGCAGACTGGCCTGCGCAACCGCTGACCTGCCCCACCTTCCTTGCAGCGTACGAGGCTAGTTGATATCCTTACACGCGCATTGAGGCCCCGTTTTCAATCTACCACGTCAAGCAAGGTTCACGTCGCCGGACAGTGGCTCAACGTGAGAAATGTTGTTCTCGAGCCACTTGACCGCTCTATTGACCATGTTGTCGCGTTTTTGTGGGTCATTCCAGCTGTTCCTCGACTTCCGGTTAGGCAGACGTAAAAGGAAGAAGCCATCACTGGCAGCCAAATCAGGACAGGGGCTCATCAGTCCACCGGGCCTCCACCAGCTTGGACGTCTCTGTGTCCTCAACCTACTAGGATCTTCGGAGAATATTCTGTGGCTCCCTCGTATGACCAGATGGCTAGAACATTCGCCGTGGTTCGACCTGGTGTATTTTCGGCTCATGGATCCAGAAATTTCTGGCAACCTCTGAATCTCGCTCTGCTCGCGGTATAAAAGGGACCCCTTCGACCTGTATCTGCATCGAACCAACTTCAAATGTCTGTCTTCTACTACGAGCCCATCGCCGACCTCGAGCGCCTCGTCAACGACGCGTTCCATAACCGCAGCAACAACCAAGTTCAGCGTCAGCCCCTCGAGGGCGACGCCCATACTTTCCGGCCCAAGTGAATAGATTCAAACACCTTCCTTAGACGTCGCTGATCCGCCTTTCATTCATCCAGGATGGACTTGCATGAAAATGCCGAAACCAACACGGTCACTGCGACGTTCGAGCTCCCCGGAATCAAGAAGGAGGACGTCCAGATCGAAACCCTCCCTGGGCGTCTCCGCATCTCCGCCGAGTCCAAGATCTCGGAGGACCACGAGAAGAACGGCTACGCCATTCGTGAGAGGCGTTACGGAAAGTACACTAGGACCCTGCAGGTTCCTCAGGGAATCAAGGCAAGTCGAATATATCTTGTGACAGCGTCTGGCAGAGACTGACGTTTTCGCTGGCAGGAGGAGGAAATAAAGGCCAACATGGAGAATGGGGTGTTGTCCGTGACTTTCCCCAAGGTCACTGCAGAGCAGTCGCCGAAGAAGATTCAAATTGCTTGAGCGACTAGGCGGGAAGCGTGCCATGTACACAATGTGGACAATATATACACGATTTTGACTTCTGGCGCTCGGGAACCCTGGCTTCAGTCAAAGTTATTGAAAATTAAGTTCACGCGGACCCCAATGTAGGCTAACGAGACAAGGGCATATATTCTACATCGGTCTCAGAATACAAAGTCTATTTACATACAGCGAATTCAGATAGCTACATACGCATTCGTTTTGCCGCTCAACTCGGCCTGTTGGACCAACGCTCGGGGTGCATCGTGCTTGGGCATCATCACCTCCACCAGCTGAATCTTGTCCGCCTGCGCGAAAGACGCGGTGTCCAACAGCGCCGATAACTCCTCCTTGTTCCTGACCGTATACGACTGCGAACGCGTCCCGTCCGCGTCGCCCAGCACACTGAGGAGTGAAGTCCAGTTCCAGTTTGATATGTCGTTGTACTTGCGCTCTTTTCCGTGCAAGAAGCGCTGTGAAAAAAACAAAGGCGTTAATGGCGCCCGAAGTCGACAGAATACACACGCACCTCGATTGTATACCCGCTGTTGTTCAAAACGAATATAATGGGCTTCAACCCGTGGCGGAGCATCACCGACAATTCCTGGACAGTAAGCTGGAGCGACCCATCCCCAATGAAGAGAATGGTCCGGTTAAGTCCGATGTCGCGAGCGGCGAACGCAGCACCGAGTGTGCTCCCGACAGTCCAACCAATCGAGCCCCAAAGAATCTGGCTGACGAAAACAGACTTCTCAGGCAGAGGGATGTCGAGGATGCCAAAGCTGGACGTTCCTGAATAAATTTCTGTGAGCCTTCAATCGGACATGAGATACCGGAAAATGCCGAACCAGTTTCTGCGATGATAACATCTTGCGGCTTGAAAAACGTGCCCATCTTCGGCCAAAACCAGGCCTGGGTAATGACGTTGTCCTTCTCGTTGGGCACGACAGCGGTGAAACTCGGGACGGGGATCTCGCGTGCGACCGCGCTGCACGGCTGGAGTCGACTTGTGAGCAGCGGGAGCAGCTCCTTCATCCCGATTCCTTGGAAGGCAGCAAATTGCACTTTGGTGTGGTCGGAATGGAACTGTGCAGGAGTTAAGACGGGTTCAAGATTGGAGACATATCAATCATACCTCAATCGTGCGGGAGGGGGGGATAGAATATGTGAAATTTCCAGTGTTAAAGTCACTCTTGAGGCAGCCCACAGAGAGGATGAGTTTGGCCGACTCGACCTTCTCCTTGATATCCGGACGGCTAATGGATCCAACATATATCTAATCGGCCAGTGAGTGAACAGGATCGGCAAAAAATGACACAAACGCACTCCACCATAGCGCTCGTAGGTTTCTGAGACCGCCGTCTTGCCCATCGGTGCCGAGTATACAGGGTAGCCCGTCTTGATGATGAGCTCGTTTACTTCTTGGCGCACATCGTGGCGTATTGCGCACGCGTCTACGAGGATAACGACGTCGTCCTTCGCATCCTCGACAAGCTTTATAATCTCGTCGAGTACAAAGGCTTCCGTATCCGGGTCGTTGGGAGGAGGTAGACGAGAGAGGGGAATTTTGAGTCTCTCGGACGATATCTTTTCGAAGACCAGATTTGTTGGGAGGGTAAGATAGACGGGTCGCGCCCGCGTAATGCAATCGGTTAGGACGCGATCGATCTCTGCCGCTGCGGTGTTTGCCTCGGTGAGGATCGCTTGGGAGATGCTGAAGTTTTCGGCGGCCTTAATATACGCGTCGTATCTGTGTAAAAAAAAGTTAGGCAAGAATAAGGCACGGAAGCGGCGTATGTACCTCCCATCACCGAGGGTATGGTGCAACATGGGCTTCGTCTTCTGTTGAGTTGTGCTTGGGACGCCCACAAGGTTCAGCACAGGGACCATCTCCGAGAATGCGCCTGCGATGCCGTTTATTGCGGAGAGCTCCCCGACACCGAACCTGCGAATAATTTCAACACCAATAGCTATTCAAGTGGAAAGGGTATGAACTAACGTCGTGAGCACAACGCCGATGCTATGCTCCTTGACACGGGCATACCCATCTGCAGCGTACGCAGCATTAAGCTCGTTACTGGTGATAAAGTCAGATTCCAAAAGAAATTCGTGGAGCCGCGTCGACGAACCAATTGCCGACCCAATCCACGGTGGGGTGGTCTTCGACCAGGTCCTACGGATAGTTGAGGCGAGGCATTCGCTGAATATGTAGTATATTTACCAAGAAACCGAGATTGAAATCGCCCGGCACACCGAACATTTTCTGGCGCGTCGTGAGCACATTGGATTGAACACACGAAAAGATTATCACTCACAGTGACCTTCAACTGTTCCAAACGCGCAAGAAGGTAGTTGCCAATCGTAATTGGCTCAGAACCATCCTTGGCTTGGAGCGATTCGAGCTTCAGACGCAGACGGTCGATCTCTGCCTGAAGGGAGGATGTGGGCTGGCTTGACATTTGGGAGGAAGTTGCGGCGATAGACATACATGGCTGGTATTTATATGTCAGTGAGGTCACTTTCTGCTTTGGGGACAAATCGGGACCAGCGTTCCACGAAGGCCTGGACTCGGAATCTTATGGTGAAAACGAGGGTACATAAGAAGGAACGCCCGGCCTGGACCAGTCCAATATCTGGACCAGTCGCTGGCCATGGACTCGGAGGCAAGCCTATCCGATAGCCTACAAACCGTCTTACACACCGTCTTATACAGATTAAATTATACAAATCGAGATCAGCTATTGTAACACTTTCAACCGTTCCGCCACGCCATCCAGAAATGCAAAGCCGTCCTGGTATTCGAGAATCAGTTCCCATTTCCACTGAAAAAAAAAGAAAAAAAAAAAACCTTGGTAACGGTACGCCCACTGCTCTTGTTGGTGACCTGACCGAAATCTTCCACCATCTTGGCAAGCGCCTTGTTGCTCGACGCTCCAAGCACCTCTCGCCGTAGTCGGGCAACCACCCCCAATTTTACGTGCGCGGGCTCTTTCTCCTGCTGCAGGTTTTTGTCGGCCGAGCGTTGCCTTGAAGTCCTGCCAGTAATAAGCATTGATACATCGCCAACCTTTCGAGCTTACCGTAGGGGAAGGACATAGACAGACGGGTCCGCCAACTGCTTGTAGAGCGTATCGATGAACCCAAACCCTTCTTTCGTGAGCGTTCGCGAAGTATAAGACTTGAGCAGTTCAACGAATTCGAAGACCAGCGCCGAAAGCGCAACGTTGTCCGTAGCTTCAGAGGCGCGTTTAGTCAACTTCGTCAGCTTGTAAGCCTTTAGAGTGAGGTGCGGTGGCGGTATTGTGTCGTCCTCGGAATCGCTCGTAATGTCGATAACCTCTATTGATGGGTTATCCCTTGCAGAGTCGTCGTTGGTCGCGTCTTTGGCTTTCCGGACGGCCTCATCCACCGTTGCCTTATCGACCAAGCCGGGGTCGCCAAGATCGAGGTTTGTGAGGTCATTGAGAATGCGCTCCATCTCCTCTGGTGCAGGAGCATGACTGCGACGCGGACCGGTCTTTGAATGAGGTTTTGTAGACTTGGTCGGCGGTCAGTACATGGTTGTGTATCAGGAAATGCTGTCTTACCCGATGCACTGGCGGCCAGATAAAGTCATCGTTTTCAGGGAGTCCCTCTTGTACAGCGAGCTCCCTGAATTCCTCGCGCCATCGCTCATAGTCCGGGCACTCCTGAAATTGCAGTCTGCGGCAGTACCTCAGGAATTCTTCAAACTCGGCTGGTAGCCCTCGACACAGATCCTCAGGGCGCGCCGCCTTCTTCTCCTTCTTTAGACGGTCGTGCGCGTCTTCCGTCTTGGGCACCCCGTTCCGCGTCCAAGGAAGCCCGCGAGGTGTTAAAAGATGGATGAGCATAAGGGCAGCGGCTTCGAGATCATCGCGGCGTGAAGGGACTGCACAAGTAGGTGAATGACTGGGACGCTAAAGTGCACTGGGAAACGCACCCTTTCCACGGCAGTGTACCCCGACAGAACTTGAATGGGATCAGCATCATCAGAAAACAGTACCAAGGTGAGCGCACCTAAACCAGTAGTTGCCGATAAAGTCTCGTTTTGCGCGACTATCTGGGATATGCCGTTGTGTATATGGGTCGATATATCGTTTCGAAAATCCAAAATCGATCATATAGATGGTCTTCTCGTGCGGAGGGAGACCTGATGTTGTTCAGTCTGTGGTTGCACCTGTGAGTCGGAGTAGGGGCTACCAATGACACAATTTCCAAGCTGGATGTCTCTGTGCAAGATACCTAGCGGAGAATCAACTCCAGAGTAAAAAGACGCGTTCATGACGCGCGTACCTCGGCTATGCATGAACTCGAGGCGTGCTATCTGTTTGCGGTGAGGCATTGGGAGCGTCGAGAATGGAACCGCATACGAGTTGCATGGCGATGGAGCAAACAGTGCTGAGGTCCATAGTCTCCTTCCCGCTCTTTCTGTATAAGTTGTCTAGACTGGCACCAAGAAGGTCAATCGCGAGGTAATCCCACGCGCCCTCGACTCCGCAGGCCCAAAGCGTCGGCATGCCCTCCCCGCCTGGAAGGTTATTGAATGACGCGGACTACAACACGCCTATGGCGGTGGCGGACCTTGTAAAGATGGGTAGAGATGTCGCTCGTAACGATTGGTTGGGCACTCGTGGTTGACGTGCTGGACCTTGAGAGCGACAACATCGCCAGTATGAACATGTGTCGCGCGAAATATGGATCCTATAGAGCGCGCTTAGCCAGAGACGATGGCTGCAGAGGATGGCGTACCAGAGTACCCGGAGCCCAAGTTTTCGCCCAAGTAGTAGTTGCCAATGTACCGCGGATATTCTGACAATGACATGGCAGTATACAAGATATCGCCCAGGGCCGACTAATGTCGGGGGTCGTCTAGATGGTGAATGGTACTGAGCACTGGTGTCCGTTCATGAGTGGACGGATTTGGCCAGCCGCTCACGTGTCTCGGTTGGACCGCGTGTCTTACGTAAGTAAATAGCCAGAAAATATAAAAAGTTCAGTAGATATCTAGAAGATACAATATTCATCTCGTCTGCCTGACCATCCACATAGAGACTGTAATAGGCACAGAGATGAAGGGTGTCACGGCATACGAGAACGTTAGCACTCGCGATATCTCTCCTTCGTCCTCAGGAGAAAGCTGCGCCAGCATTGCAATGGACGCCATTGTCAAAGCACTCGGCCCTGTGTTGGAAATACTCAAGATAAAGTCCAGCATCGGATCATTCTCCTACGTCTTGTCAGTAAGGGTAGTAGGAGCGAGAAATGTCGAGACCGACCATGAGATTAGGCCATCTTGTTCTAATGAAATATACGACGCTGATGGAGAGCGCGGGTGCGAAAACAAATCTGTAGGTGAAGAGCCAGACGAGGAGCAGGGGCCGCGCTTTACTTCCCTTCTTCGAATATAAATGTGCGCCGACTGAAAGTTGTGTTTGAAGGAGCGACAAAGGATCAAAGACACAAAGTACTCACGAACGAGCATCTGCAGCGCACTGAACAGTTTACCGACATTGTTGATACTGTCTGATATCCTGGGACGCTTGAGCATCACAAGGATACTTGGACCAGCTTTACAACGCACGGAGACAGAATTCCGGAGCCGAAAAATTGCGTGTGCGTCCACGGGATTAGCCCAAAAGAAAGTGCCAGAAGCCCGCCGATTAGAGGAGGGTTGATTGCGTCGGCCATCCAGTTTTTTGCACGTTGGAGGCTGGCCAGAATCTTGTCTTTGAGACTCGGAGGCTCCGTGACATCGTCCTCCTCAAGCAGGGCAATGTCTCCGATCGCCGGGATGAAGTTCTCGTCCTCAGGGTGGTCATGGTAGGATTGGAACCAAGCTTTTGAGTGAGTCTTCATCAAGTCTAGCATCGAGAAGCTAAGATGTCGGATAGTACTCGAACACCAGTAACCACGTACATGGGCCAAAGGTAAACCGCGCGAGGTTTCCAACCAACGCATTGATTAGGATATATACTCGTCCAGTCCTGAGAACACCGTCTAAAGTCTTGTCGCCAGTTACGAATTGATCTAGGCCTCCCGTGGCAGCCAAAGCGTTGATTAAGAGCAGCGGCAGAGAGGTTACCTTGAGAAACATGAATGGGTTTCGCAATAAAATACTAAAGAACGGCGAACGTTATTAAAAATGAACATGGGAACACTGAAGAACAAATCAGGCTTGATCAGAATGGATTCATACGAACACGCGTACTAGTGCTGGGGCATTCCGGCCCAGTGGGATAGCAGACCCACGACCAATGCCACAGTTTGGAAGAACAGCGAAAGGGGGATGATTGGCCAGTCTAACCAGACGTGAGTTCGCCTACTCCCTTTGGCTACGACGTGCACTTGCAGGTCTTCAGATTGTGTACCGTTGCTAAAGGACCTATCTCGCTGAAGAGTAACGCAGGGAGGAAAAATTTGGTGCCCAAGCGGCTGATATTCTAGAGTATTCATTCATGAGCGTCTGCCGAGACACAAGACACAAGATACTATATGTTGACCGTCTCTCCTTCTTGTGAAACGAAGTCGAATTTTCGCAAGACATAGCCGTACAGCTGAGAGTTGGGTCAACGAGGGTCCACGCGTCTTTAACTGAAATTGGCTGGACGAACCAACACAAGGATAACGGAGATCGAAGCTTTTGCTGAGGACACAAATCCTTCCAAAAGTTGGCTGGACATGCACAACTTTCAACGATAGATTTCCAGAAGGCAAGTTTGAGGGAAGGTGAATGAAGGAGTTTGGAAGGAGTTGGCACTGGCAGTGGGCCGTGAGCCGTGCTCGTACGTCATGCTTCGCGATCACGTGTACCTACGCGTCGCTAAGTTAGGCGCGTATCCAGAGTGAAGAAATAGCGGGACGGTGTCAAGATGGAATACGTAGGACATTGGCCATCGTAAGCATGTCTGAATGAGGAGGTGAGCCATTTTCCCTCCCGATCTTAGGCATCTGCCTTTGCCAGGCGTGGAAAGCAGTATCTCATTGGTTAGCCGACAAGGCCGAAAACTGCTGCTTGTGAGGAAGCGATCCACCGCATTTTCTTTCCGGACTGGACTGAGTTTCCCGAGGAGGAATCGCACTAGTTGAAACGTCACAGTGTACGGTCGGGCTCCGGATGATGTTCGCTCTGCAAAATTCAGGAGTTTGAGGAAGGTTTATTTGCAGTTTTGAGTACCTCTGAATTGCCATGAGGTGATCTCGGTCGCATCAGTGAAGCAGAACGAATGCAACAAGAAGGAGCGTTCTACAGAGCGACTCGGAGGAATTGAATACTTATAGAGACAGAAGTCGGCGCTTCGCTCTTCGGCAGGGGGAGATTTACAGCACCTCGGAAAGTTGTTCGGTGAACACTCTGGCATCATTCCTTTGAGAGAGCACAGCGACAAGTTCAGCCCAGAAGCCAGACGGAAAACATGTAGGCCGAGCGGGAGAAATGCGACCGTGGGCACCAGTTTGGCGTGGGGTTAGGGTCAGCTCTCTCTTTCCACAACTTTGGCCGCCACACCACACCCTGGTCGTTCACCAGTTCACCAAGAGTGGAATAACGCGCAAGGCTCAGAATCCGCCGTCCAAAGCCTCGCGCTCTTGAAGGGTTCACTGCCAAAATCGTTCCTTTTCCAAGTCGGACACCGCCTTGCAAAAAATCGGCTCAGGCGCGCTCCTGGGAATCGGATCGCTCCAGTGGCTCAGCGCTCAGCGCTCAACCCGAGACGGAAAGACGGATCCCGCTCAAGCGCTCAAGACTGCAACCCCTCGACATTCCTGGCTACGTGGACACCAACGTCATTACTTCGCTTTTACCCCTCAAAAAAACCTCGAGCAGTTAACGACCGTTCTGGTTGGGTTTCACCAGCAGCGTATGGGGAAAGTTGAATAAATACGAGCTGTCCGTAGCTATACTGGTGTCGAGGTTACAGCTTGAATGGAATTGCAAAGTTTTTGGGGGACCACCCCAACAGTATCAAATGTAAATCAGTCGACCGGCTAAGTCCTTCTTAGACCTCCACCATGACCACAAAACAAGAGCAGGGAGTGAGCCTCGCACTATGTCGCCCCGTCCACCCGCTGAATGACCTCCAGGTGTTCATTGTGCCGGACATTAGTGTCAAAGAATTGCTCGCTGCCATCCCGTATGCTATCGTTCTGCTGTCGTTGTCTCCTCCTTTAATCTCGGCCTCTCTAGCCCTCACTGCCATAAACGCTCGGCCCTGAGATCCTCCGTCCATGTGTAGGGCTCCTCGTCCCTCACTGGGTTCGCAGCTCACTTGTGCACAGATTTTGGAATATGTTCGTGATAGGTGTCTTTTACAAAGTGGCAACCTACACGGATGCACTCGTCAACCCGACAACACTGTCTCTGCCCTACCCCGTTCTCTACCCTCTTGCTAGACTCTCAGTGTGGGCTATTTATGGTTTTTGGACTGGACTCTTCGCAACCGGACTTTGGGTACGGTCGCTAGCAGTCCCGCTACGGACGACATTTGACTCTTTCAACAGGTCGCTGCTCATGAAGCTGGTCACCAGGCCTTTTCGGAATCCAAGGCCGTCAACAACGCTGTCGGATGGGTCCTTCACTCTGCGTGAGTGTATCCCGTTCGCGACGTATCTTGACGCTGAGTCCTTTGCAGTCTTGGCGTGCCTTACCATTCATGGAGAATTACGTGCGTTCTAACGCTTGAGCTTCAACTTCTAATGCTCACTTTGTGCTCTCAGACACGCCAAGCACCACGCATCCACTGGCCATATGACACAGGACCAGGTCTTCGTGCCCCCCACCCGCTCAGAAGTGGGCCTCAAGCCCTTCGACCCGAAGCGTGAAGATATCAACGGAGCCAGCGTCACGGACGAGGTCAAGAAGGAGCTCTGGGAGGCCCTCGGTGACTCTCCCCTCGGCGCGACCATTGGTTTCATGTCCTACTTGGTATTTCATCTCTCCCTACTTGGTATCTTATCTTTACTCGCCTCAGATTGCAGGATGGCCGCTGTATCTCATGTTCAATTCATCGGGTCAACGGCGCTACCCCTCTGGCACCAATCGTTCGTTTCTCTCTCAGTCAATCCGCAAAGAACGCTCACCTTTACACCTTATCACAGATTTCACCCCGAAGGCTGCCATGTTCGCTCCCCACCACTGGAGCCAAATCATCGTTTCCGATATCGGAATCTTCCTGTGGATGGCCGCTCTAGTGGCCGCTTCGTACACTTTCGGCTTCTCCACCGTGATGCGCGTCTACGGCGTCCCTTACCTCTGGTATGCACCTTTTTTATATATATGTTCTGAACCACCCCGACGCTTCGACCAGGGTCAACCACTGGCTCGTCTTGATCACATTCCTGCAGCACACCGACCCTCTTCTCCCGCACTACCGTGCCTCCGAATTCACGTTCGCTCGTGGTGCGCTTGCGACTCTGGACCGCAGCCTCCTCGGCGACCTCGGCGGCGTCATGGGTTGGATCGGCGCGCACGCGACTCTGGGCATTTCCGAGACCCACATCCTCCACCATGTCTGCAGCAAAATTCCCCACTACAACGCGTAAATGATTTGTGTTTTTCCCCCCGGCCATTGACCTGAGCGAGGCTTGTTCACAGATGGGAGGCCAGCACTGCTCTCCGCAAGGTCCTCGAGCCCACTGGTCTGCGCTTGGATGGCGCTCCCGGTGGATGGGCGGAGATGTACCGCGTGTACAAGGAGTGCAAGGTACATCCACCACGCTGATCCTCACCAAGTTCATCATTAACATTTCCTGCAGTTCGTTGAGGATGAAGGTGATGTTGTGTTCTACAAAAACGCTTACGGCCTCGCCAAGTTCCGCCATGCGTTCAACGACATTACTGCGAGCGACTCGGGGATCGAGGTCGACAAGTAATTCCGTTCGAGGGATTTTTGAGCGTTTGTCCGTCTGTCCAAAGATGAACAAGTAGAGATGTAGGATGTTTCTTGTTTGGTGCAACGTTGTAGACATCGGTCATAGAAAATAAGACTCTGATGAACTTCAAGGTGTTGGGCCATCCTTAAAAAACGCGATAACGTGACATTGACATGCGGTTCAACACCCTCACTCTCTTCCATTTGGAGCTCCGGGCATCTCAGCTGGCTGTAACTTTTCGTCATCAGACGGCGCCAGAACGGACGCTTGAAGGTGTTAGCAGTATGCCTTCGAATCGGTCAACTTCCGAAGATGCTCCAAGAGCTTTCCGACGTCCAATCTGCTGTTGGATGGAGCGGTTGGATGGCTCAGGCCCAATCTGCTGTGCATAGCTGTATTCGCTCCTGAAATCAAGTCGTACGTGGCAACGACTCCCTGGATCGCGGAGTCGTGGAACACGATTATAACTCACCTCAGGCTGTAAGTAGGAATCGAGAGGATTGGTTCACGGCAAAAGTACTAGTGGGGCCATCTTGGTTGCAACGAGATTTACCACCGGGCGCCGATGGCCGAGTCGTTTCCCGCGATTGATTATTCATTTTGGTTTGGGCGCGATTTGCCTGCGCTGCATTTTACGGCCGCTTTTTTTTTCTCCGTAGGTCGCACGTGGGAGCAGAATGTATCGCGGTGTCTTCCCTCCGATTTCCCCGTTTCTTTGGGAAAATTCTCCGTCTCGAGCTTAACGCATTCGAACCCTTGGATCGCGCTCCGAATTCCACAGCTTTCGGAACTGCTTGAACCACTACAGCTTTTCTGAATTCAAGCACGGCTCCACCTTTGAAGGATAGCTCGTTGTCGTGGCGAAGCCACTTACTTCCCTGCGTGGTTCAAAATACCCTCGAACAAAATCGGACCGCCACACGTCTATTCTTGCTGGAGTAAGTTGAACAACTATCGCGGATCCACACATCCACATCTGGCTGATCCTTCGTCATCATTTACAAGTATACCTCAAGACTCAGGTCTCAGCGCTCTGCGCCGCTCAGGGCTGTCCACGAAACTAGATGGCCGCCCGCTCAAGACTTCCACCCAGGCTACAATCATTAGCGATGGCCTAGCAACTGCACAGGGCTGTACAATGAATTAATATTCACTCAACCCCGCCCGGACGCGGGTTTCGCTCCGAAGTGACCGTGCCCTGTGCAGTGACTAGTACACTGTCCAAATTCTCGCTGAAATTACCCGGCCCCGGAACCTCTCTTTGGAATTGAAGAGACAGCACGGCACCAGTTCGCCTCCGCCAAAAGCTGTGTCCCGTAGACGAAACGATGTGGACCAAACCATGATATGGATTCTCGGGCGCTCAGCATTCGAGGATGTGCGCTCAACGCCGTCGTTTCATCCGCGACTCTGTTTTATTTATTTATTTCTAAAGCGGCTTTGGGCTTTTCTCGCTCTTCCAGTTTAACCCAAAGAGTACACTTGCGTCTCGCTTGCGGAGCGGTGAATACAAAGCCCCATCCGTCCAGGAACAAAACTTGAAGAATACGACACTGCCTCCTCGCTTATCTGGCATCATTCTGGATGTCTCCGTGTTGTCTCCGCGTCAAATTTATCACCGACTTTAGATCCCTTTTTTCCGACTTTTCTCTTTTGGAACGCCAACAGGCCCGGTAAAGCTGTTCGTGTTGAGAGCGCCATACGGGTCCCAATGGGCTGTGGCCGATTTGTAACAGCGCGCGCCTGGCCAGGTAGACTACTATTTAAACAGCCCAAGTTTTTCTCTTTGACTCATTCTTTCCCTTCCAGGACGTCCAACCCTAAAGACCCCTGTTGCCTATCTCCACCATTCTCCAGCAGACGCACCATACGATGACTGCCACAAACACCGCCCTCACCTCGCAGCAGGAACAATTTTTGGCCGCTAAACAATTTGCGGTGGTTGGCGCGTCGGCCGATCCCACTAAACACGGATACAAGGTAGAGTCAAGTCCTTTCGACAACGTGAAGAAACTGACTTTTGCTCCAGGCGGTTAAATGGTTGCTTGACCAGCACAAAGAAGTCGTCCCGATCAACCCCAAATCGGGGGACGTTCTGGGGCTCAAGTGCATGCAAAGTCTCTCCCAGTTGCCTAACCCAACGGAGACCGCTGTTTTCGTTGTTGTCCGCCCAGAAGTGAGCGGGATACTATTGCACTCTTTGGTTCACGCTAAATTCCGCCAGGTTACCCTTGAAATTTTGAAAGCAGCCAAACCACTCAACTTATTCTCGTTGTGGATACTACCTGGTGCAGAAAACGATGCAGTGGTGAAGTTTATCCAGTCCGACGCGCAACTGGCCGGCCGGTGCATCTATGAGCACCCCGCCTCATCATTGACGACCTCGGCGGCTCTTGCTGGTCCCCATGCAAACGACGCGACCCCACTTACTCCTCCAGTGTGCTCGCCGGCCCTGTGGGAGAATGATACCACCTCTACCCCGGCTGCCCCGGTTCAACTCGCCGTCAACACGACATCTGCTGCGTCTAGCGTACTACACACGGACACTTCCCCCGTTTGCTCAGGCTTGTTGGATGACGAGACAGTGTCCTCTCAAGCCCCTCCGATGGTTCAGCTCGCGGTCGAGTCTAAATCCGTTGCGTCTGGCGTGCACACGGACACGGCCCCAGTCTGCTCGGGCTTGTGGGACGAGGATACAGCATCCACTAAAGCCACCCCAGTTGCTCAGTTCGCCGTTCCTAACACCACGGAGTCTGCCCCCACTCTTGAGGACAAGAAAAGGCTATTTTTCGCTGCGATGCACTACGCCGTGGTCGGTGCATCCAAGGACGAGAAGAAATTTGGATTTCAAGTGAGTCTCTTCGCGTGGATCACCCCGTCAAGACTGACGCCTGCGTGCAGACACTGAAGCGACTGATCGACCTCCACAAAAACGTCGTGCCAGTCAACCCCAACGCGACAGAGGTTTTGGGGAAGACATGCATTAAATCCTTGTCTGAACTGCGCGATCCGACACATACCGCCGTCTCTGTTGTCTGCCAGCCCAAGGCAAGCATTCTGATTTCGCCCGCTTTCGCCGTCTGACCCTTGAATTCACAGGTCACCCTTGCGATCTTAAAAGAGGCCAAGTTGTTGAACGTCCTCGTTTTATGGCTCCAGCCTGGCGCAGAGGACGATGCGGTGGTGCAGTTTATCGAAGCAGACGCGGAATTAAAGGAGCGGTGCATCTATAAAGAGCACCCTCTGCACACAGCGCCCTGCCTCTTAGCCACCACGGCGCATTTGCTGCCACCAACTCCTCTCGCTGGCCAGAAGCATGCGATAGTATCGCCGCCGTCGACACCTCCACTCACGAAATCGCAAAAGCTGAGCCCCGAGAGCAACACCGCGCATAAAGTTGCGGATCACATCTCAGATCTGGGGCAGGAAATTCCTGGATTGGCTTGAATTATCTTCCTCCACTCGATGAATCATCCCACCTCTTCGTCATACCATTAGCCACCTAGTACCCTAAATTATTCGCATTTACTAGGTCCTGCAATACAATAATTCGTTTTGTTTCGCTCAATTAGTACAAGTGCTCGAGATCTCACAAGCAAATCGACAGCTACAGTGGGTGATGATTCTGACTCGGAACTAAAGTCCAACCGCGATGGCGGAGCCCAAAGCGAGTTTCACGTTCCTTTCGGCATTTTTACTTGAAATGTACCTGCACGTTTTCATCAGAACAATACAAAAAAGCAAATCGTACACTCACATTGTGGTAACGAAGTTATTTCGGGAGATACCGTCGTCTGAAATCCCAAGCGAGAGAGCGCCCCGCGTATTATACCGGCTGGCATCGCAGCGTACTGTATAGACGGATGAGGGAACAGATAAGGAGCGGCGGTATCACCGCTCACCAATTTTGCGCGTCGAATCGCGTCGGCTCGGCCTTCCCAAGAGGATATACGCGAAATGGGCTTGAATGAATTGTCTTGGAGAACGTAAACGCCCTGAATTTTACACGTCTGTGAGACTACGCGCACGATGTCGGGAGTAGACACGTACGCGATGATTCGTCCGCAAGTTGTCGACCTGCTTATCCCAACACGCGGCCCAGATATCCTTGCAAATGAATTTAATCGCGTCAAGGGTCTCTCCGAATAACGGGCGATCACGACACAGCCTGTACTTGGATTCAGGACACAAGTATTATGCGGAGCTATGTATATATACCGTTCGGTGAAGTTGGCGCCGACGTGCAGGCCAATAGCCTCGAGACGCGAGCGCACGGCTTCTTCCGCTTCGTCTGCGGAAGACATGCGTCCACCGGTGCTTGCCCGCGAGTTGAGGCTCGTCACAGAGTCTCGAGCAGAAGCCATGTCCTTCTTGAGCGGATGCGGTGGTGGTACAGATGGAGCAGGAATGAGCCCAGCCTCGACCATCTCTGCTTCAATCTTCTTGGATCGTTCGGTGGCGACGGCGGCTGAAACGCGTAGAGCGTTCACGAGTTCGATGAGGAAGTAATCCATAACGGCGCCATCTATTTGGTGAACGGGCGGGTCTGCAAGGGCAACGAGATTTTGAGGGACCAGAGACGTTGCGGAGATTGTAGGCGCAGTTTGTGTTGAGCTACGAGCAGCCATGGTGAGGAAGGGGGACACTATTTGGTCGACGCCCTTTGGACCAAACACAGGACGAGTCCGAAATTCTCCGAATGTCGAAGAGCAACGTCGCAGACCAATGTCGAGACATTTCCGAGCGTAGGGAGAAGGGGGGTAAATAATACAGTTTCGCTACATTACAATAAAATGATATAAGATTAGAGTTTCTATGATCTACTTGCTCTGCTCGGTGTTTAAATCCTCCGGGGACGATGCGTCGGAATCCAATGCTGGGTCCTCCGGGGCTGGAGCAATGTACGGAGAACTTTCCGCGTCCACTGGGGCATAGGAATCGAGCGGTTCGTCCTCGATTATCTCCGCAACAATCAGTTCTTCATCTGCAGATGAACAAGACAGGGATGGAGCCATTGTGTCAACGCCAGGACTCGGCTCGTCTGCAACCAAAGCCAACCTGTCGTCGTCCAACCCCAGTGAAGGGGCCTGCATTTGATCTTCGATAGCCTCAACCTCGGAGATATCCTCGTCTCGAAGGCTCTCCGGATCGTCCTCCATCTCGTACTCTTGGAATTCGAGATCGGAGATGTCGAAGGGTTGGCCCAAGACAATTTTCTTCCTCCCAAGGTCGAGGCGTTCCCGCGTCTCCGTGTATTTCCGTCCAGAGCGAGCCAAAGCCCTGAGTATGCGTACGCGTTCATTGGGCGCGCGGAATTTGCTATAATCGAAATCAAGGGGCAGCGAAAATTCATCGGTCTCCTCCGCCGTCCTCGGGGCTCCAAAATTCAACTCGCTCCAGAATTGCGGGAGATCCTCGAAGCTCACTCCAGTGGGAAGGCTCAAAGCGCGGAACTTGCGGTCCATGCATTTATCAAAGTTCGCCCGGATCTTCTCTTGGCTGGCGTCCAGATGAGAGACAGACCAATAAAGTGTCCCTGCCGGTAATGAGCAAGTTGCCCGTCGCCCAGTCCGAAGAGAAAAGCAGGCTTACATGGCATCGTCGATGACGCGTTGAGAGCGCGAGGGCCACTGACGGGAGTTTCACTCAGGAAATTCTGCACACGGACAACCAGTTGCTTCATTGGGGGCTCTGTTTCTCCGCCCGCGGGGGACCAGTCTGCCGATTGAACCCAAACGTTGAGTTCCTTCGAACCCTCCTTGCATTCGAAGGTGCACTTGACCGACTGAGGTGGGTTTGAACAGGGGCCGATGGAAAAATACAGGAAGCAAGCTCACCTCGCCCGGGAAACATTGAGCGATCTCCGGCGCAATGCACTCCAAGAGACCTACGCATTTTTCGAAAACGCGGTCTCCGACTCCAGGGTCCGACCCAAACAAGCGCTGGTCCATCTCCTCCAACGACACGTATTGGAAACCAAACAATCTGGCAGTATTATGGTAGGCCACGATAACGCCATCCATGTTCCCGATTCGCACTTGGAAACTAAAGACTTGTGAAAAAGAGTCGACGCCCAAAAGATAGCATACATACCCATACTTGAGAAAGGCAGACCGAATAAGGTCGTAGTATTCTCTCTCGAAGCTTTCCACCAGTCCTTGCGCAAACTTGATCACATACCCAGAGTTCTCCTTGATGCAAGTCAGAAAAGTGCGCCGGAAGAAAGACAAACAATTGACCTCCCAGTTGAGGATATCTAGGCGGATAGGCAAGCAGGCGCGGGTTTTAATGTCGAAAACACCGGTTCCTGGCAATCGTCTGTCAACGCCGTCGAGTTGGGAACGCATAACAAAATTCTTGGACTAAGGACGGCATCAGCAGAGGTTGCAGTATGGGACAACACTAACCTTGGCATATCGATAAGCTTCTCTCCGGGGATCTTCTTCCTCTGCTCGGGGAGGCGAAGATCGTAGATAAGTGCTGAATTCGGCTTCCGACATTGTCAAAAACTTTTCCAAGAGCGTGCCCTTTAAGCGCAAGCAGGATGTCAAGTTGTAAAATGGAAGCGAGATGGAAAGGTGCACACCAGCCAAGTGAGGACATTCTTTGAGCTATCTTCACCATCGGAGTCGATGGCATATACTCCGTCTTTGTGGTTGAAGAACACCGAGGTCGGCATTCGTTGGCCAGGGGTGAAGGTTTTTTCCTGCGAATATTGAACAAACACGTCGATCAAGCCCAGGGAATATCTCACTTCACCCTGAAAGGCTGAGCTCAGAGATGAAATGTCAACCGGCTTGTGCTCGGAGATGAGGAAATAGCAATGGCCAAGCATCCCTGTGAGCGAAGAAGTGGAACCGACAAATGTACGCTTCTCTCGCTTTGCTAGAGTTCGCAAATCCTGAACGCAAGATTAGTCTTGAAAAATCCTCGGAGCTTGCAGCTAGACCTTGTCCCGCGAGCTCTTGATGAAGCCAGGTAAGCGTTCGAACGCGAACTCCGTGACTTTTGGTAAATTTTCCAAGTGAGGTGGAAAGTTATAAACCCGAGATCTTGGATCTTGCAACCAGTGTACCCCCGGGCTAATATGGCACGTTAACCGCGTCCGGACAAGTTGGAGACGGGACCAACTTGAACAAAACGCGTTCCAGCCCGTGTTCGAGCGTTGCGATGGGCTGATGCTGAGATGTCGGCGGGAGGTCTGCCAAAGGTTGACCAACTGCTGAAAACGCAAGCCAAGATAACGCCCATACCTTGTAGGACAGGTCCCTCGAGAGGGTCAAGGAGGCCTTCGACTTTCCGCGTATGGGAAGTTGTAGCACGGACTTTTTCCGTTCCTGCGGCTTTTAGGGAGGAAGGTGTCGTTACTTTGGCCGGTGAACCTTTGAGATGCGGAGGTGGTGGCCTGCGGGATTTTGGACCCTTGGGTGCGAGGGCTGGACGCGACGTTTGTGGCTGGCCTGGGGAGAAGAGCGTAAACTTACTATCGGCGCCCCAATCGTCCTTCCACTCGTCGGGTTTCCAACCACCGGCGGTAATTGGCCCATCGCCACTCCAAAGGGAGTTTGAAGCGGCGGAGGGTTTGGTCTTTGACGCAAGACTGGTTGTTTTTTTCCCGAGTTTTTCTGCAAGACTGTGTTTCTTCGCAGAGACCGGGTATTTCTTCTTCAGGGCGACGGTGGAGAGATGTGCGACATTTCCTGGGGCGAATATTCTGTTGGAAATGCACGCACTTGCATTCAACACACCCCGCTTCATGAACGCGATGAGGAAATAATTTAGCCAACGTCACAGACTTGTGACACGCCAAAATTGGCTGTTCGCCCTTCGTGCCAAATGTCTTTCTTCAGTTCCCTGTTGCAGTGGTTAAGCGGGAAAGTGGAGTCTCTTTCTATCTCGCTCCCCGTCTCAACTCGATATACAGCTTCTTCTTGTCGAAAACAGCGGAAATCGGTGCGTTCTAATCTTCAATACTGCGCTTGAACCAACACCCGCATTCACAGCTATTGTTGGACTGCAAGTGTGTCTGCTTGCTCATGAAGGCGACGCGACTATCACTCACCCCGTCTAGGCGTCTGGAAAGACGTCCTTCGTCAATGTCATTGGCTCGGGACAGTGGAGCGAGGACGTTGTCCCGACAGTGGGGTTCATTTTCCGCAAAGTAAGTGACTCGGTCTCCCAAATTGTTTCGGCACGACAATAGCTGGTAGGTGCGCAAAGGGAATGTAACTCTCAAGATATGGGACGTGGCTGGTGCGTGTTCCTTACTATCTTCTCGTGTTTTCCTCATCCCATCCCCGCTCTCAGGTCAACCCAAATTCCGTTCCATGTGGGAACGTTACTGCCATGGTGTAGATGCGATAGTGTAAGAGTGGACAAGCCATCGTTTCAGCCCATATCTAACCTTCGTTCCCAGATTCATCATCGACTCGGCAGACGCAAGTCCTTGATATCTCCTTAGCAGCTGGTCTTTGACGCCTTCTAACAGCCGGAGAAATTCAATACCGCTCGTTTTGAACTACATCAGCTGCTGGGTCAAGCTGCACTTACTGGTGTCCCTCTACTCGTCGTTTGTCTCTCTACTCCTTCATTTCTACCCTGCATGAGCATGCCCCTCCAGCTCGGCAACAAGAACGACCTGGAAGGTCACGTACCCGTCAAGGATCTGATTCGAGACCTGTATTAACCACGTCCCTTCTACGACTTCATTCACGTTTAAACCATCCTCACAGGCAATTGGATAAAATAACGGATAGGCCCGTTTCGGTGAGCTCGTTGCCAACTTTCTCGCATGTGCTTCACTCTGAACCCGGTTGAATTATGCAGTGTTACTCAGTTTGTCTTTCGTTTTCGTTTTGTCGCTGCTCAAATTCATTGTACCCTAGTGCTCCGTCAAGAATCAGCACAACCTCGACATATGTCTTCAATGGTTGGCCGGTAGGAGTCATTGAACACTTTCGTCTTTGGTCTACGGATATTGTATTGACTTGTAATTCGTAACGTTAATGGAGGATGGACATTCAAGCTTCAAGGAGATGAGGTCAGAACACCGTTTATTTCAGGGACTGGACGACGATGTATTCAAACGGGACAATATTATTTTACGCGCGGTTCCCGCTCCCATTTCTGTTCCCATTAGCATTTCTGTTCCCATTATCGTTCCCATTCCTGTTCCCATTATCGTTCCCATTCCTGTTCCCATTACTGTTCCCGTTCCCATTCTTGTCGTTGCCAGCGGGCGATCCATGCGCTGGGGACCCTTGTGATGGATTTGTGTGGCCAGACTGGACTGGACCAGGTCCCTGCGCACTTGTAGGCCGCCCCGCATGAGACTGTCCTCCAGGGTGGTTTGGACCCACGGGCGCGACGGTCGACTGCGACGTCTTTGTGGATACCGAATGACCACCATGTATCCCACTGGCAGAGGGTCTGGGGGAAGCAGGAAGACCTGTGGCCGGATTGCTCGCCGGTTTAGAGATGCTGCGCGAAGACACTGCTGGGATCGATGCGTGAAGACTCGATGAAGCCGATGGACGCGGCTTGACGCTGATGGAAGCCGACGGCTTTGCTGGGATATCGGCGTCGGTCGACTTCGGAGGTGAGGTGTGTGGCTGAGACACGACTGGTGGTAGGTGTGAGGTAGGAGCCGCGGGGGCTTTGGAAGACGACTTGGGAGGTGAAGCTTGGCCGCGAGTCGATGTTACGGGTGAGGTCGCGGGTGTCTTGGAAGACGACTTGGGCGGTGAAGGGTGACGGGAAGCCGATGGGACTGGTGGTACTACGTGTGTGGAGGAAGTCGCGGGGGTCTTAGAAGTATGGATTGTCTTGGAAGACGATTTGGGAGGTGCAGCGTGGCCGGAAGTCGATGCTGGTGGTGGTACTACGTGTGTGGACGAAGTCGCGGGGGTCTCAGAAGTATGGGCCGTCTTGGAGGACGATTTGTGAGACGCGGTCGAAGTCGCGGGAGTTTTCGAAGAATGAGCATCGATGGATACATGCGCACTGGACTCGGGCAATCCCTTAGTCGAAATGGAGGTGGGCGACGATGTGCCTGTGGATGCATGATGCGTGGAGGTGCCAAGATGAGTAGACTGGGGGCTATGGGAGCCCGACGGTCCAACCGGAATATGTGTGGCCGACGACAAGTGGGCAGGACTCGACGATGTGGGCGTGGACTTGTGCACCGGGGCAGAAGTTGAACCCAAGGTGTGCGAGACAGGACTCGAACATGAACACCATCCCGGGGGAGGAACCTCGGTATTTGACTTCGTCGAATTGGCTGCATGAGCAGCGAACTGCAAAAAGCCGTTGTATGTTGCAGTAAGATTCGTGGTCGACCCCGGCTAGAAATCATAAGTCAGGACTGGATGGAATGATCGGAAAGCAGAGGACAGACGAAGTTTGTGGCGAGAGCTTGATCTATTTGTCTAGCAAGGACGAGTGAAGAATTGCTGGTCTTCTCCATCAAGTCGTAGACAGCACCGACGCGAGTGAGGAGGCCGGGATCGGAAGCATTGGCAGCATACGAGAAGCCCGGGTTCTCGGCGTATTTACTAACCTCGTCGACTTGCTTGAAACCAGCCCACGTCAGATTACATGCGGTTGAGAGTAAACGGATACGCACCATGGCACTCAAGGAAACTTCGATGAATGCGGTGTTGTTGATGCCAGTAATCAAGTCGGTGAGATTCGTGAAACTTTGTTTGACATCGGTGATCTTAGCAACATCCTTGGTTGGGTCGAGGATTGATAGTTTGGGTTTAACCTGGTCACACGGCCCTCCCGGCGCTTCCAGGACCTGAATAAGTAGACCGGGATCCATAAGAAAACCTGTAATTTCGCATTTATTAGGATGTTGGGCTGAAAAAAGTAAGTGTTACCGCATGTCGCATTGCTCTGATCCGGGGCAGTAGTCTGGGTTGAGCGTCAGTATTGCTGGCAGTCCCCAGAACGACGAGCTCACCACCGAGGAATTGGAGACAACGCCGGTGGAAGGGTCATATTGATAGAAGGTACCTGTAAGGTCAGGTCGGATTGATTCTTGGCCAGGGTGCTTGGGTTGTAAACAGGTCTGAATTTATAATGAAAATCAACATATGGAAGGTCAAGACGGGTCTTACTTGAGTCTTGTTTACACCCAGCAGAGGTATCTCGCCATTCGGCCATTTTGTGGCATCGGCACACGCGACAGAACCAGGACCACTGACAGGAGTGCCAGACGGGTTGGGTGGTGCTTGGGCGATCCCGGAGCTTGGTGAGGCCGTCGTGGAACTCAAGGAGGCCGTCGTCGAGCTCGGGGTGGCCTTCATGGAGCTCGGGGTGGCCCTCATGGAGCTCGAGGCCGCCTTGGAGGCCTCGTGGCTCAAGGGAGCAGCAAGAGCGGAGGCGGCAAACGCCAATGCAAGAGTATAGTGCATGGAAGCAGGTCGTGAAGAAAAGAAAAATGAGGGTTGGGATTTGAAGACGAGGCCGAGTTCAACACGACGGAGAGGGTGACAGACCAGCTGTTACAAGGGTTGCACATTGACGAAGCCTGACTTTATAGGAAGAGGCAAACACAGCTGCGAGGCTCAGTCTCAACTTGCCTAAGCGATGAAAGTTCCGTGCGATTGGTTGACAAGGTACTGTAGTGGCGGTCGTCGACGGAACAGACTACAGGTGCGCCCAAAGTCACTCCGCGCATTGCATATGGACCGGGATTTTATCTGGTCGACGTCGTTACCGGTCGAAGGCCGTAAGATTGTCGTGCGGCGGTGTCTTGCTGGTTGTGGTGCGGGTTGTACGGCGGAAGCTCGGGCTTGGTGGGTGAAGGTATGAATACATGACTGAGATGAGTTGAAAAGTTGGGTGGAAGAAGGCTGGTTCATCGATTTATAGATAGCCGAGTCACTGAATTATTCAGAACACGGCAGCAACTATTTGATAGGCCAGCTCAACTCACACAGAGATCCGCAAGGTATATATGTATGTAATACGGTAGAGCTATATTTTTTTCAAGGGGTTGGCCCCGCGCCGTGGCCATGCCCATACTCGTCGTCATCGGCGGGAGGGAGGTGTCGCTTCGGGTCCTTGATGAAGATGTTGTCTCCTTTGATGTTGAGGAAGGAGTACTGAAGTAAGGGTCAGTACAGCGGAGATGAATAAATCTCATTGCTCACCTCGGCCAAGTCCGTTGTGCCGTCACGGTTGTAGTTCTGGTACACCAAGTTTGGCTGTGCGCGCGCGTCAGTACACAAAGGTATAGCGCACAGGACTTGAACGAACCTCGGTCCAGAAGGGACGCAACCCCGCATCCTCGAGCGATTCCCACCAGTGCAAGAACTCGGCAAACGAAAAGTGCCAGAGGTGGATTTCCAGTTGCAGCTGGCCGAAGGGAAGGGGTTTTCCGGACGCGAGATAAGGCTTCACGAGAGCGGAGAGAGTCTCAAATTCCCAGCGCTCGATATCGACTTTGAGGATATCAATGTGCGTGTGCCCTACAAACGGTTAACGGCAAGAAGGTACGACGCAAGCGGAAACTCACCATTCATTTTCATGAGGCTCTCGAGCGTGTACATCTTATTCGTGTCATCCGGACCGTGTTTGTCGGTACCCGCCAGCCCGTAGGGACGGAAATGAGTACGGTGCGCTTGCGAGCGAGGAATCTGAGGGCCAAAGGAATTGACGGAGAAGTCATAGCCCCAGATTTCGCACTCGTCCGTGTTGGCCAGGATTTCAGCCTCAAAGGACGACTCGTAGTTGATTCCGAAGGAATACACGATGCAGTTGGGCTTAGTTTCAACGCGGGAGATACCACAGACCCATTTACCGCCGTCTTTAGGTTCGTTCATTAGCGTGAAGCGAGGCTCATGGTCACGAGTACTCACCACCGAGTGCCCCCAACCGCTGAATTTCGTGGGGGCAGTTGTACGCCGCCGGGAAGAAATCCCCTAGACGCAAAAGAAGGTTGGTCACTCGAAACATCAAGGTAGAATTTACTTACAGACAGTGTACGCCGGCCACGGGTCCTTGTTGGGAGGGAAACTAGTGGAACAAGGGTCAGAGACGCGCGGAGGAGTCAGTCAAGGGATTAGCCCACGAAACAACGTCGTTCGGTGTCGGGCCAAACTTTGTAATTAACTCTTTGCGGTCGAGAAGCAGCTTGCTGTAAATCCGTTCCGACCGAGCAAGCCTATTGGGCAAGTCGTGGTCCTCGATATATGCAAGTCGCTTTACAGGAAGCGGTGTTTCGTTGAAAGGGCCCAGCAGATAGAGTGTGCTGACGATGGCGAGGAAGATCAACACGACATAGCGTGGGTTCCTCGTCCAGAAGGCCGGCATATTCGGTGCGGTGGAACGCAGAGAACAAGGGGAGGGAAGCTCGTTGAGGAGGAGGTGGGGAGAGGTGAAGGGAGGAAATAAACTGAAGGCCTGGGGCGCCGCACATCTTTATGTTAAACATTTGATGGCTATACATCAAGCTATACATTCCAGGTTCCTTGCCAAGGGACGGTCTGGGTTGCGCCTCCCGTCTCAGATCCTCATCCAGGGGCCCGTGAAGAGATATATATGGCCAGTCGCGCCGCAATTTGTACAGAAAAATGGATACAGTTATGAGCCTCCAAACATTCCTTTACTCGAGGCAAGCTCCGCCCCCAATTTGTATCCAAGCACCTTGTCCCAGTCTAGCTTCTGTCGTGTTAATGGTAGTGCGCGACGGAGGCCCTTGAATGTCTTTTCCCCCATCTCCTGGTACGTGTCGTTCAAGGACTCCTGATATTTGCCCTCTTCATTCTCGATCAAAGCAAGGATCTTCGACGAGGAGGAACTGGGGGAGGAGGATACAATAGCCGCGGGAAGCGATAAGGATATCGTGTGCGTTGTGGAAAGTTGGACCTAACAGTGCGTTAGCGCTCGCTTCCTTGCCACACAGAGTAGAGCAGAACTCACATTCCCTTGCTCGTAGTAGTGCACATTCACCAGCACCTGACCCCGAACCGTGTTTTCGTTCAGATCGATAGTATATGATGAACGCCATCTCCCAGCCCTTGCGGTCAAGTTGAGGAAAAGTCGGACGGCGGAAGTTCGCGCTCACCAGTAATTCGCCGGGTTGTATTTATTAGCCACAACTTGTATCACAAACTGATTTGGTGTGTCTTTGGAAGAAAAAACGGACGTGACGCCTTCGTGGAAATGCGCCGCAAGGTATGTTAGAGTTGCCTTCTCTAATGCCGCTCTGCATAAAACTTTAAAACCAAAGTTCGGGGTAGAGTCTTGCCGGTGCGCACCGAAAAGGTTCGGAATCTGCGTCGGGCTCTTGTGGCTGCGAGTCCGAAGCCTCCTACGAAAATGCATTCAGCCAAGACCAAATTCTACTGAAATTAGGATATAACTAACTGGACGCACCAGACTCAAATGATCGAACAAGAAAGTCGTCTTGGATCGAGGATCTACGAATCGTTCCTGCCCTTCTTGTGTTGCCGCAACGCGCGCAGCCTCGCTGACAATTGACTGGCGAGCTATGTTAACCGGATCCAGGGATCCAGCGCGCAGAGCCAAGTACATGCCTGGTGGTCCGTTCCAGGAACATCGACGGTCATGAACTGAGAAAGATTGTATTCCTTCAAAGCCGGTAGGACACCCTCGTGGAGCGAATCGTCGTCCGAGATGATGTTACGAACATCTGCCGTTCCGCGAGTAAATGTGAGGTCCTGCTGAGGTGACGCGCGACAGCACACCATTTAAGACATCGTTAATCTCCCCCGGTGGTGACTGAAGTAGAAAGCTGCATGCAGCTTCAATACGCTCAGTTGCGTTCATCGCGCAGTGGTTGGGAGGGAAAGTCGATGGCAAACAATAGCCAACATATCCTTCCTTCCTCCGCGTTCATGGCCATCCCGATCCCAAAAGACACTATAATCATCCACGAGCTTCGCCTAAATAGCACAGTAGGCCCAGATCGCTGGGGCAAGACGAGACCCCAACCGATTGTCGTCTCAATCCATGTAGAAGCATCTCTAGTTCAAGCGGGAACCTCCGACCGTGTGGCAGACTCGGTGCACTATGGGAACTTGGCCAAAGAAGTCGTCCAGGCTGCCGAAAATTCAGAATTCTCCAACCTTTTGGAATTGGCTCAAGTTGTCGCGCAGTTGGCACTGCAAATGGACGATAGAGTGCTGGCGGTCGACGTCCACGCGGATGCCAAAAATCAATTCCTTCAGGCAGAGTCTCTCGGGGTTGAAATTCGCCGCACAAGGACATCCGTAGACGAACACCAGCTTTGCCTCATCCGTGATCTACGCACGACAATAATTATTGGTGTAAACCCTCCTGAACGCGAGGCGAAACAAACAGTCCTTCTGAACCTCAAGTTTCATGACTTTGATTGGAGCAAACTGGCCGAAGCTCAGGGATGGGGGAAGATACACACTGGGTTGCTCAAGGTACGTCCGCTTCATGTGCTCGTGGCTTCGATCTCATCCTTGTCTTTCAAGACTATAGAAAGCACAGATTATCTCACTCTCGAGGCCTTCGTGCTTGAGGTAGCTCGCGCTGCTTGCCAGATCGGGGCTGTCGACGCGGTTACCGTCCGCGCCCAAAAACCGAGTGCAATTACAACTGCACATTCTTCAGGCGTCGAAATTTCCAGAAACCGGTTGTTCTTCGACTTGCGTTCAGTTGCGAACCCGACTGCTGCAGTTCGTGTAGTCCTGTAAATCAATGATAACTTTTTTGGCGCGAGCATTTGAAATGTGTCGGCATCGGGCAGGTTCCGGCGCGGTCAGGTGCCTCCGCTCCCGCTCTGGACTCGGCAATCTCAGTTCTCTCCGCAACCCCCACCATGATAGCACCAGGGATCGTGTACCTCGCGGGAAATGCCCTCAGGCTCGGGATTCCTCTTGCCTGTGCTGCCACAGTTGTGCGGCAACTTACTGCAGTGACCTTGGATATTGTCCTACCCGCCTGGCTGCTCATCTCTGTCTCTTGCGCGAGTCTTCCTGTGTTCGCTGCTCTCCGGTTGACTATAAAGCACCTCCGTCACCGCCGTGAGGCTGCAGCCATTGGCGCGCGCCTCGCTCCTGTTGGCTCTCGTGGGAGGTGGCCCGGAAACCTCGATCTCGTTATAGAATTTCAGAAAATCTCTGAGACGGGATATCCAGGTATCCACGGACTTCCAGAATTGGGCCGCCAACTAACGCTCAATCAGGTGACGGATTGCGCGACGTCCTGGAGGAGGTCGGGCCAGTAGTCAATCTGAGGCCGCTTTGGACGGATATTATCTTGACAACGGAACCGCGCATAATAAAGCTGATACTTGCCACGGATTTCCACAACTATGTTAAAGGTCGGGCATCGCAAATTCAGCATGCAGTCGAGCGCTGACCGTTTTTTCCTGTCAGGCGAGCGATTCCAGTTCGGGATGAGCTCTGTCCTTGGTGTCAGTAACTTCAATACCTTGTGTGATAAACAACCGAGCTCATTGTATCGTAGAGCGGGGTCTTCAATTCTGACGGTAAACCATTACATTTGGTTCGCCTCCCTTTTTTTGACTAGAACTCACAGGCGACATGTGGAAATTTCACCGTACCTTGTCGAGGTTGGCGCTGAATATTTGGAAACACTACCATACTTACACGGACATGCAGACCTTTCTTTTCGCGTGATAGAATCAGTCATTTCGATATATTCAATCGCCATGCGGACGACGTCATCTCCCTTCTCAAGGAGCGCATGAAAGCCGGATATGCGGTCGATTTCCAGGTGTGGTTGGATGAATCTGGATGTACCGATGCTCAAGCAAGGCCCATAGGACCTTATTGGACGCTTCACGATGGATTCCGCGACAGAATTCCTCTTTGGATCCTGTGTCAACAGTCTCCACGCGAGCCTCCCTTTCCCGCACAACGCGACCTTCACAACCCCGGAATCGGACTCTGCTCGCGCGCGAGCGGCCATGGAATTCTCAGCTGCATTCAACGAGTCAATGCTGCGGATTGCCAACCGCGCACGGATCGGCTGGGCGTGGCCGCTGGTTGAGATGTGGTTTGACAAGACTGCTGAACCCATGAAGATAGTCAGCGCGTACATTGACCCCATCATCCACGAAGCGATTGAGAAGAAGAAACTGGCCGATTCACTCCATGGCGCGACCGAGAAAACAGATCTCGAGGACGAGATGAAGGAGGGGGCAACACTCTTGGACGAGTTGCTCAATGTGACCTCGGGTTGGTCTTTATTGTGTAGGAGGTACAAGTCACTGAAACGCACCCTAGATCCGAAGGTCCTCAAAGACGAAACGTATACCTCTCTTTCGAACCACCGAACCCTAACTGACCTGGATCCAGTTTGAATATTCTGCTGGGTTCGCCTTGATTGCGCTCATCTTTCTCGTCGGTCTCTTCCTGATTGTTATCTTGTAGCCGGGAAGGATACCACCCAATGGATGACGACCGTCATAGTGTACTTGTAAGTCTATTTCCTTCCAAGGACACGCAGAGGAATGAACATCTACCCCAGCCTCGCGATCTACCCCAAGATCAATGCTCGGTTGCGCCAGGAAGTCCTTGAACGCGTCGGCCGTGATCGTCGTCCAACCTACGACGACATCAGAGACATGAAGTTCCTCAGGGCTGTCATCAATGGTCGGTTGACAGTGCTATCTTTCACTGAACAGTACTGAAGGCGGACATCAGAGGCAATGCGACTTTATCCCTCCGTGTCAGTCTTTCCGAGTATCTCAACTGTGTGACTAACCAGGACTAATCTGATATCCTCAGTCCAATCAACGTCAGGTGAGAGTCGAGATCCTTCGCGAGGTACGACCGGCTCAGTGGCTGACTGTTTACAGGGAGTGCATCGACGCGACTACCTGGCCTTCCCCCAACCCGAACGAGAAACCGATTTACATCCCGGCCGGGACTCAGTGCGTTCTCGTTATTCTGTGAGCCTTCGACTCCGCTGAAGCCTGCACAAAGGGTTCCCTACTCCGTCCTCCTCCTCCATCGCCGCAAAGACCTTTGGGGACCTGACGCGGAAGAATTCGACCCCGACCGCTGGCTCGACGAACGCCTCAAGACCTACCTTCTCGCCGACTCGTTCAAATTCTTACCGTTCAACGCCGGCCCGCGCATTTGTCTAGGGCAGCAGGTATTGGACCACGGCTGGCTTTTGACTCTCTGTTGTGCTGACCCAGTCCAAGTTTGCCTACAACGAAATGTCTTTCATCATTATCCGGCTTCTCCAGACCTTTTCCTCGTTTTCCTTGGACTTGGACGCATTCCCCCCCTGGTGCACTCCCTCCGACAGAGTGGGCCGGGCTCGAGGGGCGCAAGGGGGTGGTCAAGATCCATCCAAAAATACATCTGACGATGTACTCGAAGGGTGGACTTTGGCTCAAAATGACAGAAGTTTAACGCGCAGCATCTAAATCTATTTACTGACTCGAGTTTGACTTGTAGGATACGGAGAAATGTAAACGATGCGGAGAAATGTAAACTCACCGTGTATGTGGGGAAAGTTCATCACACAAGTCAAGACGCACTACGAGTTAACATGATACAACGAGCGTTAATACTGGCCGATTTGACCTAGACTGCTGAGACGGGGCGGGACTGCCGGCTACGCTCTGTGTACTGGCTATCCGATTCCCTGACTGCAGGGACCCATTGGCCGTGCAGCGGCTCCAAGAGAGCGCCGTTGGCAAGGATAAACGTGAGGCTCACGCCGAAGTTGAACGTGACGAGACAGAAAGTTAGCCACGAAAAAGCCACGATGGCGGACAGAACGCGGCAAGGCTCGAATTCCTGGCAAAACCCGAGACTACCCCATTGTTGCTGCCAGCAGAAAAATCAGCAGGGGTCCGAAAGAGTGAAAATAAATCAACGCACGGTGGCTATAGCAGTTCCGACGACCCAGAACATCCAGACGATGAAGAGGCCGATCAGTTCGCCACGGAAAGTCGAAACGAGGTTACCATCCACGCGTTTGTGAATAGTACGAATGCTAGAAGGTACGACAATAGGCTTAGGTCTCACGGGGATTATTGAAGCGGGCAACTTACACGAAGATGGCCCAAGCGATGGTCATTATGCTAGTGACCAGGAGCTCCACGATGTCCGGGTCTGGGCCCCAGTGAGCGTGTTGAGGTAGAAGCGTGACGGACGCGTAGACTTGTTCGCACCATAGAAATCCCTTCCTGAGGGACAGGTTAAGTGAGGAGCAAAACGCAGTGGCGAGCGAACTTGTACCTCCGTTCAACTTGTCTCCCCGAGGGAGATTATTTGTATAAGAGAGTCTCCCGATGGTGAGACCAAAGACTATGAAGGAAAACAACGCGGTGATCGCGTAGGACGCCATGCGAAGGGTGGGCAAGTCGAACGCCATAATGCCTCGCGGTCAACGCAGGAGGAAGGAAGAGGAAACGTGGGAGACATGTACGCGAGGCAACGAGTATATCACACAATAAAAGGTCCGGTTGGGCTCGGGCAATCTGGACCAGTTGTCAGCGGCACGGTGCATGCCGTCCAGCGGACATCGAATTCTTGTGCTCCGACAAGTCCGACTATTTTATTTCTGCTATGTACGCCCATCCCACAGGACCTAGCTCATTTTAGCATGGAGTATAAGAGCTGCCTTCGCGGATTGCGGTGCTCACAGGCTTGCTTTCAATGCTTTGCATCTTCTTCTGACTTCAGCCCGTGCGTCTCGCCGAGCGTAGCCCGAGTTTACTCGAGTCTCCAGAGTTCAAAATGCCCTTCCTTCCGTCTCTTGGTTTTTCGGACTTGCCCTCTCTCACATGCCAGCGTAGCATGTACAACTGGAGATACCCTCGCAGGAACAACAACATCTGATGAACTTGTTTGAATACCCTCGATTGCTTCCACTCGAGCGATGCTGGCTCTGCTCACCCTCCTCTTGGCTGCTCTGACTGCAGCGCAAAGTCTTTCCCCGTCTGTCCAGCATGCGAAACGCAGCCATCTCCCCCCTGGGTGGTCTCAAGTGCGCCGCCATGTGCCGCAAGCCTTCCTTCCCTTGCGCTTCGGTTTGACGCAGTCGAACGTTGATATGAAATCCCTCGAGAAGGTTCTGAATCAAGTCTCGCATCCAGAATCGTCAACCTACGGGAAGCATTGGACAGCTGCACGCGTCGCAAACCACTTTGCCCCGAGCGACGAAGCCATTCAGGCAGTCACTTCCTGGATCGCAAGCAGCGGGATGGCCGCAGAGCGCGTCCGCGTCAGTAAAAGCAAAGGATGGTTGATGATCAATGCTACCGTGACTGAGACGGAAAAATTGCTCAACACGGAATACCATGTCTATAGACATGAGTCTGGCAAGGAGCATATCGGTGCGTTCTTCTTTGTGTGGTCGCTCCGTGTTCTTGACCAGTCTTTGAAGCGTGCGACGCGTATCACCTCCCCGCCCACATCGTCCCGCACGTTGACCTAGTCACTCCGTCCATCGACTTCAATACCAGGCTCACCAAACGCGTCTCTGAGAACCATAGCAAGCTGGGACAGCCTGGTGTGGGCATGTCGCTGACAGTTGGCTCAAAAATATCCTCAACTTTCAGTACTGGCGACGACCTGGAAAACTGCGACGTAACAATCACGCCCGCCTGCGTCCGAGCTCTGTACCAATTCCGGTACTCGCCAGTAGCCGCCGATAAGAACAGCTTCGCGATTGTCGAGTATACACCCCAGGCATACCGCGGCGCGGACCTTGACTTGTTCGCAAAGAACTTTACGTCCCTCGACGGAGAAAGTCTGGTCGGCGCTCGGCCGGTACTGGAGAGTATTCAGGGTGGTATTGTCCAGACCACCAATGTGAGCTTCCCGTTCAACGTCGAATCGAACTTCGACATTGGGTACGCGATGAATCTCGTTACTAGAAAACAGCCTGTTACCTTGTACCAAGTTGGCGACGTCGAGATCGGTACGAACCTCGTAATCTTTTGACTTGAACTCAGCAGTAAAAATGTAGGGGCAACATTCAACAACTTTCTGGACGCCCTCGACGGTTCCTATTGCACTTTTGAAGGAGGTGACGATCCCACCGACAGCATTTATCCCGATTCTCTCCCCGGCGGCTATAATGGTGCGTCCCCAGCTACTTGTTACCATATAATCCTTATCTTGCAGGACACGACTGTGGTACCGTCAAACCTGCGTATGTCATAAGCAGTTCGTACCCTGCCTCTCGTTGTACTCAGACGATCGAACACTTTTTACAGGTTCTTATGCAGACAATGAGGCCGACCTCTCCCCTGCATATGCGATCCGTCAATGTGCCGAGTACGCCAAGGTTGTCTCCGTCTTTCTCTCGCCGGATTACGGCTGACCCGCCGCAGCTCGGTCTGATGGGCGTCACCGTTCTCTACAGCTCGGGAGACAATGGTGCGCGTCCAAGTCTGTTCTTTTCAAACGCCGTCCTCACGTTTCAAGTATCTAGGCGTGGCCGGCAACGACGCTCTATGCCTCAACCCAGACGGCTCGCAGACCGAGGACGGGCAGCAGTTCAATCCGCTTTTCCCGGGCACTTGCCCCTTCGTCACCGGTATTGGGGCCACGCAGGTCAATCCAGGTAGCACCGTCACGGACCCGGAAAGTGCAGCCGACCTGAGCAGTGGAGGCTTCAGTCGGTATTTCGCAATCCCTGGTACGACATATTGTATGCTATTAGTAACCGACATGAATCGTTGGACATTTACAGACTACCAGAAAAGGGCGGTCGCGCAATACCTGGAAGCAAATCCTCAGCCCTTCCCAGACTCGGTCTATAATGCATCGGTTCGTGATTTCTTTTCGAGGCTTTTCACCGACTTATTGGTTACTGTCAGGGCCGGGCATTCCCTGACATCGCTGTGAATGGGTTAGTATTCCTTGTCCACCGATCATTGGAGTACTCACCGTTTGTTTGCCTAGTGTGAACTTCACCACGACGGTTCGTCGTCTGTGCCTTCTATTTTCATATTCAACTGACTTGATCCATTCAGGCGGAGGGTATATTCTTCCCCGTCTCGGGCACATCGACGGGCCCTCCCGTCCTCGGTGCCATGCTCGCCATGATCAACGACGCGCGGCTTGCGGCAGGCAAGGGTCCCATCGGGTTCATCAATCCTGCTGTGCGCTCGTCGTCCTAGTCGTCATATATTTCAACTAATCCTCAACCTAGATTTACTCCACTGCGTTCAAAGACGCGTTCAATGACATCCGC
The DNA here is from genome assembly GCA_029281495.1 of Mycena filopes. Taxonomy (NCBI): domain Eukaryota; kingdom Fungi; phylum Basidiomycota; class Agaricomycetes; order Agaricales; family Mycenaceae; genus Mycena; species Mycena filopes. The sequence continues at coordinate 1,465,633 of JARIHR010000011.1, read as the reverse complement.
GACGGCTCGAACCCTGGATGCGGTACTCCTGGATTCAGTGCCGCGAAGGGCTTCGATCCTGTTACTGGTTTAGGGACACCCATCTTTCCAAAGTTGTTGCACCTATGGCTGGCCCTTCCTTAAGGATCTCAAGTAATTAAACTCGCTTCTTTGTGGTCTCGTAGTCCATAAAGAGGACGACAGAATTTCCTCTCTTTCAGAACAGATGAAACGATGACTTGGTCGAAAGCTCTGATAATTCTTGCAAGTGTACCGCGAGAAACATTGTTTATCGGGCCATGAGAGACCGCTGTAACGGAGGACAGACTCCATGTATGGGAGAAGAAAGAGAGCTAGAAGATCCTTCAATCCATTTGCTCCCTCCAAAAGCAAACTCCAAATGAAGCGCTCCTCAAGCCAGCAAAAAGAACGAAGCAAAAAAAAGGGTAGTCCCTTGACAACACAAGCCAATAGTGCAACAGCAGGGTCATCCTATCCAATGGATGCAAGCAGAGCCAAAGGACGAGGGCGCCAAAAATAATATGACAGAAATGCTCGCGGTGCGAGCATATTCGTTGTCAAACGAATAAGAACAGATACTACACTTGATCTAAGCCAAAAGGCCAGAGTGGTGAAGATTCGTGTTGTTCGACGGTGCTTTTTATATTGTACGGGCGTTGGGTGCACGGACCATGGCCATCTTTTGATGCAGTGATGCATAGACTCCGCGATCAAAATTGGCTTGCATTCGAATAAAATCTACAACTTTGCGCCAAACTGCGACTCGGTCACTCCCGCGCCCATGGCCGACGTCGACGATACACCACCAGTAACGGTCTTGATCAGGTTGTCCGCGTAATCTGCCCCACTCCACTGTACGACGCGTCAGTCAACCGCTGAGCGAAACCAACGCGAAAGAAAGAAAGACAAACAAACCTTTTGGTGAGTGAGCACGTCTGTGCCGAGCTCGCGCTCCTTGCGCTGAATCAGCTCGACGTAGGCCTTCATGCCCGTCTTGGCGTATTCTTTCGCAAAGAGGTCCGAGATGTACGCGTTCGAGTGCAGTCCACCGAGCTAGATATCGCGTCAGGACGCGCGCGTCGCACGGAAACTATAGAGCAACCACGAACCGTGATAAACTGCCAGACAAACCCGAGCTTGCCCAACTGCCACACGTACGACTCCATCTCCTTCTCCCCCAACCCCGCCGCGTCCCAGTTGAACGACGGGCTCAAGTTGTACGCCAGCCAGTGGCCCGGCCGCACGGCGTGCACACCGGCCGCAAACTCCTGCGCCTGCTTGAGGATCGGGCTCTTCGTCTCCATCCACAGCAAATCCGCGTACGGCGCGAATTCTATCGCCCGCGTAATCGCACACTGCGTCCCTCCCTGGTACCGGTAGTACCCCTCACGCGTCCGCGGGCTGTCCCAGTTCCAGTACGGCACCGTCTTGAGCCCAAACTCCTTCTGCGCGATCGCAACTGCCTGCGGGTAGGATACGTGCGCGACCCGGGCCACAAACTCGCCCACGTTCGCACCAGACGCGCCCTGCTTTGACAGCGCGTCGGCCAGGGCTGCGGAAAACAGCTGCAGGTTCGCCGCGTTCGTCCACTCGTCCTCGATCGCCTGCAGCTGCGTTCCCGTCTTTCCTGCCCCCTCAGCCTCCACCATCACCGTGTTCAGCGCCGGCAGCGACGCGTTCGTCGATCCCAGGATGAAAGGGTGGTCGCGGTCGTCGATGTTCGAGGTGATGAGCGTCGCAGCCTCGGAGTCGGTTCGCGCAATGGCCAGATTGTCGACGCCCATGATGTCGTACTGCAGGCGGATGGCGACGAGACGGTTGATGTGCTCGGAGATGGGGACGAGGACTTTGCCAGCCATGTGGCCGCACTTTTTCGTTCCGGGAGCCTGGTCTTCGATGTGGATCCCAGCTGCGCCCTTCTCGACGAACATCTTGGCGAGCTTCATGATGGCGGTCAAGCCGCCGTGGCCAGTGTCCGCGTCGGCGACCAGCGGACGGAGGTAGTCGATATAGGGAGTCTTGGCCAGCTGGGCGTCGGACAAGGAGGAGCGGGCTTCGCGCTGCTTTCGGTCGTGGAAGAGCTGGGCCATGAACAGGTGCTCGACCTTGTTGGGTACGGTGTTGGAGGGGTAGTCTACCGAATGTCAGGGTGACGCGCTGGAAGCGGGGGTCAGCGTCGTACCTGCGAGATCGGGACCCGGTTCGTTTGTGCTGGACGCGGTGCTGGAGGATTGCCAGCCGGAAACGTAGACGGTCTCGAGATACTTTGCCATTTGTGTGACCTGGACGGGGTCCAGGCTTGGGCAGCGTTAGAATGGTGCTTGGGGCGGTACGACACGGCACTCACGCGCCGTATGTGTGTGAAGGGGTGCCGCGTTTTGCATGTTCGCTCAGCGTCGCCCAGAGCTTCTTTGCCTGTACGTTGGAGGGGTATTGAATGGGGAGGGTGCCGCGCTTTGCGACGACTTCTGCTGCGGTGTAGGGACGTTTGACGCGGGAGAAACGCGGGTTCTAGACGTGAGGTCAGTGTCACTGTCAGGCGATGGTAGTGACTGGGGTGCTCGCCTTCCACCACTGCTCGACCTGGGCTACTTCCTCTGCAAAGGCGGCGCGTTCTTGGTTAGACATGGTGGGGGAAAGAGAAAGAGTGCAGGTATAGGGGATTTCACCTGTTTATAGCATTCCTACTTTCGGCGATGACATGTGATAATGGTGTCAACATTACCCCGGCCTTAGACGCCAATACAAGCGTACGGAATCCCAACTCCGCATCCTCCCCCCCGGGTCTCCGCCAAAATCCGCAATGTGAAGCGGAAATACGCAAGTCCCATCCGAAGCCTCCCGTGTCCCGCGTTCCGCCTAATTTTTACGCCTTGTAACAATCACAGCAGCTGGGGTCACTAAAACGCGAGTTCGGAAATGCGATCATTTAGGAAACTGCAGCTGCTGCGGTTACCTCGAACGATACAAAGAAAAGTTCCAACCGCACCGCGGTTACAGAGAACGCGAGCCTGAAAGAAAAGGTAACAAAATGTGACACAGAATGCTAACCGCAGCAGCTGCGTTTACCTCAAGAAAAAAAAAAGAAAAAAAAAGGTAACCGCAGCAGCTGCGGTTACCTCGAACGCGACACACAAAAACGCGAGTCCGAAAAAAAGGTAACAAAATGTGAGAAAAAGGAAACCGCAGCTGCTGCGGTTACCTCAAACGCGGCGCAAGAAAAAACGCAACCACAGCAGCTGCGGTTAAGTACAAAAAATCTCTGAAAAGAAAAGAAAAATGAACAAAAAGTGCAACCGGAGCAGCTGCGGTTAGCAAAAACGCGACACGCCACTGGCAAGTGCAAGTCGAGGCCCGACTCGCCTTCATCTTCGTTCCTGATGATCATGATTCCCTGTGGCAAGACCCCGTCTGGGTCGGGTCTGCGTTCTGCGCCCACGCCACCCGACGAGCCAGCGTCCCAAACGCGCCGACGAGCGAATTCACGGCAGAAAATATGAAGCCTTAAGAACCAAATTGCACGAGCCATTCGTTCGCGTTCAAATTCATCTCGATACACTCAAACAGTGCGAACCGCTTCCACCGGGCTTCACCTCCGGTTGCCGTCGTACACCAGCCCAGCCAAGCCGTAGCGCACGGTGAACGCAAACACGCTGCCCGCGACCTGCAATTCATTCAGCCAGGCACAGAAGCATCAGGGCCATGTAGTTAGTTGTTACCTGCGAACACATCAATACTTGAACCAGCCGCTTCTCGTTCATCGGCCCGAATCGCAACAGGAAAAAGTTGAGGATGGTGAGATTATTCGCTTCCAAGATCGTTCCGTTTGTGTGTCTGGTAAGGTCTGTGAGTCCCAGCGCAGCCAGCGTCCCAAGAACGAAGGTCGTGAGCTTGGATGGCGGCTTTAAGAACAGCGTCTTCGACGGGTGAAGGAGATTCGTGTCATGGTCAATTCTGCCAGTATCATTATCATAATTCACTTCGACCACACGCTGAACATACCTTGGTACACGGTGTCTCGGGCAGGGCACAAGGCCGAAGAGTTGTGGGCACGAGAGCAAAAAGTTAAATATTTGCGGGATGAAAAAGAGCAGCAGCGTTTTGGAAAAGTGCGCTTGAATGCCGACCACCGCAAACGCCATGCCCGTTACATAGCAGAGCGTGTCGCCGGGGAATGCGCGAGCAGGATACCTGTGCGAATGCGTTCAGCCGGTATTCTGCTGTTGGTTTGCAAACTTGCCAGTTGTGGTACATGAAGCCAGCGCACACGGCGACCAACGGCAGCATAAAGTACAAGCTGAAGAGGTGGCGCTCTACCAGCTCCTGGCTTCCATACGACATCCCTGCGCTCCAAACGCCGCCAACCTCGACCTCGACTTTATTGCCCAACAGATGAAGGGGTATCCGAAAGTCCAGCGGCCATGGGAGGTAGAGGAGATCATTCAAGATGACAGAGAGGGCAATTATGAGCGCCTGACTGACTTCCGAGCCGTTTATGCCTGCTAGTATGTTGAAGCTGTTGGTGGCAAAAGTACTCAAGAGCGACATGTAGATGTAGTATAGAGGACCTAGGCAGCCATTCATCTCGATGAGATGCAGTAAAAAAAAACGAAGCGTACCTAGATTGAGCAGAGTTCCAAACATAAACCGCAACGGAATGGGCACGACCACATGGGTATTCCCCCGCTCGGCGTAGTATACCATCAAGAGTGGAATCGAGGCGATAATCGGGATCGGTATTTTATGCCGCCACCGAATGTCGAAAACGTCGTCCAGAAAGCCAAGGATCGTCGCAATTAGCAGGGAAAGCAGGGAGGATAGATATACGGAGAGCTTCAAGGGTTTAACCAACCGGACCACAGACGAAGAGCAGAACAGGCATACCTGATAATGAGGAAATTCAATCACTGAGATACCTTCCCGGGTCTTCTTTGCGTTGGCGAAGCTCGCGATCGAGTCGGAGAACGCGAATGGTATGAAGAGTATCAGCAGCAGGATGTATATCGACGCGCAGACGAGTCCCTGACTCTCAGGGCTTCGAGACAGTCGCATTATTATGGATGATTCGTCGCAACTGAAGGAGGCTATGCGTACATCGGCGTCTTGTCACTCTTGAGCAAGTCTATTCCCTTCAAATTTGCCTTGATGAACGAAGGTCCTACGGCGGGTATGATGTACAGTGTTGCGAGCAAAGCAAAGAGGGAGAAGCCAAAGGACGTGTAGAGCGCGGGGAGTGGTGGGATGGGGTCGATGAAGGGCCGCAGGACGAACCAGGCGGCGACAGGGACCAGGCTGACGAGCAGAACGGATGACAAGGGTCGGGGCTGCATAGATTAGAGGTAATACTTCCAGCGGTAAACCATATGAGATGAGGGAAGGTAAAGACGTGTAACTTGTGTGTGACAACTCGCGTCTCGTTGCGGCCCGCGGGAATGTCTTTTGGCTCTGCACCTTCAAACAGCCCAGTATGCCTCGTTAAACCCTCTCCAGGAAGAAGGCGCGGTGTATTCGGTTTGTCCCTTTTATTGCTAGGCCGATGTGTCTTGATTCCCTCAAACTTGAAGCCGCACGCGCCATCGCGAATCAAACCGTTGTAGAAAGCAGTTTTGTCCTTTCCGGTGAAGATGAATATGAAAAGCACGCAAGGTAGGGCACATCATCTACCCACCCCCAGTCCCTACTATGGCAGGAATTTATGGTTTGACCCCGCAGGTGTCCATGCTAAATCGGAGACATTACAAGAAACAGATGATGGTCGGGGGGGCCCCTCGAATTTTGCCATTCCACACGATTCCAATCTTCCCGCTTTCTTCAGTGGCTCCGCGGACGACATCGTCTCTGAGGACGCTCTCCCCTTCGAACGGTTCAAGCCTCCACCAGAAGAAGAAACCGCAGAAACTGTTCGTACGGGTAAGTCGAAAACCAGTATTTCATATCTTTTATCAATATCTTCTTCAGTTCGCGCATGGGCCGTCGATGTTCCCGAGGTGCGCAGTATCGGACTCATGTTAAAGTACGTCTACACTTGCCAAATGTTCCTCGTATCTGAACCCGCCCCCAGATGGCTCAGACAAAGCGAAGTTGATCCCTCTGAACTAGGCCATCTCAAACGCGTTCGCAAACTGGGAGAACAGAACACCTTCCTCCTTCGCGTATCTCCAGAGCCCCCGAGCATGCCTGAAGACATAGTTTTATCAGATCCATACCTCGTCACAGTTCCCTCGTCTGTTGCGCTGACGCCCGTCTCCCTGAGCCTCAAGAATGCACTCTGGCCGACGATATATGCCCCACGGCGTAAGGGGGAAGTCGAGGAGTGGTCCAAAGGCAAAGCCCGTTGGGCGTGGGACGCCATGCATGCAGTGGTCCAAGAGGCTCTTCGATGCCGGGAAGACGGGGAGGTCAGTTGTTTTCTTAGCAAATTCCACCAACTTGATGAACTTGTGATTCAAGCTTCCCGTCGCGGCCTACGTCCCTCCACCTTATGAGCCCTCGGACGACGCACCACCGCGCCCATTCATAGCACACGACACGCGACACACCGCCGGCCACCCCCTCCGCCACGCCGTGATGAACGTCATCCGACAGATTGCGGACCACCGCGCTGCGTCCGATGAAGAGGGCCCCGAAGAACCTTCCGCCCCCGCAGACGCAGATGTCGATGCAGACTCTCCACGTAACGGGACCAACTACCTTCTCACATCCCAAATTCTTTTCGCGACGCACGAACCGTGTATCATGTGCAGCATGGCTCTGACACATTCTCGTGTCAAGGAGGTGGTGTATTTGCTGCCGATGGAAAAGACGGGCGGGTGCGGCGGGGCTACGTGTGTGCCGACACTTCCCGGAGTGAACCACAGATTCAGTATTTGTCGGTGGACGGAGGATAATTTTGACAAGGCCGGACTGGAGTTGGACGCGTCGGTCGACGCATAATTACACTGTATTCAATGTCTCGTAGAATTAGAGCTAAGCAAAAAAGATAATTGCTGGAATTCCTGGAAGGTCAGCTGGAAACCTCAAATATATCGGATGCAACAACTCACACTACCACAGCTCTCTCCTCTTTGCCCTGATGAGCTTCAGCGTCGTCTTGCTCTCGCTCCATTTCCCCCGTGCCTCCTCGACCACTGCATTCTGTATTGCCTGCCTCTGCCTCCGTTTGCTTTTCTTCAACGCCGCAATGGCAACCACAAAGCCCCGTGTGACTTTGAACTTGCGCGCAAGCACACCCGTAGTGTAGCGTTCGGGATCCAGCGCGCGCAACCGGCGGATCTCCGACATTGTCTGCCCCGAAGCGCGAGCGATGGTGTCGCCTTTGGATTTGGTGGAGGGCGGCGGGAGAGGGATCTCCTCCTGCGGCGCGCGCGGACGGAGCAAGGGAGATACAGGATTTGACGTGAGAGAGAATGGAGAAGGGGCAGTGGGTGGTGGGCGATGGATAAACGTGAGGTCTTGGTCTGGGAGAGCAGTTACAACTGCGTTGGGATTATTGACCAATGGATCTGGCGCGTGATACGCAGGCCGCTCCGCTGTCCCTGGTTTTGGACGGGGCCATTTTGCCAACTTTGTGAAGGCGCGTGTCGACCTCGGCGCGAACGAGGACGTGAATGTACGGAGCATGAAATATTTCAATTTGTTCCTGTTGCAAAGTAAAGGTGCAGATGCCGGTCGTGCCGCGAACTATGAGTGGAATTGTTCGTGCTATTTGCTAAGTACCACCACCTCAGGGTATGGCCCAACCAGCTTTCACCGCGTCCCGTTCAGCAATTCTCTCGAGCCAACCCTTCAAAGCCGGCCATTCGTCGATAGACTCCACCCCGATCCGGCTGTAGCCTGCGACCCAAGTATACGCGTTAATGTCCGCGATGCTGAGCTTGTTCCCGACGAGATATTCGCGGTCCTTCAGGCGGATTTCGAGGACCCCGAAGAGGCGCTTCGTCTCCTCGATGTAACGGTTCTGCGCATAGGGAATTTGTTCCGAGGCAAACTTGAAATGGCCCGCCTAAGTAAGACGCGGTTTAGAATCCCGACTAATTGGAAGGTCTTTCAAACACGTACTTGGCCCATCATCGGTCCTCTGCAACCCGTTCGTCAACTGTGCGAGAGAAAGAAGAACAACCGCACTCACAAGCCTGCGTTCGCCCAGAACATCCATTGCACGACCTCGCTCGACTCGTTCGGCTGCGTCTTTGGATCGAACGAGAAGCGCCCCTCCTTGTCGTAATACTGCTGCAAGTACAGCAGAATAGCGCCAGTCTCGAACACTGCAAAGTTGTCCCGCGCCCGGTCGACCACAACAGGGATTCGTCCGTTTGGATTCAGAGCAATGAACCACGGCTCTTTCTGTTGATTCTTCGAAAATTCAATCTTTTGGTACCTTTCCGTGCGTCAGCGTACATCCCAATAACAAGTTGCAGGATAACTCACTCGTACTCGAGCCCATAGGCCGCTTTGAGCTCCTCGAGCATGATGGAGACCTTTCGGCCGTTGGGCGTCCCCGCCGTGTAAAGCATAATCGGTTTGCTCGCCATTGTAGTGTTGTATCTGTGTCCTTTGAAAGACTGGGCAACTGCCCCCAGGCGGCGCGTCGCTTTTAAGAGAGAAGACATTTACAGGAGAAGCCATTTTCCTGACAGTAAGTCGCTCCATCAGCTTTGCTGACTGAGCATTCCGAATCCGTAAGGCAACCTCCAACTTCATTCGCTCGGGACCCCGCCGGGCTCCCAGCTACAATACACACTTAGCCCTAATCCGAGCATTAGTGAGACTCTTTCATTCGGGCTCGCTCGGTCACCACGGCGGGCACAGTCAGCTGAGCTAACAAGAGGTGACAGTGAGTATAGACGCAAGTGCCACGCCGGCGAAATGATAGTTCTGGGATGAGGCCAACTGGTGGGCACCTGTACAATTTCACTGACTATACAACCAAGTAGCTAGCAGAGTTACACACAGAAGAAAGAAACAGAAAGACCCGAAAAGGAAACAGAGTCGGAAGGAACGTGTACGGTTTCCCGCTCGGGAGTCGTAGTATGCAATATATGTACGCGTGAAGGGAGTAGGGACCGTGGGGGAAAGGTGGAGGAGGAGGGCCGGGGGACAGGAAGGAGTGTGTGTACGGGGAAGAGAGAGATCCAAACGAAAGATAGGTCGGTGGGCAATTTCCATGGCGAGGTAGAGTGCGGCACGAACGGGGGGTAGGCTCGGGTGTGGGGTGAAATTTCCAGATAGTCGTCGCGGTCGTAGGAATAGTGGTAGTACAGGAGGGGTCCAAGATGATGTTGTTGGTAGACAAGATGAGATGAAGTTGAGATGAAAAAGATCAAGGAGAAAAAGCTGAATCCTAGCACAGATCCAGCCCAGGGCAACTCACCCCTCTTCCGGTGCGTCAGGCGAAGACATCACAACCGAGTTCCTCCGGCTGCCTAGCTCGTCGCGCTCCCGATGGTGCTGGGGCGACGCGCCCCGCTCCCGTTCGCGTTCACGGTCAACTTGCATTGCGGTGGAAGTAGTGGCAGCAGCAGCAGCCGAAGTAGAATCGGGGCGAGGAGTGTTATGTGAAACCCCCCGACTCAAGGGCGGCCTGTCCTCCCGCTCCCGTTCGCGGCCCATGATCTTGGAATTGAGCAGCGATGGCGACCGGTGCGGCGCACCCTCGCGTTCGCGGTCGCGGAAAGCCAGTGGCGGCGAGTGCATGGGATGACTGCTCCCAAACGCGCTCCGCCCCGCCCCAGGAGGATCCAATCTGGTCGCAGAGAGTGATAAGCGCCTCGCATCAAACGGCGCAGGCGAGCCATTCTCCGAATCGACCTGTGCCTCCTGTTGAGACCACGCCGGAGACGCATGACGCCGACCACTGCTGCCGGCACGTTGCGGCTCAGCCTGCGGCCGAGGCGGGAACGTATACGCCTCTATCATGTTCCCGTTCCGCATTGGTTGCTTCCCCTTGGCCTTGCCGCTACCCATCCCCGAATCGACACTCCCCCGCCGCTGCCCCGTCGCTACCCGTAACGCCTCCTCCAGTTCGTCAACCCTCCTGTGCAACCCCGCCACCTCCGCGCGCACACCACCCATGCGTCGCTCCACGAGTCCCTCCACCGTTTCCGCCATTCGCTCCTGCTGCGTACTCAGATTCTGCAGCAATGCGTTCGAGCGCTGAAGCTGCTCCGCGAGCCAATTCTTCATCTGCTTCGAGTCGTTGAGTGCGTCGTAAAAGACCTCAAACGGCGCGAGGAAGGCCGACTTGTCGGAGGTGTAGCTGGGATGGTGGAGGGACATGGGCGTAGGGGGTACGGTGACGAGCGTGGATGCGATGGGGACGGAAGCGGCGGGGGGCGAGCGCGCGGTCGTTGTGCCGGCTAAAGTGGAAACGGCGGTCGCACTGCTGTTGTTGCGCTGCATAGAAAGACGCGTGGGCGTCGGCGGGACAAGCCCGGGCACTCTCCGCACCGTGTCTCCTCCACCCATAACGGACGGCAGGCGCGGCAATGTCATTGGGAAGCGTCCCGAGGAATAGAAGGAGCCCTGTCCGCCGCCTTGCGGGATCGGCGGGGCGCTCTGAATGACGGGCTGGAACTGGTCCTGGGTATGTGCCTCGCGGGGGCTGATGATTATGTCTGCGGGCTTGCGTCTACCGCCTAGTTGTTCAGCTCTGCGGCGGGCGAAGCTGATGGGTGGAGGCGGGAGAGAGTTTTGGCCCTGCTGTGAAGGTACGAGGACAGGGGGCGGAGTAGGGGGTCGAACTGGAGCTCCTGCTCGGCGTGTGTTTGAATTGGGGCTTCGGCGTTGGCGTTGGGCACTCGCGGAGGGTTTGGCAGGGGCCATGGCAGCGACGCGTTCGCGTTCGCGATCCCGCTCCTCGACAAGGGCGACGAGGGGCGAGGGCATTTGTCCGGGCCCAATACTAGGAGAACTGACCACACTGCCGCGCCGCTGCTCAATGAGTGCCTTCTGTTTTTGCTTGACGTTGATCATTGAGCGGACCTGCTCGACGGCCTGGGGATTGTCACGCATAATGTTGCCGAGTCCCATGACCACAGGGGAGATGGCATCGCCTGCGGCGGCACGCACGTCGGTGTTGAGCATGGGGGGCCCGCTGACAGTGACGCGCCTCTTTTTGGCGGCAGAGGGCTGGGTACTTGACGGCGGGGGTGCAGCCGAGTGGTCGAGGAGGATGCGGTGGGGCGGGGGCGGGGTGTCGTCGAGCATGTCCTCCTGTTTAATGCGCATGTCGCGTCTGGACATTGTGGTCAACGGAGAGAGCAAAGAGGCAGCCGAATAAGGCAGACGCACCCGTCCTCGTCGTCGTCGTGGGCGTCGTCGCGCGTCGCCTCTGTGCGGGCCCGCTTTCTTCCCGCTGCCCGCTCATCGCTGCGAGGAGACCTTTGGCGTCTCGAGTGGATCGGAGGCAGCGAGTTGTTGCCCGACGAGATGCTGCCCAGCGCCGCCTCGCTGCTGAACGCCTGAGCAAACGACGGCAGAGAGTGTTGGGCGGCCTGGGTGGTCATCGCAGAGTCGTGAAGGGAGGAATGAAAGAAGAGTTCGGACAGGAGTGTTCAGTTCAATACATTCATAAAGTTGCCTCAACAAAATATTATCCCTCCACTAGTACATACACAGCGCCCACAAATGCGACAATTAAAAACATCCCAGGCTCAAGAGCATCCTCCTCCTCCAACCCACTCCCCTCCGCAGACACACCATCAAGCCACCATATGCTCCCTGTCCTTATCATCAAGATCCAATACACTTATTCCCCGCGTTTTTTCTTCCTCCGTACCGCCAACACCGTTACGTGTCCAGTCGTAGACGGTTCTGTCGCTTTCGTCGCACTCCCCTGCCGCGCTGCATTGCGCACATACACCGACCCATAGATGTGCGAATTGTACGTCTCCAGCGACGTTACTGGTTCCGGGAAGGGATTCGGGGACACATCCGGCATGTAAGGTGATGTGCCTGTCCTCGGCGGGGTCGACGGCGGCAGCGGCGGCGCCAGTAATCGCTCGGGCGTTCCGGCTCGTCTAGTCTCGGACTGAGACGCGGCCTTGTCCCGTCGTGAAGGTGGTGCCATCCCAAGCACCGGAATCCCCTCACAAAGACCCCGTATAGCGCCTTCTAACGTTTCCGTCGCCTTGACCGCCCGGTCGCGGGTCGAAAACTCCAACCCCGTCATCAGGGAGCTCAGAATCCTCTTGTTCAGCTGGCATGAAACCTGTCCGGGCTGCGGCGCGAGCGGTGACGGTTCTGACGCGCCTGAGACTGAACTTGGACTGCCGGAAAATGCCGCCACGAAAAACCCAGTTACAGCGCCGGCGACGCATTCCTGCCGGAACGACATCCGCTCCCAGAATTCATCGGCAGAGACCTTCCCGAGCTCACCCAGAATACGGGTGTCTTCTTTCTTCTCCTTCTCCTTCAGATCCTTGTCCTCCGGCACACCCACGTCCTTGGGAATCCCGTCTTGGTTGCTATGTCCAGTAAGGGTCCGTGCCCGCTTCCGCGGCGGCGAGCGCACACCCTCTGCGTCCGCCGTGTACGCGATCTCGTCCATGAACCGCGCCTTTGGATCATCGTCGAAGGAGGGGATAAAGTATCCGAGGTTGTGCTTGGGTTTCTCCTTGTCCGAAAGGTCTGCGCTGGGCGTGGGGATGGGGCATGGCAGCGGTATTTCCGTCTGCGAATACGGGTGCCCGTAAGTCCATAAAAGCACCGGGGTGTCGGGCGCAGTAGCTTCAGTAGCATTAGTTGATGAGGCGGCCGCGCGCAATAGCGAGTGTTCCGCCTCCGCCTGACTATACCCCGGCAGAACATAATACAGTCCTGTCTTGACCGTAGCCGCATCGCCCGCACTGCGCGCCACCGCCTCTGCCACCTCCCCAAGCACGCGCTTCCACCACGCACAAAGGCGCACATCGGTCAAGGGCCGCTTCCCCTCCCAGTCCGCCGAGTTGGGGAAGAGATACTGGCTCTGCGCACGCGCAAACAGATGGATCCATAGGTGGTCCGCCTTGACCGGCCGCGTCTTCGGATCGGCGTAGAAGGTTAGCAAAGCGCGGACAAGGGCGGCAGCGGGCGAGGGGGACCCGGGGATGGTCTGGCCCGTCGTGTCTACTTTTGAGACGTAGAAAATGGCGCAAGAGGTGGCGGGGACGTTGTATACGCACGCCTCTACCGCTGTGGTGAACACGCGTGGTGCATCGGGAGTAGGCTGTTCGGAGAGGAGGACGAGAATGTCCTGCAGGTATGCGCGGGGCCGGGGGCGGGCAAAGGGGAAGAGGCCGTGGAATTTGCGGGGGGAGGAGACGAGGACGTGGATGTGGAACTCGCGGGTGCCAGGGATCCTCTCCAGTCCAGAAAGCAGAAAGTCGCGCAGAGAGCTCATACACACACACGTGACCGTCAAGCGCTCGGGTAAAAAGTCGCCAAACAACACGCGCAAGAGCAAAACCGAAGTAAAATTCTACATTGCAGGAAAAAATCGAGTCAAACACACTGAGCCGCAAGTACGTTGTACAGTTTTTTGGGAAGTAACACGATCCGGCCACAGCCGTGAAAACAGCACGAAATCAAGAGACGTGCCCCGCATTTATCATTCGTCTCGCAATACCTTGAGCGACAATTTCGCAACCGTCCCAACATTTCTTCACATCTCGCCGAAATCCAAGGTTTTGTCTCCACTTGGTGGGGTTGACCGGTAGGTAAACACCTGTGCCAAAGTGGCCCAGTCGTCTTTGAAAAAAGTTTTCGCCTTGGGGCGTCCACCACGCTCCGTCGAGGCTTCCGCGCGCCCATGAATTTGGTCTTGGCCACCAAGAGATAATGCTCTTCTGTTCATCATCGTCAGATTGTTGTCCTGAGGTGGGACGTCGTCAGTTTACGCATGGCGCGACGGCGGTACATACCGGTCCCGACGCAATAAACCCCACACAGGAGATCAATTTCATCGTCAGAGAGCGCGTCGTGCCAATACGCATAATGCGAGGTTCCATCCCACAGACAGTCACCGACATTATAGATGTCTTCGTTGAACGGACGGAAAAAGTCCTCGTCGGAGATTTCTGACCTTGCCAGCCGCGCCATCACCCCGCCGTACTGCAGCGCGATGCGACCGCGCGGAGCATGGAGAAGGCGGCAATCACGTTGCACAATGTATGCATCGTAGTCGTACCGGTCAAATGTGTGCTGGTGAGAGCGAAAGCCGATACCTGAGGGGATACGTCCATGCGCAGGCACCGGTCGCGCTTCCGGCAGGATTTCTGTGCTCACATATGCAAGCCAGAACGGGATACCTCGAGCTAGGAGATGCGCTACGACGTCCTTGATCTCTGGGCCCCACCGTTGGCGGATAACCTCTACCAGGTCCGTCGCTCGTGGCAGCAAGAGAACCTCACTCTCGATCCCACTGCCGATTCGGCGGACGGTGTAATACCACCCACCCTGAGACGGGTTGCGCATGCTCTTGAGGAGCTCTTGCTTAATTTCAAAAGGGCAGTTTGGTTGCAAGAGCTGGCAGTCAAGTAGTGTCCTGTCGATGTTTTCGAAGGATTGGGCGTCAAGACACTGGCCAAAAAAGGTGCACAAGATCTGCTCCAGCCCCTTCTGTGAGGCCAGTTCAAGGTCAATATTTAGCATACCCATGACCGTGGGCAGGTCCTGCGACTGTAGAAACTGTTTCGGGGTAGCACGAGCTACAAAACTCTCGGGAGATGGCGGCATCACGAAGCTGAACCGCCTCCACAGTGCATCCAAGAGAGTTTCAGCGATAGACTCATACTCCGGCCTGTAGCTCACGGAGTGGCCGCCCCTCAACACGGGATCTGTAAAGTCTGGACCGTCCTCACGCTCGTCGGGACGGGAATCATCGGTAGGGTGGGTAGCTGAATAGCAGAATAAGGGTTAATGCAGTACGACGACAAGTTGAGCAGAAAGATAGTGACCAAGAAGGTGATGAAGCCAGCGTTTTTCGGAAGCTGCAGAGTCGCCGTCGTCGTATGCCCACACAACGTTTGAAAAAGCCTTCCAGCACCCGTCAACAAATTCTACGGGCATATCCGTTTCAGCGGCGAGGAATCCACGGATCTCGTGAGGAATCTCTCGAGGAACCTCGGGCGCATTCTGCACCAAATTCTGGGCGGGGGAGATGCTGCCCTTGAGACGCGATGCTATACGGATGAATCTCATGGCCTTCTCCATGCCGACAGAGTCACACCGGGAACTGTGTTGAGCTGAGCATAGAGCGCGTTAAATGTGTCCATCGTGTTGGACGGTGAGACTCGACCAACAACGCATTGTTTGTATCCCAGGTCGGTGCCCCACATTGATGGAGAGTTCCCACGGTTGAGTTTTTTTTCAACCGTATTTACAAACCGCACAACCTCCCGGCCGACAAACCCAAGAAAAACCCCGCGTTTGATGTATGGACCAAGACGTCAAAAAATGTAACGAAGACAGTGTACGGCACAATTAGGCGCAGTGGAGACCAACGAGACTCGGACTCGAGGAGTAATAGTAAAGAATTGAGTCCGGCAGCGTATTGGATACAAGGATATACAAGACAAGAGTGTAGTTCACGAACACCTCGGCGACATGATCGAGTTTGCCGTTGAAGGACTGGGTGGAGCAGGCTTGGGGACCGCGACGTAAGTTTGCAAGTAAACCCAAGGTGAAGTGCACACACATAGTCGGACTTGGTTACAATAGCGGTTTGGACATTGACAGACAACGATGGCTGGAAAGCGTGTAAGGAAACCCATGAAAAAGTCTGCGTTCGATATACCATTCTTCGAGTTCGAGTTGCAATTGGAGATGTGATGCCGCTGGGGATCACAACGCCGGACATGCGTAGGAAAGATCCATCTCGTGGTTGTGCCCGCTCCCGAAGTGACTCTCGACTATTTAACCTGTGGTTCAATCACAAAGGCAATCAGCAGGCTAAAAATAATGAAGCGAAACAACTCAACGCCGCGAGAACGGAATTGACATAACCTATCAGGCTCTCGAGTTCAGAGTACTGCAAGGCCGAGGAAAGGGAAGCCGCTCACACTTGCCAAGAAGCCAGAAAAAGGCGACGTATACAAAATTGTTGGGCATGAGTCCAAACTGCACACCATGTTAGAAAGTGCAGGCATCCCAAGACTGCCGACGAACAGTGAGGACCACCAGACAGGCAATAATACCAGTAAGGAATCCTGTCGTCAGACTGTACTTCATGAGCGTCGTGATGAGGTTATCTGTCCTACAGATGCTATGAGGCGCCGAAAACTGAATGTGAACGAAACTAACCGTTGAAAACCAGTTCGGTTCTTCGACAGATACCAGCACAACGATGTGCCTATCAGCATGTCTGCTGCAGCCGCTGAGCCCAGTCCGGCACTTGTGACCCACTGATCGAGATGAGTGTTACATACCAGACAACTGAGCATGGAATACGCACAACTAATTGCCCGAAATCCGCTCTCGCCGTTTCGAAGCTATGCAAATTTCGCTACATAGTCCGAAGGAGACTAGACCAATCTCACCTTCCAACAGTGAACACTTTTTCCGGGTGAGCTGAGGTTGCCTCAAACGAAGAAAGGAGAAACCAACCTATCCCAAGACCTGACAGTCGCCAGTGTAAGATTTACTCATTCGCAGCGACACAGACTCACCAAAATGTACGACAGAAAGTATGAGCTGGATCAACTTATTTAGTTGAATGCAAGAAGGTGAATTTCTCTCACAATTATGGCCGTCAAAAAGGCGTTGCCGGAGACTGTTTTGTGGGACGGTTCAGTACGCAGATTTGAGTCTGGACATCGCAGCTACCTATCCAGACACGACGGGCGTAGAAGCTAGCCACGTTGGGGTCAATATCACCTCGAAATGGGAAGCTCGACGTACCACTCTGCTATAAACCCGATCAGACCATTAAAATCTGTTTGCACCTATGCTGCATTCAGATTCGGTCGAGGAGGGCTGAAAGTAAGTCGTACATTCATGCTCCTACACGAGATTAAACGGTGTCTCAATTTGAGGTTCACAATCACGCACCAGGTGGTTGTTACGAGGATGGAGGGGTCATTGAAGTGCAATACGAGGACCCTGGATTGAAATGAGAAAGGTCAAGCTCAGACCGCGCAGCAACAGGGAGCCTTTACGCGTAGACGGCTATGGTGCACAGCACTATGTGTGCGGTGTCTAAAAGCCTACCAAGCTTGTTATCACCATGACTTGGACCGGTGGGGAGGAATGTACCATAATATGGCAACCTGGACGACGTTCAGAGCTCGAATAAGACACAGACAATATTCATCACCATCCACTTGAGAATCTTTTTTTTGGCATAGTTTCAATGAAGACGTGGGGGATTTCCAGCGGAACACTAACTCTCGAATCTTCGGGATAATTCCTGAGTGCAGACTTCGGAAGGTCGTCGGGGACAAGGGAGGAGATGGAGTTACCGATAATATAGGTATCTGAAGAAACTTTGTAAGCGCGATCTAAGACGAATGGATATGACCGAACGTCTGAAGGATTGTGACGCCGTATAACACGGCGCTAGCGACGAGACCGACGAATGCACTCCCGAACGTGCTCTGAAGCGAAACCGTCATGGTAGGAGGAGAACGGGGAGGAAGGTGACAGAACCTCTTCCGCCACTCTCAGGCAGCTAAAGAATGGGTTATAAGTGGGAAGTTAACCGACGCCTGCAAATATAACGTTTCCTCGGCCAATAGTAACAGAGATCAGCTGCTCCGACGACGCTATGAATACATACAATGTGGGAAGTGACGAGGTACTGTGGACACTTCTTCTGGGAACGTATTTCTGAATGGAGGATTGCCGAGTAATAAGGGCGTTGGGTACTTATATTGCTTCGTGGAACCAAGACAAGAAACGCCGAATTATATGAGTGAGAAGGCACGGAAGGACTGCACTCCTCGGCAGTAGGACCATCAATATCGTGTTTGAACAATTATCCCGCAACAAAACGAAGGGAGCCGAGGTCCGCAAGAAACAGTTGGATTGACTCCGTGGGTTTTCATGGGTTTTGGCTTTCCCAATGGGATCACTTGGGGGTGTCTTTGCTCGGTGCCAATACCGAACCAGCTGTCATTCTCGGAACAGTCCGAGGGAAAGTCCGATTCCTAGTCGCGAACTACGGTAGTAGAATGCGGCGTGAGATGGCGGTTCGGCGCTCACCCACGACCACCCAGCACCTCAGCCGGTGGCCGGGGCGAAGGGGAGGTCATGGAGCTGTCGGGAATATTGGTTCCACACCCAGGATAAAATGCGCCCGTTGAACGAAGCTTCAGAATGCGTGCGGTATCGGACCCAGCACAGAATCGGTGGTCCATGGCACTATGGGGCGCAGCAAAATGCGAGGTTTTCGTTGGAATAGAGAGAATTGAGAGGCGTTGTTTGGTCATCAACCTGTCTTAGGTCATCATCTCCTTTCGGCAGCATATTTTCCGCTTTGGCATGAAAATTGAGTGATATTATGCTACAACGTGATGGGATGGAGTACAGAAGATAGATAGCACAACGGTAAGGATGCTCAGGCAACGTAGGCAAAGGTGTCTCGCGTGCCATCGACACGCTCGATGTACTCTTTCTCCAGCAGCGTATCGATCGCCTAAGGATGGTCATTGAATTTGGGCGCATAGACTCGGAGGCGAACAGCAAATACCTTTTTGATGTCAGGAATCTTGGGGGCGAACCGCTGGGAGATCTGGGAAATGACCTCCTGGATCAAAGGCTGGTTCTTCATCGTCTTGCGCGCCTTCATTACACTGGTGCGCAGCCTTAGTAAACGCAATTCAAGTCGCAGAGAAAGTCACTGACCGCACGATGGTGGCCTGAATCACATATTTACGATCCTCGTCGACGGTTTTCAGGACATCCTGGACGTCCGTCTTCACCTCCGCCTTGATCGGCAAATTGAGATTCACCCGAATCTTCTTCGATTTGAAACCTAGACGGCATTGAGCGCTTTTTGGAGTCCAACGAGGAGGCTCCTACCGGGATTCAGGTCGTACTGCTCCGCCTCTTCGTTCACGAGAATCTTGGCCTTGACGAGCAGGGCCAGAACCTGCGTCAGGAGCTCCTTCGGGATGGAGGTGGCAGCCTCGAGCTCAGCCAACGAAAGTGTGTCGTTGCGGTTGTATTGGAGCAGTACAGCCATTTGGAAAGAACTCGTCATCAAAATATACTTCTGATTTAGGTAGTTCGTCCGGAGTTCGTTCTTGGAATAATTCCACAACCAGGTGAGCTTGCGTCCGGAGTGCTTCATCTGGTAGTACTTTTGGAATCGATCGTACGTTGGCAAAATCTCTGCCGGGATCACAAACTCGTGACCGGGGGGGTTCAGAGGCCAGAAGTTGGTACCGAGGACCATGATGCTGAAGTTGATGTCCATATCATCGTGGTTCTGTTGCATGCGCTCCTTGAACTGATCCGTGAGATCTTTGCTTAAACTCATATCTGGACAGCGTTAAGTCAGAGTCGCGAACGAGGGGGAACAAACACACCAGTGAACATGCGCTGCAGCTTGTTCGTATACTCGAAACCGCAAGCCTCCTTGAGCTTGGAAATCATGCTAGCCTCGCTCTCATCCGATGCCGACACGCCGTGGATGAGACGCTTCGACAGCTTCGTCGTGTAAAACTGCTGGAAGACATCCTTATCCTCGATGTATTTGAACAGGACCATCTGCGACTGGATGTGAGCAAATGCCGATTGATCCTTATACCGGACTTACCACACGATTCAGCGCCGCCTCCAAATCCTCCTCTTCCGCCATCTTGTTGTTCTTCCGGAGCAGCAAGTCAGCGTGTTTAGCCAGGAGCTCGGGCGACTTCGAGTTGGACGGGCCAGTGGCGGCATTACGATTGACGAACTCTCTGCACGCCTTGTCCAAGCTCGCAACGAATCCAGCCTCCCCGCGGAAACTGCGGGTGACAGTCTCCGAGTTCTTCTTGTGCACATCCAGTAGCGCATCAACATAAGCCTTGGGGTCAATTGCATCTGCATTCGACTCCCCACCAGTCCCGACGAGCTTGGCGACAGCAGCGAGCCCAGCCTTCTTGACGTGCTCCTCGAACTTCTTCCGCAACGGCTCCAAGCCCTCAGGAATTCGGGACAGCAGAGCGTACATCCGCTGAAGATCCTCGTCCTTGTCGAAGTCGAGCAAAACTTGGAATTTCTCCCACATAAGTTTTGAATGTTCCCGAATGAGGACGTGCTCGCATTTGGTGATAAGTGGTTTGCGAGTCCCAGTGTTCAGGTATCGCTCGACGCGATCTTCTTCCTCCCGCAGGCGCTCCTCCGCCTTTTTGAGATAGTCCGAAACACTGTTCTCGGCGAGGAACGATTCTGACTCGTTCTTGTAATACATCTCTGTTGCGTCGATGAAAGGCGTTTCAAAGTGCTCCTTGTAAACGTCCAAGCACGCCTTGTTGGGATCTGCCTCATCCAGGCCCAACGACACCAGCGAATCCACGACCTTTTTCACAAGGCCCTGATCAATGGTTTCGCCGTTTCGTTGCAGCTCGATGAGTCGGAGGATCGCGCTAGCCAACTTTGTGTGTTTCCGTTGGACGGGGATGAACAGATTGTTTTTCCATTGAACAAGTGCAAGCTGTGAGAAGATGTTAGAGCGGACAAGAAGAGACGTAGCATAGACGCGCGAACCGTGTAGACCGGATAAACCCCTTTCCTGCCTTCGTCCCTCTCCCGCTTTACCCAATGCCGATTGAGATAAGTGAAGAGTCGATTGATGTAGTTGGCGCCAGTGGTGTACCGCTCCCACTCGCTAGCGTAGTATTGCAAAAGAGCCTCGTCTTGGAACGTATCCGTTTTCTGATAACTCGTGTGAGCAGGTGCTTATAAGTGAAGCCGTTACACTGACTTCGCGGAGGGTCTTCAAGTGGGTAACAAAGTAGCGGATGAGGTTATTGTAGAGGTCCGCTCCCATCAAGTTCGCGCCAGCTTGCCGAGCAGTTAGCAAGAGAGGACCAAAGCGGACGCGGACCTACTCCGATTAGCGATGGCGCCGCCGCTGTGCTCCGCCGAGGTACCTTGCATCTTCGAAGAGGTGCAGTAATTGTATGCGACTGTGTATAGCGACATGTACTGCGCGACGCACGAGAATGAGCAACGACCGCGACGAAGTCAAGACTTGAGATGTACCTTGGAGTACGAGACGCCCGTCTGTAATTTGGTCATAATGTGATCCACTCCGTCCTCAAGAAAGGCCCAAGTGGTAAGCAAATCCGCAGAAGCGGCGGGCATTTGTGAGGAAGCCATGAGGACGCGGTGGTGAGATCTAAGAGAAAATCAATACTTGAAAGCGCGAATAGGGCGTGTACTCGCGTGGAGGTCACCGCCGAGTTGTCAGAGTGAAGGTCGATGCAGAGCGACGCTATTGACTATAGGTCGCGAGCGGAAAGAGCTGGAAGCTTAGGTCACGGCAGTCACGTCTCATGATTATTGCTTCAAAAGTCAACTCAGAAAATCGGAATCGACGACGCTCGTTATTCATTTTACAGTTTTACTCCGGTGTGAATGCACGCAATTCCACCCCACAGATCTGTCCACGCGCCGCCGTCCTCATCCTTCCCAGTCGTGAACCCAGCTTCTCTGATCATATTCGCGAATTCAGGCTGTGGAGGGAACTTGCGGATGGATTCGACGAGATACTGATACGACGCGCGGTCGCCCGCCAAAATGGTCCCCAGCAGAGGAATCATCGTGAACGAGTACTGGTCGTATGCTCTGAAGTGTCCATATTTCAGCAATCAAGACCCGCGAGATTCTAACAAGACGCACAAGCTCAACAAAGGGTTGTTCACCCGGCTGAATTCAAGGCAAGCGAATGTTCCACCCGGTTTGAGGACGCGATACGCCTCTTTCAGCACGTCAGGAATTGACGTGCAATTGCGAATGCCAAACGCAATCGTATACAAGTCATAGGTGTTATCGGTGAACTGGGCCACGGGCAGCTCTTGTGCGTTTGCCTCGTGGAATGATATTTGAGGGGCTGGATACGCGTCGACACGCGCAAACGGTGCAGGTAGAATCAAACTGACTGTTGTGGTACATCGTCTTTTTGAACCGTCTAAAACCCTCCTTTAGCATCTGACCATTGATATCCACAACCTCTACAGTCGTTTCCCTGTCCGCGTATTTTTCTCGGGCGTGGTCCAATATGCGCAACGCGATGTCGCCCGTCCCGCCGGCGACATCTATGCACCGTAACGGCCCCTTCTTGCCTGGCCGGAGGGTCGAAACGAGTGTATCTTTCCAGAGACGGTGGACTCCGAGAGAGCTAGCATCGTTCATGAGGTCGTACGAGGACGCGACAGAGTCGAACACATTTTTGACAAGCGATTCCTTTGTGTCCTCTGGTACGGTCTGGAATCCAAATGAGGTCGTTCTCGGGGCGGATTTTGGAGGAGTGTCCGGAGCCTGTGTATTAAGGCAGCGGGCGAGCCTGTGGACGCGGGGCAGGGCGACGCGAAGACAGCGCGATGCTGGCTGCATTCAAGGTATCTCGGCCGAAATGATCCAATGATCCGTATTTTTCTGTCTCTGCCAATCATGTCGGGCAATGGAAAGGGCAAGCAGCGCGCCATAGGTGAGTTGACACTACCTGTTGTCTCCTCCAACTTTACCGTGAGCCAGACGCGGAACCACAAATCACCCCGGAATACCTCCAGTCCCTCCTCGACCAAGCTCGAGAGAACGCCCGCGCCGCAAAACGGCTTCAAGAATCTCAAGACCCTCAGGAAGAGGATGATATCCTTGTCCTCCAGGCAGAACCTGCAAAAATGTTCTCTCCAGCTCTTCCCGAAGGATTCGCGCTTATCCTCTGTTAGACCTCCGCTGGACCCCGGCGTCCTTCCTACGCCCTATTTCACACTCGGCAAACGCAAACACGACCCCTCTGTAATACGGGATCCCGACGTCGAGCTGGCTGAGAAGGCGTCGACCTCCTACGTCGTTCCAGCGCCGCCCATTCCCCCTCCAGAGCTAACAAAATCCGGGAAACCCCTCACGAAGCGCGAGCGAAAGGCTGTGAGATACCCGCGTTATACCTAACTCCTCTCGCTAATTTCTGTCACATAGCTCAAGAATAAAACTGCGGGTCCTGACTGGTTTGACCTCCCAGCTCCCGCGGAGGCAGACCTGCCGCGAATGTACCGCGAAGTAGAAGCGCTGCGTTTGCGGAACCATCTCGATCCCAAGCGGTTCTACAGGAAGGAAGAGGGTGAAGGGAAGGGCATCAAAGGCTTGCCGAAGCATTTTGCTGTAAGCTCGCCTTTTCGATTTTTAATTGAGCTATCGCTGACGCGACGAACAGATTGGCACAATCATTACAGCCACGACGCCGTTTGGCACCCCCAGCGGCGACAACCTCACGCGCTCCAACCGGAAGAGAACTTTGGTCGATGAGTTGGTGGATGATGCGGAAGCGAAGCGGTATGCCAAGAGGAAGTTCGACGACCTGCAGACCGTGAGGGGTGCAAAGGGTCGCAATACATTGGCGGCCAAAAAGGCGCTGAGAAGAGGGAAATGGTGATCCTATTCCTTGTGAGTAGACTATCCGTTTGGCTTGTGGAAGGGAAAATGAGCGAATTATCTAAGTTCCATTTCCTGTTGTCCATCTTCTACAAAATTCGTCCGTTCGCCATTGCAATCAAGGCATCTCGGTCGCTGCTCTCACTGACCATTCCATAAAAATGTCCGGCTTGATTTTCCAAGAGGGCGGACGGTGCATCAAACTCGATCTAGGTCCGGTTGCGTCAGCATATTGTTAGGGAGCAGATACAAGAACAGGACATACGATGCGCCCCTTGTCTAAAACCATCTTATTCTGGTGTTAGCCTTCTCAGTTCCCCTGGCCAGATAAAACAACTTACAACTCGGTCGTAGTCCATTACGGTTTGTAGCCGATGCGCGACAGTGATCAAAGTAACACCACTGAGCTCGTTTCGGAGAGTATCCTGGATAATGGCATCTGTTTTATAATCTAGGGCATGTCAGCTCACTTTGTGTGGAATGACCCGAGAGTAGCTCACCGATGGCGGATGTTGCTGGTGGGATTTCAGTTCGGTGGAACTCGATGCAGAGACTAAGTACCACAGACCTTCGTCCAAGATCAGCAACTTGCTCCCTCGCACAATCGCGCGAGCTAGCGCGACGATCTGACGCTCTCCAAGCGAAAAATTCCCGCCTTCACTCGAAATGACCGTGTTCAGTGTCACATTTTTTTCCTCTCCATCAACGCGCAGCGAGAAAAGACCCGCAGCTCGCAACGCGTCATTGAGTACCGAGTCATCGTACAGTTCAAAGGGGTCCAAGTTTCGGCGGAGAGTTCCACCGAGGAGTTCAGGCTGCAGAACATCAGTACTTTGGCAGGACACAAAGCAGAGTACTCGCCACTTGGGGAATGACGGTAATGTTTGAGCGTAGAGCGTCAAGATTGATAGACAAAGTCGGGAGACCATCGTAGTAGACCGTCCCATCAGTGGGAATGGCCCTCAGGAGCGACAACATCAAGGAACTCTGAACGAAACAGTCAAAGACAGGACGAAGGAGGTGGAACAACTTTTTTCACTTTGCCGGATCCCGTTCTGCCCACTGTCCAATCTTGTCAATTACGAGTCGGACGCAATGTGCCATAGCGCTCACCAATCGCGACTCTTTCACCTGACTTGATATGGAAGGATATGTCGTGCAATATCTAGGGGTAGACGGTGTCGGACGGGTAGTTCAGTTTCTGTGCAGCATAGCGGCATACCTGTGGACTGTCGGACGAATACTTGGCAGACAGTTTTTCCACGCGAATGTCTCCGCTTGCGGGCCAATAAGCAGGGGGTTCTCCGCTGGCCGTCGGCTGCTGTTCCTGCTCAATCGTAAGATACTCGGCGACCCTTTCCAAACTGCGGATGATTGAGCATCGGGGAAATGGACAAGATGACGAGGCAAATCTCACTTATTGGCTAACAAGTAGATACTGAGTCAGAAAAGCATCGAAAACGGTGGAGGAGGGCGCACCGTTCAATTGGAGAGCGTTGGTGTTCCTGACCCACCGCAATATCATTGACGTGAAAGAAATCGCCGCTGACAGGGTGAAACCGATGTTGGCGGGCCCGTAGTGCGATCCTCCGCCATAGATAAGATACCATCCAAGACCAGCGGAAAAAACCCCGCCTAAAATGTCAGTTCTCATCGCAATCCAACTGGTCGAGTCGTCAGAACATATACTAGTATTGAATGTTCGCTACTTGCCGGTTTAGGTTCCAGAAAGAGATTGCTGGCCGAAGGAACTCGTCTATGCGTCGTTCAGATTCTTTCAGGAACGTTTCTTCGGCGCCATAGGCCCGTATAGAGGCTTTGGGGGAAAAAGGTTACACGACGACAACTCGACGACGTGCGCGAACTCACTGAGACCGGCAATGGCGGCAGCGAAACTGGCAAGCATGAGTAATATGTCGGATATACGTGAAAGTATTTGTACTGCGCCAGCATGGGGGATCTCGCAGCGGACTAGCATCGGGGAAGTCAGCGGCTGAAGCACACTTGCAGATATGTGTAGCACCATTTTGCGCTGGATTGGAAGCTGCGCAATCATATAAACTCGCCCCGCGAGAACGGACACAAGGGCGATGGTGGCGGCTGGTAGGGCGAATCCCGGGCTGAGGATCACGACCGTCAGGAACTTGACCGTCATGCTGGATGCGTGTTGGGTCAATCGAAGGTAAAACATACAAAAGTGAAGTACGGACAAAATGGTCATCTCGGTGAGGGCGACAGCCATGAGGGAGAAGTTGTTGTCGACTGATATGACTGAGTCAAAAAATCCTAGCCGACTGTATGATTATTTCACCTTTGCTGATATCTTGTGTTGCGCGGGTTATGACCCGACTCATGGGCGTAGTATCCAACCATCTGCAGGGGAGTTGATTTGTCTGTCATCTAGACCAAAGAAACACAAGGACCTCAACGTTGCACCGATGACAGAATCAATAAATTTGGCGTGTATTATCTTGGCCGATCGCATCGTGCCGAAAGCGTAGAGCGAATAGGCAGTGATGTAGAACACCATTGCGAGGGCGATCGAGGCACTATAAACAGTCAAATAGCTAAGGGAGATTGAGGGTAAGCTGGGCCGTCAACAGGAACGAATTTATATTTACAATGGGGCTGAGACCGAGGAAGCGGGACGATCGAGGTATTGGCTGGACCAATAGCCGAGGAAGTAGAATTGAAACGCCGTATTTGCTTCGTTAAGTAGGAACAGGCCGCATATCAAGCTCATGTATAGAACGGGCCGTGAGCTGAGATTTGCGAAGAAAAGTTTATCTAAAAAAAGTTTGCTTCCATGGGGTTAACGGAATATACCAAGAAAGACCTACATGTCGGCCATTTAACCATCCCTTGCTGCGATTCCTCTGTTATCATGAGTCTTCCCGTTGGCGTGTCGGAGTTCCCGGGCTGCACAGCCTCAAGCGAGGTTTCCTCTGCCCCTTCCGAGGCCAAGGCTAAGTTGGTGCTTTTCAAGACAGCCTCTACGGGCCCCTGGACAATGCTTCCGTCAGAGTTGAGAGAAACGACCCATTGGGAAATGGGCCGGGTCAATGCGACATTGTGGCTCTACGGAGAGATATTACATACTTGCATGCCGGTTCAATGGGGGTCGACTTACGACGAGAATCACAGTTCTACCTTGAACGAGATCACCAGAAAGACAGTTGTCCACAATAAATTTGGCGGTGTGTATATCCAAACTGGAGAGGACGTCGTCAAGTAGTATCGTGGATGCGTTCGAATAAATGGCGCGCGCAAGGCTGACTCGGGCCTGATAACGAAAGTTACACACTGAGAACCTCGGACAGCGGGAATTCTACCTTTTGGCCTCCGCTAGATTGAGCAGGTTCAGTAAAGAAAGTACCATCAAGATAGTTATCACCTCAATGTTAGCCCGCGTTCCCCGACCTTGTTTGTCAGCTGATGGCGGATCATTCCCGACGTTGTTTACGTACCTCTGTCTCGTCAGCAAACTCCAGCAATTCCAGATCTGGGAGGAGTGCACACGCGTGAAGCACTATTGGCCCAAATCAGCAACATAAATGTTTCAAACAAAATATAGTTACCCTTCTTATAACGAGCTTCATTGAACGGGGTATCAAACACGATGTTGTCCTTGATCGTCGCGTTCTCAACCCAAGGTTGCTCTGCGGCGTAGGCAACACCACCCTGGCGAGGAAGATTAACCCAGGCGTTGGGCCCAGCAGGAGTAAAGTGCATTTCCCCTGGGAAACGCGTCAACAGGACTCGAAAGCAGGAAAGTTTTGTCTAGTACCCAGCAACGCAAGTAGAGTGGCGGTTTTACCCTAGAAAACGTATCAGAGGGAGACCTGCCGAAGGAGCTAAGCTGCGAACTACTCCAGTGGGGCCAATTATCAGGTTTATAGCCCTTGGCTTGAAGACCACTTCAGTTTCAACGCGCAACTTGAACGAGGTGTCATTCGAGTCAGCCGACCAAGAGAATTGTGCGTCTTGGAACCCAATTTTCTCGGAACTGGCAGCAGGATCAGCCAGGGAATCTTCATGACTGTATGAATCCAGAAGCTCCGTCTACTCGTGGTCAGTACGACAAGACGCAGCAAAAGGCAATGACTTGCGTTTCGGAGAAAATCATTGATACGATCCAAGGAGGTGTACCCTAGATTTTTCTTGCTCGGGGACTGCGGAGAGAAATCAAGCAAGATTGCCCACCTTGTACTATGTCGGGGATATTATTCATCACGCTCCGTATTTGCATCCGGAGAATACCGTCGAATACAGCTAACGACGTGAAGACGATAGATGCTATGCTACGGGGTAAGCATTTGGGTAGCAAGAAGCAACCACCGCGCACCTGTCAATTCCTTTTTCATGACGATGGTCTGGAAGGGTTCAGCTGTCGAGTCCGCGAATATGCAAAAGACTACGAACGTAGGTAGAGAACGTGGCCAGCATCGTCAGTAAGGGAATCATGAAACTAGTCAAGGATTAGCAGGCGACCATTCTCCTCCGAAAGACGACATACTTGAAGCTGTTGTTCAGAACTACAAGTAGGCGGACATTTCGAATGGAGTTGAGTTCATCTTGGCGCTTGCTTCCAATGTCGTCCTTTATCTTGTTCTCCCAAGCAAACCATTTAATCATGCGAAGCACATTCATCGCTGTAGATTATTGAATAAGGCAGATCAAAGAAAATCGATTTCTCTCTCACTTTCAGTCACTTGTTGAACCCGAGCGTCTGTCTGTGAGGTCTACGTTGGTTACCAGCGAAGAAGATATGCGACAAGGAATGACCTTTCGTCTGGATAGTTTCTGAAGCGCGCGCATCTTCTTCACCACAAAAGAGGGGAGGGGAAGGGTCGTCAAGATGACGGCGAGGCCGACGAAGGAGCTTGGTAACATGTGAGCCAGAGCGAGACCTCCGGTGACAGAAGAGGAATGCGGACCTCCAGCCCAAGATAAGGTACAGGAACCAGATTGCCAGAGATATTTGGATCGGAGCGAGTAACACTGATTCGCCGTGAACTTTGTGGAAAAAAAGTTTGGCGAAAACATACTCGATATCCAAACCTCCATGACTTCAACCACGGTCGCAACATCCGAGGTCGAGAGATTGTTAATCCGGCCAACGAGATTTCGCTTGTGGCTATCTTTGGTCTCGGTGTTCATGCGAATACGCAATGAATGTTTGAATAGCAGCTGGACAATGATGCCTTCAGCTTGCGTTCTTTGGCGTGTCTGGCCGGGGTTAGCTTGCGTTCGAAGTCTATTCAGGCCGACGTACTGCGATCCAGGTGTAACGCGCATGGATGATCGCACGAGCGAGAGGAACCAGAAACAGTGACACAACCCAAACCCAAGGACGAACCACCATGTCGTTGTTTTCGAGGGATCTGTTGAAATTCAGACACGACAACGATTCATAGTGCGGTACGCATACGCCAAGAGTCTGTTCATGACGACTGGCCCCGCAAATTCGGACAAAACCTAGGATACCGTCCAGCAAAACGTTTGATAGGAATGGCTGGAAGTGAATTACCTTGAGAAGCGCCAGCGCCAGCATCAAGATGTAGTCTCGGCCTGCATCAGTAGTTCAGGTTCATGAATGTGAATATGACAAGGTACTGAACGATAGACTCTGAGAAAACCAGACAATAAGTGCTTGTTTGCGCCCTTTATATGCGGATCCAATACAGGGAAACTCTTTCGGATAAGATGTTCTGCGCTGTTCGAGTCGGCCAGAACAGGGAGCTGATCGGAGGAGAGTCCTCCTTGCTTGTAAGCCAGAAAGATCAAGGGATTGAGATATCCGAAGGTAAAACTTGAAAAGATGGAACTGGTTTGTTCGGGATTTGGTTGATCCATCGGGTTCTGCAATTGGGCAAGTATGAGAGAAGGGAAACGGCAGAGGGTGGGTTTAAGAACCTCAGGATCCACAGGAATGTACTGTCTGGGGCTAGTGAGAGGAATGACGACGCCAGCAATAGCGAGAATCGATATTTTGGCCCACAAGAGCCAGCCTTGGGCCAGGTCTTTGGGGGCCAGAGTGAATGTCGCGAAAGGCAGGATATCTCGGTACACATAGGAACATAGAGAAACCAAAAGGACGACGTTCCCGTCGGTCGACAAGGTCGATCGAGGGGATAGCAGGGTAACCCAAGCAAGCAAGGCCGAATATGCATAGGCTATGCCCAGAATCAACTTTTCCCAGCCTGCAGCTCGAGAGGCAATCTCGATTTGGACCAGGACAAGTGCTGTGCAAGCCACGAGTTTTGCAACTGCAAACACGACAATGCGGGCGTCGGCGCCGTCGACAGGGTATTCTTTTCGCTGTGAACTGCGAGGGGCTTTAATCTTCGTCGACACCCAACGCCCAGCGATAAGTACAACCGAGACCGCTGTAAGGTACGCCGGCAGGACTCTGAACTGTCATCAACCAAGAGAGTAAAACGGAATCTGAGCTAAACACACTGGTCGTCCATAGGAATCATTCGGCGGTCGGAGAATATGAGTGGAGGTATGAAAAGTAGAACAAGCAGAGCCCTTGATATACATAGCTGAAGACGGTGTTGAATGCCCGCAGACCGTTAATCTTTGATACCGACGGGATCCGACCTCTCGCAGTTCGAGGTTGACGGCAGACCGCCCCACATACTTACCATCATAATCCCAGGCTCGCTATCGAGACTCGAGTTCGGCACTGCCGCACGATATTATGAAAACTACTACCCCAAGCGAACACTCTTGACGACCTTGGATATACCGGACTTCTCTCCATCGTATCTTCCAGTCTCCGCCAATCCACCTTTGAACACCGCCTTCTGCGAGGATATTTTCATGTTCGCCTTTCTGAACTTCTCCCGCTTCTTGACACGGGGATTGCGAACGCTCTTGGGCCGATGAGGGGTGAGACCCCTGTTCGCGAGAATCGTGCGTGTAAGGGAGCGCGGACCGTCGGCACCAGGGACATCCAAGTCGGGACTACTTTGAATGAGCGACGGGAACACAGACGGAAGAGCGAGAGGGACATACCGGGCAGCCTCTTGCGCAGCTTCATATTCCGCCTTTTTGTGCTCTTTCTTTTCCTTCGACTTGCGTTTGACAAGCTCATAGTACCCATCCGCGTCCTCCGCGTCTGGTATTTTGGGCTGTGGCTCGGACTCATCCAAATCCTGGCCTCCTTGCCCTCTGCCCTTGGCCACCACCTTGTCCGACAATTTTTGATTCCGATTCTCGCGATACGGGATATCATCATCACCTCCCACTGCATTGTTGCGGGCACCCTGTCGCCTCGCGCTCGCACTCTCGATTTTGGATGTGTGGAATCGCAGGGTCTTTCTCCGTGCGCTCTTGTCGACGGCATCGGCATGTTGCAGCGAGGTTGCTTCGCCGTAGGCATCCACACTTGAGTCGGGACGACGTTGTGAAGCCGTCGATGCAGCGAACTCGGGCTCGACAAGATCAAAGACGGGAAGGGTGGTAGAGGACGAAGTTTTTCGTTTCTTTTTGGGCCGCGCCTCCGCGCTCTTCTCGGGTAAGGGCGTCGCGTCGTGAAGCAATTCTTCCAATTCATCTTCGTCGAGACCTTGCATCCGGTCAAGCTTCCACAACTGCTCTGCGTCCATCAACATGTCGTCGTCCGAACCATCGTTTGAGCCAGCTTCAGAGTCGGACGCAGCAAAGTCAAGATCCTCAAGCGTGATGAGGGACTGCTTCAGTGTCAGGAGCCGCGCTAAAACGGGATGCGTTCGCAATAAATCTGGCCGTCGCGTATATTTTTCGCTGGAGCGCAGATGCAGATAAAAGGCAAGCGCAGTGGTGTAAGTCAACAGCGCCTCTGGAAACGATGTCAAATCGGAAGCCCGTAGGACTAGAAAACGAACTTGCGATAGTGAAGATGAATCATTCCCAGACTAAGGGAGTCAGGTTCCGTTGATTCCAACCTGAAGAGATTGAGAAATGAAAAGAGGCGACACAGTCCTTAGACTTACGCCGCTATTTTCCGTCGTGCCTTGGTCAGGCTCTCCGCGGTGTCCTCCCAATCACGCGCCAACGCGAGGGTTTCAGGACTCGTCTTTTCAAGCTGCCGAATGAGAGACTTGGTGTCTTGGGGAAGAGGGTCCGCTGCCGGTAAATCTTCGGGCGCGTCCCTACCGAATATCAGAAGCCGCAGACAAAAGACGCGCGTAAGAAATACATTGTCATTGGCTCTACCACGTCGTCTAGCCCAAAGTCGTTATCCGCCATGGCGTCCCGGGATTTGGCCTGCAAGCGCTTGGCCTCTTGTTCCTCGAGCTCGTTGCCTTCTTCATCGTCAGACTCCAGTTGGGCGGCGTTTGAGGAATAGTAGGCCGACCTGCCACGGCCCCATGCTTCGTCCTCTTCAGAGTCTTCGTCCGAAGACGCCTTGGATTTGGGCTTGGACTTTTTCGACTTGCCCTTGGAGGACTTGGCCTTTGTAGCAGGAGTATCTTCGGCTTCGTCTTCTGGTTCCTCCTCGTCCCCTAAATCATCACTATCGTCCAAATCCAGCCCAAAGACCTCGTCCTCGTCCCCATCATCGTCGCCACCGAGCTCGTTGCCTTCGAGGAGAACCTTGTCCCGCGAGGCATGGACTAGGAAGAAAATTGGCTCAAGTAAGACGCAAAGGCAAACCACTGACATTCATCCTCCTCGTCGAGCGGAACATCGGACGCCTTGTTCCATTTCTTTATTTTAGAGTCTTCGCGGTTTACAGGACGCGCTTTGCCGGCTGCTTTCCTTGGTCGACGAGGCATGGAATGAGTTGAGTCTCGGAAAATAACACGACCAAAGTCACGGCATTTAGGAAAGTAGCCGCCTGCTCTTGCCTGTAAACCACGACGATGCACGCCTCTTTACGCCTCAGTAACACCTCCAAGCTCGCGGATCCGTCGTTAAAGGTTCGTAGCTACTCGCCCTGACCAGATTTAGCTCACGTCTTCCATTTAGACCCTGGCGTTGTCCGCTGCCACTGGCTCCCTAGAGGATCTCGCCAAGCTTCACAGTCTCATTCCCGATACCCCACTGGCCCAGCTCCGCTTTCTCATCCCTGTCTTTTACGCCAACCTCAAGACCGACGATATCTCTTCCCTTCGGTGTCAACTCGATTCCCAATTCTCGGATGATGGCCGAAACTGCGTCTCAAGGGCCATGTTCGCGTTGAAAGGACTGTCTGAACTCGAGGAACACTTGGTATCTCGTGCTTGTAGCGAGATTTGGCCCTCAGCGTGGACCTGGATTCAATTCCTGAACGACTGCGACAAACGCCCAGGCGCGACTACAATCTCCTCGAGCGAGCTGGAGCTGGCATATCTCATCATTTCCGACCTCTGCAAAGATTCCCAGACCCTCTCGACAATCACTGCTACCCCTGGAGTCCGAGCATACATAGTCAAGGGTTGGAATGCTGCGGTGGAGCACCTGCAGTTCAGAGAACGGAGGTTCCGCAATCTGACCGAATTTTTGCTTCACAACGTAAACGCCAAAGATCTTCAAGAGCTTGTACAAGGCGCCGGCGGTACTGCTAATCTCGCCTTTATCATGGTGAAATATATGCGCTGCGCCATCCCGCACAAGGACCACACGGTGGAGACGCACGACGTTGGAGCGCTGTTGTTCACCTGCACGTTCCTCCAAAAGATTGGCCTCATGGACGGCCCCCTCACCAACTCACTCTTAACAAACGGCATTATCGAGTGTGCCACCATCGCACTCTGCGCTTTACTGGCCAGCCCCGTTATGGAACCCTTGACCGACCTGTCAATCCCCTTGAGCATCGGTGTTATTATCACACACATATCCACGTTCCCCGGCTTTCCCTGGGTTGCCGAGGCGCTCAAGGCTGGGCTTCTCCGCGCAATCGTCCTCTGTGTATCCCGCCGCATGCCGATTATCGCCGTTCCCCTCGACTTTCTCTTCGAAAACCTTTTTGGCTCTCTGGTATATCACTCCGTCCTCTCCCATCTTGGGCCTGCTCTCGACGATGCCCAAGACCTCGCAAACACCCCCGAATTCAGAGCCTCACCTTTTGTGCGCCGGTGGGACAACTTTGTAGCGCTCGCGATGGAACGTCTTACGGTCCTGGAGCGGTATAACAGCGGCGAGCTCGGCAAACTCCGCGCGTGCGACAATCTGAAGGTACGTTCAAACTTTGATTTGCCCTGCGGCACTCAGGCCTCAGGTAGTGTGGTGTGATGCGGAAAGACCCCAGCCTTCTTGGATGTGCCGCATGCAACAACGCATTCTACTGCTCCCAGGATTGTCAGGCCGCTGACTGGAAAGCTGAACACCGCAAATTGTGCCCTGCCGCCGCCAATCGCCCGCATGGTATGTGCACCTTTCGGTCGACTTGGACCCGGACCTCAATCTGTTGTAGAAAATTGCCCAGATCTCACATTCCTCAACCGCGATTTCCTCCGTGCATTACTTCACCACGACTATGAAGCCAACCGCCCCAAAATTTTAGGCCTCCAGGTCGCATTTCTGCGTAGGAACGCGTTTGGCACAAGCTGCATCAAGTTCGATTACCGTAATGGGTGTGCGGAGATCGAGATTATACCTGGCGGAACTCCCGGCAGTGGTCCCCCGGGAGCAGCCGAATATGCACTGCGCGCTGCACGTGGTGGCGGGCGGATCGAGTTGCACGTGATGGTAGTGGATGAGGGTCGACAACGCGCGCGGGGACATCTCATATCCCTACGCTCAGTGGACGGCAGTGTACCAGAGCAGTTGAAAGGTATTGCTGCGAGCGGGCAGGTCGTGTCACCAGCCCTCTTCAAAACCATGGGTTTATTGGACTCGGCCTCGGAGGCGGGCCGTACGCATTGATTAGACCTTAGGGACTGTTTTTGTCTGAAGAATACTGCAGCATAATTGTACCAAATGAGCCATGTCTGACCTCCGAATGAATTCCAGGAAAAATCACATTACGACTAGCCCAGCGATACGATAGCGGGTTGTCCAAAGCATAAAGTCCCAACGTCCTCCCTAAACCCTACGAACCTAATGAACCCCCGGTATTCCTCAACTTGTCCTCCCTGTCCTGCTGAATCCGTACAATCTTCTCAATCTCCGAGTTGAGCGCCCAGCACCACGCATCGCGCTCCAACTTGTTCCGACACCGCACCACCGCGACTTTGCGCTTGGAGGACAATGATGGTAGACGAGGCGCGTCCGCCCGTGGCTTGTCCTTGTCCTCGCCCTCTGGCGCCTCGAGCGCGACGTTGACCGCGGTGCGATGCGGGTGGTACCACAGCATGAACAGCGTGTCCTCGTCTGCGTCGTCGGTCTCGAGACCATCCTGATACCGTCGCGGGAGCACGTTGTCCGAGGTGTACTGTCCGTCGGGAAGCGTCAGGGCGGCGAAGTAGCCCGAGCACACGTATGCGTCGGCGAGGTTGATGTCCTTGTGCATGGCTAGGTGCAGCGAGGAGTGGGGCGTAATTCGAAATTGCGCCAAATGGCCAGGCAACAAGATGAGCTGGACAAATCTGGGGTCAAGTGAGAATACGCATGAATCGAGGTTGAAAGGCATACTTGTACTGCCCGTATAAACCTTGGCGTATGAAGACTTTGCCGCCTCGGATAACCGGTTTGCATCCCTGGAGCACGCACCAACTATATAGCGAGCCGAGGGCAGGCAGCGGTGCCGACGTGTCCACGGGGGCTTCAGGCGCCATCTGACTATCGTTGCGCATCACATGCCGCCTTGGTGTGAGTCGCGGTCGATACGCTTGCGCGAGATCCATCTCCTCATTCGCGTCAATCCGATGTCGCTGTTTCCAGTAGGCAATCAGCGCCTTGAGCCGCTCGATCCACTCCACCGCGACCTTGCGTGAATGAGCCTAATTCGCGTAAATAAATTGCAGGAGTTTGAGCAGCAAAAAGGGACCCCACCTCAAAGCGAATAATATGCCCGTTCTTGAGGAGCAGTTCAAAAGAGCGCTTCATCCTCAAATACGACTTGTCCTGAACCGCGCGGAGCGCCTCCTCCCCGCCCCCATCCTCGTCATCACTATCGCTTCGCTCGACATGCGAATGATGTGTGACGAAGCTCTGGTCTTCCCCCTCTACCGGATCATGGGTATCATGCGAGGCAGGGACGACGGGCTGGAACGCTCTCCTCACAGCGAGAATTGCGCGCATGTCACTGACGCCAGTCGCCTTCAAAATCTGCATCGACCCGCGCTGGACCTCCGCAAGCCGCAGGGCTTCGGGTGTTTCCGCAGTGCGTCCAATACCCATGGGCGCCGGCGGATTGGCGTTATCAGGCGCGAGGGAAAAGAGGTTGCCGTCATGCGTGGCAAAGTAGACGAGGTCCTTGGTTTGACTGTTTGGCCGGATGCGGTCCAAGTAGCCTTCGATAGCCGGGGGCTCAGGGACGCGCGTGCCGTTTCGGAGAACTAAGTGCTGAGGAGAGTGTTGGCCGAGACGAACTTCTAAATGCGGGGACGGAACACTCTGCAAAATCTTTTATTCAGCAATGGGCCCGCAGATGGCGAATACGAAATGTCTTGCCTGCTGCATAGCGAGTCCGCAGAGGACGGCACAGTCCCGCGGCTGACCCAGAACATCCGTATCAAGCCACACCCAGTCCAACTGGGTGCCCAGCCGCCACGCGAGTTCGAGCTCCTTGCCGCCCGAAAGCTGAAGCTCGATCAGCTCCTTCCAGTCCTTGACCCGCCGAAGAGACTGCATGCAGAGCCCAATGATATTCTCGCGCGTGAACATCTCCGGTGCCTCGATTCCTGGCATTTCAATTCGGACACGCGTCCCAAGGCTAGGATTCCGAATTTCGAGGGAAGGCGGTAATAGTCCGCCGAGTCTCCGCCTACGCAACGCTTCAGTTTTGAGGCAATGAGTTTCAGGGTGAAACTTACCATATCTAAGCAAACAAGACGGTTTTAATGATAGGTGAATAAGACGAGGAAGGAATTACTCACCGACCACATCCAATCCGCGGCTCGGGAGCGACTCTTGACTTTACAAATAAATATATTAGTTCCCTCTTTCGTTCGCCGGAATATAGCGCGGGCCTTCGAGTCGCGGGAGTGATAAGATGCCGGCGGGCAGGTGAGGCAAAACGTCAAATCCACAAAAGAGTACAAAGCGAGGCGCGTCTTGGGGCTCTTTAGAGGCACAACGAAGGCGAGCCTGCATTTCGAGCCTGTGAGCCATTTGGTACCGGGCACATTCTGAAAGATGGTGAGTGGGAAGTGAAAAGGAGAGATAAACGGTTTACATGAGGTTCGTAAAAATGGATGAAATCCTTGCGCCAGACAACGATATATTCCGCCCACTCGTCGTATCGCACCCCACGTGCCTTGCGGCTCTGCTCTTCGTCGAAAACGGGGCCCAACGACTCGCTTTTCGTGTATCCAATACGAACGAGCATCCGGTCTGTAATATGGTCAGCGTTCGACGCGTCGGCTTGACTGAAACTTACCTCGCATCACGACCTCACCCCAAGGAACCTGCCTTGACGGATGCGTGCTCATGGCCTCGGCGCTGGTAGCAGGCAGTTCCGACGGCGACCGCTCGAGGACCTCCGATGGGGGCGCAGGACTGTCGAATCCGCTCTCACCATCCCTGACGGGCGATTCCGCGTAGTGCACGGCGCGCTTCGTCTGCTTCGCAATGAGCGGAACGTGAGTATCGCTCTTCACCATGGGTGTTGAGGTCTCCAATATCGGACGTGTGGCAAAGTCCGACTGCGTTCTACGCCCGTCCTCCGCCCCGCTCGTCGATGGGCGGAGGAGTATCGAGTCGGAGTTCACCGCGGGTGTAAAGAAGGAGGTCATCCCGGAATACTCGTCGTCGGGGCTCTCGACCACAGACCGTACTGACAGCGGCAGATGAGAGGAGGAGGAGGCATGCATTCCAGGGCGGCGGGGCGAGCGGGCAGACCGGTTGGAGGTGCGGTCGGAGCGGTTGGACATACGATCGCGGATACTCTCCGCGGGCTCATGTAAGATGTTCACGCCGAGGATGTCCCCGACCTCAAAGCTCCCTCCTATCCACCTTTTCGCCTGCTTCGGGTCCTTGGTCTGCTTTCGCCGGCCCCAGATGGTACCCCACTCTGTCTCCCGCCAGCGCCGCAACATTTCCTCCCTGCAAACCCCGCATTTCTTCAGTGACCGTTCGCGAAAAATATGGTCAGAAGAAGGTTACCTAACGCTCTGCTCCCTCGTCTCCCCCCAATCCTCCTCATTCCCGCCCTGCTGGATAAAAAAGGCAAACGCATGCTCCTTTATAATCCGGGAAATATTGTCGTCCTCGTCCCCGTCCGTTGAGCCGACTCGGAAGGTCCGTCGTTTCTTTGGTGGGGGGTCTGACAGGGAAACGACCTTCTCGGGCATGGGTCCTATGAAGACCCTCCTATGCACATGTTGCCCATCGAGAGCGTCGGCGGCGGGCTTGGAGCGCGTGCTGGTCGACTGAGTGAGGGGCGGCGGGGCTGGTCCTGGGTCGGAGTCGACGACGATAGAGGGTATCGGTGGTGGTGGCATGGACTAGGACTTGTGGCGAGGCGCCATGCTGGTCTGTGTTAAAGTTAGCCGTGGCGTCATGTTCCCACGGCAATTTGCTGATCACCGCGAGCTCTGCTTTTATTGTTTCCTATGCTTTCTTTCTATCTCTCTACCTATGGGTACCTACCCATGCTGCTCACTGCCCTCACCCTGCACTTTTTCTACCCGCGATACTGGCACACTAGTGACGCCGCACCACGCAGAACTCACCGCTGACTGGAAACTTTGAACGCGACGCAAACCACACGCAGTCCAAGTGGACGATACCGATACCATTTTCTATTGCGCAGTTAGTGCGCCGGCATCTTCGCTACATTGTACTGCTTGCGCCGTTAACTGATTCTCTCCCTCTCTGTTCCCACGGCCGAAACGCGGTCACATGATGTGAAACTGCCCTTGGAATGGCGAAAATTGCTTGGCCATCGAAGAATGGAAGAAAGTAAGGTCTCTCTACCCAGCCTAAGGAAAACATACCAGCTTACAGGCTGGTAAGACCCACATATCCTGTGTCCAGTTGCAGGAAGATATGGGCAACTGGCAAGATCGCGTATCTCGGTGGTTCAAAACTTTCAATGAATATGGTCGTCCTTCAAGGTCAACGAACCAAATTCCAACGCTTGTGCTCCTATTCTCACAGAATCTTGAGGAAGCTTCGCCCGTCTGAAGAAATACTTGATCATGTCTCTCTGATCTCTACTACTTGGATCAGTCCGACATAACATGTCCCGATAAGTACAAACTCAACGTCTACGTCCAGTGCCTAGACGTCCTGCAAGGCCTTAGACCAACACCCGATCAGTCGCATGCCGATTCATTCAACCACCCGGAATCCAGATCCACCGAAGGCATTGTATGGATTTCTATCTTTTTGGATGCAGTTACCGGGAAATCCAGCTCGCTCTGAACGAGGCCTGACTCACTCTTGGCAAGGACCGTCAAGTCATGCAAAGTTCCGATTTCCATGTCGACAGTTTAAATGCTGCGATCGCGCAATCCTCCGGCGTGATCACTATCGCGTCGACCAAGTATACCTCCCCCACCTTCCCGATCTTCCTCCAACATCCACTCTCATTCTGACCATAAAAGCCACCTTCAGGCCGAAACCGCACACAAAGGAACCCAGGACGATGGTTAGGGGCCCCAATGGGGATACGTAACCCTAGATTACCCATAAACATCGAAACGGACCAAGATTTCGGTGTTTTGCGAACGATCGAACGCGCTGAAGGAGGAGACACTTTCATCATCGGGGGAGTGAGAGATACGTGTGTAGGCGGCGCGTCTAGACGCGCTGCGGTAGCATCTCGTTGAAGGGAAGGGGACGGGAAAGGGAAATCCGAACGCGCCGAGGAGGCGGAATCAGCGCATTTCGCACATCGACGCGCAAAGGAAGGAATGAAGGAAGTTATGCAGGAAGGACAGCCCTCCTACAGGTCGAATCCCGTAAAAAGTCAAAAGTTGAGACTCTAAAATTAATACACGTAACATGTAAAAAGCTCTACTCTAGAATAGACAGACACTCACACTCAGCCCAGTTCCGGCGGCGGCGTATGGGTGGATGAGATGGAGAGTACACGCTGGTTTGCATTTAAGCGCTGCGCGGTGGGTGGATCTGGATCTCCCCGGATCGGCGGGAGCTTCAAGTATGGTTTCTCGATGGCGGAGACTGACCGACGAAGCAGGACTTGCGATGATGTAGGAGCGGGCGGAGGAGGAGGCGCAGACGGACGGACGAGACAGTTCTCGAGTCTAGAAAGCAGACATTTAGATCAAAGTTTCATTCCGCAAAAAGTCCCGACAGAAATACCTACCAACCCAGTGGGGCGATCTGCGCCCTCTCTCGACTTCTGCCATGGACAGCGTGTATAAAAATACACGCCCCCGGGCGCTGTCGGGCGGTCGGGGTCCGGTGGGAATGGGAGGGACAAGGACGGGGTCAGGCGCCTCGGTAGACTTGACAAAATTCAATCCTCCCGTCACCGGCGGGTCTAAGAACATTGCATTTGAGTTTTGGTTTTAGGGAACGGCGGTCTATCCCCCTACCTCGTCATGAGTCGTTCCAACTTCCCAGGTCCAGGTCCAGGCATAGCGTCGAGTGCGCAGTACCTTCATTTCGCGGTGGTTTAGTCTACAGGCTACAAACTACAGATTGCAAACAGCATACCTAGACTGGGCCTCGGGATCGGACTTGACCGTAGCTGGACCAGATGAATCAGCGTTGAGGGAGGGAGGGAAAGCGCCTGAAGCCTTTGGTTCATGATACGATACAGACAAGAGTCGTTCTTCGAGGACAAACAATTGAAGGTGGAGCAGCAACGAAACAAGGTCAGCGCGTTCGGCCCTATTTGTTTTATGTACAACAACGCCATCGTTCAGCGCTTAACTTTTTTTCTTGTTCCTTGTTCCTAATTAGGACCTTGAATTGTGGATTCTGAACAACGTAGTCAGGGTCGTTTCGTCGTCCAGAACCGATTCGTCTGACCAGTCCTATTCGTCGTTGAACGTCGGATAATAAACCACAGCACAAGGACAAGGAAAGTTTGAGCCAATGCGAACGTGTTTGGAACTGGAGTCGGGTGGACAAGGAAAGGCGAGCTCTAGAACGAATAGGATTAGTTCTGGAATGCAATAGGGTGGTCGAGGATACACACACACACAGGGTAGGGGAAGGCTCCCTTATCCGGGCTCGCAGCTACCGCTCTGAGGGCCTTTGGCGAGGGCTGGCAGATCTCCCTCTCGAAAAGTAAGCCTGCCTGCCTACTGGCTTGGACACAGTGTATCTGCGCGCCACCGAAGCTAGGCACCCACGATCGAGGTGCGCAGCAGCAGGACAGAGGTGCTTGTACGTGCGGACCGACCTAGCGCCGTCTGGGATCGAGGGTGCCCTGAAGAACGGTTATGTAAAGAACATACGCGTCGAGGAGAAAGCTAGAGCATGGGGCTTGCTTGTCCTGAGTACTGGCCGAGGAGGATTAGAGGGTGGGATTGCATGCAGGCAAAGGTAGTTGCATCCGATATTACGGCCAAGAACGAAGAGCGAAGATTTGAAGAGGCATTGGACGCGTGGATGCGGCGCAAGGAAAGTAAAGAGGGTACATGCAAGGAAGCGCTGCCAGTTGTTAAGCAAGTACAAGACAGCCAGCCATTCATTCGCGTCGGAAGCAGAACGTGAGAAGAGGCAGCGGAGGCGCAGATAAGGTACGTGGATGAGATGGAGTTGAGGTGGATGGATGGATCGCAGATTATTGGCTAGAACCTCGTGGCTGATATATTCGATTCAGAAAAAGGCGAAAAGTTAAATCGCGGTTCACAGGCGCCGGAGATGGGTGTCGAGTGGGTGTATTTGTAGGAGATAGAGTACTTTTTATATGAAGAATTAGCGGGTAGCAGCAGGAATTTACTGAGAAGGGGGGCGGAGATTGGGGGATATGTGGTTCAAGGTCAAGAACAAGGGCATAAGGTTTGTTCCGGTGATCATGATAAAAGCGTGCCCAGCTGCTCGACGGTCTTGCCACCAATGAACCAGCAGCCGTACGACCAGTTCCCCGCCGCCTGGCCCGTCTTCCACGACCCCTCGTCGTCGTCGGCGGCGGCGGTGGCCACGGTGGACATGCCCGACTACCCTGTCCTCGACGGCCACCAGGTCGACTCCAGCATCGGGCCCAGTCGCGTCCTCACCCGTCGCCAGCGCGCAGCCCTTGAGCATGCCCCTGGAGGACGGCGGGTGCAGCCATACGACCCCAGTCTGCAGGTAAGCTCAGCGGGCAGCCATCACCGCCCGTCGCCCGTCTCACTCGCCGCCACACAGCGCCACCAGTCCATGTACATTAGTTCCCCAGTGTCGATATCACGTCCCCAGACGCCCCCAAACCAACCCGAGTACACTCACGACACCCTCGCGCTCGCCATGCCCCCCGTCGTCCAGCCCTCCCCCTCCTACCACCCGCTCACACCCTCCTCCGCCTCCACGTCCCCCTATTCTACCTACGGCTTCTACTCAAACTCCCACTCCCGCTCAAACTCCATCTCAAACACCACCAACCCCCGCTCCGCGTCCCCCGCCCTCAGCACCGCATCCGTCCTCACCTCCGTCTCCTCCTCTGCATCCGGCCCAAACTCGTCATTTGCGCTCCCCCAGTCGTCAGACGCCCTTGCGTCGCGTGTAAAGCAGAAAAAACAGCGTCTCTTCAATGTAGATCGCAAGGACATTTGTCTCTACCACAAGGAGAATCCGAACGCGCGCCAGGAAGACATTGCGCGCATTTATGGCGTCGAGCGCAGCACCATCAGCAAGATCCTCAAGAACAAGGTAAAATGGCTCAACGTCCCCGCCGACGAGAACCTCCGCATCGCCAAGCACCGGTAAGCATCTCATCTTTACGCGTCCCCACGCCCATTCCGACGCGTCACAGGCCCTCAAAATTCCCCGAAATCGAAGAGGACATGGTCAAGTGGCTTATCGACTGCCGCGACGCCAACGTCGTTCTCAGCGACTCCATGATCCGCAACAAGGCCAAGGAGATTGCGCGCGACCTTGGCATCCAGGAGGACCGCTTTAAAGCGAGCTCGGGCTGGATTGAGAACTTTAAGCATCGTCATGGTGTGCGCGCCGGCGTCTGGACCGGCGAGGGCAAGAATGTACGCGCCGCGCGCGCAATGGGCCTGGGCCCCCCGCAGGACGGGCAGCACGGGGACGTCCCGCCACTTCTTTCGCCGCTCAACTCTGTGTTCACGGGGCAGCACGACGACGACC
The DNA here is from genome assembly GCA_029281495.1 of Mycena filopes. Classification (NCBI taxonomy): domain Eukaryota; kingdom Fungi; phylum Basidiomycota; class Agaricomycetes; order Agaricales; family Mycenaceae; genus Mycena; species Mycena filopes. The sequence continues at coordinate 1,422,784 of JARIHR010000011.1, read as the reverse complement.
ACACACTCCCCGAGGCGCGGGAGATAACGCCCGAGTCGGAGGAGGTGCGCGTACGGCGCATCGCGCAGACGGGGTCGGGCGACCTGCCCATCCGCCCGTCGTGGCTCCTCCCGCAGCATCAGCGCCCAGATGCAGGCGCGCCAGCACCACTCCCCCCACCCCCACTACAGCAGCCGCACCCGTCCGTCCCGCCTTCGCGCCAGCTCGCCGAGCACTCGCCGTACAGCAGCGCGTCCGTGTATGATCAGCAGATGTACGACCACTCACCACCACTGCAGCAACAGCAGCAGCAGCAGCAATCACACGCGCCGCCACTGTCCTCGCATGTCGCCCCATCGCTCGCAGAGGCTGAGGCCGCGCTCAGCACGGTGCTCCACTTCTTCGACGCGAATGCGCAGGCCCACGGGATGCTGCAGCCGGGCGAGCGCGACGTGCTCACTGCAATAAAGTGCGCGCTATTCCAGGCCGCAAGCGGGATCCCTGTTCCGTATGACCGCGCCATGCAAGCTCAGCAGCAGCAGCAGCACATGTCGGCCTATGACCAGCAGGAGCAACGGTGACGCTAATTGCGCCATTGCTTATCTATTCGATCGGCTCGAGACGCAACTTCACGACCAGCGACGACCCACGCGGGCCATCTCATCCCACCAGCCACCCACCCACCCACACTGAATATCCGCCAGGGATATGCCCGCCACGAACCGACCGCACGTATTTATTATGACATCGCCGCACCGTGTGGCCACGGAACAAAAGGCACCCACCCACCCACTGGCGCTGGGCCACCACCCTATTTATCTGCCGCTGACACTCATTACATGCATTTCACTCATCATCTCTCCTCGCCATCTCATCTCATCTCTCATCATGCACTGACGTTCCCCTCATGCAACCCTCACGGTCTGCTTTCTCCTCCCTCTCATATCTCTCTCGTCCCGGTCATCTCATGCTGCTTAGTCTGGTTAGTTAGTTCTTCCCACTTCCGGCCCTTCCCATCGTTTTTCCCTCCTTTTAATCATCGCCCGCACCACGCACGCACACATACCTCCATTCACACCATCCACTCGCTTTCTGTACATACACAAAGGACCCACTCCTGTTGTTGTGATTACATAGCTTTCCCCTGGTCTCTTCCCTTCCTACCTAAGTAGGTTTGTCCGTCTGTACATACTGACCGACGCGCGCCTACCTTAGACTGCCTGCACCCATTGACGCACCCAGTACCTATTTCTCTGGTCGTCGGGTCAATCGAATCAAAACGGCTCCCTGTGTCTCTTTACATCCTAGCGACGTTTCCGAATTCGACACGCGTCAACTAACTGCGCTACCAAGTTTGTCAAGTTACCAACCAACAACGCAAGACCGAAGATGGATTATTGGTGCTACATGTGTCTCGTCCTCGTCCTTCCGTTTTCTATTGGGTCCGTGCTACTTACGATACAACAAGCGGAAGAGTCTACAATAGGTAGTACACACAAGCAAGAGTCGGCCCCGCCACAAACGCAACGGCGGCATGAACCAAGGCGACAAGACGATTCGAAGCGCAGGTCTACCGTCAGAGACGACCAGAAGACCGTAGGCTCATCATCTCGTGTACATGGCGTAGTCGGGCGTCCCAAATGACTCGGGCTGCGTAGGTGTCAGTCGCGGAACAGAAAACTTGGTCGAGGCACGAACACTATGGCTGTGGGAATGGGCATGCGACGCATGCATGCTGCCGTTCCCCATATGCGGTTGTGGTTGTTGCTGCTGCTGCTGCGGCTGCCCCTGCTCATCGACCAACATTGCGTGCTCGGCTGGCTCGTAGGGTAGCCGTGGCGCGACACTCGCCATATGTTGCAGCTCAAGCTCGCCCGCGCGCACCTGCCCGTACGTACGCCGCATCTCCGCGGCCTGCTCCCCCGCCTCCTCATAAGAGTAACTGTACTGCTCCAGCCCCGCAATACAATTCGACACCTCCGGTCGCCCCAGTCGTGCAAGCAGGTTGCCTGACTGGATGCAGCTGACGAGCATCACCGCGGGGTCTAATCTCTGTGAGGCACATTGATCAGCCCCAAATAAATGAAGGAAAAAAGAAGCAACGAACCAGGTATCCATTCGAGGTCAATACACCCGCCTGCGAGGAAAGAAACATTGGTCAGGGACAATCGGATTCAAGAAGCGCCCGGACATACCAGGCCCGCTATCCGGAGAGCCCCATGCAGTGCCTCGTCCGCGACCTTGCGCTTGACCAAATCTATTTGCTGGTAATTCTGCACCATACTGAGGGGCTGGTTCATCCGCGTCACTTCGTTGATCTCCTTGATCCCAAAGTCGTCCAAGGCGTTGAATAACACGACCCACATAACGTGGTACGTCGCGTCGCTCGCGCACGAGGAGACCGCCTGCAAGGTGTCAGTTTATCACACAAGATTGGTGAGGCACCTCACTCACCGATACAAAGTCCCACTCGCCCTCAAAGTTACTCGGGACACCGACGACGGTGAGGTACTCGTCGCGCCACGCGCTGAGCGCGGTCGTGAGCATATACAGCACATCGAACGACACGCCGTCCGAGTCCGTCACCGGCCGCCACAGATTTCTTGACATTTGACGCGCGACGCGCGCTAACGCGTGTGCGGCGCGATAGTAGCCCTAACACAGATGCCAGGTTAGCTGGGGCCCCTATTATTTTTGGCGTCTAAAAGTTACTCACCAAGAACTCAAGCTGCTCCCTCGGATCAGGCACGGGCGGGTGGCCCTCCGTCGCTTCCGGGTTGATAGGATCCACCGTATAAAAGTCGATATCGTAGTCGTCATCGTCCAAGACCGGCTTGTGTCGATAATACACGGAGCCATACGCGTCGGCGATGCACGCCATCCAGAAGGCGAATATCATGGTGCCTCGGGCGTCGGGGCTGCGCGGGAGTGGTTAACCGATGCGAAGGCGGATAGGAAATGAATAGAGAAGGCGAAAGGTAATCAGTCGGGGTATGGAATTTAATTTCGCGGTAACGGTAATCGAGCCAAAGGAGCTTAGAAGAGGAAGGACAGGGAGGGAGCGAGGACAAGGAACCAGGCACGCAAACGGCCGAGGACGATGAACGAGGGGGGTAGACGGCTAGAGAAAAAGAAGGCGGACGCACTCGGAGATGGTCGTGAGCACTGCTTTGTGGTTGACCTGTAGGGAAAGCGTCAGTGTTCGGCCAACTAGCGCGTTGATAGCTGGCGTGCCCTGAGCTAGAGCCCCAGATAGAGGATACAGACCTGTAGATCCAGTAGGTGCCGCGTCGCCGAGCTAACCCAGAAGCAGTGGAATCCTGGTAGTAGTGTTGAGTCGCCGTATGGTCAGTAGGTTCACTTCATAGGCTCACGATTTGGGTCGTCCGGGTTTTCTATGCGACGCGTTAGGTTTTGAATTATTCGGAATTAGACATCACTCACGGCTCTGCAACGGCTCCAAAAGTAACCCAATAACGACATGATCAGGGGTCGGAATCCGATGGACCTTGAGCGCCTCCGCGAGATCCCGCGCGCGGTCAATGAGCGTCTTGGCGAGGAGACTCTGTCCTCCGGGCCGCCGCCGATCGGCCACCAGCAGCGGGTGCTCAGAGAACTTGGTCCCCCACGCGAGCACGGTCGCGACGAGCGCAGGGTGAAGGACGTTGTCGGTATTGGGCGGGTCGCCGGGGAGGAGGTGCAGCTGGTTACGGAACTGTTCTGGGTTGAGGAGCGGGATGCGCGTGTGCACAATTTGGAAGAAGACTTCGACGAGGTCGAGGGCGAATCTGTATGCCAAGGGATGAATAATTGGTGAGGCGGAAAACAAGGCGATACGTACTCTGCCTTGAACGCGTCGCTTTCCAGCTGGTGCGCTAAGTCGCCCCACGGTGCATATAGTGCTTGCGGGCTAGGTATGGGAAAGCGTGAGCGGGGTCTCAATCTTCTGGAAAAGGTACAGACCTCGAATTGTCCGGCGGTGCAAAGACATAAGAGAGGACTTCTCGGGTCGGGGTTTTGAGCGTGATTGGTGGGTAAAACCCGTACTTGACTAACAGCGGGATGGTGTGGGAAGCAACCGGCAGCGACTGGGTGGTCGGCGAGAGGCTCCCGTTCTCCGCAGGGGGTGAGGCGCTAGTATTGAGTGTAAGCAGAGGAAAGCGGCAATGGAAGGGGGGAGCTTGCATCTTGGAGGGACCGGGAGAGGAGGAGCTGCTCCGAGATGAGTTGTTGCGGGAACGAGAGAATAGAGGTGCTTACCTGTTGAGGTAAAGAGGGTGAGGATCGACCGGGCGGAGAGAAGGGTGAGACGTACCTAGCGGACGAGAGATTCCTCGGCCTTCGGGAGAGGGTGGTGCTGCGCTTCTTCTCGCTGGTGGCTTGCTGTACATAATGGCTGGGACAGATTGTCGGAACGAGACTGTGAGAGGGAGTGCGAGGATACGGACGTGCAGGGATAGTTCTTGGAGAGGCAGTGCTTTGTACGCGGGGAGGTGAGTCGTGTGGGATAAACGGCAGTGAGGGGGGAAGGATACCTGACACTATCGGATGCCGGACGTTGAGACGCGTTGCGGGGGCAGAGGGAGCGGCTTACTTGCCTTTTCTTGGCCGGGGAGTCTGTTGCACTTGACCTTTCTGGACCTGCAGGCGTCGCACGCGGTGTTCTGTTTCCTGGGCGGGGGAAGGGTCTTTGCGAGCTCATGCATCGCGCTCTGCATGTGAGGAGTTGGGAGTGCGAGACCTGGAGGGGATGAGGAGGAGCAAGAGGAGCAGCAGGTATATTGACCTGGCTGGGCGACGGAGGAGGAGGCTTCAGGAAAGTCGTGTTGCTGCATTGCGGGGGTAATCGAGGTTAGGGATCAACCTAAGTAAGGTATGTATTATTTATACAATGACAGTCCCGGCACCGACGGGATACAGAGTGACTGTCAAGAAATATTCCACCAGCCTCCGTGGACTCTGAAATAATTCGGGACTCTACGAGAAATGGATGGTCCACCCAAGCCCGACCCAATGGAATTTAAATAAGGCTGGATGGGAGGATTCGTGCGGTTAAATGGAGGTCGAAATCCTCACTCAAATATTCAATCTACCACAGCAGCGTTGGAAGATTCAACGCTCACGGTAGATAGAAGGAAGAAAGTAATATTTTCGGTGAAGGTGAAGCTGCCACGAAATAAATCGCGATTTCTCCAATTTTCTGAGCCGAGCACAAGTTCCCACGCCAATTTTTCTGCCGCCGAGTTCCTTGACCCAAAACGACCACGACACAGCGACGACAAAATGGTCAAGGTAGAAATAGTGTCGGAGAACTCGCCCTACGGCTCTCAGGCCTCCTCGCGCACCTCTTCCTCCGCATCCCTCTCCTCCGTCTCCTCCGAGCTCGAGGCAGACGAATCCCTCTTTGACCGCCTCGCCGCCCTCGTCGACATCGTCCCCCCCACAACCCGTCACGCCATCTCAGAGCGCATCTCAAAGTCCGCCGCTCTCTTTAAACGCGGCAGCAAGCTCGCAGGCAACTTTGTCTGGATAATAACTACATCCGCGCTTCTCGTCGCACTCCCCTTGGCCCTTGTCCTCGAGGACGAGGCCAAGATCGTTGCGCAGGAGAGAGAGTTCTTGGAGCAGCAGCAGGGCCAACAGCAGGTTCGCATTTTTCTCTCTTTGCTTTCTTGGCCGCAGCACTCAACGCCCCACAAGATGCTCGCTCCCTCGATGTACCCACCACCAAACCCAAATCAGCAGCCGAAAGGCTTGGTGCCTCCTGGTTTCTGAGTACCGTGTACCCACGCCCCGCATTTTCTTGTCTTGTCTGCTTTTTTCCATGCAATCCAACCCCCGCTCGCGTCCCAGGCCCAACCAGTGCCCTGAAAGAGAATATAGCTCAGGTGTTTGAACAAACTGCCAGAACAGAGGTATGTATGACGGAATGGTATACTCTTGCCAATCTCGCCCAGAACAGAGGTATGACCGAATGGCATACTCTTGTCGGTCTTGCGGTTACTGCACTAGCGGAAAGTTTTCTCAGGTTACACTCAAAATTACTGCCCGTGTGCCCGCTTGGCAGAGTCAGACAGATAACCTGCTGCGCAAAGCTCTGCTGGCTGACCCCAGGACCTCACTCGAACCAATGAACAGTTCGAGATTCCAACGAGAATTCGGGTACTGTATGTCGAACGTTTTTCTTTCGCCGGCGTGTTCAAAACACAGACATTATCTACTACTCCACGGTCTGCATCTTCATCAGCATGAGAGTTAGCCCACCAAAGATGGCCGTGCCGGGAACGCGACGGGATCTGTAAACGTATCTGTCGACCGGAACCTCCGCAGATACGACAACGCCAACGGCTCAATTTCCGTCGGGGTAATCCCCAGCTCGGCCCAGTCCCCTGCCACGTCGCTATCATTCACGAAGCGGCGCTGGATCTCGTCCGGGCTGATCATGGGCCACCACACGCGCTGCGCGACCGAGGCGAAGGCGAGCGCGGCGGCGCGCGGGATCTCGGGGGCGTAGGAGTGGAACGAGCGGAGGGTGACGGCGGAGACGAGGTCGAGGAGGTACGCGTATGTGAGCGTGGAGGGGCCCGGGAGGGAGAGGGTGCGCCCGGTTTGTGGGGTGGGCATGAGGTCCGCGAGGGCTTGCGCGACGTCGAGGACGTGGACGGGGCGTATCTGCGTCTTGCCCTGGTTTAGTTTCCACCACCATGGCGAGACTGAGATATATCGTCAGTGAGAAGACGCCTAGGTAGCTCACATGAGCGTACCAGCGATATCTTGCAACAACTTGTCCTCGAACCCAAACATCGCTCCCGGCCTCACGATAGTCGCGTCGGCGAATACTGCACGAACGCGCTCCTCGCCCTGGGCTTTGGCACGGTAAAACGCCGACGGGGAGGAGGTGGAAGCGTTGAGGTGCGAGACGTGCACTAGGCGTGAAACGCCGCATTGAGCTGAGACGGTTGCGATTTTCTCGGCGCCGAGAACCTGCACGGAGTTGTAGTTGAAGTTTCTGGCGACGTGGGTTAGCCAGAATTAAGAACGTGAAAGGTCATTGGTCTCACTTGGTCTCGTAGTCCCGTCCGACGAGGTTGTACACAATATCAGAGTGGCGGACACATTCCGCGGTCTGCTCGTCGCTTCGAATGTCCCATTCCTACATGCCACTGTTCAGCACTGGATTTGGCGCTCCGCACGGAGACTTGCCATGGGCACAATCTGCCCGAGGTCACCCATCGGCTTCAGGTGGCGCGCCTCGTCCTCGTCTCGATACGGGACGATAACCTGCGTTCCCATCTTGGCTGCAAAGCGCAATTCGTTGATTATTTCGACATTCGCGAGCCAAGCGACGAGTACGAACCGATTTTGGAGACGAGGTACCGGCCTAGAAATCCGGTGCACCCAAAGACGGTGACGGTGTGCCCGGAGACGGCGGAGTATCCAGGTGGGCCATGGGAGACGACGGGTACGGGTTTGCCGCCAGCGCCGGGGAGGGTAATTAGGTCGTGGTAGGCTCGCTTGCCTGGAGCGGCCAGAGAGCGCTGCACGCGGAGCAGATTCATCGCTGCCCGCGACAGAGAGGTACTTCGGTGAATTGTGACAGTCACAACCGACGCTTCGCTTCACCGTGACTCCCGACCACCATGGCCCAAGGAAAAGTCAAAGGCATGCAGACCAAGGCCTCGTCTTCGCGGCACGCGGCCAAGGCTGCGGCTGCTCCGAAGAAGGGGCTGCGCTTCATTCCGCCAAAGGTTGGCTCGTCTCTGCTTTTTTGGCCAACACAAATACTCAACTTTTGTGAACAGAAAACTATCCTCGTGAAGCAAGCTGCGCTGAAAAAGGTGAGCTTGCTTCCAGTTGCATCATCACCATCCCCTGAATGGATGGGCCCCAGAACCTCACCGCAAAAATCAACAAATCCATCGAACGGCAAATGGTCTCTGCCGCTTCGAGCGGGAAGCTCACGATTATGAAGAACGTTGCGCCAGAAGCGTGCGTGCGAGCGACTACCTCTCCGGTTCCCGTGCTTATACGTTCGCATATAGCTCCTCATCCAAGGCGGGAAAGAGCAAATAAATGAATAAATGACCCATATGACCCGGCACGCACGAGCTTGGCCTTTAGGGGCGGCTATGGGAGTGTCCGCGCCGTTCGAGTATCGCCTTTCGATTGGGGCAGTTTATCGGAGAGAAACAAATTCCTCCTGCGCGTTGACTCCGCGCCGCCGTCTGTACAAGCCCACAGTCTGGGTATTAGGCACACAACAGAGCCATCTTCGGGCATGTTTACGCTCTGTCCTTTTCATCTGCGATCCCAGTGGTCCTGACCTCCTGCGTACGCCGGGGAAGGAGCGCTACACCTGACGGTTCTCGGGAGCTACTTCCATTCCATCCTTCGCTCGGCGTGTAGTCTCTCGCTCTATCAACCGCGCTCGTATCTCGCGTGTGTCGGCTCGGTACTTGAGCCTGTAATATGCATCGGGTTTGATATTGCGCTGGGACGCTGCCTGCGAGTATTGTGAGTGACCTGGTCATCGGCACCGCGTTGGTGTAAGATGACCGGAATCCGGTTCAACCAACCCACGTCCACCTTGAGGCCTTGCGCTCAAGTTTGCCTGTCTGCGGCGAAGCGAAGTGCAAAAATTGCCAAAACAGGGTATCACCGTTCGACCGACGGTTAACTGAGGTTTCGGCCGACATCAATGGCGAAACCTTTCGTTTTGGGGAAACCGCCGAATGACTCTTACCTCTTCCTCTCCACTCCCATGGCCGTCCCACTGGGCCTAACCGTCCCTCCCTTCACCGCCCATGCAATATCGGTGTCCCTCCCGACGTGGCGCGACAACGTCGGTTATGAAGAGGCTGAGAAGCGCGTGGTCGACGCGATGGTTTCGGGATACCCGCGTTTTTTTATACATCTTAGCATCAGGAAGGTGAAGCAAACGCCTAAGTACTCGGGGCTCCTCCGCGGCTAAATGACAAGCTCTTTCCAGCTCGAGCGCCTCTGCACACAAAAGTTTGGTGCGAAGAACGAATATTGCATGCTCTTTCCCTCCCAGAAGGTCGCAGATCAATGTCGCTCGTTTCTGCAAGAGCGTTCTCTCTCTTCGGGGTCACCTATTCCAGCCAGGCTTATCCACTTCTCGATATTTCCCGAGGACAAGCAAAATCAAGGGCCTTGTGTAAACGAGGACATGGCACTACTCTCTTCCAACCCGGCGAGCCTGCATATCGTGCTCTTCCCCCAGGAAGCCGAACCTGTCGCGAAACAATTTTGGCAGCATACCGGCCTCGGTATCTCCAGTCGGTTAGCAGAACACTGCTTGGCCCTCCTCCCAGCCGACCAGTCCTTCGTTCCAAACGGTCTCCAAAACACCCCACGCAAGGCGCTGAATAAACATTATTCTGCGCGAAAACCGCCCTCACCGACGACGATCACTGCGCCTCGTGCTGAGGCCCTCAGTCTCGATCACTCTGTGTACCTCGAGGAGCGCTACGGCCGAAATCTCCCGCTCAGCTTGGCCGCCGCGGCGAAGCGCGCCCTGCGTCGGAGGATATCCGGCGTCCTGGTACGCGATGCGCCGACAGACTCCCCCGGTGGTCTCTCCGCAGGCGACCAAAACTGTGTCGTCGGCCCGAGCTCCAGGGGGGTCCAAAGCACCTCCGAAAACGACGTGTTTTTGTATCCCACTGGAATGGCGGCCATCTGGAACGCACACCAGCTGGGATTGGCTGTTCGGCCCTCGAGGAAGAGCGTCTGTCTTGGGTAGGTCAACATTGTCCTATCTATGTATTCGGAGATTAACCTCGCACAGCTTTACATATACAGACACGCTGAAGGTCCTCGAAAAATGGGGCCCTGGCTGCCATTTCGTTGGAGATGGTACCATCGACGCGCTGGAAATTATCCTGGAACAAGAGTTTCAGCGCGATCCGAGCACTCCGCCTATCGTAGCAGCGTTCACCGAATTTCCGTCGAACCCACTGTTACGATCCGCCGACTTGACCCGCTTACGGGCTCTCGCGGACAAGTTCGACTTTCTAGTCGTTATTGATGAGACTCTTGGCAACTTCATGAACGTCGAAGTTTTTCCCTTCGCCGATGTGGTCGTCAACAGCCTCACAAAAATATTCAGCGGTGATGCGAATGTCATGGGCGGCAGGTATGATTACCCATAATTTTGAAACAACGTGCTCAACGATCTGGATAGCCTCTGTTTGAACCCACAAGGTCGTCATTACGCAGAGCTGAAAGCGTACATGAGCGCCAACTACGAGGACACTTACTTTGACGAAGACGCCATATATATGGAACGCAACTCGCGTGATTTCAAACGACGAGTTAAAATCGTCGACGCCAAAACCGAGGCTGTCTGCGACTTTCTGTATTCAAAATCGGCTGCAGCTGGCGTGTCGTCACCCGTCGTCAAAGAGGTTTTATACCCCAAATATGTGACGAGGAAGCAATACGACCACTGTCGAATCCTGGGCGACCCTGCGCAGGGCACTGAGGAGGGGGGTTTCGGAGGGCTCTTCTCCGTGACGTTCACATCTATGGCCGCAGCCAGCGCTTTCTTCGACGCGCTTTCCTGCCATAAAGGTCCCAGCCTTGGGACCAACTTCACGCTGGCTTGCCCATATACTGTGCTCGCTCATTACGCGGAACTTGATTGGGCAGCATCGTACGGAGTCGAGACGACCTTGGTGCGGGTCAGCGTCGGTATGGAGGAGACCGATGTTTTGCTCGCGTGGTTCCAAAAAGCTTGCGAGGCTGCAGAGGCGGCGGTCCGTCAGTGAGTTTCACATCTACCCATCAACTGGGACTTCTTCAACAGGACTATCATCTTGCACCATTTAACTGTATCCAACTACACACCAATCTGTATCTATTACTTTTTCTGCATGAAGACGATTTGCGCTCATTTCTTGGGTTTCTTGACTCTGTGGGCGGCCGCGTTGAGAGACGCGATCACGAAGTATAAACAGTACGAACCCGTATTTACTTCGTGCTTGAGCACGATTCACGACACCACCCAGATCAAGCGCTCCACGGACAACCTTGTATCTGAAAGCGAAACGTCCATATATTTGTCTTTTGACCGTAAGAAAACACGCACTGTACACCAGGAAGATCCTGCGCTTTCCCGCCTCTCACTAGGACCACACTGTGCTCCTGCAAATTGTGCCCTTCGCCCGCGATATAGGCCATGCACGTCTTGCCGGACGAAAGCTTAACCCGGGCAACTTTTCGCTTGCCAGAGTTGGGTTTCTTCGGCGTCGCCGTGAACACTTGCGAGCAGACTCCTTTGAGCTGCGGGCAGTTTGTGAGAAGCGGGGATTTCGACTTCCCGACCCTCCGAGTGTTTTTCCTGCGACAAGATTGATTCAACGTCACTAATGAGACTGGGGAGGCGTGGAAGGCGCGGAGTTGCGAGACGACATTGGGGAGGGGCGCAGTGATGGGTCTGGCGAAGGAGCGCTGCAGTGGGCGGCTACAGCTAGCCCGTAGAGCGGCGAGCATGAGGAGGGTTATTTGGTCCAGATCGCGTTGAACAACTCACACAATCAAGTCTAAACACAAGCGCGTCTTGACCCTAACCACCACAATCTCGTTCCTCAACCAACGAGACCACACCTCTTCAGCGGTCTCTAGACCATCCAATTTTGTCCTCCCCTCCACACGCCCGCGCCCTCGCTAATCGCGTTTCTCAACTCACGAACACAATGCCCGTCGCGACTTCCCGCCGCCGAAAATCTGCTCGACAGGCTTCCTCTGACATCGAAGAGGACCACGCGACACAAGCACCTCCAGCTCGTGATGAGGTTGACGACGACGACGAGGACGCGCCTCAGCGTACGCGAGTCAAAAAGGAGAAGACCACTGTAAAGAAGGAAAAGGGCAAGGCCAAGGCTCCCAAAGCAGAACCCGAGGAAGACGAGTCCGATGACGACGACCGCATCGATGTTGAGAACTTTGCCGACCAGCCCCTCACCAAGGCAGACTGTGGCAAGATCCAAGGTCTTGTCAAAGATTGGGAGAGCGTGGAGCAGCTGATGCACCAACCCTCTCCCATTATCACAAACGCTGCCACTGCCATGGCTGAAGTAGCCGGCGAAGAGGCGCTGGAGGTCTGCGTTCCCCGCGTGTTTCATTACATTCGGCTCAAAATTTGCAGGGTTTGGCAGAGTTGGACCGCGTCATGAAGAATCTTCTGGACGTCCAGGCGCTGATGAAGGGCCAGAGCAAGGCTCTGAGCGACATCATCCAGCAGGTCGCGACGGGCGCGGACATTGTACGGTTCCGTCTTCCAACCCGCCATAGTATCTCATCTTTGTCTAGACCAACGCAAAAGAGACTTACCTGTCGCTCGTTGAGGACGTGAACGCCGACTATGATAAGCTGACTACCCGCCAGAAATATATGAAGAACGACCAGTATGTGAACTTCAAGGAGTCGATCTATGTTGGTCCCTTGCTTCTCGTGTTAAGCAGACGTTCTGACCTCCCTTCCGCCCACAGGAAGTCGATCATGCCGGGAGCGCAATGCCTCCCATAACGGACTTTATTCCTCGAGGTATTTGGAGATTGATCAGCCGTCCCTCCACATTTCTCAATTTGCCTCTAGAGAATGGGGACGAGAGTGACGACGACGACGACGTTATCATGGGCGGAGTCACCCAGGAATATAAGTGCCCACTGTTGATGACAACTCTGAAGAATCCTCTGACATCGTCAGTACTCTGTTTATATTGCTCGTCGTCGTATAATTGGTTTTTCTAGATCGGTTTGCAAACACTCGTTCTCCGGTGATGCCCTGAAGGAGTTGTTCAGGGGGAAACCGGGACCCATGAAGTGTCCCACTTCAGGATGCAGCAAGCAATTTACGCTGGCCCAGTGCCACCCCAACCCCGAGCTAGCTCGCAAAATAAAGGCGCACGAAAGGCGGCAGAAGCGGGCGCAAGAGGACAACAGCGACGCCGAGGAAGTTGTCGATTAGAATCATCATCATTAGATCATACCTTTTCTACTTATCTTGTGCTAATCGTATCTCGTATTTCAGCCCACTGGGCCATAGGTTGGCAGTGTAGCATTGGAATCAGCCGTGTTGTAAATACATCCACATGTACATTCATAAATACGCGGAAGACCCTGCCTTCACTCACTCCAACGCTGTGTCCCCAGTTCTGTGTCGCCCAAGCGGCGAAAATCCACTCAATGTCGAAGATGTGGGGCCCTTGAGCGTTCTGTGGCTTAACCGCGAGATAACGGGACCGCTCGCGAATATTCCGCATCCAGTAACCACAAGGGTCGGATATAGCTGCCAAAAGAAGTCGACGACGCCCACAACCAAGCAGGTGATCGAGAGGTATATCAGGACCGGGCCAGATGCGATCATGCAGTTCACGACAGATTTCGTTACGGATTGGAGTTTCCGAACGAGCGTTCCTGAGGATCGTCGCGATCGTATTGGCAAGAGGCCGGGCTGGTGAAAAAAAAACGTCAGCGATTCATTCATGGCGGGGATCAAGACCTACATTATTCTGGATCAGCCAGCGCCTGCAGAGCAGACTGACGGAGACCACGAGTATATTGAGGAAGAAGGCCAGAGTGAACCACCCATATACCCGCATCACGCGCAGCGAAGCTGTCGGCTGACCCAGCATTGGTAACGCCTCCATGAATATTGAAGTCAAGGCAATGAGAAATAACACGCCCTGCGTACTCTTCAGGGAAAATGTTGGGAATCATGTCGTACAGGACGAACCAAAAGCAATTGGAGTTCTTGCTGCGACTTCAATTCGTCAAATTGACGCGTCTCCTCAATGGGCACATCGTGGTCGACTATCGAGCGGATCAGCGGTGTTCGACTCATCTCGGGCGAAATGTATGTACCTGCTCCGTAACGCACTGTATGCGCCCACTACATGTTCAGGGTCAGACCATGTTAATGAAGGACATGAAGGACGCCGACGCTCGATTGCCGATACGGCGGTGGGGCCTCGTTGAACCGCGTGTACTCGGGTGGGTTCAGCTCGAGCTAATGAAAAGTGTATGTGTGTTCAGACAGGGGCCAAACCGCAGGATTAATACTTACCTCTGACCTGGGAGACCTTTCTGGAAGGAGAGGCGTATGGGGGTTTGCTGACACGTTCTCGCTGCGTCGACCGGCAGAGGGCATGACTGGGGTGAGAATGGAACACGAGCATGGCTCGCCTTAAGTAGACACGAATGAAGGCTGTATCCAAGCCCTGTCAGAAAACAAGGCCTCGGAAGATGCAACTTCGTTGTTCCAAAGATGTCATGGATCAGCGTAACGAGAAGCAACATGCCGATACGCGCCATCGACTAGGCTCGCTGGGGCATGTTTTTCCATGGTGTTCGAGTGGTCGGCGGAAATAAAAGACGCATTGCTGGTACTAGCCGAGGTGTTAAGAGAACAAAAAAACAAGCGCCGTGGACACACAATACGAGGCGATGTCCGGCAGTCTTCGGAAGTACAAGGGCACAGGTCAAGAGGGTTGACGAGCCAGTATAAAACAAAGAGTACAACGTCCCGTTCCGTTCTATCACTTCCTGGGCGTTAAACTGTGAAACAAAGTGTGGCATCTGGAAGAACAACGCTCACCCTCCGCCAGTTCGAGGCAGTTCGAGATGTTCCGGACCGAAGCTATCGGGGAGCAGCTCCCCGATGCTTGTTTCCTTCACCCCGCCCGCCGTGATCCCCTCGGCTTGGCCGGAAGGCTTCGGGTAATCGCCCGGCACCAGCAGAATCGGCATATCCTGCGCGCAGAACTCACGTATAACTTGACGACACATCCCGCACGGAGAGATCGTTGCAGGGACGTCGCTAAAGATGCGGTGAGGCATATGTGGGCGAGTCCTGATAAAAACACGCACGTTACAATGGCCAGCGCGATGAAGGATTTCGTGCCGTCGCTCTGGTCGGTGTAAGCGACGCTAGAGCGTATATGAATCGATGAATGAACACACGACGGCCTTTACTATCGCGGTCCGCTCCGCACAGATCGTCCCGCCTCGAAAAGCCTAAGCAAATGAATTTCATGGGGTCACCAGGGTTCCTACCATACGATGCATTCTCAATATTTGCGCCCTTGAAAATAGTGCCATCCGCAGCGAGGAGGGCCGCCCCAACGGCGAACTTGGAGTATGGATTATGAGCGTGCTTCTTGGCTGCCGGTGAAACGGTGAGACATCGACGCCTTGCACGCCGAGATGGGCTTGCCCTCGAATGCCGCCTTGATCAGAGACTCTCGCTGTTCAACGGACATGGACCAGACGCGGGAGGCCATTTCTGTGGAGGTAATGGTTCAACAGGCGAGTACGTAACGCGCTATACTTTGCTCTGTCCAGTCACATTGTATGCTCAGGACGCGTTTAATGGCGCTCTCCACACGCGTCCTCAAATGCGATCCTTCGTCGATTTCCTTTCCATCCTCTTCATCAATACCGACCATTGCTTGTCCAGAGACCCTGCAGGCTTTGCAAACTGCTGCTCATGAACTCGTTGAGAATTTGCGGCCTGTCGCATTTCCAACGGAAACTGTCTACGGTCTTGGTGCTCTGGCTCTGAATATCTCCGCCACAACCAGAATATTCTCAACCAAAGGCCGCCCCGCCGACAATCCCCTCATCGTACATGTATCATCCTTTCCTATGCTCCACACGCTTCTGCCCCAAGATTATGTCCTCTCGAATGCATATCTGGCCCTGATGAAGCACTTTTGGCCAGGCGCGTTGACGCTTCTGTTCCCGAGCGACCCGAAAGTCATCCCCGCGATCATCACCGCAAACCAGCCCACAGTCGCGATCCGCATGCCCTCGCACCCCGTTGCGCGTGCGCTCATCGCCGTGTCGAACGCGCCGCTCGCTGCACCGAGTGCCAACTCGTCTGGGAAGCCCAGCCCCACGCGGGCGGAGCATGTCCAGCACGATCTGGATGGCAAGGTCGGGATCATCCTGGACGGTGGTGCGTGCGCGGTCGGGGTGGAGAGCACTGTCATTGATGGGCTGCACACGGACGGGAACATTCGCGTTTTGCGCCCCGGAGGTATCACCGTCGAGGAGATTGAGAGAGTGCTGCGGGAGGAGATGGGGCCGTCAGGACAGATCCCGAAGGTCTTGGTTCATCGGAGGGATTATCGAGACGCGACCATGGAGGCGGCACCGACGACCCCTGGCATGAAGTACCGACACTATTCTCCTGCTGTCCCAGTCTACCTTCTGTATACTGCATCTTCGCCGCCTGAAGGGGTACAGCGTCTGGAAGCAAAGTCGTTCTTGGCTTCCCTTCGTGCCATGGGCGACAAGAAACGACCGGTGAGGGTCGGAGTAATGGCCGCAAGTGATTCTACCCTGGGGACATGTAGCCTGCCGATGGATGGACTAGAATGGACGCGTTTTCCTCTTGGGTCGACCGCTGAGCCCTCGGTGACCGCACAGCTGTTGTTTGACGGCTTGCTCACACTAGAACGACAAGGTGTCGATTTAATTCTTATAGAAGAGGTCGAAGAAGAGCGGGAAGGTTTGGCCGTCATGAATCGTGTAAAAAAGGCCGCTGGAGAAAGTAGATGGATACAATTCAATAATGCATAGCGATTCAGACACGAGTGCGAGCACTTGCCACACGAAAGTTTTGGTCGATCCGCATCATCTGTTGCAGCGCAATTAATTTTGCGGTACGAAGTATTGTGCGGTTCGTTCCCTCGTCTTATGTGTCAGATACAAGCAGGAAGTATCAGGAGGACGAGATAATATTTCACAAATTCAACGGTCGCGCATCGAGACTCTGCTAGTTCCAATATCAATCCGTGTCCATGCGGTCGTCACTGGAGCCCGAAGCATTCTCTTTATTCGCCTGTTCCTGCACCGCCCTCAAAAAAGGTTCAATGCCGGTGCCAGCTTCTTCTGGCAGCCCCAGGTTTCTGACTAAACCACCCAACAACCCGGTTCGCAGAGCCTGATCGAAGCTTGAAACAGCTGAACGGAACTGAGGGGAGCTGGAGGAAGGTCAGCATTGGATTCGAAGATACAAGTGGTGGTAACTTGCTTTATGATACGTTGGAGGGCTTCCGCAGACGGGGGAGTTGGAAGATCGGGAGGTAGGTGAGGGAAGAGTGTCGGTATTAACTCAGGATGCGAGCTGAACAGCGGCGTGAGGTTCGCGGGAGTCAGAATGTCTGTCAAGGAGAGCTCTGGAAAGGTTATTTAGTGTGATTGAAACTTGACGGGGGATGAATAAAACCTGAAGCAGCAGAGGCACTCGAGTTCCCGCTCAGCAACGCCTGGAGTTGCGCGAGTTGCTCGGGAGGAATCAAGGGCGCAGTCGCCCTTTGAGCGTCGTTAGTTCATGGGAGGAATACCGCGTTGAACACGCACGACAAAGACGAAGATTCGGCTTGTGAGGACGTGGACGCCTGAGGCTGAGAGCTGGCTGTGCCAGCATTCCATACGAGGTTAGATTCAGAGTCTTCCAAAAGTCTGTTGATGTTGGCCACGAATTCGTCATCTCTTTCCGTGGACGCGTCCTGACGCGTTATGAGTGTTTAAATTCACAGATCCGACAAGGTACCGAACCTGCAGCCAGAACTGAATTGAAAGGTGAGCACAGAGGATGGGTGTGAAGGCGAAAACCTACGAAATGCCTCTGATTGGACGACGAGAACTTGAGGACGTACATACGGCCCGAGGATTGAGGGACTTTGACGAACGATGCGTCGGAGGGAAACAAGATCAAGTCCTGCAGAGAATAAATATGGTATGTGTGTGCGCGAGGACGCCACCAACCTCGTCCACGACGCCAGTGGTCCTGTTCTTCCAAGTGAAATGAAAGAGACCATCTTCCGCCGCAGTGAGTATAATCGCGCCCTTGACAGGACTAGGTTCGACTGTGTTCGAGTTTTCGCGGCGAAATGCTCTTCCCGCCTTGAATGCCAGGAGAATGTCGGCCATGGTCGTGGTTTAACGCAGAGCTGGACGCGTCAGTGTGTGGCTGTGTCCTCTGCCGGCAACTGCCGCGAATCCAATGTCTGGCATCGACGAGCCCTCTGCTTGGGGTGCTGTGGCTTCACCCCCTCCAGCGGGCGACATTATCAAGGACGCTCTTCGCAAGGAGCAGCTCCTCAAGTTTGTTCCCTCCTGCGTTTACTTTCAGACCCTGACACCGTTCGCTAGAGAAATAGCGGCCTCTCAAGAAGATCTTCGCAGTCGGTTCTACGCTCCTGTCCCGCGCCCAACCTAACTCTCGATTCGACAGCCATACTGGCCCGCGTTCAAAGCGTCCAGAAAGAGGTCGACAAACTCGCTTCGGGGAACGAGACCCTGCAAATGTACATCGATAACCTCACCGTCCAAATGGCAAAACGGAGATGACGCTTCACCCCACGACATGTAGCTCTATGTAACAGGAACCCATTGCTTTCGTCCAAAACCAGGCCACTCGGGATAATATAAATAACGATAGTGATAAATCAAGAAAGCCGAGGTTTCTTTGATCTTCCTCCCTTTGCCGCATTCGAGGGACGCTTCGCACCAATATTCGCGTCTACGGTCTTTGTCGCCAGGGGAGGACGCGGGGGGCTCGATGTCCCAGCTATTGTGCCGGTCACCCACGCAAAGTCGCCTCCGAGAATCTTCGTCTGCTGCGTAACGTCCCCGAGAACCTCCAGCAGCGTCATCGCGGCCTTCTGGTTCTCAAGCCACTTTCCTGCTGCAGCTAGCCGTTCAGGTTTCTCGATCTGGGACGAGGTCAAGAAACCCGACCACGAATGAGGACAGGGTGTCTTACCTGCAGAGTATGCGGGCTCCCTGTCCGTACGGTTTTCCATGTCACGCCCCAGCTCTCTGCCTTGACTTTCGCGAGCTGCTTCTCGAGGTGGGTCCGTGTGCTTTGCTTTGCTTTTACAATTACAACGGATCGATCACTCTCGAAGAATGGCACAAAATGGTGCCTGCAATCAAAGCAACCACAGCTGGCAGTCTTGAGATCGTCTGGCGATACCGCCACAACGGGCTTTGGACCAAGAATGAGGCGAACAAATCGTTTCACCGTTTCGGATGCGAAATCCCGGTATGCGGGCTCGGCAATGGATGCCTTGTGTCTCGCAAGCTCGTCTGGGAGGACTTGCAACACCCCGGCCAGGGTTGCACGAATAAATTCGGGTTCGGAAGCGGCAGGGGACGCCAATAAGTGTCCGAGAAGAAGGCCGACTGAAGTAGGAATGGCGGCGTCAAACGCAAAGCGAATATCCTCCAATGCAATCGTTTGGGGAGTTCGGAACGAGTATGTTTTGGGTTTCAAGTCGAGGGCATGTATCATGCCGACGAAACACCTCTTTGTCAGTGTGAGCAGGATGGAGGCTGTTTCGCTTGAGGCGTTCTGACGGAGAACTGGAGAATGGGCGAAGAGTCTCGCCAACGACTGCAAGAAATCGTGTTTCTTTGATCTCGCGAGTTCCTTCACGCGCTCTGGGGAACAGCTGGAACACTGTTAGTTCAACGGGCAATGAGAAGCACGATATACGCGTACATCACGTCGGCCACCTCCAGCGGACTCCCAGAATATTGGATGATGACGTTGAAGAGATCTGGGTCGTCTCCGACAGTCGGCAGGAAGATTGGGAGAGCGTCGTCGAAGAAAGGCACAAAGTGCTTGCCCAGTGCGGGTGCGTTCTTGACCAGTGATGCTACTTTGGGGATAAGAGTTTTGTAGTAAGCGGCGGCGGGCGCGCGGGGATGTTCCGACGTTTGCAGGACCGCTGATTTTCGCATGGATGAGAAAATGGTGGACAAGGAATCAAACGCTTCGAAGCGGACTGCAATCTGAACCGCTGAGAAGATGGGATCGGTAGAAGGACGCTCGCCGCCGCCCCAGTCTCTGGACGCAGGGAACGCCGGCAGAGTTTGGACCTTGGTCAAAATACATGATTTGATGGATTTGGTGAGACCAGCATATTGGGCTGCGGGCAACGTGCCTCCGTCGGTACGCAGGGGTTCAAATAACTTTGTCCACACCTCGAAGCTAGGTGGTGCTGAAGAGGCATTTAAACGCGAGAAGATCCTTGATGAGGCAAGTTATATTGACGGCATGCAAACATAGAAGTGAAGTGCAGCTCACGAGTTGAATAGGTAATGACCAGGGTCGTTTGTGGTCAAGATCAGATCTGCTACCCACGGCTCGAGCGTCTGGACCCCTTCCAGTAGAAGGTCGCGTTCTTTTGCAAAAAAAGCTACGGCGAGAGTATCGTTCTGCGCTTTTGCAGCCTCGAACAAGCCAGCTATAGCCTCAGCGCGAAGCCTGTAATTTGCTTCTTTGGGGATTTGTATAGTATATCTGTGAAAGGACACATGAGCTCTGCTCATGAATCAGGAGGAACGGGCTGAACGTACAACGACTTGACCCCTTTCCAACCAAACTTTTTGTATGCCGAGACTAAACCATCGACCTCAAAGGTAAAAACAAAGCTGCCGCTTGGGCAATTTTGACAGACCTGCGCAAAGAGCGCAACAAGGTTCCAACGCTCGGCTGCCTTCCTCAGGGCCCTAAAAGCGCCAGAATCGCTGTGCGGCCGATTCGCGCTGCTCGTGTGCTCCATGAGAGCGGTCTTGAATTTGGTTTCCCGAGCCGTTGGACGCTTTGAAATGGAGGTGGATAATGTGTCGCAGGCGAAATCCATCCATTTCTCGCCTGGGACGATCCGCGACTTCGTTTGTTCTACGGGAGTAATGAGGATGGCGACCCGAGTATAGACTGCGAGAGTTTTTTCGTCAGCTGGGAAATTCAAATGTGCACCCGACGAACCATGAGTAAGTTCCCCCGCCTATCGATATGGGATAAGGCGTCAATGCGTCTGAGGTAGAAAAAAAGTTTGAGCACTCACGTCGTACCCATGTACCGACAACTCTGCTGTCCTCTCTCCATCTTCGAACTTGCCACCCAAAAAGGTGTCGCCTTTGAAACCTTCATCGAAAATGAGGCCCGTGAATTTCATGGGGCATCCATCAAGGGTGCAGACCGCTCCAAAGTGGAAGAATTGCTCCCCCTCATCATCATCCTCTGGCATTTCCACCTCGTCGGCATCGAAATCCTCGAGATCATCGTCATCCATGTAATCGTACATGTCGCTGGAGCAACGAGCTCGATAGCGGCCGAGCGGGTCGCTATACCCGCACGACTGAACCATTCGCGACTTGTGGTACTCCGCACGGACGAGATGGAGGTCGAAGCCATATGCTTTTGCAGCAGGCGCAATGGATGCAATCTTGAGCTTGTCCGCCGCGGCCAAAGCCGTAACCTTGTTCAAGCTTGCATCTTTCTGGTTTAACAGCGGGGCCAGCAGGCGAGGAATGCCTTTCGCAGACGCGTCCAGCAGCTGCCTCCAAGATTTGAATATATAATTCAGTCTTCCATCGAACTCTTTGGCCTTGAAATCGCCGGCGAGAGTGGCCCTCAAGGCAACCTGGAGCAACACAACACTTGTTAGAGATTCCTTGGACAGTGCGGCTCGGAGACGCAAAAAAAAAAGACCGACATCTATGTTCTTCACAGGCTTTTGAAGGGGTTGGCCGTTTCGAGGTCTTGGGAACGCGTAAGACTCCCAGTCTTCTATCTGCTGGAGGGCCATCGTCTGGAGGGCCATCGTGTTGGTGGGTAAAAACTTAGCGCGTTTGTGACGTGACGCGACGCGCTTTGATTTATTGATCTCTAATCCGGCATCTATCATCTCCCCGAACCTTCACCAGTTGCTCCAGTTGCTCTCCCACTCCCCATGTTTCGCCCAATAATTTAAGGGTTGCACCGAAGCTTGACGGGCGTCCAGCATGCCCCGAAATTGGCCTCGGGGCTTCAGTCACCTCCGCTCCTGGCGTTATCACCTCCTCGCAATACTCGCCATCGCCAGTTGTGGTCTTTTGGTTAAAGCACTACTGTTTTCAACGCCCCCGGTCCAGAGCTCAATCCCCGTAATCGCTATCCCAGCAAGCGATATCCCCTCCCCGACAAGTCCTGCGCTAGCCTCGGCTCAATTGAGCCTGAATGCTGTCCTCGAGCGACAATCCACAACTTTGGCCCAAGCTGTGGCACGTTATTCTCTCAAAGCAGGTCGCCCCCCGCCCCCCAAATTCGATCAATGGTTCAGCTTTGCTCGGTGAGCCTCTCAGTCGGAACGTATATGACGGCTCATCCGCGAACGTGGCGTCAAGGGAGAAGAACTGCCTGATAGACGATTATGACCAAATTCAACGGGACTTTGAGCCGTTCTATCAATTGGCAAAGGACAAACCAAGTTACTTCCAGGCCATGATAGAAAAAGGTCAAGCTCAGGTCAGTCAAGTCCTGTGGTTCGTCGTGTCTTGATGTGCTAGTCTTTCTAGATATTGCAGGAGGCCTTTGGCTTAAAGAGCAAACAGCAAGAAGCAATTGGTCTGACCGCGATTCGCATTATAAACGGGAAAATACTGCTTCCTCCCTATCGTGGAACTACGTATTCCTTCGATTTGGCTAGAGCATTGCGAGAGGTACGTTGATCGACGTGATTCCTTGCTTTGAATATTTACTGTGCATTCACATCCCAGTTCGCTCCATTCATGCCAGACCTGCAGTTCCTCTTGAACGGACGGGACGAACCTCGGGTCCTTTTCAACTACCGCGAGCTTGGCGCACGCGACCATGCAACGACCGTCACCGACCCAAAGCCCTTCCACCTAGATCCCCCATACCCAACTGCCGATTTCTTCAAGAACCACAGCGGATGCAATTTCTTGAGCAAAGGAATGGGGTTTATCTCGGATGAGAGCGCAAATGTTGCTTGTGAATACAAATCTATCTGGTCAAGTACGCATAATATTCATTATGCTTCAGTTTTGCGTTCGAGCTCCAGCTCCGACTTTACGACGGACCTTTGGCCTATGCTCAGTATGACAAAGCTTTCGCCCTGCTTCTCAGGTCCGCTCCGTCTCGGCTGTCGCTCGCTAGTCTGACTATTTCGTAGATATCCTCTTCCCTGGCCAAGTAAGCATCGTGACTCAGCTCATTATTCGAGTCTGACATCAGCAGTACCACTATTATCTCTCCCGATGGTCCTCTAAACTGCGAAAAGACGATATACCATGGGCTGACAAGAAGCCGCTTCTTTACTGGCGGGGCGCATCAAACGGCGGCAAAATCGTTGGAGAAAACTACCGCGTTTTCCCGCGCTTTCGGCTCATTCAACTGGCCCGCAAACACCCCGAGCTCATGGACGTGAAAATGACGACCTTTGTTATGGGTCATTGCAAAGAAGGATGCGACCGCGAGAAAATTGTCAAAGAATACAACATTACAGGGAAAGTGGACTCGAAGCATGATGTTCACCAGTACCGCTACCTTTTAGATTTGGATGGCAACACTTTCTCGGGGAGATTCCTCAGCCTCCTCAAGTCGGGGTCGCTGGTATTCAAGGTGTGTTGTGCTGCGTTGCCCGACGCTTCTTGCATCGCTCATTCCGTCGGTCCGTTCTTGCAGTCGACCGTGTTCGAGGAGTACTTCAATGACTGGATCAAACCTTTCGAGCACTTCATTCCCGTCAAACCCGACTTGTCGGATCTAGTCGAGATGGTCAAATGGGCAATTGAACACGAGGACGAGGCGCGCCGAATCCAGCAGACTGGGAAACTGTTTACGGAGCGCGTCATGACAGACCCGCAAAACGACTGCTACTTTTCGCGTGTTTTGCTGGAATGGGCGCGTCTGCAAAGCTATGGAGCGAAGAATGATACCGTAGAGAATTAAAGGTTGGCATACTTCATATTTATTATTTGCCTGCAGGCTTGGTGGTTGGCTCGGTTGTTGACACAGGGTTTGCCGACTGGTATCGGTTCGTTTGAAGAGGGCGTGTGGAAAAGGGCCGATTTAATTTTCGAATATGGCGGGGACGAGGCATACCTCGCATTAATCAATAATTTTAACAGTGCGAATGGACGAAAGCGAGGTTACGCGGGAGCCACATAAGCGGGGGAGGCAAGGAATTTATCTAGACGCTTCCGAAGTGGATGGTCTGGACGAACCCCAACCAACCGAAGCCCGGCAGCTAGGTCTCTGACCAGCCGCGATCTCTCTTCTTCGTCTCCTCCTTTCGATTCTAGCAGTTCCTTGACGGCGCGAGCAAGACGGCCTTTGGGTAACGGCACGCCCGTGGTCTTTGTGGCTTTGGGGATCTTGTTCTTGGCCTTTGCCCCCTTGACCACAGGCACCGCAAGGAGGGGTTCGAAGACTTCAGTGCGGAATCGGCGGTGCGCGAGGGAGGAGACTGCGACGATGCGGTCCGGAGGGCTGGCCGCCTCCGCACATGCTTCAGCCGACGCCATGGTCGCCCCTGAACCATCGGACTTGTAGCCCCACTTTTTCAGCTCATCCGTCCTCTTTTCCTTCAATCTCTCCGAAATCTTTTCCCTCGAATCGTCTGCGGTGATTGTCTTCGCCACCGACTCTAGTACATCATTGAGACGAAGCCAGCCTTTATCCTCGTCGACTGCGCGTTTGACATAGTGTCGATTAATGTAGTTCAGAAGCCGATTGACGGACATTGCTCCAGCGGAAAAGCGGTTGAAACACGGAACGATGTAGTGGACCAGAGTGGAATCATCCTGAGGCGCGCCGAGTAGCACTTCGCGTGCTGCATCGATGTAGTACTTGTCGAGCTGCTCGTAGAGGTCGGTTCCACTAGGGTCTCCAGGGGTCCGCGCACTCGACTTGGTTTCGCTTTGAGAAGTGAAACTAACGCGCCAGTCAACGGTCAGGTTCTCAGCAAAAGCGTCGGCCACGTTACTAGTTGTAGCAGGCAGTGTGAATCCCAGCATAGAACGCGATATCTGAATTTATTTCGGTTCAAAATCACAGAAGATTACACTATGGAGGCTGAAAACGAGCCTATAGCGGGCGCCTTGTCTGCTGGATTGTTGGTTGGGCTCTTGACGATATGGTTCAGAGCTGGTAGTAGATAGGCCCATAAGGCGGACAACGATGCGGCCGGGTTTGCGCTTCCTGAAGCCGGGCCCGGGAGCGGGGGCAAAGTAGCGGGCTCCTTGCCTTTACCCTTGTCGGTGGACATCCTGGCTGAAATCGCAGGAAGACGGAGGAGGATGGAGTACGGCGTTACGACAAGCTCGGGTAAACACTGACGGCATCCTTCCGACAACTTTCTCTACAACGCACGAATTGAAGGCACTCTACACCCTTGTAATTATAATAGCGGGTACACCAAGCGGGATTATGCATTGGATCCTTTCCATTTTTCGAATTTTTGCAACACTGCAGGGGTGATTTGTCTTTTCAATGCCTTGCTAGCGGCGACGAAGGCATCATGCGGGACCTACGAACAAGGATGAGTGACGAGCGGATCCTGTAGAATGAGTGTACTGACATAGAGGGCATTCATATCCTTATGCATGGTGAGCAACGCCGCTTCCTGACATAGGGCAGTGATTTCGGCTCCAGAACAGCCGTCCGTCTAGAGACGATTCAAGACATGGTTACAAGGCAAGGAAATTTTGAATACCATGCGAGCAATAGCGACGATGTCGACGTCTGGAGATACGTTCATGTTTTTCATGCGAATTCTCAAAATCTCCTCCCTTCCCGTTTGATCTGGCGGTCCGACGTAGAGGATACGATCCAGACGTCCCGGACGCATCAGGGCCGAGTCCTACAGGTGGATGAGAACGGTAATAGACATCGACAAGGAATAAAAATACAATTGCGTCTGGCCGGTTCGTCGCGGCGAGAACAGTCACTCCAAGAAGTTCTTGGACACCGTCCATCTCATTTAAAAGGCTCGTTAGAACACCCTCATGCGAAGAACCTGACTCTGTGTCCGACGATGTGCGCGAAGTCGCCAGGGCATCAATCTCATCCTTGGATCAAATCAACATTGTGGTTCTGCTCGCGCATAGGAATGACTCACAAAAAAAATAATGGACGGCGCAGCGGCCCGAGCCTTTCTGAAGATTTCCCGGACAGTACGCTCGGATTCACCGACAAACTTGTTCAACACCTATCAGGCAATTAGGGATAGGCTCTTCAGATGTCGATTTACTCCCATACCTCAGGGCCCTTGACGGCGATAAAATTGATCCCAGACTCAAAAGCACAAGCTCGCGCGAGCACAGTCTTACTGCAACCCGGGGGTCCATAGAGCAGTACACCCTTCGGGGGCCTGACACCAAGTCGCAAGAAAGCCTCTGGATGAAGCAGCGGCCACTCCACCGCCTCCCGCAGCTTTTGGATGACTGACTCCTGACCGCCAATTTCCGAGTACCGGACAGGAGGCGTTTCCACGAAGACAGAGCGCATAGCAGAGGGACGGATGGACGGTAATGATGCCTCGAGATCGGGGAGTGTTAGCGTCAAGCCGTCTTGTGAAGGTGTTGACGAATTGGTGGCCAGCCACCGCTTGATTGCTATCGTTCCCGCTTCCCGAACAACCGCGCTCAGATCTGCGCCGACGTAGCCGTGAGCACGGGAGGCTATGGAGAGTAGTCCGGCGTGCGGTATTGCGTGTGGAGTCTTGGAGAGGAGGACCTGAAGAATAGCAAAACGGGCATCGGCATCAGGGATACCTGAGCATCACTTAGAGTTGGCCCAGCAAGGCAGACAGGAAGAGCATACCAATTTCGATTTCTCGGTCAAATCGACCTGGTCTCCGGAGAGCAGGATCAATGGCGTTGGGTCGGTTCGTGGTACCAATGACTACGACTCGTGTGTGCTCATCGCGACCATCTTCCATCCCGTCAAGAATGGTCAACAGCGTAGCGACTACGCGTTTCTCGACTTCCCCGCCAGCACCATCCTCTCGTCGAGGCACCAATGCATCGACTTCATCGAGAACAACGATGCACGGGCTTTTATCGCGTGCCTCCTTGAATACATCGCGTAGCTTCGCCTCCGTCTCGCCGTGATAAGCAGAGGAAAGCTCTGGGCCGTTAATTACGAGAACCGCAGACCTCGTAGACGCAGCTATGGCGCGCGCCAAGTGCGTTTTCCCGGTCCCTGGCGGTCCGTGCAGCAGTATTCCACGAGGAGGCTTGAGTCCTGGCATTCTGCTGATCAGCGCGTGTTCTCCTGGAGAAGTCAATACCCACCAAAATACCGAAACAATTCTGGGCGCGTCAAAGGGATCTCGAGGAGGTCTCGGATTTCCGCAATCTGCTTGTTGAGTCCCCCGACCGAGTCGTAGGCAGCATTTTCATCGTCTTGTGCCAAAACCTCAACCTCTGGCTGAGAAGGGAACACCACTCAGTTCATAAATGCGTATATGGAGGGGGAAAATTACCAAGGAAATGTGAGCGTTGGCTTCATCCGAGTTTCCAACGAGGATCACAGATGTATCCCAGCCGACCGTCCATACTTGATGTGCCGCACCAAGTGAAAGAGCGTCAAGCTTGGTTTCTAGAGACTGTGCGGGTGCAACGACGAAGCGACGGATTTCTTGCTCGTAAACAACCTCGACGGTCTGAGCAGAAGTGACGTATTTGAGATCGACTGCATGCTTGTCAGTCGAAACACAATACAGACAGGGAAACGAACCTAGTGATTCTCGAATTAGTAACTTGAGCCAATGCACTCGTTTTCCTCCTGGCAATGCCTCGAAGGAGGTTCCATTCCTCGAGACCTCTTTCAGCCGGATCTCAGTCATCTCCGGGATCTGACTGAAGATAGGCAACGCAAGAGGGTTGTTCGAGGCTGCTGTCCTCGGAAATGGAAAAACATGAATATTTTGCCCATTCTTTAGGTCGGCGGTGAGATAGAGGGATGTTGAGAGCGAGACAGCTGTGAGAACTTGAGAATACTGCAATTCCTGGATGGAAAGGTATGTCTACAGTGGGCTGGTAGCTCTGGCGAAGGCCATGCAATTCCAACTGCGAAGTTCTGAAGGTATTTTTGAGTTTTGTTCCGCTAGACGAGCGTCGACCGACTTTGGAGTTGTGCGCCGAAATGGCGACAAGGTCACCTGTAGAGAGCCTTGCCGTCTTGAGGACATCTGCGTTGAAAATGACGCGTCGAGCAGCGCGCGATGAACACTCGTTTTGCACGACGCTGAAAGAGGCAAGGGTCGCCATCAATTTGGCTTCCAAACTCGTCCTGAGTTCAACTCTCACAGTGAATTCCATGAACGGACTCATTTGCGACCTGAACGCGGTATCTCACTCTGGGACTCATCGTACTTGACCACACTCATCGTACTTGACTTGACCAAGACTTTTTGCGGCAAAGCGGAAAAGCCCAAAGCGGTCGAGTACGATCGCCAGCACCCAACTCGGTAGCACGGTTATCCGAACAGATCCTCACCGGGAAGACGGATATGCCCTGTTCTGCCCCGCATTCCCGTATGAGTTACCGGATTCCTGTCTCTCTCTCCCGATTTCGATCCTCGAGGGGACGATCGCAACTACACCGTTCAAGTCTTTGCTTGCTCCCTTAAAAGCAACCATGCTATTCTTCCAACGGTACCACTGCAGACATGACCTCCTACAGCGCCTACGTCGCGATCAAGCAGGGTATCCCTTCCCAAGCCATCGAATTCAAGACCGACCGCCTGCTTCCGAAACAAGTGCCCAAAGATAATGTTCTAGTCAAAGTTCAAGCCACTGCGCTGAATCCCGTGTAAGCGCAAGTTTTGAAGCAGGCGGGCATCTCTAATCAGAATCTCCAGTGGTTACATGCTCCTGCAAGGGCTGCCCAACTTTATGGCAGGGAGGCCGCATATCATGGAGCAGGACGTTGCCGGAATAGTTGTTGACCCCAACGGCTCAGAGTTCAGTGTCGGCGACAGGGTCTTTGGCGCAAGTCCCGATCCGAAGATTGGTACACTCGCGCAATACGCGGTTATTCCGTCGTCTTCTTTGGCGCTAAAGCCGACCAACGTTTCTGCCGTCGAGGCGGCGGGTCTCGCCATCGTCGTCGCCACCGCTTACCAGGCCCTCGTCGTACAACTCCGCATCGAATCCGGTCAGACGGTGTTTATAAACGGTGGAAGCTCTGCAGTCGGTGCATCTGCTATTCAGATTGCCAAATCCATGGGTTGCAAGGTCGTTGCAACCGCAAGCGGCAGGAATCGCGATTTTCTTCGCAGTCTGGGTGTCGATGAGGTACCTTATTCTCTTGATGCATCGCAACTCAGCTAATTGTTTCTTAGTTTATTGACTACACCGAGGCTCCGCTTGTCAAGCAACTTCTTGCCAGACCATCGCTCAAGTTCCACGCCATGATGGACGCGGCAGGGACGACTGATGCCACCCTTTACCTGAAATCCGCCTCGTACATCCTTCCCGGCGGCGCCTATGTGACCTGTGGAACTTTCCCCCGCGGCCGCAAGGCACTCATGGGCATGCTGAGGCAGTTCGTTGAGGGTAGACTGCGACCTGCTTGGCTGGGCGGTGTGCCTCGGAGATGGGGGTTCGTCGTCCATCATCTATTCCTCTACGTTGGCCGTGGCTAACCTTGCTCAGTATTTTTGAAGTTTCTATGGGAAAGAAAGACATCGCAACTGTTGCCGACCTCGTTCAGAAAGGTGAGCTTTGTTCCCGCTCTCTCTCCATCTCACACAATCATTTGCAGGGGTCGTTAAACCGATTATCGATTCGGTGTATTCATTCGACCGCGACAGCGTGATGAAAGGATATGAGAAACTCATGACGAAACACGCGGTGGGCAAGGTGGTCATAAAGGTGATGGACGAGGAGTGATTTGGCGAACGGACACGGATCCACATCTCATAATGCAGTACACATACCAGGCCATAAATATTACACTGGAATAAATTACGAGGATTCGGCTACAATTATTGCGCTTTCCGTTACAGCACCAATTTCTCCTCGGCACCCTATACTCCAGTCAACAAGCTTGCCTCGATCGACTTGCCAGTAACAATAGTCTCCTCCATCCCGAGCCCAACCTCCTCCAAACCTCTCAGCACCGGATTGTATATGCTGGAATCCGTCGGCCCAGCCACTCCGCGAATCGCGACCTTGCCGTCCAAAACGTTCAGCGCCGCAATCGCCACAGGCAGCCCAACCGTGCGCGCCATTGCCGTGGCCTTGGGCGTCCCGTACGTGATAAGCGACGAGTGGTGGACCTCGTCCGGCATGCCGGGCCCCTTGCTTGCGATCACTTCGTGCGAGAGGATGACCATGTCACGTTCGTGCGGGAGGTAGCATAGCTTGTAGCTCAACAGAGACGTGAAGATGTCCAGCGGGGCTATGCTGCCGGTGGGGAGCGGCGGCATTGAAGCCGGCGTTGCCGAGCTTGAGGGTAGTAGGGACAGCCACTCGAGCGCGCCGTGCAGGTTTTCGATGTCTTCTGCGTTGATGGTTTCTTTGAGGAGCGGCCAAAAGTCGTCCGTTGCTGGGACTTGCAGCCCGAGGCTTTGCTGCGCAAAAGAAGACCATTTTTCGAGGCGAATGGTTTTTTCGTGCTCCAGGAATCCGAGTAGCCGGAAAGACTCCATGAGCCGCGAAAATCCAGGGTATCTGCATCCGAGGAGTTGAGGGATAAATGCCCTTTGTGAGGTAGATTCACTCACCTCAACGTCCCGCGCAACAGGGTGCGAATGTCCCCTCCTAAATCATAATTGCTGCGATAAGGGAGAGAATCACGGTTCGGTAACCCCTCCAACATGAACTCCTTGGTGATAGGAACCGAAGGAAAGTAGTTGTGCAGCAGCCGGTTTTCTGGTACCGATATTATCTGCCAGGAAAAAGCCCCTATCAACAAAAAAGTGAGGTAAAGAGAAATTGTATCGCACCTTATTGCCGAGGATATATTTCGCCGAATTGAGGGCGGCGGTCAGGACGCCTCGGGGACTCCAGCTGAACTTGTATTGCAGAGGAACAGTGGGCACGTCAGGTGCAGGCAGCCCGCCACAGAACGAGGTAAATGCTACTATGCGCTTTCCCTCGCTCCGGAGCTTGGATACCAAAGAAATAGCAGAGCAATGGTCGATGCCAGGGTCGAGTCCGATTTCGTTGAGAAGGAGCACATCCGCCTCCGCAGCCCTGGGAATATATCCATCAGTGCAAGTTCAGTTCGCATGCGTGGTGAAAATTTACTCGGTGTGCAGGGCTTGCATAGCAGGGGAGATGTAGGACGCAGTGACCATGTGCTTTTTGTGGTCAATGCAGTACCGAGCGACAGTGGTGTGGAAGGAGGCGGGTAACAAGCTGGCACGCGTTAATTATCGTCCATGGGAAAGGGCAGGTCGCACCTAATGACCAAGTCAGCCTCCGAGATGAGGCTGGCGTAACTGGTGTGCTCTTTCATATCTATCACTCGGTACTCCACATTGGCGTAATTCTGTGCAAGCTTCTGTGCTTCAGCAGAAGAGTTGCTTGCTGGAAAAAAATTATGAGCGACCTTTGCTGCCGAATGGTGTAAAATCACCGACCAATGAGCAAATGAATATCCTGCCTTTGAGCTATCTCTTCCACAGCAGGCCCGGCGACCATCCCACTGCCCAGAAGCAGTACCTTCTTCTTCCGCTGCCCCATCGAAGAAATGACGACCGGGACCTCGTCCGGAACGGTAACCTCTATGGGGGAAGGTACAGCGGCGACGGGGACCGGCCCCTCCGTGCGGAATTTATCAACGGAGTCGAGCAGCCAGCAGTGCTTCTCCGCCAGCTGACCGCCCGCGGCGATCGTCGCTTTCTCCAGCGCAGGATCGAGCGCGCCGGCCGTCTGATAGTGCTCAATGAGGTTGTCCAAATAAGGCGCAAGGGCGGTGGAAAAGTGTTCCGATGCGTCGAGCGGTATGGACGCGGGAAGGATGTCGACCGCCATCATTTGGATTGACGGGAGGTCATTCGGAAGGGAGCTGGGCCGCGTCTTGTAGAATGGAGCCGAGGTCGTGCTAGAGCGAGGCAAAAATTCCAAGCCGCCCTATACATCTAATGAGACCGAGAGAAGACATGAAGGCGACCCTCTCGTACCCCGGGGTCGCAGCTTATATCGCCGATGTTGGTGAACCGGGCGCCTCCAATAGCCTTTGCACGAGACAATGTTTGGTTCAAGTCGGCGCTGGTCATGAGCCGAGGAAAATTTGGGGCCCAGCCAACGCCGTTCAAGAAGAGCGTCAGGTATGGTGCAATCTGGGGAGGGTCAGTCAGGTCCGCGAGAAACGCCGGCGCCATTTACATCCGTGGAAAACGTAGATTGATACGCTTGAGGGTCCTCATAGTAATGTGTTCGATCGTACTTGTGGCCATCAAGTCGACGCAGGTAATCTTGAGGTTTTGCATGGACCAGGTATATCTGTTCACCGTGAGATCGAGTGGAGGATGCAATGCTCCCGACCTACCTTGCGAAGATCGGGTGCTAAATGGGCCAAAATCAATCCAGGCGCGACCCCACAAAATGCAGACATACCTTGGTGGTTAACGAGGGCACCGAGATCCTTGACAGAGATGTGCTCGATCGGTAGCTCGGACAGCATAGATAAGCAGCCGTTCGTAACATTTCCCGTACTGAATATCGGAATCAGGAGCCGACCAAGTATTGAATGACGAGAGTCCCTTACCCAGTCAATCCAACGATGAACGGACCAAGTTTGCTTGGCGTTCCTTCGTTTGCTATTCTTTGCCCAATGTCTCTCAGCGAGGCACGGAGTTTGCCCAGCGATGGAAGTGTATGTGGTCGCGGCGTGTACTGAAATCGATAAATGAGCCATGAGCGATCCTCCTGTTCACTTTCGACGTACAATGAATGGGGAAGCGACCCCAATTTCCAAATGGGAATGGGCCATGGCCGACAGAGATTCGAGCACTCCCGCAACTATAGAATGCCATTAATGACACGAACGCGCTGAAAATAATCACATGCCTCCCGCGAACCAGCCAAAGCCCACTGTCCGCCTTCCATCGTCGTCCGTTAGGTGTTCATAATCGATTAAACGCGGGAGCCCCTCGTCACCAACGACAGGGTCCTTTGCCACAAATCTCGATAGTAAAGCCGTATTGTACGTCTGGCCTTTCGCCGTATGAGAAAACATCAGGTGGCTGGATAATTCGTTAGATTCGGTCTCGGAAAGAGTTGTGCACCCACCTTCGCGGAAAGCGTCCATGAACGGGGTTGGTTATCAATTCTGGCAAGGGCGTTTCTTTAATGCCGACGAGTATATGAGCATCTTGAAGATCCTCCTTGATAATTGCGCCAGCCTAGGAAGGGATCCTGTCCGTCAGTGAAATGCGGGTAGGGAGATTTTACTCGTTGTTACGCCTGAGCAACGGGAACTTGGGATAGGAGAAAGTGGCCAGGCAATATGAACGAACCTGAACGTATTGTTGGTCGCTGAAGACCCTGCGGTCGCAATGCTGGACGTGCACTGCTACATTGCGCTCCGAAACCAAGCGCTTCACGGCGTCAGGGGTAAGTGGGCTGCGACGCTCCCAAATTCGCGTGGGGTCTTCGCGGCGAAGGCCCACGACGACAGAGGACTTGACGCGCGAGAGCATCGGAATTGAGGCAACGCCACTTGGGAGGTGGGGGAGTTATATACGGCGGTATGGTATAAGATCCGAACCGACGAAGGGTGACGGTCGACCTGATGGCGTTGTGGACGTGGATGCGCGGAGCGGGGTCAAGCTCAAGACAGAAGGCACGAAAGCGATGAAAACTCGCGACCAAACGACGCGGAGGAGAGGGAGCTGGGCGAAAGGAGGTTCGAGGAGGAGGTGAGCGAGCCTATTTGAGTGGTGGCGGTCAAGGCGTGACCGCGTTGGCGGCTTATTACGTTACATCGATCCGGGCTCACTCTGGCTCTGGCTCGACTGTCCTCGACTGTCTGTGTCCTCTTCACCGTCGTCCTTCACCGTTCACCGCTCACCGCCCCTTGCAATGACCTTGACGAGAATTATAAAAGCGCTGTCCGGGCTTGAAACCCCGATTCACTTTTTAAGCCCTGATCGCCATCCCGTGTGACACGCCGTGCCAAATTTGTATCGCTTTTGCTTTTCGACCCCCATGTTCCTTCCACTTTCTCTGGTGGCCCTATGGCTCGCCGTCCTCCTCGACCCAGCTCGGGCCTCCCTCGCAGGTACCTTTGCAGATGGGGGCACGACAATGGTGTCCGCAATGATGGTACGCGCCAGCCTCGTGTGGAGTGACTCCTGAGCTCACTGTGGTGCAGATGTTTGTCGGCAATGCAGAGAAAGTCTACATCCTCGACAAGGCCGAAGGGAACGCAGGTTCGTGGCCAAAACACTGCACTCGTCCACAGCGCTGAGGGCCACCCAGCACAAGTCAATGGTCATCCCGCGTGGGGAGCAGTTTGGGATATCAACACACATGAAACCCAGGTCATGGGTACGTGCACGAAACATACTCCCCTTGAACAGTCTTTTAAGCTTAACTGCAGATATCGCCACGAATTCTTTCTGTGCGTCTGGCTTTCATCTGCCGAATGGCAGCTTCGTCACGTTTGGAGGCAACGGAGCCATCGGGTAAAGCATACTCACCTCAAAATATCAGTATAAACCTCTGACGCGTGCTCATAGTCCCGGGGGCAACATTGGTTCAGAGAAGAACCCTTCTGGTTCCGGTGCCTGGGACGCGACGTACCAAGATTTTGACGGAGGCAAGTCGATCAGGGTGCTCAACCCCTGCACAAACTCGGACAACTTTGCCTCGGCCAATTGCCAATGGTTCGACGACCCGTCCGTCCTCAGTATGCAGAAACAGCGTTGGTATTCCGCAGCGGAAGCACTGGCCGACGGAACCATCGCTATTATTGGTGGTTTCGTCAACGGTGGTTATATCAACAGGTAGGCTTGAACTCACCGTCCGGTTCAAATCTCAACAGAACTTCGATGATAGAAACTACCCCAATACCGACCCGATGTACTCGGGGGGCGCTGCTGAACCGACATATGAATTCTTCCCCTCCAACGGCCAGGCCCCTCAAGTCATGAACTTCATGGTCAAGACTTCCGGGTTAAACGCCTACGCACATACATTCCTCCTGAGATCCGGGAACCTTTTCCTGCAGGCCAACTTTTCAACCAGTATGCCGTTACCCTTTTTTTAGATGTCGAATTTTGTTAACGCCGTCTAGCGATCTGGAACCCCAAGGCAAACACCGAGCAGGACCTTCCTGACATGCCTGGGCAGGTTATCCGTGTGTATCCTGCCAGTGGTGGAGTCGCTATGCTTCCGCTCACCGTTGCCAACAACTATTCGCAAACGATCATCTTCTGCGGTGGTTCCGATATGCCGGACGCGGCCTGGGGTAATTACGCCCACCCGGCGATTAATACTTGGGACTACCCTGCGTCGAAAGACTGTCAGAGAATTACCCCCGAACCCCTCGATGGCAGCGCCGCTGCATACGTACAGGACGATCCTATGTTGGAGGGGCGAACCATGGGCCAGTTCATTATCCTGCCCACGGGCAAGCTGCTCATGGTCAACGGAGGGACCAATGGCACAGCAGGCTACGCCGACGCTACGGGCCAGACTCCCAATTTCGCTGATATGCCGTTCTCCATGTCGCTCGCCTCGGGTCCGGTGGGAACGCCGGCCATTTACGACCCTGACGCACCTGCGGGGAGCCGGTGGTCGAACGCTGGACTCCAGACTTCATCCATCGCGCGGTTGTACCACTCGTCGGCGCTCCTTCTTCCCGATGCCTCTGTCCTCATCGCCGGTTCTAATCCGTCAGTGGATGTGAACACCTCGTCGACGGTCGCTTTCCCGACAGAGTACAGGGCGGAGATCTTCTACCCCCCGTACTTTGCCGCGACGACGCGCCCGGCCCCGTCGGGCATCCCCTCGACCATTTCGTATGGCGGGAACCCCTTCGACGTAACGATTCCCTCGTCGTCGTATTCTGGATCAGGCAATGATGCCGCGGCTAACACAACCGTTGCGCTCCTCCGACCGGGGTGGACGACCCACGCGATGAACATGGGGCAGAGGTATATGCAGCTGAACAACACGTACACCGTCAACAAGGACGGCAGCATTACGCTGCACGTTTCCCAAGCACCCCCCAACGCGAACCTTTTCCAGCCAGGTACAGCCACATCTTCACTTCATCGCGGGATTTGTTTGACTGACATGAAAACATTCTAGGTCCAGCCTGGGTGTACGTGGTTGTGAATGGAATCCCGAGTAACGGAACCTCAGTCCTTGTCGGGTCTGGCGCCGTTGGCACTCAGCCTTCCTCTCCTGCGGCGGTACTTCCCAACAGCGTCCAGCTGGCTTCCGTCTCAGGTTCGGCCGACGGCTCCTCGACTAGCTCTGGCACCTCAAGCGCGAGCAGCAGCTCCCCCTCGTCGACCTCTCACATTGGAGCCATCGTCGGCGGCGCAGTTGGCGGGCTGGTTATCCTTGGCCTGATCGGTGCTGGCGCAGCCTTCTGGATCGCTCGCCGTAAGCGCGCAAGTCCCCGCGTCCCCTCCCCCACGCGGCCATACGAGTACACCGCGACTATGGGCGGGGCGGGTGTTGGCCTGGGTGCCTCGGGTGCGCTGCACAGCCAGGCGGGCTCGACTGCAGCGTTTGCGCCAGTATCGATGGGCGGCGGGTACAAGGACCACCCAGAGCACGGGAATGACGGGTCGTATTATGACCCCCCGGTGATGGGGCGGTTCGATGATAATGCGTCGGGAACGGGGATGAGCAGCCACTTTGATCCATATAGTGCGGAGGGGATGCGCACAACCCCCGTCGGGCGGTAGATGATGAGTAGAGTTGGAAGGAGTCGAGGAACAGATTCTCACCGTACTTTTTTTTATTGCCTCACGACGGGGTCTCTCCCCCACGGACCTACATGTATTTAACTAGCTAGTACTTATCTGCTACACGTAGTAGATTTCTTATTTGCGCGGATTGGACAGTAATAGGAGCTCAACCCTTCACTCTGCCGTCTGCTTCTGAGCTCGCTCCGGACTTCTATCAAGTGCAGTGCGCACGTTCCCGACGCGTTTACGAAGGTTAAAGAGCATCTGCTCGCTGTATCGAATATTTTCGGTCGGAGTCTCGGAGACTCGGAGGATATACGAGCCGTCGCACCGGATCAAAAATAGGCTTGCTACTGACCTCGATGTATAAACTCAAGGAGCTGGTCCAGCGCGACGCTGGCCCGTCCTATGCGCGTGTGCCCGAGTCCAGCGGCACAACGGATCCCCTCCTCCCATCCTATTCCACTACTAAAGATGAGGAAAATGACGACAACTCGGATAATCCCACTTTCACTTCCGCCACTCGCTCTCCACCACAGTCTATAGGCCGCCGACTCCTTCTCCCTCTACTTGTGGTCGCCGGCCTCTTTGGCGCCCTCGCACTCGTTGCCTACCTCATGCGCTCACCAACTCCTGAGGCGCTTCCACCGCCACAAAAGGTTCCCCCAGAAACCGCTGCTCCGCCGGCGACCGACGTTGAGCTGGCCAAGGACCCAGTCGCGGCGGCCCGCATAAGCCTGGATGCTCTCTTCGAACGCCAGTCGCACACGCTTGCACAGGCCGAAGCACGTTACTCACTCAAGACCGACCGTCCCCCACCGCGCAATTATGCCCAGTGGTTCGAATTTGCGCAGAAGAACAAATGCTTAATAGATGACTACGACCAGATACATCGAGACCTGGAGCCATTTTACCAGTTATCGACTGGAAACCCGTCACATTTCGCCGACATGATAAACCGCGGTCGGGAGATGGTTTGTGGCCACTTTCTTGATTTGCATCCTGCGGACTTCTTATTTCTTGCGAAACAGATGCTCAAGGACTCCATGGGAATGACTACAATTACGATCAAGGATAAAGACGTCCACATGCCCGACTACCGTGGTACTTCATTCTACGACGACTGGAAAATGATCATAGGAAATGTGCGCCTGAGCGGTTTCAGTCCTTTACCGCAAATTAATGCAATTCAATCTAGTTTGTTTCTCTCCTCCCTGATATGGACTTTCTTCTGAACGGGCGAGACGAGCCGCGCGTTGTTTTCAATTACCGTGATCCCAACGCCCGCAAAAACGCGATGGTCCTCAAGGACCCCAACCCCTTTCACCTTGAGCCGCGACCCACGTCCGAATTTTTCCAAGACCAGAGCGGATGCAGTCCGTTGAGCAGCCCTCTGGGTTTCGCGACGGACGCTAGTGCAGATATTGCATGTGAGAGACATCGATGC
Organism: Mycena filopes; assembly: GCA_029281495.1. Classification (NCBI taxonomy): domain Eukaryota; kingdom Fungi; phylum Basidiomycota; class Agaricomycetes; order Agaricales; family Mycenaceae; genus Mycena; species Mycena filopes. The sequence goes on along the minus strand of JARIHR010000011.1, from coordinate 1,384,637 downwards.
TGTATCTCCTCGTCGTTCTCATGTTTCCTTCCAAGTCATCCGCTCCAGCTCCAGTTCCGACTTTACTACGGACCTCTGGCCCCTCCTTAGTATGACCAAGATTTCACCCTGCTTTTCCGGTCGGTTTCCATTTCGCGCTTTATCATCTTGTTCTGACCCCTCCGTAGACATTCTATTCCCTGGACCGGTATGTTCTGTTTCCCGGACTGTATGTGTATGACTGACTGCTGTACCAGTACGATTACGATCAATCATGGTGGTGCGTGCAGGTGTGGTCTCCATTTCTATCCCATCCTAAGCCTCTCGTAGGTCGGGCAGCTTCTCCCATCCGAACGATATTCAGTGGAAGGACAAGAAGCCGATAATCTGTGAGGTTTATCTCTAAAACTCCCATCCTTATGCTCTAACCTTGGTGTAGACTGGCGAGGAATGAGTAACGGCGGGCACATTATCGGCCAAAACTACCACAAGTTTCCGCGTTTCCGGCTTGTTGCCCTCGCGCGTAACCACACGGACCTCATCGACGCCAAGATGACGCGCTTCGCGGAGACGCACTGCACGGACGACTGTGACCGCAACCATATCATCGAGGAATACGGTTCGTTTGGTTTCGGTCATGTATTACGTAATTTATTCACTGCATACAGATATTACCGGGCCCCAGTCGGCGAAGGAGGAGATCTACAAGTTCAAATATCTCCTCGACGTCGATGGAAATACGTTTTCCGGGCGCTTTCTCGGCCTGCTGAAGTCGGGGTCGCTGGTATTCAAGGTGTGTTGTGTTGCTCCGCGTGTTCCATCCATCGCTCATCCCGTTCGGCAGTCCACCGTCTTCGACGAGTACTTCAATGACTGGCTCCGCCCGTACGAGCACTTCATCCCCGTCCTCCCCGACCTCTCCGACCTCGTCGAAAAGCTCCACTGGGCGATTGCGAACGAGGACGAGGCGCGCCGGATCCAGGAGACGGGGAAGCTGTTCACGGAGCGCATCATGAACGACCGGCAGAACGACTGTTATTTCTCGCTGCTGCTGTTGGAGTGGGCGCGGCTGCAGAGCTATTCGCTGCAGAACGCGACGGACTTCAGCCGGCCTGGAGAATCTGAATCGACGGCGGATCTGTGACCTAAATAAGGGAGAAGAATATCTAACTTAATTATCAAGCGCGACCCTACCGTCCTTGAGGTTTTTAAATACTGTACCTGTATTTTTATAGCCGTTCTCGTCTAGCTGGAGCTAACAATGCTATTTCGACGACATGTACCGGTATTGGTACGTGCGTCCTAGATTACGATGGCCCCTCAGAGGCTGAACTTGAGATATTTCTACCTGTCTCCGTCTTACCTGGAACCACGCTACCATTACCGCCGTGGCGAGAAGTGTGGACCTCACATATCGACGAATTTGACACCTATGCTCTGGTGTGGTTCTCGTATACGGAAGGGGGGAGAATTAAACGTCCACACGTTCCTACCGTGTCGAGACTTGAGCGTTTCGCGCGGGAATTGGTCTTGCCAGAGACGCCGCAATGGCACGATGCGGGGCTACCTGTCCAGGTATGTGCCGGTATCCACCCCGTTATTGCTCAAGCCCATGTGCTGCTTTCAGGACAGTTCCAATGCGGGAGCCGTGCGACAGCGAGCAAAAGGATATTACGCTACTGATTATACTTGAGTACGATATAGAAACGGCCCTGGATTTATACATGAGTACGGTACAAAGGGATAATAAATACATTTCCTCTCACTCCTTCCTTCCTTCCGCTAGAGGGTAATAGATAGAGAGAAATGACGACACAAACAGTGAGCCCTGATCATGGTTGCCAGCCTTCAGCCGCATTCCGCACCAGTATCCGCGCGTTGTTCACAAACGCTCGTATTAGCTCGTCAAACGCGCTGCGCTCGAGCTCGGGCGCGTTCGGATCGCCGCGCTTGGCGGCGGTCGCGAGGAGGAGGGTGGGCCGTGCGATTTCGATTTCCAGCTCGTGCATTAGCGTAGTCTGCGCACGCAACGATCAATTGACTCTCTTTTGAAAAGAAAAGAAATACGCGACGTACGGCACCATTGGACGTTGAGGCGGTCACTTGCGTGAGGTCGATACTGAACTCCTCGTGCGAGTAGCTTAGGCGGTCTTTTTTGCGGGTATGTGTCGGCGAACCGATGGGATGTGATACTAGCAGCACAAAGCAAAGTTGATGAGCGGGAAGCGCTACGGGTAATATTGATTGGGCACGAACCAGGGACTTCGAGGTTAACGCTGACGCGCCAGTCAGCGTTGCGCTTCGGGCTGTATATATTGAGGTCTCCGAGGCGTATCTTGCGCATGCACTCGATGACTTTGCCGGTTTTGTCGTCTCGCGTGACTCGTATTTTGTCGCGGTCGTGCGCGTTGTCCCCGGGGTAGAACGAGTCGACGAGATACAGATGCGTGTATCCAAGCGGGGTGGAGGGGAAGCCCGGTTGGGTGGAAGCGTTTTTGAGTTCGTTCAAGCGCGTATTGAAATGTTTATGTTGGTCCTGTGGGATGTTGTTGGCTGGAGAAATGACGGGGCATAGCTGAGACGCACAATGCTCATATTGGACTCAAATCGGAGGGGGATGCTATTCGGGGCAATGACTGCCCAAACGACGCGTGGTGAGGGACAATGAAGGTGTTGAACCAACTGCAGACTCACTGGTCTCTACGAGGACGGGAAGCTCCAGACGCCCGTTTGTATTGGGGTCCCGTAGGACGCCTACCTTGGCCTCGACCTCTACTTTTCCCTGGAGATCTGGGGGACGGTTGAGGATGGTGTAGTGGACAAAGTCTGCAATTTCTTTGATGAACTCGTCGAGGGGTTCCACGCCCAAAATGGAGAGAGAGAGCGGGGGAAGAGACATTCCGTTTGTGTGCTCTGTGCGGGGGCGCTTGGCAGGAGGCGGGGATGGGGATGGCATTACAATATTTCGAGAGTAAACAGCCAGTGTGGCGGTGCTCGGCATCTTCCTCCAAGTTTCTCACGGTTGCGGGCCGTTATCGTCGTTCAAATCATGGCTCGGACCGCAACTGCTACTTATAAAAGTGGACTTGGAATTCTTTATTACTTACCCTGGTCCCGTCCACCATGTCTCAACAACCGATTCATCCCTCCATGCTCGAGCGCTTGGACCCTGAATACGTCGAGTTCCACAACAAAAGTCTCGCTCAGATCGTTCCCCCGCATACCCTTCCCTGGTCCCCCACACTCCGCAATGCACCAGCCGTCCCCGGTGGATCCGCACCTCTCCCAGTCGGTAGCACACAAGACATAGATCTCACCCACACAAAGTTTCGTGCTTTCACTCCCGAGGGCACCAGCCCCGCGAGCGGATGGCCTTGCTTTATATTCTTCCATGGAGGTGGATGGACTTTTGGCAACATCGGCGCTGAGAACAGCTTCGCCACGAACATGTGCACTCGTCAGTTTTTTGAACGGTGGATAGTTGCCTTCAACTTACCGTTTATTGTCAGGCGCTAAGTGTGTTGTGCTCTCCGTCGACTACCGCCTGGCACCCGAGCACCGGTATCCTACAGCAGTAGAAGACGCTGTCGAATCACTGGACTGGGTCGTCAAGAACGGAAAATCCAAGCTCAAAATCGACACCACCCGAATTGCCGTCGGGGGATCGTCGAGGTAGGCGTCGCCATCCTCCATTTTTCTCACTCTTAGCCCAACTACAGCGGTGGAAATCTATCGGCGATTCTCGCCCTCAAAGCCGCAGAAGTCTCGCCCCCAATTCCCCTCGTATTCCAACTCTTAATCGTGCCCGTAACGGACAACACCGCGAGCGTCGAAAACCTATGGGCGGAGAACGCGCTGACCCCATGGCTCAGCCCGGAACGCATGCTGTGGTTCCGCGACAACTACCTCCCGAACAAGGACGACTGGACGAAGTGGGATGCGTCGCCGTACTTTGCACCAGACGAGCTGCTCGCCAAGGTGCCCAAGACCTGGATCGCGGTCTGTGAAGCAGATATTTTGCGCGACGAGGGGATCGAGTTTGGTAAGAAGTTGAACTCCGTAGGTGTTGAGGCGGAGGTGGAGGTTTACAAAGGCGCCCCGCACCCAATCATGGCTATGGACGGTTAGTCGTTAAACAAACTAATTTATGGTTTGTTCAACCTCCGCTTCTAGGTGTGCTCAAAATTGGAGCCAAACTTGTCTCAGACGCCGCTGCTGCTCTAGCCAAGGGACTCGGCACCGTGTAGCCAGTGCACAATAGCGAGTCATAATGTACGATGTGAATGAATGATCCAAAGAAACCAGAATAATAATTAAGAGGAGACTACTACTACTACGGCTGCCCTGGTGGTCGTCTCTTGGCTCCTGGCGGCGTCTGCACACCGATAGGTGGTCGCCTGGGTGGATTAAACCCTCCCAACGACATGGGCGGCTCAAACGGCCGAGGTTGAGGCTGCTGCACCCGTCCACCCTGCATACCCGAGTAATTGCCCTGCTGCTCATTGGCATTATTACCCTGCCCCATCTCCTCGCCCCCCTGCTGTGCCTGGACCGGCGGATTGCGCGCTGCGTGATTTTGTTGTGCGGGTGGTGCGACGCCGAGCATCCGCCGCAGCTCCTCATTCTCCTTCTCCAGCCGCGCCAGCTCAATCTCGCGCTCGAGGGCGTGGTCGGCGCCGGTGACGGAGGGCGCCGTCCACGGTTCGCGCGCGGCGAGGGTCGTCCACGGCTCGCGCGCGTCCACATGCAGCGGGACCTCCGGGGCCGCCTCGCCTTCCGCCGTAAGCTCGGGTTCCGGCGGCTCGCCGCCTTGAGCGCGTAGAAGTTGGCGCAGGACGTGCGATATGCGGCCCAGGGACTCGTAGACGGTGGTGCTGGACCCGAGGTCGTGCGAGTCGCTGTCCTCCTGCCGCGCGAGCAGCTGCGACTCGTACTCCCGCGACAGGGCGAGTTCACGTTCTTGCACGTCTTTGGCGCGATTTCTGAACGTGTCTACCGGATGGGCGCTCAGAGTCAAGTTAGTTTGAATGTAACTGAGAACGTACTCATGAGCGTTTCAAGCGTCTGCTCGTACTCCCTAATCAGCGTGTTGAGCTGCCTGTTATCATGTTGCAGGCCGATGTTCTCCAGTGTCATGGCCGAGTTCATGCGCTCGAGCTCCGCATCGTAGAGTTCTAGGTTACGCAGCTACCATGATTTATTTACCGCAATGCAGATCCAAAACGCGTAAACGAACCTTTGGACAAGCCCTGGTTGAATCGCCGCAGTACGAATCCGGCTTGCGAGTGGACCGCCTGGGTCTGCGACGCGAAGATGAGGGTGAGTATGAGTGATAAAGTGGGGAATTGAATTGAATTTTGCATACTTTAATCCCGCCGGCTTGGGCGTAGATGCCAGCGGAGAGCTCGCGATTTTGGTTCAGCTGCTCACTCAGCTCCGTGATGAGGGACCAGAGCTTCATGAGGCTCGGGTCCTGGTCGAACGAGTCGAGGATGGTCATGGCGGAAGAGAGAGACTGTCCCACGTGTTTCGTCATTTGCTCATCCGCCCAACGCCGCGGCGGCGCCCACGCCCTCCTCGACCTAGTCTCCGCCCTTGCGCTGCGGCGTCCGCTGAAATCTTTCATCCAGGCGGACAGAAAGGTTCTCGACGCTCGATGGACGCAGTCAGACCAAGCATTCTTTGAAAATTCGAATCGAACCGTGTTGAGCAAAGGAGTTCAATCATGCAAGTGAAATGGAATGACCTACTAATGACCCTCCCTATCGTTCTCACGGCCCTCCCTATGCTACACCAGGTTATCGGCTTGCTTCTCCTCGGTTTATTCAACCTTGTGAAGGTTCTTGACGAATACTAATCGTCATTTTTCGCAATTTTTGGGAGCTCCGAGTCGTTCTTGGCTGCCAGTCTTTGCATCTCGTGCCCTGACTGAAAATCTCATCCCCTTGTTGTATCCGAGCCATTTCTGTCTGTCACAACTGCCACTTGATTCTGCTTCGTTTTACTTCGCCTGGGTCTTGGAACTCAAGAAACTACTTGCTGGCCTCAGAAAGATTACATCACTGCTCAACTCGAAATACTAACCAGGAGGTAGGCAACTTTGTGTTGCTATCGTCTCGTTGAGTCTCGACCAGCGAACGTTCATTTCCGAGTGGTTTGTATTCGTGATCAACTGCCTCACCACTTAACTGGGCAATTCTTACCGGCTGCGACTGAAATGGGTTGCCTTCCTCACCGCCTTCAAGTTGCTACGGCCCTTTTTGAACCGATAGCTTGTGCCTTGTGCGCTCCAAGTAACGGAGAAACAGTCAGCAACCAAGACACATCCCCAAATTAGGGACTTCCCTCCACGTAGCCAGTTCAGTCGCTTGCTTAAAAGCCACGGCGTCTTTTCAACTCGCTTCACCCACAACTCCCAATGCCTTCCCTCAGTGAAAAGCAGCAAGATGTCATTCGTGGTATTATGGTGTGTGTCGAACTTGCTCGTCCCGTCTTGTTGCTAAACGCGACGCGTTATTCCTAGGCCCGTGCGGTCGAAAGCAAGACTCTGCCAGCCCTATTCTGCGGCGTCACAGACGAGAATGGAGAACTGTTCATGCATACAGCCGGCAGAAAGGTTCTCGGAGATCCCTCCAGTCCTCCTCTCGATGAAGATGCGGTTTTTTGGATCTGCAGTCAAACCAAGCTGATCACTACGGTGAGGCCACACTCGCATATTTCCATTATGCTGCATCCCGTTGACCTCCTCACGCCATAGATTGCCGCTTTGCAGCTCATCGAACAAGGGAAGCTTCAGCTTACCACCCCAGTGGGCGAGATCCTTCCAGAACTGGCCAATCCGGTCATCTTCAGTACTGCCCTCGGCGAGGACGGAAAGTCGACTAGTACCACGACTCCGGCGACGACTCCTGTTACGGTGCAGCATTTGCTGAACCATACAAGCGGAATGGAGTATAATCTGGGCATCGGGATATGGGGCACTTTCCCGGAAGCGACTGCTCACGCTTATAGCAAGGACGAAGACTCTTCTACATTCTTCCGATTGAGTCAGGTTTGTGATTGCTGGCAGTAACTGCTCCTTGCCCGTCGGCCCTGACCCGCATGGTTAGGGTTCATTTCCCGGTCAACTCCTCAAGTTCGAACCGGGCACGGACTGTAAGTATCGTCCCTTCATTTCCTCGCGGATCCAACTCAGACTCACCAGTTGCTTACGGTCTTTCCACCGACTTCCTCGGCTTTGTGATTGAACGTATTTCTGGAAAGAAATTGGACCAATATTTGTGGGTATCCCTGCGTGGTTGAAAAAAGAAAATTCCTGATTCCCCCAAAGCAAAGACCACGTCTTCTCGCCGCTCGGGATCACCTCGGCCTCGTTCTATCTGACTGCCGACCTCAAAGAGCGCCTTTTACCTCTATCTTTCCGGGAGGGGGATACCCTCGAACGGTTCAACGGGCAGGTTGAAATCATTGATCAAGATCCCGAAAAGAGTGAACGACTTTTCGGTTGATTTCTTCCTAATGACGTCGCTCACATCTCCCACAGCGAACGTCCACTTCGGGGGCGTGGGTCTGTACTCGTCTCTAAAGGACTATCTCACCCTCCTGCGTCATTTGCTTCAAATCAAAGGTGGTCTGCCGCACACAAATTCGTGATGCTTACCTTACTTACGCGTACTTTTATAACAGGAGGCAAAGCAGAGAATCCCATCCTAAAGCCCACCTCTGTCGAGACGCTCTTCGAGCCCACCCTTAATCCGAAGGCCGCTGCTTCGCTCGCCAAGATGTTCAGCATGCCCGAGGGGTCTGCCCAATTCGGCTCCGGCCTACTGGTGACGACTCTCGACCTTCCTGGGCGACGCAAGAAGGGCACTGGTTCCTGTGAGTCGTTCTCCCATACTTCTCTCGAAGAAAACTTGCTTAAAACGTTAGGGGCGGGCTGGGCCTGCACGAGCTACTTTATTGACCCAGCGACCGGGATCGCTGCTGTCTTTGGAACTCAGCTGATCCCCACCGCTGGGTTCGATTTGCCTTATGAGATGCTCTGGTTGGAGGTTGAAGCAGCCATTTATGCCGGATTGGAGAAGTAAATAGACCTTGGTATTCTGCATCGTTCAACCAACGTTCCCACGGTTGAATTTCCATCGTGATGGCCGCTTTTTTTCTCGGAATCCTCAACGCAACTTTGTGCAGAATGGGTTATGCTTTACTTCGTGCCAAACAATTGCTTTCGGACCCAGTTTTGAGGGTGGGGCGAAACCAAGTATTAACGCACACCATGAAGCTTTGAAGAATGGTATAGAAACGGAAACAGAACATTCTTGCCGCGACCTTCCGGGCGCTGTCGCTGCCTCAGCAGATGCGAACGCAAACGCTGGTAGTTTACTCCCGCTGACGCGCTGACGGCCCGCGCCTGTTGGGTGTGATTAGGAGAGCTGCATTCGGGTCAACCCAAGCCGTGATGAGCACCGCTTCCGAGTCCGAAAACTCCTTTCTTTCCTTCCAGCATGTCTGTGCCTTCAGGTTCAAAGCGGCGAATTCTGGTGGCGTTCGAAGAAAACCCAGTTGGTGAAAATGAAGCTCTGATACCGCCGAAACAAACGAGGGAAATCGCCGTCGGTCAAAACCGCTCCATCCTCGTCTCCTCAAGAGCTTATATACCTTTTTTCAGCTCTTTATCGACCCGGCATCGACGAACGGGGAACTCGCGAGGGAGATTTCCAAGACTTTCAACCAACCCAGTGTTATTTTAGAAATTGGCGATGGCTTCCAACTCCGGGACGAAGAGTGAGGGTCGAGTTTTCTGGCTCCGATTGAACACTCAGTAGGATTGCCAAACCAGTCCGATTATCGATACGATTATGGAGGGGGAGATAGTGACAGCCAAACCCCCTCAACCCGAACGAATCCCTCCAAGGCCAAAGCTGGATGCAATCTTCATCGAGTTTCAAGATGAACATTTTATGTTTCCCCTCCGTACCTATAAGGTATGTCTCGTGGTTGTCAGCAATTATTGCTACGCCACACTGGATCCTCGGTAGGACGCAAAACAGTTCTGTTTTTCCAAGTGGGGTATAACCGAACCTATCTTCGCCGGCTTCTTTGCCAAGGTCCCCGGCGCATCCTTCCCGACGTGGTGGGAGGTCACCGAGGAATCTTGGTACCTCCTTCAAAATAGGCAGATTATTCAAGCCTGTAATGCCATCATCTATTTCTTGGATATTCATGCCTCAACAGCAGCTACAGCCCGGGTCCGCGGGCAACGAATGTTCTACGAGCGTGTTACGAGCTCGACCGAGTCTATCGAACAAGTTTTCCAGCGGGCGTTATCAATATCAAGTTGAATAATTGCCGAGGTCCCTCCCTATACGAGCTCTTCCCAACGACGGTCGGCCCAAGCTCCCAGCTCTCCGAAGTATCCCTCGGGATCAACGCCCCTCCATGCCTTCAGCGCGAACCACAGGTGACGCGCATCTTTGCCCGCTTTGATTGCAGGCAAATAGCTGGGTGCGAGTTCATCTAGCGTCTTCGACAGACTCATTTCAGTGTCATGATCCTGCGAGATTACGGGCAAAGGTGGACTGCAGTCTGCAGCATACCTTGAAATAGTGGGTCGCATACGCTTCGTACTCGGCGACGTATTCTGGGGCCGCGCCTTCGTGTAACCGGGAAAGCACAGGCAAACCGTCGCCGTCGACCTCAAAGTCGACCGGTGTGGCGAGTTGGGGATCCGAGAGAAGTGCGGGAACGATGTGTCCGGTCTCAAAGTCGTAGAGCGAGGTGACGACAGGCAGTGTATCGCTGGAGTCCGAGCCGGTGATCGTCATGTTGTGAATCCCAAAATCGCCGTGTTCGAGGACCAACCGATAAAAATCATCTTCAACATCATCCTGAGGCAGAATGAGGGGGATGAGTCGGAGAATGGAGACCTTCGCCCTCGCCGCAACCGGACCCACGACGTTATGGTCGCTCTCCCAACCAATCATCTCGCCTTCCTCCTTGATCATCTCCTCCACTTTCGATACCAGGAAATCGACAGCGAAACTGCGAGTTGCCTCAATTTCGTTGAGTAGGACTTTTGGAGTGGGAGGACGCTGGGGCCACAGTTTCGCGAAATCGAGCGGGACTGGGAAGCGGAAAAGGGCCGCCCTGATAGCGGCACATTGGGATAATATCGCCAGCTAAGAATGATGGAAAATCAGGACCAAGACGACACCCAAAGGCGCGCTACATACCCGTTTGTTTTGGGCGGCCGGCCAAACGTTATTGTCCCCTTCAGCCTTCTCAAACACGAAGATCTGTCTCCCGAGCAAGTCCAGCGGTATTTCTGAGTCGCAGGGAGCCTGAGGGTTCTGTGCACGTCGGACAGGGCGGCGGTGGTATAGCAGATTGGAGGCCAAGACATCGGGCTGGCCGCGGAGAAGCCGATACATCGCGGCTTCAAACTCCACCTCGGCGGCCTGCTCGTCGACAGGGGGGCCACCGTATCCGGGCCAGTTGACATCACAGCGCCGAACGCGGACTAGGGCTTCGAGTCCGGTGTCGAGAAGTATGTGGATGCCCTGTCAGGAGTCGGGAACTTGTTATAAGCAACCGGGCCCGCGAACACTATGTAGTGACTCGGCGGGCTCACGAAATAGTTGGACCCGCTACCGACACTGGGGATCTCGACGACTCGCTGGCCCAGATTCTTCTCCACTTCGTCAATGACATCCTGGACCGCAAAGCGGAAAAGCGCTGCGCCACTGCTCTGCAGTTTTGCGAGCAATCCCGGGCCGGTTCCACTGAAATCTTGCGGCCATTCGTCGAACCAGCTGTAAGAGCTCGAAGATGAAGATGATGCGGTAGATTTTGGAGAGGGTGAACTGGCGACGTCCGACATTCAATCACAGTTGAAGTCAAGTTGAAGTTGAAGGACCCACAACACAGCCACATTGCCCGGCTCGGGGACAATTAGACGCTGCCTGCCAGCGCTTCTCGCGATTGGCACTCTCGCTTCGGACTTCTCATTTTTGCGGTGCAATAGGGCGCGAACCAAGGTTCAACCAACGTTCCCACGGTTCAACTTTTCGGTGATGGCCGATGATGGCCGAGTTTTGGTGGTTCAACGACTCGTACTTGCTACGGACAGGTGTTAGGACTGCTCGTCGTTAGCAAGCAAGCAAGCCGTGGTATTTTCCGTCTCGCTCTTTTTCCTTCGGTTGCAAATTATTGGCACCGGCGGCGCATTCGTGTCGCGCGAATAAAATCTGGGCAAACGTGGGACGGCAGATCTCATGAAGCTGCGAGCGCGGTGTAAGCAAAGTTGCGGACTGATGCTTAGCTGGTGACCTGCGGGCGCAGTATGAGCCGGGGATGAGTTCACTGCAGCTCGCAGATCCTGGAGTTCTGGAAACACCTTGGATCGGCCACAATGAGACGATGGAAGAGAGACGAGGGAATTTAAACAAGAGCATTACTGTGCGGCAGAGTAGGTATGGGTAGGTGGTCCAATGTAATGTACAAATTAAAATCATATGTACAGTGCACATAAATTTACAGCAAGACAATAAAGAGAGGGCACAAGAATGCAAAAGGTAAATCGTGCGTGGGGGGTAGGTATCGTGAGCGTATGTCGTGGATTCGGGTGAGGAGCGGCGTCAAGTCGTGGTTGTAGACGTCGGTCATAGCCCTTCAATAAATTTGGTGCCGCCGGAGAACGTCCGCATCGTAGAGGTGGTAGACTCGCCAGAGAACTGCCGGCTCTCATTCTGCGTGGGGCTCGTATAGGTCACCGTGGATTCCGGGGACGTGCTCCGCGGGATAGGTTCCTCAAAGCGGATGTGGGAGCTGGGAGGGTCGTACGTCGAATACGATGCCGAGTCGGCGGCATAGGGGTCCACGGGCGGGCTAAAGGGCGCGTCCTTTGCATTGACGAAGCCCGACATCTCGCGACTGCGCTCGACCTCGTCCGCCTCCCACGCGTCGCCGGACGCCTGTATCCACCCGTGCCCGCTCTTCGACGCGCGCTTGGAGCCGTCTGCGCCCCGACCGCCGCCTCCGAACATCCCGCCGAGGGTAGCGATGCGCTCTTTGAGGGAGGAGGCCTCGGAGGGGTAACGCGGTTCGTGGCCATGGCGGCGCGCCTCGCGGTCGCGCTGGGAGGGGGAGTGATCGCGCAGGAGGATGTAGATGGCCACACAAGAGATGAGGATGATGACACCGAGGCCGACGACGAGCCCGATGAACCCTGTGGCGCATTGAGCGCGTTAGAAGGGTGGTGAGTGCACAGGAAGCTGGAGACGTACCACCCTCGCTCCCGCCTATCCGAGGGGCTTCTCGTTTGCCATATTCAGCGATCAGCTCCAATGCTGCCCTGGGTAGAAGAATGGGCATAATGAATTAGTGGCTGGCTTCTTCGCGTTCCTGTGGGTGTCTTCGAGGAGGACGAAGGTGCTGGCTGAGGGCAAGACGAGGAAATTAAGCGAGGCATGCGTTTCCCACTCCTGCCTCGATATCGATGTACGTCATTTTACCACTTTTCAACCACAACCTCCATGTCGCTGCGTGTTCTTTCTGTGTATAAACTGGACTCTGTGTCTATTCCTCTGGCTTGCTGCTCGCTTGGATCCTCCAAATGGCTCTCCTGCACCGCTCTGGAATGCAAACTCGAAGCAATTCAGCCATAAATCACTCAAATTAAAGAATTAACGCCCTGACATAACACTGCCTTCCCCTGAACGCCGCACCTTCGCCTCCCCCATGGCTGTCACTGAAGCCCCAGAGCCCCCACCATCATACATCCCCGCTTCCTCTGAGCCACTGGCCACCCGCAGACATGAAGAATACTACTTCGAGGACGGCAATCTAGTCATCCAGGTCTCGGGCATCCTCTTCAGAATATGGGACGGCTCACTGCGGCGCCACTCCAAAGCCTTCCCAATCCCGCCCGTCTCGCTCCTCGACAAGGTCGCCAACGACGGCACAGACGATGAGCACCCGCTGGTCCTCGAGGGCGTCGACCCCGCCGACTTTGAGCGCCTCCTCTGGATCGTGTACCCCCCGTGCGCACCTCCCCTTCCCTCCCTCTCTATTCATCCTCATCAGCTACAGCTAACCCCCCAGCAGCGTCCTCGGCCAATGCAAAGCCACCACCCCGCGCGACTGGACCGCCATCCTCGACCTCGCAACCCGCTGGAAGTTCCTCGACATCCGCGAGCTCGCCATCCGCTCCCTCGGCACAGCCGTCCCCGACCTCGACCCCGTCGAGAAGATCGAGCTGGCGCACAAGTACAATATCAAGCGCGAGTGGGCGTATGCTGCGTATGTCGCGCTGTGTTCGCGGCCGGCGGCGCTGGATGTGATTGAGGGGCGCCAGCTGGGCATCGAGACGACGGTTAACGTCGCGTTTGCGAGGGAGAAGCTCGACAAGTGGGGCAGGAAGAAGGTGGAGGAGGTGAAAAAGGTGGTGGAGGAGGTGTTTGAGATCAAGGAGCCTGTTTCAACGTAACTGCTCTTTGAATCGAGCCGCGCGCAATTTCAGCATTGTTGAGAGTCGGTCCAAAATGGAAGCACAGAAACAGTTCTACGAAACACAACAAGCAGATTACTGCGAAACAGACTTGATAGCCACCCCCGAATTCTCACACCCCAAAACCCCCATCCAAACCTCCGCAACCCCATCCTCCTCACACCCAACCTGCATCCCGTTGTCCCGCAGAATGAAGTAGATCCGCCCCGGCGTCTGTACCACCGCCAGCGCGGGATGCAGCGGACGCTGGTTCGAGGCGGTGAAGTGGAGGCTCTCGACGTGGTGGTGCGCGGGGAGGAAGAGGTTCACTTTGGCTTTGGTTACGCGCGCGGGGGCGGGGGCGGGGCCGTCGGGGAGGCCGGCAAAGTCCTGCGCCATTTGGGTAGCGGACATGTAGCGCCCTGAGAGGCTGCGGCATCATGTAATTAACGACCTCCGGGATTGGATGGGAGCAAAGACAAACCTGTTCCCAACGACGCACGCCATGACATACCGCTCCGCCACAACGCGCTTCCTCTTCCCCGTCTCACCCTCGCCCGCGACGCGCGTGAGCCACAGTCGGCTGATCCCCAGCACGTATTCTTCGTGGTTCGGCCAGCTCAGGTGGTCCAGCAGCCGTCGCGGACTCGAAGCAGAGTCGGCGGCGCGAGAGGCGATGTAGGCAGACCAGTCCGTACGCACGGGTACGAGCACCGGCGCACCCGCGGTGGGCGCCGGCGCGACGGCGGTGAGGGGCTCGCAGGTCGCCTCGAGGACGTAGAACTTTGACTTGGATTCGGGTTCGGTCGAGGAGGCGGAGTGCCGCACGGTGATCACCCAGACTTCGTCCTTAACCAGCTCCTGCGCGTCCACGATTTGCCCCTCGTTCCAGCCCTGTCCTTCTTTCCCTCCGCCGACGGACACGTGGAAGAACAGCCGCGTAAGGAGGAATCTGGTGTGTATCGCGGCGCGTCATTATCGTGTATGTGCACTTGCGGCAGGGACAAGACGAACCTCAAGGCGATCACGATCTGCCTTTCGTGGTCCGGCGAGGCCCACAGTAGTTCCGATATAGCATTATCGGCACTGCTCGCGATCGCGCCGTGGCGGCCCAAGAAAGACGCGCTATACTCTTGCTTCCGCGCCCGCACCTCCTCCTCCCGCTGCCTCAGATACGGCCACATATCCGTCATCGTCAGCGCCTGCGCGTACGTCGTAAGCACGCCCGCAAGCCGCGCTCCCGCGAAGTCGCGGCGCAGGCGGTGTGAGGCTGAGAGGTACACTGCGGTCGTCGTCAGTTATTTGATGTAATATGAAGTGGGGACGCGCCTGCGTAGCGGAACATACGCGACACGAGGACGCAGTTCCGTAGGTCCGCGGGGTCGTCGACGGCGCTCAAGAGTAGGGCGAAGCGCGGCAGCACGCGTTTGCGCTGCGCGAGCGAGGGCGGGAGCGTGATGGGGCGCATCCGTGGCGGCGGGGGCAAGAGGGGAAAGTCGAGATGGTATAGCTTGGGATCTGGGATGTCGGAGGTCTCAGCGATACTAATGACCGATGCGACGGGCACGGGCAGAGGTGGCGGCTTCTTGGAGATGACGAGCGGCACGAATCGCTTCGGCTGCGCCTGGGGGAGCGTCACGGCGGCCTGCGGAACGACGGAAGGACGAAGAGGGGCTTGCGTTGGTGCTGGCGTTGGCGGGGGTACTGCCTTGGGAAGCAGCAGGAATTTGGCCGCTGCGGGAGGTTTGGGCGCTGGGGGAGGCGGCGCGATTTTTTGCTTCTTGGGCGGTGGTGGGTCACTGGGAGGGGCAGCCGTAGAAGGTCTTTTGGAGGGAGGATTGGTCACGCCGGTCGTTGGGGTAGCTGGGACTGTGGACGGGACGCGAGGAGGGGGGACGGTCTTTAGGGTGGATGTGGGCGTTAGTGTCGGTGCGGTTGTTGTAGTCGGAACCGTCTTTTTCTTCTTCGCTGCCGTCGTGGTCGACGCCGCCATGTTAGGTTCGTCAGAAGGGCCTGCATCTGCAGGAGTCGTTTTCTTCTTCTTCTTCTTTGGAACAGTCGTCGAAGGAGGGATCGTGCTAGTAGTCCCAGAAACATCTGCATCAGCGGTAGTCGCCATTTTCTTTGACGCGGTCACGGTCGAGATAGTATCGGCAGCACTTGAAGTGGACGCGGACTCGGCAGAAACGGTCTTTTTCTTCTTTGGCGCAGTACTAGTTATCGGGGGGATGGCGTTGGAGTTATCGGAAGACGAAGCGACGGAATCAGTGGCAGGAAGCGTCTTTCGTTTCTTCGCAGCAGGTGGAACGATGGTCGAATCAGCTGCATCGGGAGGAATCTCAGTGGAAGTGGACGCGATAGATTTATTCGCAGCAATGGCCTTTTTCGGCTTCTTGGATGTCGGAGCGCTGGAAGTGGATGCACCGTCAGCGGCGGTCGAGTCTGGAATAGTCAGTCTGTGGGGAAGGGCTGGGATTTTGAATATGGGCGAGGAGGAAGTAGTAGTTGACGAAGGAAGCGGATCTTGCGCTGCTGGGGGATTTTTTCGTTTCTTCGGACGGAGTTTCTGAGCATCTGCGTCGACGCGGGCAGGAGTAGACGGGCCGCTGCTCTCCGCCGCTGTATTTGCCTGGGGAGGGTGGGGAGAAGCGGTGGGTGGTGTTGAGGATGTTTGAGTCTGTGTGGGGTTCGCTGGAGTCGGTATCGCCGTAGGAGTTGTGGTAGCTGGCGTTGGAACTGGCGCAGGGGCACTGGCACTCGGAGCAGAGGGCGGAGCGCTGATACCAAGCAGCTTCTGAATGATACCATCCTTGCCGAGTTTCGAGTATCCAGTCACCTAAAAGCATCGGGGTCACTCATTAGCGACTAAATTGGGAGGAGGAGTACCCGTTTCTCCTTGCACAAAACCTTAAGCTGCGGGACGGTCAGCTTCTTGAGTTCGGTTTCGGTTGACATGGTGGTAAGACGCGACGCGATGTTTTGATTGCACGGCTTTGGCAAAATAAGTTTGGGGAGAGTACTTTGGACCACGCTTCAGAACGATAAAGGCGCCAGCTCCAGATGTGTATCGCTCAATCCGTGCTCAAACGACGTTCAAGGCATGGAATTGCATATAAAGGTTGCATCGGTACACAATCAAGCACTTCCCAGTAACTGGAAATTCGAAATACTTCCTACAAAGCCGTTGCCCCCGATCTGAGCCAGCGGAGCCTCGATGGCAATGGGCTGCCACTCGAAACTCTCACCATTAATTCCCAAGATCGCCAAGAATTGCATTTCTGGGCGGCCGTCTGCGCGTAAAAAAGTGGCATTTCCGCGCCCGATCAAAGCTACATCTGTCCACGCGTCTCGCGGGAGAGTATAGTTGAGGACGTATGCGTGGTTCCCGGATATCAAGGCAAGGTTTGGTACGGTTCCGTTCCCGAGCGCGAGAGTAGAGTCGGGGCCGGAAAGGAGGGCGGCGCCGATGGGCGCTTGGGACGAAGGATTGATGGAGAAGGAGAGGGTGTAGTTGCGACCCTTGGAGGAGAGCGGGGTCGTAATTCGGCTGTTGGCCGATAGCGCAACAACGCCATCGTTGATAGAGCAAGCAAAACACCGCCCGTCGTATCCGTTTCCTGAAGAGTCTGCTATCGTTCCACCAGCCGTCGCAAAATCGTAGTGGAGGATAACATCTGTTTTGGACGTGATCGCTCGGTCGAGGTTTTGCCCAGGGATAATTGAATGTAGCTCCTCGAAAATGGTGTCGTATTGCGCGCGCGTCAGGACACCACCCCATTGCTTGTCAGCGAGTGCGGGCAGCCCATCACGCCAGGAATAGTAGGCCTTGAATAAGAGCCAGACTCCTCAGGATGATGTTATCGCCCAGGTAGGAACTACTAACCTCAGAGTAAACAGTGGCGTTCGGGCCATAGTCGTTCCACTGGGCGGCGATGTGACCCACCACTCCTGGAGAGTTGCGCGGGGGGTTATTGGTCGCATTGTTGGTATCGAATATGTTCGGCGCCCACGCGCCGCCGGCGGGATTGCCCTCGAAGACGCGGGTGATGTTGAGCTGTTGTGGGTAGCTGCCGGACCACTTGCCCACGATATAGAAACCGTCGTCGGAGTTGAGGACGCTGTAGTTTTGCTTTATTAAACTGAAGGGGTTGTCTTCGAAGAACTCCCAGTGTTGGATGGTGATATTACGGCTGACCGTGGAGGTGCGCGAGGGCTCGTTGGTGCCCCAGATACGAATATCTTTACCGGATGAAGCTCCAACGAACGACGACAACGTGTTGACGAAGAGAATGTAATCGTCAGCGAGGGAACTGTCGTATTCATCGGCTCCAATGTGAACTGTTTTAGCGTGGAACCACGGTAAAAACGTGCTCCATATCGCTTTGACCGTTGGAATGGTATCGGGATGACTGAAGGTCATAGGTCAGCGGCCAGACGACTAATTTTGGGCGAAATTGTGTACCTAATGTTCAAGAGACTGAGATCAGCCAGCCCGAGTTCGGGCTTCCACTGGGCAATTACCAGCGCGTGGCCGGGAGCTTCGAGCTCTGGGATGATGGTCACCCCTCGGGCAGCACACGACGACTGTATACCGTCAAACGTTGCGCGGTCATACGTTTCATTGACTCTGTAAGGGCGCACAAGACCTGCCACCGCAGGGTCGTCGGAGTTCAGCCGGAAGGCCGCATAGAGATCGAGTGAACGCTCCCGCGAGTAGAGATCAACGTTGTTGAACAGGTTGTCGCTGAGGTGAACGTGAAACGTATTTTGCTTGAAAAAGGATAGATATGCGCAGATTTCGATGAGAAATTCTGGCGGATAGTAGTGTCGGCCCGCATCGAGCTGCTCCACTGGTTAATACTGATGTTGGTCTCGGTGGGTCCAGGAAACGTACCATGACGCCGCGTGTACCCCATCCTGGGACATCATTCCCGGAGCCGATAGGTAGCTTTAGATCCCCCAGTTTGGCCTGCTGAATGAGGGTCCGGGTCCCCCACCAAGCGCCCAGCGGGCTCGCCCCGGAGATGATCACACTCCCCGTACCAACGGTAAAAGTGTATCCTTCAGACGTATTTCGACCGGCGGCGTCGAGAAATATGTGGTCCGGAGATATTGTGAGGAAGATAGAGCCAGGTTGGGCCGAGCTGGCGACCTGAACAGGCACATGAAGGCCCAACTCTACAAGGTCCGAAGCAAAAGTGTGGGCAAATGCGAGAAGCGTCGGTGGGATGAGGGTTTTCCCCCTCAAGTCGACAGTGTTTTGAAAACGCGAGTCGACGAGAACGCGAGTGACTTTGGAGAGAGGGAACTGGGCGGTGGATGTGACATTGAATTCAAGGGTGGGGATACCGATGAGGATTTTCGCATAGGCCACTGCCAGCGACGCAGTGAAGATGAAGGGCCGCATTGAGGACAGTGGAGCCCTCCTAGGACTCTTCCCATCGGACGAACTTCTTCGCGTGAACACTGTGGTCACCAGGCCATTCGGGCCGCCTGTTGTCGCTCATCGGCACAGGGTGGGTGGGGATGGGCGGCTGTGTTGCAAGATTACCGGCATGACTGCGAGGTCGAGGAGGTTGGCCTAACGCGATCGGTCACTCCAGGTGGTCGCTGTGACTGGACATCCGCACCGACGGATCAATATAAGTCGCAGTACAGAAAGAGCCTTCCTCTCCAATCTCCTCTTCCCTCTGAACGATGTCCAAGGAGCAAACACCGAAGGTCAAAGCAAGATCCTGCGACTTCTGTAGAAGACGCAAGGGTGCTCCCGGGCTCTACTTCGATGGGACGATTGCTGACTTGTTGCCCAGTTCGATGTGAATAAGTACGAGTCGCCTTAGATTGCCAGCATCTTCAAACTTGTCTCTCCGGGCGAAACTGCAATCCTTGTCTGGATCTTCGAGTCGCCCCGACTCCTTCTTTCACCAGGAGGGTTATAACTCGAAACCCGCGACTGAACCGACTGTTAGCGGCGACTCGGAGGACCTGCCGGGCGACGAGCTTGCGTCGCGTTTCCAGCAGTTCTCAATTGACTCGGTCAAAAACCAGTTCGGGTATTCTCGGGATCGCCAATACTGCCATGGCGGTAAGCACACAGCTACCACAACTTCCTTGCTTACTTGCATGCACAGATGAAAGAAGAATATCTGGGCGGACCGGTGGCATACCATGCGCGTCGGCGCTTGTTCTGGGACATGCTGCCGGCAGGTTGTTTCTACTCCACATCTTGATAACCCGCTCATTTCTTTCTAGTGGGAGGAGGACGCCTACGACTGCCATTATATCTTTCCTAAACCCGACCTCGTAACTTCTCTGGTTCAAATTTATTTCGCCGCCGTGCATCCGACTATCCTCATTCTGCACCGAGTGGTCCGTCGCTGAAGGACTAAATTTCAAGGATCACTCTTTTGGTAGACTTTTAGACTTTTGCTCGCAGTACTGGCTGTCGCATCCAGGATAAGCCGTGGGCCGTCAACCTTTCTTGGTGCATGTTTGAGAACGCCTCTCGCCAGTGTCCGGATGATCCGCGTGTATTCGTGGAAGGAGACGACACGACACTCTCCGCTGGATGGAAGTTTGCCAGTCAAATTCAGATACTCCCTCGCACGGCGTCCGAACCGACGAGATGTATTGTGTACGAGTTCCGAATCTGCACGACGCTCGCTGCCCCCAGCTCATGGCCACCTATCTCGTCGGCACCTCCGTTCCTCAAGGGCTCCACCGTGTATATGGTATGCTAGTAACCAAGGACCAAGGTACGGTGTACATAACTAGAACACACTACTCAGGTCACGAATCACGGGCGCACGAATAAGACTTCCTGTAATAAATTGCACCGCACCGAACGCCGCGGCGTGCTCACGACTGAACGCGACATGTATATCCGACCTCATAGAGTCAGCTCTCAACTGCTCCCAGGAGGTCATGGCCGACGTAGACGATCGAAAGAGGCGAGGCGCCGAAAGATCGACGTTAATTATGCTGCCTGGCCGCCGTAATGACGCGTCCGACGCGGTTTGCTGCTAGAATGTCGCCAAGAGTGACGGCTTAAAGGTTGTACTTGGAGTTAGACAAGTAATTGAGGTCCACGGCCCAGCAGCACTTGAGGGCCAAGAAAACCATCTGAAGTTTTCGGCTGAGATCCGGGGACTTGTACTGAAATGTTGGGTTACTATAAAGGCAAACGCAAGAGTATGAATTGGAATTGAGAACTGCGTGGGACAGAATCTACCAGTGGTCCTGAAAACAGCACATAAGCTTGAGCAATGACGGGGTGGATATCGGCACATACCTGGACAGGTAGCCCCGCATCATGCCATTGCGGCTTCTCTGTGGTAAGGCCCAATTCCCGCGCGAAATGCTCAAGTCTTGCTACGGTAGGAACCCGTGTCTCTCTGATCCTTCCCCCTTTCGTGTACGAGAACCAAACCAGGTAGCTGCCAAAATCGTCAATGGACACCATGAGGTCCATACTGTCCGCGAGGGCGGTAATGGCGGCGTGGTTCCAGGTATGACGGAGAAGAGGCTTAGGACACGGGTCGTCGATCCACCGGTGGTGAGTGGCACGGTAGGTGTCGATGACCTCCGGTTCAATGGTGAAGCCGTATAGGCATTCGCGGTCGAGAAGTTCGTGGGGAATGGGAGGAGCTGCTTCCAAACCTGCTGGCTCGGGGCTGGTGGGGTTACTTATGGGTGATGGTCTGGGAGAGAGGTTACGCACCGCGGACTCTGCTTGAAATCGTATGGGAGAAATATCTTGAGTTCAGCTTCTGCTGCGGCTTGTTGAGAAACTAAAGGGGCCCTCGGGTGGTGGAAGATGAGGAGACGCGACGCGATGTTTTGATTACACGGCTTTGGCAAAACACAAGTTTTGGGAGAGTCCTTTCATCGATTGGATATCCTGCCTTTCCCAAAGGACCCAGCCGTTCTCGACGACGTCCTCCATCCAAGGCAAACGCCCAGCGATGCATTTTTGTCCGCCCACACGCTGGGACATCAAAAAGCATTAAAATCGCCGTAAAAACCATGGCCAGGCCTGGCCAGGCCGCGATATAAACCGCTCGGAGTCCACGTCTCCTTGAGTTGTGTGTACCTGGAGTGAGAGCCTGTTACAGGGTGTAGAACCTTCGGCACTGTTGCGTTTTTTCGGCCAACATGAGGTCGTAATTGGTGTCCCCGTGCTCCAGGACTGCTGGATAGATAAGCCCGTCGAGTCAGTCTCTCTGAATAGAACTGTATGAGCAACGGGGCCGCCGTCGAACGGGAGCGTGGAGGGAAGTTGATGCATTGAGTCAAAAATGATGGTGGCCTCACAAATTGTTCTTGTTGTTCGCACCTTCAACACTCTCAATTTTGAAGAGCCTTCCCCAGGCTGAACCCACCCCATACCCCCCGCTCCCTCTCCCTGTACGTCCATGGCCTTATCCCTCCATCTCTCAACTCTCACTGACCCTGCTCGCTGGCTTCATTTCCTCCCTTTCTTCCCCCACGCTCTCTTTCCTTCCCCAGCAGTGCTTGTTAGAAAATGCGTGAGATTGTGCACCTTCAGACTGGGCAGTGTGGAAACCAGATCGGTTCGTACGCGTCCCCCACCTCAGACGCCCTCCAGCTCATTTTTTTCGTGATCAGGAACCCGATTCTGGGAGGTTCTGTCGGAAGAGCACGGTCTCGACCAGACCGGTCTCTACACGGCCACTGCGTACGCACTCCGCACTCCTCCCCTCCCTCTCTGTCTGACGCACCATCCACGTCCAGTGACCAGCACACGAGCGACCTCCAGCTCGAGCGCATCTCCGTGTACTACAACGAGGTTGGGTCCGCCAAGTATGTCCCGCGTGCTGTCCTCGTAGATCTCGAGCCAGGGACCATGGAGGTCATCCGCTCCGG
Source organism: Mycena filopes (assembly GCA_029281495.1). Lineage (NCBI taxonomy): Eukaryota > Fungi > Basidiomycota > Agaricomycetes > Agaricales > Mycenaceae > Mycena > Mycena filopes. Next base: position 1,362,286 of record JARIHR010000011.1, on the reverse strand, counting down.
CCCTCTCGGCGCGCTCTTCCGCCCCGACAACTACGTGTTCGGCCAGAGTGGAGCGGGGAACAACTGGGCTAAAGGACGTGCGTGACGGTGTCGCTTTTTGTCCGACGTGAAGCTCATCCTCCTTTCCAACAGATTACACTGAAGGGGCTGAGCTCGTTGACTCGGTCCTGGATGTCGTACGTCGTGAAGCCGAGGGCGCCGATTCGCTGCAAGGTGCGTTTTTTGTGCCCTCTTCTTTCTTCTTTTCATTTTTATATCTCCTTACAGGTTTCCAAATTACCCACTCGCTCGGTGGAGGAACTGGTTCAGGAATGGGCACGCTCCTCATCTCGAAAATTCGCGAGGAATACCCCGACCGCATGATGTGCACCTTCTCCGTCGTGCCCTCGCCCAAGGTGTCCGACACCGTTGTTGAGGTGCATCCCGCTCCCCCTCCCTCACTCTTGAGCGTCGATGACGAACCGTATTCTTGCGCGCCTTGGTAGCCCTACAACGCGACGCTGTCCGTGCATCAGCTCGTCGAGAACTCTGACGAGACCTTCTGTATCGACAACGAGGCGCTCTACGACATCTGCTTCCGCACGCTCAAGATCCAGACGCCGACGCACAACGACCTCAACGGTCTCGTCTCGAGCGTCATGTCGGGCATCACCACCTGTCTTCGCTTCCCTGGACAGCTCAACTCGGACTTGCGCAAGCTCGCCGTCAACCTTGGTCTGTTTTTCCCCGCCTTCCGAGTGGGAACAAAACTCATTCCGTGACTGCAGTCCCCTTCCCCCGTCTGCACTTCTTCATGCCTGGTATTGCACCCCTCACCCCGAGCGGAAGCGCACAATACCGCCAGGTTTCGGTCCACGAGCTGACGCAGCAGATGTTCGACTCCAAGAACATGATGACCGCTGCCGACCCGAGGCACGGGCGTTTCCTCACTGTACGTCTCGCTGTGGCTTTCAAATGCACTCATCATAGACACCCGACATAGGTCGCTGCCATCTTCCGCGGCAAGATCTCGATGAAAGATGTCGAGGAGGAGATGCAGAAGATCCAGCGCAACAACACGGCATACTTTGTCGAGTGGATCCCCAACAATGTCCTCTCTGCGCACTGTGACATTGCGCCCCGGGGCCGCAAGATGGCAGTGACGTTCATTGCGAACTCGACGGCGATCCAGGAGCTGTTCAAGCGCGTGAACGACCAGTTCACGGCCATGTTCAAGCGCAAGGCGTTCTTGCATTGGTACACCGGGGAGGGCATGGACGAGATGGAGGTGAGTCGCTCCGCGCCTTTGTGTCGAGCAGGGGATGCTAATGACTCTGGCGACAGTTCACCGAGGCCGAGTCGAATATGCAGGATTTGGTTGCGGAGTACCAGCAGTATCAGGATGCTACGTGAGTCCAGCCCCCCATACTCTGCCCGTAATTTTGCTTAGCACGGTCACGCAGTGTCGACGAGGAGGGCGAGTACGACGGTGGCGAGGAGCCGGTCGAGGAGGAGTAGACGGTTAGACACTTGGTTTGGACTGGTACGACGAGACGGCTTGCACTTACGATTTTTTTCCCTTCCATTTTCCCTTCCACTCATTACTGTCACGGACGGGTACGGAGTTGCTCTTAATTTATCTGACGCTTTTGTGCCCGACGAGAGAGCGCGCTGAGGCTTGAAGGAGGGTGTATAATGCCCCAAGGCAGAGGAAGTACGGTGTATAACTGTCTATAAGGAACAAAGCTGTAAGCGGGATCAACAGGCAAAATTAAAAACTGGTGATCGTTTACCTTGATATGAGCGGGAAGCGGAGTAGCTTGCTGAGCCAGGCGGGCGACGCGCTCTCCTTCAGGTTCGGCAGACGACGCCCAATCCGCCAACCAGCTCCCCCAGTCGTCCTCGCCGTCCCCCATGTAATCGACATATCCGCACCCCCCCCAGACGAGGAAATCGAGGAGCGCCAGCGTCTTCGCGATGCTGCAGCACAGTCCCTCGGCTTGGGCCCGCTGCTAGAGCCCACAGAGGAGGAGGACGAGCAGGAGCAGGACACCGTCGTCGTTCCTCTCCCGCCGTTTCCTGCATCGCCGGCCCTTCTCGCCCCCTTCCAAGCTCTGGCGGACAGCCTTCCAAAATACTACCCTCCTTCCAGTCTCCGCATATTCGCTCTCACAAAGCAGTGGAAGGACCGCCACCTCATCCTCTCCGTCGCCGTCCCCGCACGCCCCGGCGTCGCACATCTCCATCTTTTCAAGAGTCACGCACAGGACGACCGCGAGCTGGAACGCCTCGAAATCAACGCAGACAGTGTGGTATTCGTTGCTGACGACGCTCAACCCGACCTTGGCCCCACGGCCCACGTCGTCAAGGTCGCAGGCGCCGACGTCGGCGCACTCAGGCGCGACTGGAACCCCACAGACGACGGTCGTACTGTCTGGCTCCTCCAATTCTTTTCCCCCGCCGACGCACAGCGCTGGATATCTGCTATCAAGTCCGCGATTTTCGAGCAGCGGTATGTCTGCATTGCATTTATCCTGGGCGCTTTCGTATATTTATCGCTCATTAATCTATCAGAACACACCGCGCCGGCCTCGCCCCCCTCCCGCCCGCACTCACGCCCAACTCGGAGCCCCGTGGCGACATGGACGTCATGCTCTCCCTCCGCCTCGCAGCCAGCGCGAGCGGCACGGGCAGCGCGCCCCGGACACCGCGCTCCAGCACTCCCGCGTCTGTCCCCCCTCCTCCACCACAGTCACAGCCGCCGACGCCCACCCTCCCCACTCGCCCCACCACCTCGCCGGGGCCGCCCACTTACACCTACGCCGCTTCCCTCGCCCCCTCCGTCGCCGCCTCCGAGTCCCGCTCAGTGCGCTCCGTCGCCACCGCCCCGAACGCGTCTACCATCTTCGCGGGCTCTTTTCAGAACCCCTTCGCGCAGAACAAGCACAAGTCGCGCTCCCCGTCGTCTAGCACCACGACGACCGTGCGATCCAACCCCGGCACGGGGGCGACGCGGCCGACAGCAGTCGCGGCGCTCAAGGGGCTGTTTTCGGGGTACGGATCTGCGGCACCTGCGGGCGTTGGTGCAGGTGCAAACGCAAACAACAACCGTCCGCGTTCCTCCTCTGCCGCGTCGTTCGTCTCCGTCGGGTCCTCGTCCGTCACCGGATACGGCGCACTCGGGATCGGGGTTGGACACGGGCACCCCGCGCGCGCGACGTCGTTCTCTTCCTCCGCGCACCCCGCCTCCACCTCGCCGTTCCCGTACGCCGTACGCGTCTCGTCTGCGTCCTCGGACGAGTTGGCGCCCGCGTCTTCGCTCTCGCTCTCGAGCGCAGGGAGCAACGTGAATGGGACCCCGAACCCGAATGGTGCGGAGAGCTTCGGGCGGATGGGGACGCTACTTGGGAATATTCACGCTAATGGCGTGCCCAACATGCACACTCACTCGGGCGCGTTCCATCCTGCGCCCTTGGTGAGGGTGGTGAGTGGCGCGAGTGCCAGTGGGGTGGCAGTAGGCGGGGGGCTGGAACGCCGCATCGTGGGGCAAAGGGATGAGGGCGCTCCGGTCTTCCTGATTCCGCCTCCAATTCAACCCCTAGTGCAACAGACGACCTCAGCGACGCCTACGCCCAGGAACTCATCGCCCCAAAACGGCGCACTCTCTCTGCGCTTGGGCGCCCCTTTGGCCTCGGCGGCGGCAGTGGGGGAGGCGAAGTGACGCCGCTGCAGCCACCACCAAGACGGAAGCGCTGGACCGGGGGGTCGTTTGGGGCTGCGTCTGCTTCAGCCGTTGCTGCTTTCGGTGCGAGTGCTGCTGCTTCTGGCTCGAAGGGCGAGCGGCGGGATCGCGCGATTTCTGAGGACGGACATGCGAGTGGAAGTGGACGGCCGGAGAGGGCGAATGGGAATGGGTATCATAACTACGCGCATGCTAACGCCACCGGCAATGGGTACACTAGCGGCAGCGCCGGCGCGCGACCAGGGAGTCGGCCAGGAAGTGCAGGTGGAAGCGGCAGCGGGACGATGTACGCGCATCCGCATGCGAACGGGAGCAGCGGGACCGCGGGGAGCTTTGGGGTCCGGCCTGGCGGAGGGGGCTCGAACCGGGGGAGTGTCTATGCGGGCAGCGTGAAGACGTTCGAGCGCGACGATGGGCGGGAGTCGATGCGCGATGGAGCGGGGAGAGCGAGGACGCCGAGCGTGCGGACGCGCGCGGGGTCGGTGGGGACGCGGGAGTCGATTCGGGAGGAGGAGTGGGACGGGGAGGATGGTGGGCGGTTGGGTGTTAATGGGTATGGGGCGGGGAGGGCCGACGGGGATGGCCGGAGCGAGCGCAGCGTTTCTACCGGGACAGGGCGGTCCAGGGCGTCTAGCGGCGCGGGACACCCTTCGGCCAACGTCAACGGCAGCGCGAATGGGACCGCGAACACCAATGCTAACGGTGCGGGGAAGACGCGCCGCTGGTCGACGCTCCCGCGCCGGCTCACGCCGCCCGCTTCGCCCCCACCTGCGCCCCCCACTATCTTGCATTCGCATTCGCATTCGCCTTCGGGCGCGACGATCCCGCATCCATACGGTGCTTCGTCCTCATCCCCAGAACGCGACCGGGACTCTCGGGACCGGGACCGGGACCGCGACAGGCCGGGCAGTCGCTCCTCCTTTGGGTCGACAAAGTGGACCTCGCGCGGGAAGCGTGTTTCCACCGGCGGCGTGAGCGGTGTGAGCGTAGGCAGTGCGGGTGGAGTGAGTGTGGGTGCAGCGAGTGCGGGAAGCGCCGGGTCTGCGTCGATATTCGGGCCGCCGACCACTGGCGGGGTGTCGGGGCTTTCTGGTCTGAGCGGGTCCCCGCCCGCGCGGACACGGACGTCGATGCCGCCGCCTCCACGGCCTGCGCCGACGGGTGCGTTGCCGCCTGCGCCGGGGGACAGCGGTGGCGGTGGGAGCCCCAACGGACGCACGTCCTTCCGCGAGTCGCGCGCGCCGTCGTTGAGCGTCTCGTTCCTCGATCCTCCACCGGTCCCCTCCGGCGATCGTCAGCAGCAAGTCTTTGCCGCCACCAACAACGACGCCGCAACCACCGAATGCCAACAACAAGGCATCATTCCGCGAGAGTATGTCGATGACGCACCGCGCGCTTCGGCTGTCGCTCATGGCGCCCAAGCCCCCACCTGCTGGCGTACTGCCCCCGCGCCCAGACGAGATCGTGGCCGCGACACACAAAAGGACCAGCAGTGCGACGGGCTCGGTGCGCGGGAGTATATTGAGCACTCTAGCCAATGGAAGTGGGAGTTTGACTTCCATACCTGGGTCGCCTGCGTCCCCGCCGCCACGGGGACCGCTCCCGCCCACGCCTGCACCCGCCGGTCCTCCCCCACTCGCGTTGGCGCGGCACACATCGCTCAAGCTCAAGAAGCGTCTGCGTATCCTCAGCGCTCCGCCTGCGCCGCATCCCGTCGCCGAGCAAGAGCAGCGCTCGTCGCAAGAGTGGCAGGAGCCCGCGCCTCGGCCGACGAGCATCGATGTGCCCTCATCCCGCCCGCGCGGCATGACGCTCTCGAGCTTCCTCTCGGCGTCGACGCCCACGACCCCAACCACCGCTGGCCCCCTTTCCCTCCCCTCCACCATTGCCGCTGCGCTTGCCCGTCTCGATGGCGGGCACGATAGCACACCCCCGCAGACCCCGATCGGCGAGAAGATCATCCAATTTCACACGCAGAACGACCCGAGCTTCCTCGAGCTTTCCACCTCGTCGACGCCGGTACTGCGCCCGTTGCCTGCGCTCCCCAGCGTCGCCCTCAGTGGCGACGCCTCTGACCCGCCTGCACCGGAAAACGAGTATGCTGAGATTGTGTCGCTGCTGCCGCCGCCCCGCCGTGGCTCGCGGCAGATCTCCGTCAAGGAGCTGGAGCGATTCGAGCGTGTGCCCACACCCCCACTTGAGCCTGAGCTTGTGCCGCTGCCGCGCGATGAGGAGGACGAGGATGCGGGTCCTGGGAAGCTCTTCTCCCTTTCCCACCACGGCTCTGTTATTTCTCTGGGAATGTAAACTACTTAGATTTGGGTTCTTGTATGTATTTTTGCTTACTGCTTGCTTACTGCTCTCTTTTGGAATTTCTCTTATTATACCTGACCTGGTCTCATCCACTCACTCACTCACTTGTACTACCGTTACGACCACGCCGTATATGCAACACCACGCATAAAATGTAACCACTACAACATACATCGTCTTTTCTTGAAGGACATAGTATACAAAAATTGAGGAAAATTCATAAAACAGTTATGCAAAGCTATTTTCTACGTCCGCACTGTCTTCGCCCTGCTCCAGATTCGCGAACTGGATGAATGCAGTGTCATTAGTCAAACACCTTGATTGGATAAATGGAAGAAACGCACGGTCAAGAAGGCTGCAGGTCGGTGTTCCTCCGCCCAGAACAGAAGGGGTGTGTCAAGAGTCATGGAGTAGCTCAGTGTCGGGGCCCACATCTGGGTGAGCCCGATGCCGTAGTTCCATACTCGACCCTCCGGAACCAAGGTCATTCCAAGGATGCGGTCAGGAGAGCAGCAGCTGCACGCGCTCGGACATATTCGGGTTGAACCCAGGAGGATTCTGCGAGTTGTCCGGGTTCTTCCGACCCCACTCGAAACCGGCTACTGTGAGCGAGTGGGCCGACAAGGACACTGAACCTGGCGTAAAGGACGCAGTCAGGCAGATCGACGACGACCCCCACTCAGGATGGTCCGCCATCAGCTTCGCCTGGGTCGTGACGTCGGTCGGGGAAAGATGGTTGATCTCAAGAGCCTGGGTTTTAATCCACCCCAACGGCTCGAGGATCCTTGAGCAGGAAGTCATCCTTGGGAAGCTGTGATGGAAGCTCGACGCTGTTATTGCTGCCTCGCTGTGGTATCCACACGACGGCCTAACACCATTATTAGAAACAGGATGCGGATGGCAACGCGTGGAAGCTCACCTTGATTTCCTTCACCTGCTTGTTATCCGGTGGTGAGACCCCATACAGATACGCTGCGACTTGAGTCCGAAGGTCCGACGCCGTGATAAAGGCACGGAGAATGTTCTTGGGCAGAACATAGGTGTATGAGGCGGCGTCGTCCTTCACATCATCGTTCGACACATAGATGTGCTGGAGCCGCAAGGGAAGATGCGTCGCAGATATCGCTCGTACACGCCAATCGGACTTGCTGCTAATACAGTCTGCTCGTAATTGGTGGCTGCAGAACGTCCGTCAGTGAGATGCGGCGGAAAGGTCAACGTGATGCTCACTCGTCACTGTCTGAATCGTGTCACCGTGAACGTTGGTCGTCGACCTACAACAGGGTCAGCTTGTCAACCAGTGGATGGAAAGAGAGGTGAACTTGCGTTTGAACTGCGGTGACTTGACTCTGGGCCTCGGAACTCTTCTCCAGCTCCGCCATTTGCTGTCGTTGGACAGATGGTGCCGCGATTTCTTGCCCAAGGATAATGTCCCGGACTTCGCTCACAGTCAACGAAGCGATGTTGACACTAGTTCCGCTTCCCGAAGTCCTACGCATCCCGGTTAGCTCACGCTCCTCCCAGTGTTTGAATTGAAAGGCGTACTGCAAGGATGAGCTCCTTCATGGTCACCTCGACCTTGATCCACTCCTCATCGCTGAGTGATGGCCAGACAAAGTGCGGCTCGGTGATGGTGGACTTGTCGGGGTGAAGAATTATCTTTGCCTTCTCGTTGTTGACATGCAGACCACGGAGGAGGAGGATAAGTCGCGAGAAAGCGGTGTAACTCGATATCGACTTGAGCCAGTCATCTGTTTCGCGTCATCAGGATCGCCTGGTCACAGCTGTCACGATCAATATACGCACCGTACAAACTGAACAAGACCATTTGCGGTTGGGTAGCGCGCTGGGCCGATTTAGTATTAATCGAAGAAAACCAAACGGTAACTCACCAAAATCAAGTCACCAAACTTCTCCATCTTCATGCAGGCCTGGAAGGGAAGTTGCAACTCACTGCCCTTGATGACAATGTTGGGGAAATCAAGTAAATGGACCTCGAGAGGATCTAGAAGATGGATGAGATCAACCGAAAGAGCGGCGAGATACATGTGTACGCACCCAACATGCCCTTGCGAGTGACGATGACTTGCTTGGGCTGCTCCTCCACTGGCAAAGACCGAACTAACGCAGCTACTTCTTCGGCAGTCTTCCACTTGGCGAGCTGACCAAGACGTTTCTGACCAGCCCAGACGCTCGTGTGAATAATCTTCAGGAACAATTGCCCAGAGCGAGGGTTGAAAATGAAGATAGCGCCGTCTGCGACCCTGGTCAGGTCATCCGATATGAACATATAGCCAGAAACTTACTGATGGGTTTGGTCGTCAGATTTCCTTCGAATGTCTTGTGGATAGTGACACGATAAACGTTGGTGTCGTCGACGAACCCTATGCGACCCGATGAGTCGCAGACCCCGCGAGAACGAAATGCCACTAACAAATGATTTGGTTGGAGAACAGTTCAGAGTAATTCTATCCCAAGGTAAGCGCAAATTCACGGTGACGAATAACGAGCTAGAAACTGACCTGGCTGTTCAAGTACGGCTCGGTCGGTTCAGATGAGTACAGCTGAAGACCCTTCCGGATACGCTCGCGCAGGACGTGGGCGGCCGGGTTTGCCTTCATAATCTTGGCCATCGCTTGCTGGATGAGGGGCTTCATACCAGGGAACCAATTGCCGTATGCCGACCACAGGTTGTACGCGAGATCCATGCCGATCATAACACCAGTTGGCGAGGGGTAGATGCTCATTGAATCGGAGACCTGGCAAACGTTAACAAGAGCCGGAATAAGATATTAATGTACGCACATAATCCAAGAATTTGGCCCGTGTGTACCGCTCGATGTCGTGAGTATCAAAGTCGCCCCAACGAAGCTGGATGTCGATCCAGAACTTATTGCTGGTGGTACCATCAAGCACGTCCTTGACCTGGGGGAGAGTTTAATAAGCGAAATGGAGCAGAGACAGCGCCAACTTACATCGGTCACGAGAGATGGACGAGAGATGTTCCACTTGTAGGCAGAGAACAGAAGGATGTCGGCGCACGATGAGTTCATCTTGTAACTCTTTCGAGGATGAATAGTCTCCTTCTGCACTGTCTCGATCTGAAGAGGTTCCAGTTCCTGATCGAAGACTTGACACTGCATTCCTATGTTAATTGGGGTCCAAATTGGCGTACATTTAACGCACCAGATCCATGACGACACTCTCGTGAACTAGAAGGAAGAGTCAGCACCGGGAACGTGAATAAAGATGCGACCTACTCTTCTGCCACAAATGGGCACGGAAGATCTGGATCAAACTGATCTTCAAGGTCGGGATTTTACCGTGCCTGCGTGGCCAAAACTTAGTTGATAGTTGCGGATGAACGATGTTTTAAACTCACATGAATATACCGGTGAGATCCAGCTGTACTTGGAAACCGACGTAGACGTTGGCACGATTGATAGTGGGGCTCCACCAGAGGGTGAAACGACGATTGGGAATCTGATTGAGACCTGACCGCTGAGCATTGGTCAGTTTCTTGTATCTCATCGATTCTTCGAAGCCGGACGCCTTCTCCCAGAACAGACCTGATAGTCAACTGGTTAGCGAATGAAAAGAAGCGCCAGGCAAGGACATACCCTCCCACGTCGGGAAGTAGGTCCCTTTGAACAGTGTATGTTCCAGGATGCCCTCTACACCACCAAGGGCGGCGATCACGTCGACACGGTAGTTGTTCAATTGCCAGAGTTTCCCATCGTGCCGCTGCGACGTCCACCAGAAGGGATTGCTACGAACCGTTTTCAGTCAAGACCATGAAAAAGTCACAAAATACACACTGTTTCAGGAGTTGATACTGTTTCCAGTCGGTCCGAACACGCCAACCGCGATCGTATGCCAATCTGGAATAAATCTGAGAACGCAGGCAAAATTTCTACAATAATAAAACTTACGTGTGTCGGTCCTTTTGGAACAGAGTGTTGATTCGCGGAATTCCACGATCCCAACTGTCTTCAAGATCCTCCAGGGTCAGCCGTCTGTTCTGAGCGTTCGCCTCCTTCCGCTTCATGGAATACTCCGACCACACGCGAGCAGAGTCCAAGAATTCAGCCTCCCACGGCTGGAGGTAGCGATAGAGATTAGGAATGAGCTGGTCCTCCTCATGCGACATTCCAGCGCGGAAATGTGTGACTAAAGTAAAATGAACATCGTTTTGAGATTTCGTTCGACAAACGGCTTACCAGCAACGTCCGTTTGCTTCGACCACCGCAAATCACTCTGCGGAATGAGGACGTGGCCCATGGACAACATGCCGAGTCCACCCAATTCCTGAAAGCCCGTGAGATGTAGAACGTACTGGGAAAGTAATGACACACCTTCGGCGTGTAAAAGACGACGGGAGGGAAACGCGACGGCATTTTACTGTTCAGCCCGATCTTGACACGGGTCTGGATCTTGTTCTCCGCCTTCACCAGCGAGTCGAGGAGTTCATTGGTGTGGATGACCGCTTCACGGTAATACGTCATCAAGCCAATCAGAGCGGTGTTCCACTTGTTCACGATCTTGGAGAATGTGGTGGAACCGGAGCTCATTAGGACCTGCCGAATTCTGTTGTTGAATTGCTGGACGCCTGTGAAGTATCGTTTGTGAGCGGAATGACTTGACGACGTGCAGACAGACTTACCATCATCCGAAACCCGTAGGAAGGCTTGCGCAGTGCGTTCCTTCGTTTGCTCGTTCGTCAAATTCCACACAGCATCCTTGAGGGAGAACTGTTCTCCGCTCATCGTTCGAATCTTGGGGAGGATACGAATTTCGAAGCCGCACATCGAGAACAATAATTGGGGGTTGTTCTGCGAGTAGACGCTGACGAACGTGTCTTCCCACTCGATAGTGGTCAAGGACCTGGGGAGACTCTGCTTGACGTTCCAAAACACCGCGCGACCGAGATTGACATCGTGCTTGATTAGGCGCATACGACAATCGCGGGGCCAACAACGCTTGTTATTATATCCAATAACGTTGTTGTTCGTCGGGTCGGGATTGGCAGAAAGGTACCGCTGAATAAGATCCCGCGATTCATCGGCAGTGAACCTGAAAAGAATGTGGAGGCGGTCGACATATCGCGAATATAAGCGAATGGGGTGGTGTGTCTCTGTCGCCGAATCGCGGTACTGCAGGAAGTTGTTCGGCATCGAGGGCGGCCCAGCCATTTCACTGGCACGTTGTAGCCCCAAAATCAGGAGATCCAATACGAGGCCGTAGTACTGGAAGACGAAAGCAGAGAACTGAAGACCGCGGATGAGACCGAAGGCATTAGTATGCGCCATATCTGGAGAAATAAGTCAGTGGATCGAGTCTCGTCTGAGGCGGTGCATGACTGACCCTTGTAAGTAAGAACTAGTAAAGTACGGGTCAGGCGAGGGTTCTCAAAAGAAAGAGAAACGATGGACGTACCCGTGTTGTTCTTGGCCGTGATGTAGTCCGCCAGATTGTGGTCAAGAATGAGACGAAGCAGTCGATTGAGCAATGTCAGATCGATCTTCTCGTACACCTTGGACAAAACGGTCTCCATGAGGACATTGCATTCTCCTTCGCTCGTCTCCCAGACATCCGTGAGATTGTTGATGCCCTGGCACCACTTGTAAACGAGGAGAGGCGGCGGTTCAGTATCCTGGTACAATTATGTAAGCTGAAGAAACGACATCGGAACAAAGTGGACGCACAGCCGGTTTGATCCAGGCAGGGAATAAGCCGCGTTTGTCAGCTCTAAAGAAAGAAATTAGCTATCGGTATCATCGACTGGTGCGAGTCGGTTTACTCGAAGAACAGGAATTGATCGAGATACTGTATATCTATGAGCATGAAAAGCCTCGGAAAAGATCGAGAGACTCACGGCGTCGGTAATCTTCTCCACAGGCTCAATGTCATAGCAAGGAATCAACTTGTCGTAGGTGTCGAAGAACTCGATTCCAGACTCCTTGAAGGCACGTTGGGTCAAGAGTAGACGCTTGATACGCGAAAGACCTGCAAATCGTTATTGGATTTGAATGAGAGAAGAGCAGGGAGTGGAATTCACATTCGTGCGGGTTGTCGTAGGCTTGCTCGATGAGAGCAAGCTCCTCACGCTGAGACTGATTCAGACGACCTTTGACCGAGTACGCCTCCTTCAATTTCTCGAGCGCCAAAACGAGCAGCTTGGTGTCGTGTTTGTACGAAAGCGGACTGGATATCCGGTAAGCGACGTTGGGGTTGTGGACGTCAGCGAGACTTACGGGAAGGGAATGGGAGCAAACTTGCGACTTTCGAGCCAGTGGACAGTGGCGGTGTAGATGGCGACGGCCTCTTCAGCGCTGATGTATGGGCCATCCTTGAGGTAACCGTGCTGCCGCTCCTGCTCCGCTTTGAGATAAAGACCTGAAGAAGTGCTTTGCTTAGAAAGAGCGCGATTAAGATGAATACATCTGAACGCACGGGTAAGACGACCTAGGTTCTTCTTGACGACGGCTTTGTCGACAGTCGCACCACGCCTGATACGCTCACGGTTGTAGTGTGCGACTCTGAGCGAAGTATTGAGTCTCAACAGGGAAACAGATCGAGTACTGAAAACCTACGAGCACCACCAGTCAGCCTTGCTCTTGATGTACCGCAGGATGATGTTCTCGATGGCAGTCGGCATGCCTGGCACTTTCCAAGGAACTAGCTGCAAGTCAGGACGAATAATGAAGGAAACTTGGGCTAAACGCACTGTTAGCCTTCCAGCATCGCCAAGCTTCGGACAAATGTTGCAGGATCGTCTTCGTTTTATTTTGCTTGATCGATTCAGGCATCATGTCCATGATGTCGTGCATAACAGCCGCTCGGAGCTCAAGGTCGTATTGTGACTCGACACGCTGCTTCGTCACCGTCTTCGCAACACCCTTGCTGTTCCTTCCTTCGAATTGACGCGCAAGCAAATTCCCCAGCCTGGAAAGTACAAGATGAGAATGGTGTGTTTTGGGACAGAACAGAAGACCTACCATCGCTCGAGAAGAGGGACGATGCCACGCATGAAGAATAACCACACACGCCAGCCTGGAGCCCAGAATCCACATCCGGGGCCCTTACCAACAGGGCCTGTGTTGAAGCGGTAGTAGATCAAGTGCTTCAGGTCCTTGGTCATGCGGACTTGCCTCATGAGCTACGAAAAGATGAATAAATAAATCGAGGGGGAAAATAGCCGTAAGACGAACCTTGTACTTGTAGCGGTACATCCCAGTCAAAGCACCGATGTGACTGAAGATATACTGAAGGGCATCCGCAAGCTGGAAGGCGTCGACGTTACCGAGACGGAATTGGACATGGGCATCGACAACAAGCTTAGTCAGCCGCAGGATTTCGCGGCACAGATGGAAGGCGTTTCCGAAGCGGGACTTCTTGCGCTCCTTGGTCGTGAGGGTTCTGGTAAATCATAAGATTATGACCCCAAAAGGTAAAGGAACGATAAACGCACTTGACGGGCTTCAAGTTCATGTTGTAATCCAAATGCAGATAATTCAAGTTCTGTCGCAAGTGTTAGTCTTGAGAACGGCGGCGAGAGAGTGAAAAACCAACCTTGCGATGGATGAGAAGGTTAAGCATGTTGTAGCCCTGCCTGCAGACTTGCAAGCCGGCCTCAACCCAGTCCAGCTTGGTCGTCTGGAAGAACTTGGTCGCCTTGAGCTGACGGAACAGATTCTTCTTCGTCATCGCCTTCTCAGGCCGCGTTCGGAGCTCGTTCAACACGAAGCACTTCAACAGCTTCTGGTACGATACCCGAACCTTGACGGGCTGGTTGGGTGGACAGTGCTCAAGGTACCAATTTTTGACAAGAGGTATATCCTGGGCCCGTCTCATGCGTCCAGAGCGACGACTGTACGGTTCCGGTGCCCACCAGAGCGCGATACCATCCGCCGTCAACTCGTTCTCCAGGTTCTTGCTCTCGAGGAAAGGTTCCACAGCTTCGGGAAGCTGGAAAGAGTCCTCGTCGGCACCGTTAGGCCCAAAGACGGAGTCCTCGTGAGAAACGAGGGGGGCGTTTTTGGCGGAATGCCCGCGGAGAGAGACGGGGTTGATGAGGGGATCGAAATAGAACGCAGGGAGGTCAGGGTCGTCAGTGCGAATGTAGACGCTCTTGGGCGTGTGGTAGGGGGAGATGCGGACGGAACGAGGAAGGGAGTTGTACAAGTGCGGGAACGCGACTTTGTACTCGGTCCGAATTTGTTGCCGGATAATGACCTTGTTGATGTCGTTGAACTCATTCCAATCGTCGTCGAATGTGTCCATGTCGCGATACAACGGCTCGAATTTGGGGCCTCCAGGAATGGCCATGTTGAGAGCTTTTGCCGAAAAGAACGCATTCTTGTCGAACAAGTAGCTGGCGTTCTTGTCTGGCTGATCCGACAGCAAGGTCCTCCCCATGCGGTACAGATTGGCCATGACGGGAAGCGAGAGCGACCAGTATTTATACGACGAGCCATTGACCGACGGGGTGTCGAGGAGGGGTTTGGGGTCGTAAAACCAGTCAAGGATAGCTTGGTCTTCGCTCGTGTCCAACTCGAATTGAATGGCCTCGAGAGGGTCCACATCGAGGACGTTGTCTCCGTAATCCAAGGGGGGTTCTTCGTCGTCAAATGGCGGGAAGCGCATACGCTTGAAATGTCTACGATCCCGTTTTTCGCGTCGCATAGCGAGCCACATCGTGCTCCACTGTGCATGGTACACAGGCTCGATGACGCGAGGAATCTCGTTCACGAAGGTGATGGCACCCGTGATATGGTACAACACAGGCACTTCGCGGACCTGTTCCCAGGGATAAGGAATGTTTTCGAGGAGTTTCATCACAGCGTGGGGGACGTATTTGAGAGCGCCGAGATGAACGCGCTTATCGTTTCGGAACTTGCGGTTGCTCATGTCGCCATGGTCCTTGATAATTTTGCGGACGTGCTCAGGAGGCAAATCCTGAAAGCGCGCCTGAGAATGCAGAGTCAAGTCGCGACGCAAAGACGACGCACCTGTTTGCCCATGTCGACGTAGCCGCCTTTCCTCTTCTCTCCGTACCTCTTCCGCTGCATCTGAACCCATTTCATGGACTTCTGGGCGACAACTAGGGAATAAAAAAATGAGTCGAATGGTGAGTCGGCGCGAAACGGCAGCGTGCCTTCGGGAGCAAGCTTGGAACTGGATGCCTGGTTGCCTGGTGCAGGCATTCCTGGCGGGGGTGGGAGCATGAAGCCGGGGGGCGGCATAAAGCCTGGAGGAGGGTTCATGGTCGCTGGTGAGCGGGACCGTGGGGCTCTTGAATTCAACAAAGGCAAATCAAAACTTTCTCACGGTGGTGCAAACACAAATCTCTTTCAATTTGATCTCTCTCTACACGATAAAATTCTCTTCGGATTCGGGAATGTACACATCTACACTAAACTATGCTTTGAACACCTTGACGCGGTCCTCGATCGGGCCAAAGGCCTTCTCGCCGGGCGGAGCTGCGGGGTCACCGAAGGGCATGATGGCGGTCGACGTCCAGGTCGTCGGAAGGGAGAACGCCTTTTGGATGTCAGCGACGAGTTCAGCTGAGTAGGCTCCGTTGTGCTGCAGATTGGCTCCGAGGCCCTCGAGGCAGAAAGCGGTCCAAACCTATCCTCTCAAGTCAACGCGTTGCAGTGATGAGTGAGGTCAATGAGACTAACAGCGTGTTGCAGCATACCCGTCGCGTTCGTCGACCAGACGGGGAATTGGGCCTTGAGCCTAAGCACAGACATCAGACCACATCCTCACAAGCATGCAAAACTATACGAACATGGGAATTTTGGCCGCGATCCCGTCAACCACAGCCTGGTCCTCCCAGAACAACACAGAGCCGTAGCCTCCGCCGAATGCCTTCAGCTTTCCCGCCTGAGCGACCTTCTGGTCCCCTACCAGACGCGAGTCAAATGGAGGTGCGAAATAAACGTGGTTGACGCACCTTCCGGGAGGGCTTTCAGGACGGATTCACTGATCATATTCCACAGCTTGGTATTTTCAGCGCCAATGACGAGCACCTGTCCGTCCCTTTAGCCTGCAAAAAGGTGTGATTCACGATGCAGATTTACCGCACGGGAACTTTGTGTGTTGAAAGGTGTAGGTGCGTGCAAAACGCAGTGCTTTACGATGGCCTCGAGCTGCTCATCCGAGACCTTCGACTTCGGGGTAAGCCCATAGCTGCATGGTGGTCAGCTCAAGCGTCAAGGACGCGCTGCAATAAGACGGACGTGGTGCGACGAGTGGCAATAGCAGTAAGGAAGGCTGCAGACATGATTGTTGTAAACAGAGGGATGGTTGGATTACTATCGAAGGGTGCTACTTTTTATACGTCGTGCGTTGAGTCTGTCTAAATCCAAACTTGTCCATCGAGTCCCACCTGTAATTCCATTGCGGCTTCTAAATTGCGGCCGCACAAGGATTGCGATATCGATGGTCGCTTACTGAGACAACGTACGCCCTTTGACAACTAACGCGGCGTCCCTGCAGGCAATTCAGTACTGGAGCTTCTTGAGCCTATTGTTCTGATTCAAGCTTTACAACCCGTTAGTAAATTGACCTTTGTCCGGAATCAGTCATTATTCTCCGTTATAAATCAACTCTGTGAAAAGGGTTCCGAATTGAGAAACGGGATCCGAATCGAGAAACGGAGACGGGTATACACGCTGCAATGTCCTCTGGATTAGCTACATACATCTGGATTAGAATTATCGTATGTGGATTGAATGATCAGTCATAGATAGGGAGCGGCAACAATCTGGATTCTTTCATTAGCCGATGCGCAAGAAAGCAAGCTGGAACTTACCGGTCCGCATTGAACAGGAAGTTGTTCGAGGCATCCTCGGCCTCCAAGAATCGGTGAGAATACAGCACTAGGCTCTCAATTAGACACCCCATTCAAGACCAAATAAATTTCACGAACCAAGGTGGCCATTCAATTGTCCCAACAGCTTCTCCATCTCTTCCCGCTCCCACTTCTCAAACGGCTCACTCCCAGTACTAGCCTTGTTCTTGCGTTTCTCCGATGCCGCCGGATTGGCGTTAGCATCGGGAGATTCGTCTTCCTTTCCTTCCGAAGCCTTCTCGTCAGAGTCGGAGTGCGGTGTGGGTTTCGGACCAGGTACGTTCCCAGGGTGGCCTGCTGGGGGACCCGGCGCAGTTGAATCGGGCTGGATAGCTCCCTCGTCTCCAGTTTCCGAAGGAACCCGAGCGACGGCCTCCGGACTCGCGCTATCTCGCGGCTAGCAGGAGTTCAGAATGCATTATAAGAATGCCGACGATACGGAACTCACCGGTTTGTTCATCCGCTCATGGTGGACGACAAATTCCTTGTATTGTTTCCACGTCGTAACGAGATCGTCCGGAATTGCATGGAACACCTTGCGGTAAATTTCCGTCTGAGAGAACATGAGTGAGTTCCCATAACCGGAAAGAGGCCAAGATGACGTCACAGACATTGTGAGCTGCGGAAGCAACCCAAACATTCTTCCAAAATTCGTCGCTTATCGGGTCTTCAAAGCCGTTGGGGTCCACTTTGGGTCGAGGAGTTGGCAACGTCCAAGTTTTATTGCCAAGCTTGGCGGCCATATGCCGACGAAGATACGACCGCGCGGCAGGAGCAGCTTTCTCCTCCTCGTTGGCGTCGTCGACTCCAGACCGCGCGTGAGGGGCTTGGTCATCAGTCTTGGGTGAAGTAGATGCATCCGCAGGTGCTCCGAACAAGACCCCGTCATTGGTCCTAGGCTGTGGAGGTTTCCCATCTTCCTGCTGTGAAGGCTTCTCGTCCTCTTGTACCGGCGTTTCATTGGCTGAACCATCGGCATCGCCATTGACCTCCCCGTTCACCTCGCCATTCACCTTCCCGTTGGATCTCGGGCCGTCGCCGCCTCCTCCCGAAGCAGCCTCGTCGCCTTCCGAGGGATTGTCAGACCCCTTCTCGAGTTTGTCTTCGATAGGAGCAGCATCAGCCTGCCCTGGTGGCGGTCGATGCTCAAGAACGGTCTTCTCCTCCAGCGTAGGCACAATCGCGCTGGCGAATCCATCTATCAATTTCCCATCCCGATCGTACGTCTTGCGCTCGTTGTCCAGCGTATCGTCCCCAGCACTCTTCGCCATGGAGTTGTGGACCAATCCCACCTTCCGGAGCAGCTTTGAAGCGGTATTGGAACCCACCTCTTCCGAGGCATGAATGCCTGAGATACAAAAATTGCATGTCAGTCCCGAATGGGAAAGAATATCGTAACCCTAACCTTGATCGATTCCACTCAGGACGGTGCCAGCAAGTGCCCTAACAGCGGTTTTCGTTTTGGGCTCCTTCACATACCCGTCGTCTTCGTCAGCGTCTGGTGCCCATTTCTTCTGTTCGTGCTCGGGTTGAACGGGTTTCCTCGCCATTAGGTGATCTTCCTCCATGCTATCGACGTCGACCCCAAGATGCTCCCTCATCAACCGAACCCGGAGGGTATGTGCGAACCGTCCGACTTGGAAGGGCTTGCCTGCCATGGTGCTAAAAGAACAAATGAGCCATGAAATATCATTTTCTGCGAATACTTACCCGTCAATCAAATCAGTATCTCTGATTACGGCAGCCAGTTCAGAGTCGCGGTCGCCTCGCTGGGAACGTTCATTGATGTTGGCACTGCCAATTATCGCCAGACGATCGTCGACGATGCAGACTTTCGCGTGAATGTAGACCTACAAGGCGTTAGCATCAAGGCCGGCTTGCCAACTAAACTCCTTGAAGTTACCTGTTCTGTGGACAGCACATCTCCTCTCAGTTTTCCCCAATTGCGCAACGAAAAGACGCAAATGTAATCGTCGGGCTAAACGCGGGTCAGCCGTTGGGCGACATTATCAAGATGAATGCACCTACATCAATGCCCTCCTTTCGGAGGCGCGAGAAGATGGAGTTCGGACCCCGCGCTATTGTCCGATTCTGACATTCAAGGATAATGCGAATCTGTTACGAAAATAAGATACAATGACAACGGCAGTGCTCAAACTCACGGCACTAGCGTCACTATGATCGACAGGGAAGGTGAAACCCGGGATAACAGGAAGCATAATACAGCACTTCCACGGCATATTGTCGTGGTGCGCGCGGATAATCCTCTGAACAATGGCGTCTCCTATCTTGTTCTCTACCTTGATGTCATTGACGACAGTCCTACAAGCGAGTCAGAAGAGAAGATGAAGCGGCCGGAGCGACTAACGAGGTGATAAAGAATTGGTTCTCGATGTAAACAAAGTGCTCCGAAAGTTGGATGGCTTGATGAAGCGTCAGCAACAGATAGTACCGGAGGTTATCATTCAAACCTTTCAGGTAAGCATTCTGGATGGAGTGCTCGGTCTTCTTAGTGCCCAAGGACCAAGGAGGGGCTGAGCGACATATTTGCATCTCACACGTTCCAGTCAGTTGCATCTGGGTCAGCTCTCCCGGCTTGAATTCCGGCGGAGGCAGCAAGAACGGCATCACGACAGTGTGGTTCTTGATTCGTAGGAGATAGTTCCAACTATTGTCGACGTTAGCAAAATGAGGACCGGGAGGAAGAAGGACAAACCGTTGAACAAAATGACGACACAGATCCCGCGCGGGCTGACCGACCACCTGCATAGCGACATCGTGCCTGTATATTCTATCAGCTTACTTCAAATATACGAAGGACGTTGCGTACCAGGGCATTCGCGGGACCTTCGCCCTGTCATACATATCCTCCTCGGGCTTGTTGAGTGTGTGGAAATCCGACAAGCGGGGGTTGCTGTAATCCTTCCCTGCGATTTGCGTGAGTATTGAACGAACCTTGAAGAACAGGACCTGCTAAATACCTGGCCAAATTTCCGACTGCTCGGTGTTATCCTCAACGTCATCAATAATCACATGCTGGGGCGTATCCCAGCTGAATTGGAAAGCGATGAGCTTGGTGGGAGTAATGATAACGACACAACTTACCGCCCGAAACAAAGGTCGAGCCCGCCCATGAACGCAATCGTCTGGTCAATAACGCACATTTTCTCGTGCTGAGATACGGGATCAATTACGGCTACCAAAAAAATCGCCGTGCTTACATGAGCCCAATAGAAAGTGCCAGTCTGGAAATGCGACGGAGAGCGTTGAACGAGAATGTTAGGGTGTAGAGCAGTCAGACGCTGTTTAGCATAGCTGAGAAGTCATGAGTCTTGCATCCTGGGACGATTCAACTGAAAACGGACTTGCTATCAGTCGGCGTCGTTCGACTCGAAACTTCCTGGTAAAGAATAACATAGATTTTAACACCCTCCTTGGCCTTTCGTTCCAGCAGTCGGTCGAGACGATAGCGGTCCTTGTTTGGCCGCCGCATCTGGAGTTCTAGAGGGACGTAAGCACCTGGCATGGGTGAAAACGTGTCACTGTACCCGGCGAAAGCCACCAATCATGAATGTAGATAGTTTCCCGAGCAAGAAGGAGCGCTCGGGAAAGATTCCAGAAGTAATCTCGCTTTTGAGAAGGATTAGATGCGAGTTGTGAGAAAGGGGGCAAAAAACTACGAACCCCATCCACAAGCCACTGCGCCGCCACATTCAATCGGATCGGTGCAAAGCTGTCGAATCTGTTTGGCTGACAGTAGGCAGACGATTTGACCTTCTCCAGCGCAGTGATCCACTGCTTCATTTGTCGCTATTAAAGTTCGTCAATGTCCGTCCTGATGTTCAAGAAGCGCACAAACTTGGTTCCGAGCAAAAAGCTTGAGGCGCATCTGCGAGTTGACGATGTAAAACGTATGCTTCGAAACATCCTCGACCCTCTTCTTCTTCTTCTTTTCATCTGGGTGCCAGTGTCTATCCGCATCGGCTTCTGCTGGACCTTCGGCCAGAGGGTTCACGTTGGTGGACGGATCGAGCATCGGAGGGGGCGCGTCAGATATTACGGATGAAGCAGATGAGCCGGAGCTGGTGGAGGACCGGTCATCTCCTCTTGTAGTGCCATTCGCATGTCTCCGCGATGGGTGCAGTAGGTTCGAGATAGAGCCGCGTATCGACCCCATCGTCGACCTAGCGTCGTTGTCGACCGGCGGATGGAGATGACGGTTCGTAGGGGGTTTCCCTTCCTCGTCTTCGGAGGCGGGGTGCAGGAGCTTCAAGCCTTGTCGGTAATACCGTTTGGGGCGCTCAATGTCAAAGTCGGCGTCAAGAAGGAAAACGTCCCAAATTGTAAGCTAAGAGGACGGGTCAAAGACGGAGAAAGGGAGGTGTGGCGCACGTACCTCTCCTGGTTCCTGTACCGCTACGATGTAGCTGTCACGAACACAGCACCATCTGGATTCCTTTCTTTCTTTCCAGGTCGCGGACTTGCGACCGAAACCTCCGCCTGTCTTGGTCGACTCGATTTGGAGAAAGCCGCCCTTAAGTTGAACGCCCCCGGAGTTTGCGAGATTTATGAACAAGGCACTCAGTTCTAGGAATCCACCTAAGCGGTTAGCAGCGGGGTGAAACATCTGGAGGAAATTTAATAAAATTGGACGGCGAAACGATGAAACTGTCTTACCACCGCACGTATTAACGAGATTAGGTAGGTTTCTAGACTCTCCCGCTGCATTCGTGCAAAGTCTTTCGCGCCAATGTCCTTGTCCTCCTTTTTGAGAAACTTGAAGTACGGCAGACCTAGAAACTGATTAGTGAGGTACAGGCGGAATCGGTCAACTTGACGCACTTGTCTTTGGGAACTCTGGAAGATCATCGACGTTGCGGTTATACGCGTTCGACAACGCGTAATGGGTGTGGAGGGAGAAGAAGTCGCGGAGTTGTCGGTAAACAACCCACCGCACGCCTCCGTTGGCATAGTCGCATTCAATCCGGAAAACGGACTTCTGGCCGTCCAAGGGATTCAGGCTGTCCGTTACGCGGATGCGGAGGCGATGGAAAAGAGCGGGGATCCGACGGTGGTCCTTTTCGTCGCGCTCGAACCACATGCGTAACATGAGCGTCGATAGACCACCCGCAATTAGCTCGTCTGTAATATTAACGTGCGCGCCGACGACCGATGGTCCTGGTGTGGATGCTTTCCCAGCTGCTTGGCTCGCAATGTGAGGGATTAAAGAGCGTAACCGACCCCACTTGGGGGCAGACTTCATGGCAGGGGAATGCGGGGCCGATGACGACCGCTGAACTTTGGAGCGGGGTGTGTCCTTCTCTTCTCCCTCTGTATTACTCTCCGGGCTCTCCTCCTGCTTTGCGTCCTCCGCAGTGAAGAACCCAGGTTTCTCGTCCTGCGGAGACTCTTGGAACCATTTTAACGGATTCCAACTGTCGTCCAAGATGCGGCTCTCGCGCTTCTTGCCCTTCTTGTCCTCGGGTAGCTCCAATGGTGTCCTGAAACCGTCGTCCCCTCTGGAAAAAGAAAACGGGAGGTTCCCGTCTTCCTGGACGTCGTCAGAATGACCTTTTTCAGGCTTGTAGCTGCGAGAGGCGGTGACCGGGGAACTTGGCAATGACATTCCATATGAAAGAGAGCGCGGGGGGCCAGTTCTGGTTGAAGGGGTATTGATTGAAGGGTGTCCCAGATGAGGGATGCGCGCATCATGGTACTGTGGTCGGGGAGAAGATGGCGCTGAGACCGTCGGTTTTTGTTGTTTTTCAGCCTTCTCGTCGGTGGCCGCGTCGATGACCTTGGAGAGGGCGTCGGCCATGGGCGTTAACTCGAACGAGGGTTGCAAGGGCCAAGCGCGGGTTGAAATATTGCGACGTCATTACATTCAAATGGGTTTACATCAACGGTGATTGCCGGGTGCGATGAAATAACACAGGCCACAACACTCTTCACCCCGACTTCGACACCTTCGCCGCAGCTTGGCCAGCCTTGCGACCAAATACCGCCCCTGCCATCAGCCCACTCCCGCCGGGATAATTTCCGTGGAATAGCCCAACCATCTCTCCAGTGCAGAAAAGCCCTGGAATCGGTTTCGATGTCTTCTCAGAAATTACCGCAGCCGTTTCAGGGTCGATCTCAAGGCCACCGAATGTAAAGGTGACCCCACAAGCGACTTTAACCTATCGAATCGTCAAACACAGAAATGAAAACCCTGGAATGACCTCTCACCGCCATGAAGGGAGGTTTGTCAATTGTCAGCGCCCAATTCGACTTGGGCAACGCCAAATCCTTGGTCGACATTCGGTCCTTGATCGCCGGGTTCCAGGTGCAGTCGGGGTCCTCCGCCTGGTAGCTCTTCACAGCTTCGTTGAACTCGGTCACGGTCTGGACGAACTTCTCCTTGTCTTCCAACCCTTTGGCCACCAATTTATCCGCTAAATCTTCGATGCGGTCGGCAAAAATTTTCTCCACGATGTCGTCGCCGTACTCCTCGACTCGCAAGGATTCGATGACTTTCGAGTCCCATACTTGAAACACGTAACCGCCTGGCTGCTTCAAGATGGCCCTCCCGAACTTGGCGTAGGTGTAGTTGCGAAAATCTAATAATTAGTTTGAATAGGGTTACAGTGAATGGATGCTACCTTCGCCTTCGTCAACGAATCGCTGACCCTTTGCGTTGAGCATGATTCCCAGGGGATATCCGGATTTCGTGAACTGATTCGTAAGGTCGCGTTGACCCTTTGCAGGCGCGTTCGCATCCCCTACACGATCGCGTCATGATCCAAATCAAGTCAAATCATAGAAAGAAAATTTACAGCAAGTACTATGACATCCGGCCCAGTCGCCAGTCCTAGAAATATGTTACCAGGGTGGCAACTACCGCCAAATTTACTCACTGTCTGGCTCCAACGGTGGCGGCTAACTTGAAACCGTCACCTTGGTTGTAGGGCGTGCCTCTCAGCTTGAAGCAAAGCAATGAGACCGCATGAGGGAACGAAAAAAAACTAAGGCCCACAATTGCCCGTTCCCATCCGGCACCGAGATGCTTCTCGCGCAGCTGAGGGTTAGATTCGAATCCCCCCGCCGCAAGCACCACGGCGCGCGTGCCGAGGTGCATCTTCTTGCCCTCCTTCTCGACAACCAGTCCACTCACCGCCCCATTCTCCATCACAATCTCCAGCGCGGGACAGTTGAACCAGACTTGCACCTTGGCCTTCGCAAGCGCCCGTTGGTGGGCGGCGATGAGGCCCTTGCCGCCATCCTCGGTGCAGAGAACCATCCCGCCCCAGAACCGCTGCCTGCCATTGACGTTGTACGCCTGGCGGTGGAACGAAAACATGAACGGTATACCGACTTTGTCGGCCAGCCAGGCGACGGTGTCTCGCGACGCGTCAACGACGGCAAAAGCTAAAACGGGATCAGGCTTTCCATCGCCGAGTCTTATAATACCGAGTTAAATTCGTTATAGCCACCCGTTGTAAATAAAGAGAGCAATACCTCATTATGTCCCCGACGAAATCGTGGCGCGAGTAGGGGTCCATGTCGATTGAACCAGCTTGCTCCGCAGAAACATTGTTTACCGTGGGAAGTAGATCCTGTAGACCGCCGTGGACAGTCCGGAAGGCACCTACATGAACGCAAGAGGTCGGTATGACCATCGTGTTTATGTTTTAACCTCATAAGGCACCAGCAGTGAAATAACCTTTAGACTCGACAGGTTAAAAGTGTGTGGGGCGCCGAAAAAAAGACAGACGACGTACCGTTTCCCCCGACCCATTCAGGAGGGCAAACATCCACAATTAGAACTGGTTCAGTCAGTTATCGCGATTCAGTCGTTCATATCAGGCCTGGGCCACCTTTATCACAACCTGCCTCAACGGCGGCAAATGCCGCACAAGAACCGGCATTCCCCGATCCTACCTAAGGGATCGAGTTTTGGTATATGGCTTGCCTCAAGAGGCGTAGATCGTACAACGATGCAGTCGAAAGAGGCCATTGAGCAGAACCTGGACAGAACGGAGGCGACTGGGAACAAGAAGCGTTAAGGTCGCGCCCATGACGCGGCACAGCCTCTGAGACAGGAACCCTATTTAGGGAAGACGAATGGCGGAGACGGCGTTTCGCATACCACAAATAATGAGCTCTCCGTTTTCACTCACTCTGGTCGCGCGACCTCTTTGCCAGCTCCATGACGTAGTGGTTCAAGCGCTGAGGTCAGGATAAACGGTTTAGGCCGTGTCCGAGTCTTCTGAGTCCTCGGCAGTTGGAAAGCCTTTTAATATTCGCATCACGAGTTTTGTCCTACATAGCCAGGGAGACGCGGAGAATTGTCATGTTCGGCTAAACTGGCCAAGAAGCAAGAAAGAAATGTTACAGCATTTGTACATGGCGTATTTTCGGAGTAAAAGGGCAGAGGCGACGATGGATCAAGGCATGGACATCCGGCACACAGTCCCGGCACCTGTGTTGCCGTCGAAGGTGAAGAAATTGGCAATTGGAGGGTCCCGAGCACCAAGAGTTTTCAATATGTCCTGGGCAAGCATTCCTCCGACGATGGCACATACTGGAGAAAACTCGCTCCTCGCCGTCTCAGACAACGATCTGCCAGAAGTAAACACCGAAGACACGGACGAGGACAACAAGCGACATACTGGATAAGGTCCGACGGAACCGTCTCGAGCACCTGCTTTTTCACGTCAGCGGTTGAAATCATGGCATTGGCTATTGTCTGCAGTTCTGCGACATCAGCGGCGCCTGTCGGTAGCTGGCTGTGGAGCTTTTGGTACTCCCAAAGCGCTACAAGGAAGGGCTTCAGCGGCGGCGAAAGCGAAAAGGAGGCTAGCTACCAAGAATACTGAATACGACCGCAGGATTAACTTCCTTGGTTTGTCTTTTAGTTAGGGCGGTCCATCGATGGTGTAGCGCTTCAGACAAAGGAGGGTAAGTGGCAGATAATTTGATGTTCTTCTGACTGTCTTTGGGTGCGGACCGGTCATTTCTAGAAGTGTAGATTGAGAACGGCCGGTCTTCATTGAGGATAAAAGACTCACGGAGCAACATATTCATGTTTCAGAAGGTCGCAAAATATGTAGCCAAGAAGACCATATGTGCCACCTGCGTAAAATGGCTTGCCTAGACGTCGGCATGCGTCGTTCAGGTGTACCTAGTGACGCTAGGTATTACATGAATCTGCGCAGGGGGTGCAATGGCTGAACTCACGAGACCCTCACGGTTCCAATCCGTTACACAGACTAGATCGACCCCCTGGATTGTTGCGTCGAGATCGGGGCCTTCTAGACCGGCAAACGTGGTAATTGTCTGAACGGTCACGAGAGGATTGAGGCTTTCTATCCGGTCTTTTGCAGCGTCTACACGCTAATTTACCGAAGAAAAACCATTGAATATCCGGGAACCCTGGGATGGATCGTGTGGAGGATCTTACCTTTTTGCCGACATCTTCGTCTCTGAAGAAGAAGCCGGACCCCAGATCTTCCTCCATTACTTCGCCTCCATCCATAATGACAAGTTTACCGATTCCGGCCAATACAATGTTTTTGATGACCTCTGTCGCGGTTCCCTTCAGCTGAACCACCAAAATGGTCGCGTTTCGCATCCTATCGCGTCAATCAGCGCGAATAGACAACGGTCGAGGTGCATAACGAGCCTTTGTTGTGCTTCAAAGCCCCATACCCGTATTTGGCGATCCAGGCGCCCCACCTCTTCTTCTGTTAACGTCGCAGTCATGGTCGGGAGCAGGAGGGCGCGCGGTCAGCTGATCGAATGGCTGACTAATAAATCACTATTTTTGAAAACACTCTCAGAAGAATCTCAGCAAAGAGGCGCGTCGAATGCAGACGCAGTCTTACTTTGGAACACGGAGTCAACTCGCGGCAAGGGTCAGCAATTCATTATGGCCACTACCATAACAAGTAGTTTACCATTATGGGCGAGTTGTATACATAGATGACAGCGTGCAAACGGACGGTTAAAGTGATACAACGATACGGATAAAAACACACGCAAGAATACAATATTTGGGGGTATGCAGTGGAATCGAAAGCAAATGCAAGGCGCAAACATCGTTCTCGCCACAATTTCGTCAGGTCATCCCATCATAGCCATTCCCTAGCAAAATAGTCGGTCCATGGTCATCTTGAGAACAAGAAGAACCTACATCTCCGGAAGAAGTACCATCGCGATCGTCATCCAATCTGCAAACTACGTTAGCCCGAAAGCGGGGAGATATGTGGCGTTTACGAACAGATAATTCCGCTCAATTTCCGACAGGATACTAAGAAAGTCCCCTGTCGTCAATATTAGCAAAGGACGAAGTTGCCAAGGTCGACGAGTTTATGACGCACAGAGATACGCATGGGCACGGGCGGCGGACGCTGGGGCAGTTTCGGCCTTGCGAACTGCATCCAGGAGCGTGGATGCGACGAATCGCACCTTGTGGACTAAACTAGGTCCATTGGTGGCGATCGATTGGATGGGTATGCTGAAGAGAAGCGTATCAAGACTCGGAGTCAGTGACTTGTGGCGTGTACTTGCCTATGCAAAATATTCAGAAGATCGCTTGCAACCGCTTCACGGTCCTCGGCGACTTTTTGTTCGTCAATGCTGCCTTGGATTGACATTATTAGCTCGTCGCGATATTGCTCGATGACGAAGCGGACGAGTTGCTTCAATGGAAAGTTAGTATCATTGCATTTCGCCCGAAAAAACCGAGCACATACCTGAGTGACATAAATATTGCCTTGCACGACAAGGAACGGGTTCAAGGCATTTTCTCGAGAAGCATTCGGGTTGTCGAAAAAGTCTTTGACTTCGGCGAAAGTCGCTTGTCGGAAGCCAGCACCGCCGTACTCTGGAGGAACATTGGACTGGGTGAACGAACGTTTAAGCCGGAGAGGTTCCGGACAGTGGGCCAGCGCAGACAGTATGCGACTGTGGAGCGACTGAACCTCCTCAAGTCTGGCTGTCGCAAACTGCCCCTGTGGAGGTGACCGCTTATCAACCCTAATGCGAACGAGGATTTCGCCAAGAAGGGCGAATATTCTTGAGGTATAATTGAGTCCCGATACAATGGCTGAGGAGTT
The DNA here is from genome assembly GCA_029281495.1 of Mycena filopes. Taxonomy (NCBI): domain Eukaryota; kingdom Fungi; phylum Basidiomycota; class Agaricomycetes; order Agaricales; family Mycenaceae; genus Mycena; species Mycena filopes. The sequence goes on along the minus strand of JARIHR010000011.1, from coordinate 1,334,292 downwards.
ATTCAGAGGCCGGCAACGCAGTTGGCGATAAATAAATACCAGTTTTGCCGTGTGGTTGTGGAAGATACGCGCTCGGAGTGATGCTACCGGAATTATGAGGGGACGGCAGATAAATAAACAAGTCAACGCACTATTCGTCATCTAGCTCTTTTGGAAAGTGAAGCGTACAATCTTCATCGCGCAAACAGATCGGTCTACCCAATAATATGGACATCGACTTGTCGGCTGTAGTGCACGGTAAGGCTGCGGCGCTTTAAATCGAAAAAATGGACCAACCTCCGAAAAGAAGCCAAAAAACTCTGCGGCGGATCTCGGACTCTATGGGGTCTATACCCTCATAGGCCGCTTCCTCGTGCAGCCGAAGGGTTACAGCGATATGGGCGGCTTCACCAAAGGCGGCGTGTTGTGTGGCGTCATGGCCCTCACAAAAGTGATAAACACAGTCGCTGGATTACAATTGAGAAATCAAAGGAGAAAGCCATGAATATTGAGACTCACAAATAGCGAATTACGACGTGCATAGATGTTGGGGGATCGTACGAGGCGATTGTGATATGTCTGCTCGCCTCATGGCAAGTCTGACCAAGCGTTGAGAAAAAAGACCGCAGGAAGTTGAAGAAAAGGTCCATACCTGCGCTAGTTTTCGTACCACTGGACGCTCCATAGGAAGATACGACCGAGGAACTTGGACAAGGGTCGAGGCGACCGTCGACATGACCAGCGCGAAGAAAAGAGGGTCGCGTTCCTCCCGTCGGGCATGTAGATCCGCCATAAATGATGGCCGGTGGATACACGGGGTGAGGGGATAAACAAAGTCGAAGAAAAGCGCGATTATCAAGGAAATAGTGTCCCTGGGCGCGATTTCGTCTAGCCTCCGAGGTCGATAATAAAACGACAAGGGTGGGACGACGTTAGGAGGGTGCACAGGGAGGACCTGGTGCTGCTTATACGACCAGTTGTGAAGAGGGTACGTGCTGAACGACTCGGTCGGAGAATGAAAGTCCTCGGGCTTTGGGCCAGGTAGTCCTATGCCGTTGCCGTTGGTGATAAGTTCGGATGGGTGCGCGGCATTGAAGGTCGGAGAAGGCAGGAAATTTGGAGACGTATATTGAGGGTGGAATGTGTCGGCCGCAATCTGGTATCTCGACGGAGGAACGGCCAACGGTGTGGGCTTCAAGGAGGGCTCCAGAAAAGTAGGCGGAGGACTTTTGGAGCGCTTGGACGAGATTGTAGGCGAAAGTGCAGGTTGCCTGGGGCTTGCGATCGTGGAAACCGGGGAGACTGACGTTTCCGGTTCAGTCTGGCTGTCCCTGTCCGGCGAAGTTACCGCGGCGGCGGCGGCGGCAGCCTCTTGAAGGCGACGCAGATACCTTGTTAGATATTAGTGAATTAATTCAACGCGACGCGTGGATCCATACAGATTCGGGGGGCCGCGCTTCTTTGGTTGGTAGTCGTAAGTGCAGGGAATGGCTAGCGACACGCAATGTTTGCATCCCGTTTGCTTCGGGTCATCTGGGTTCTCGCTGGCGCTGCATAAGCCCCGGAACGTCGGGACGCCGTCAAACATACCGAGCGCATCGCACCTTGCGCGCTCTGCACGCATCGCAACCTGGACACGAGAACGTTGAGAGAAATGGCGAAAATGAGGGGGAAACGGCGTACTCTGAGATTGACGCCTGTTTGAAACGATGGTCAGCTAGCGTCCAGGCTCAGAAAGAGGATGCAAGAACAGGGTTGACATTGAGGGAGAAGGTGCGGGGAGGTGTGGGGGATCAAAACTGGGGTATAGGAAGTGGTGGGCGCGGGGCGGAGAAAGCTCGGAGGGTCTCCCAATCGAGACTCACTTGCGTTTGGTATTTTTGATGAGGTTGTGGGTTTGTGGTTCCTGGGTATAATCGTCGTCGGACAGCGAGGTAGCCGAGCTGCTGAGCTCCTTCTTGGTAGGGCGCGCGACGGGCATTGCTTTCGAGGGGAAAAGTGGTCACACGAATCTCAACCCATCAACCCATTTTATTCCTCCACTACGCGTGCCGACTCGGTGGCTTCGCATCGAATTCAACTCGATCAGGCGTACGCTGTTGAAAAACTGCTGAGCTGAATCCCACTCATTTCCCAACTCGTACGGGTCATATGTTCCCTTATGTTCCCCCCGGTCAATCTCCGGGCCTCCAAACCAGGAGGTTGGCATGAAGTTTTGATCTTCCTCGAGATGCTTCTTCTCTGCTACTGCCCCCGGTGCCCCGAGATCCATTTGCGCCCCCTCGGAGTCTATTTCACTGTCTAATTACATTAAAATTATTATGGTATTTTGGAGATTCTCCCTGCACCCGTAGTTGCGCAATCATCGCCCGGCCATGTGTATCCTTCAACCAGGATTTCTCCAGATGACGCTCGAGCCGCCGAATGATCAGCCGCCGCAAAGACACCTGCTCCCGAGAGTGCCACCGCGAATTGTTCTTGAGCAACATATCCCAGAACTTGTACGCCATCGTCGGATCGTCTCCTCGCAAAGATTCATGCACGAGGTACCGTCCGAGGTGGGGCGAGCCCACGACCGTCGATTGACCAACAGCTTTGATAACACCAAAGACGCTTCGTAGCTTGGCCGCCCGCGTCACATCGCTGCTGGTTTCAGACCCAATACTGCCCCGGACCAGGGCTACGATCGACTTGTAGCTGAGCTGCGAGTTTTCGAGGGTCTCCACGCCGCGGACCATCTCGTCCACCAACTCCATATCGCCCTGTTCAAGAGCATGGTGCATGACTGTGCCGTAGGTGATGTGGTCCGGTTGCAAACCTTTGGCGGCCATCTGCTGGACTATTTGGGCGGCTGCGCGGGGGTCGTGCTCCGCCATAACGGTCAGAGTGACATTGACATCGAATATGTCGGGCATTTCTCTTCGCTCGAGTAGCGTCTTGAGCGTGTTGAATCCTTTGACGAATTCCCCCATGATAAAGAACGCTCTGGCTTGAGAAGTTATCACTCCATGGTCCGCCTTGCTCAAGGGTGAGTGTGCTTTGGTGAATTCGGATACGACATGGTTCAAAAAGCCTTTGAAATCTTCCGTCTGCTGACGGACGAATTCCTCATCGAGGAGCCCTGCCTCCCCTTTGTCCGCGTGCCTCTCGATGAGGTGATGGAACAGACTAACCATGCGGAGGAGCAGGCCAGAGTCCCCGACGAACCCCTCGCGGTCCTTCCCAGTAGCATATCTGTTCCAAAGTTGCCTGGCGAGGGAAGCATGGCCCTGTCCCGCCAAACCCCGCACGATAGGCGCTCTATGGGGAACGGAAACTGGAAGGATTCCGCCCTGGATCTCCTCGGCAAGCATCTTGGCGTGGTACGACTGCGTCTTCATGAGGTGACGCATGAGCCAGGGCAACGCTGCGCCTCGAGGAGGGGAGTACTCGTGGGTCATCTCCTCCGACCGTGTAAACGAATACAGCTCAGCGGCCTCAGTCGCTGCATCGGCCTGGACGGCGGCATCGTAGAACTGGCGTATGATCGGGTTTGGGACAGGGGAAATAGGATGCAGCTGAAATATCAACAGCCGACATGCGTGAAGGTCAGCGATAGAGGCGTCATCGAGGCAGCCGTACGCGGTATCAATGGCCAAGGCGATGATTTGGGGGTGGGGGGAAGAGGACGTGGTCAGAAGGGGCGAGAGAAATCTTTCAGCCAGCGGTCGCCATTGCCAATGTGTGCTGGCTCTGACGAGAGAAGACCGTACGATCGCGTCGAAGTCATCGAACCCGGGGATGGCCTGGACGGCTTCGGATGGAACGCTTCCGGAATTAACCAGGATTTGGAATATTTCCATGACCTTGGGCTCTTGGGAGAGCTTGAGAAGTTTGTCGATGAGCGAGAAAGAGGCGTGAATTATGTCCGGGGGTTTGTATACCAAGACGCCGTCACCGCGCGGTCGCTCAAGTGTTTTGAGATGCGTGACGAGTAGTGGATATATGACATCGAGGAGCAAAATATCGACCGAGTCGCGTGGAGCGTTGGCGAAAGTGTGAACGAGAACTGCAAGGCTAGGCAGAGGGAGTTCCTGGAGTGTTCCGGGAAAGCCTCGAAGACACTGCAACACGAGGGAAATCGTCCGCGGAGGGAGCAGGGGGAGGGTGGCGGACGACAGGATTTGCAGCATCGTCGAAGGACGCTGTGCTTTGGGGCAAAACTCGAGTATATCTTCGACGAGGTGGCTACTCGTCAAGGCAAGCCTCAGCTCGGCGGCCTGCTTCAGAAGTTTGAGATACGATGCCAGAGGCAGAGAAGCCAACGACGATCGGTCGAGGATGCGGAGGTGTTTATAAGCTTGCAGCTCGGAAAATTTCACCCCGACTATTTTATCCGCCTTCTCCTGATCATGCGGGGATCCTTTCCCGAGAGCATATAGCCTCGGGATGAGTCCCAAGGAGATGGTGCGGCCATGTTCGTTGGAAGGTGGTTGGGAACGACGGGTAGAATTGTATCGACGAAAGGATCGAAATTCAAGATTGAACAAAATTCGACGGCAAAGTAACATAGGTTAGCTGTAAAAGAGTGAGCGGGTGTCGTGGATGAACGAGTAGACCATACCACATGCCGCACCGGTGCCCAAGATATACCAAACGCCAGCGTGGATGCGTTGAATGTATACTCCTCGAACCGGGAGCCGCGACCCGTAATGTAATGGGGAAGCACGAGGCGCTTATGAACGACCCGGGCTCAGATGTTTCCTGCGGAGGATACGAGCTCAGTCGCGTCCGTGCTCGACAATCGCGTCTTCTGCAAGAAAAAATACGATCAGTTTGGTTCAGCCTTGGGGAACAAATAACTCGGGTAATCATGCATTTCTCCTCTTGACCACCACCTTCATGTTACCTCGATGAAATCCAGACAGAGAAATCCAAGCCGGGGTTCGCTAGACTCACCCGGCCACAGTCCTTGCAAAACGTTCCATCGCGAGTTCCTCCAACCAGGCGCAGCGCTTAATGCTTCGGCCCGTGTTCCTCTACGGAGCTCGAATTGCGGACCAGAGTGAACGCGCATACATTGAAATCGATTCTGGAAAGTTCAACCCGACATCCGTCCTATTTTGCGACTCTACCCAAACTCGGAACATCTCAAGGACTTGCCCGTTTCGACGACGTCGATCGCAGAGTCCTTGTAAGTCGGAACTTCGTCGGATGTGGCCCGAGCCACAAGAGATGCTCTGCTGAGATTTCGACCAGATTTGTATTGGTTCAGAACCACGGCGTCTTTCCTGGTCGGGATTTGTTCAGTGTGGTACCGTAATTGTTGGAGCCGCAGAAGTGTATCCTGCATGGAGCCTGCCGCGTCTTCTTTCGTCCTTTTTATTTATTCCCCGTCGCGTGAATTCAAGGTTTGAGCTAAGTTTTTCGGTCCATTATCCATGTCAGATGAGCCCAAGTCACTTGGGACATGATCCGAAGATGACGGATCACCATCGAGTTCCCACCCCTAACCCGTCTTGTATTTTGCTTGTTCGAAACATGTAGCAGCCGTGATGTACCCTCTTACAACTCTGCCTCAGCTCAAATATCTCTTCAATGAAACCTTTGGACTGTTCATTGTCATAAACAGGCTGTGGTTTATCCCGGAGGACTCAATTTAATTATCGAAGCTCTCTCTTCTAGCGGGAGGCAATTATCTGCTGTACTTGACCAACCCGGGACGATATGAAACTATTTCAACTGTAATAACTGTTATCCTCAACGCTCAACAAGTACAGCTTGAAGTTTCAGCTTCAAAACCTACCCGAGTCCCGACTTGGACGATTATTGATGTATTATCATACGCACAACCAGAAGAGGTTGCAGCAACGCAAGAGCTCCGCATTGACTGTATGTTATTCAACAAACGGTAAACCATCACTTACTCGCTCTCGGCGAGGGTTTTTCAAAATTTTGGCCTTCATTGATGCCTGAAAATGGGGTTTTTGTTCGTTCGGAGCAGCAGCGAACCCTCAAGCTCTCCTCACAGTGTTTAGGCGACTCCCACTCGCCCCAAGGCTCAATACCGGTTCCAGGAAGGATCAGCCTTGAGTTCACGACATGAAACCATTGTGAAAACAAATTGTTCGGGCATGTCGGCCACATTCGGCACTCCCGGCTCAACACCTATGCTCGGCTTCACTGAAGTCAGCATAAAGAAAGTTCAGACCGTCGTTTTGGCTGAGTGGACTGTAAATACTATATAGTAGTTCACATTGAGCCCTCTACAGTCTGAGGGAGGAAAATCAACCAACATAGCTGATGGGCAAATCCGTGATGGGCTAAACTCACAGTGCAGGTTCTCGGCACAAGGGAATAAAGCTTGAATTCAACTCAGGCTGCGCTATAGTATCTCCTCAGCCCTGCATCTCCCTCCAAATGCGAGTATTTGCTGGTGTGCCGCTTGCCGCGAGCAGCCGAGGGAGATTTCCGTAAGTTTTGATGATATTGTTGCAGAAGATATGATTGTCGCGTTATCTTGATAGATGATTGGCTGTCCTTAGTCTATTGGAGGATTGTCCTCCGGAAAGACTAGGGCCTCGGATATCGGCAATTTATCAACCGGCGGCTTGGGACCAAGGAGCAAATAACTATTTCAGAGCAAGCTACGGTGCAATTGGGGTGCTAGAAACCATCGGTATGTAAACCAATATCTCTCCTAATCTCCCTTCCCTTTTCCCCCCTTTTCCTTCCCTCTCGCAACTTGATTAACGCGTTTTGACCGGATCCTCAACCGACATGGGCCATGGGCCAGTTTTTCCGAACCGAATCGGTCGGCGTTATGTCCGTGCTTCGCATCAACTCGTCACAACTTGAACTCTGATTTCGCGGAATCGAGGGCATGGGTGCCGGACAATCCAGCCAGTTCGGTTCGCCGTGTGTCTTGCACAATATGCCCCGCCTCACCTCTTCTCTGCCCAGCAACTAGTGCTCCCCCATCCCGCGCTTTACACGTTCTACGCGTCACCCCAGATTCCCCAGCTTCCAGGACAACGATTGAAGTATTTATCCGTTCAGCGTCCGCTGCATTCCAATGACCGTCAATTCAGCCGCTGTTTGATTTCGTCGTCGGCTTCGAGGGCGACTCTCTGGCGTCTCAGAACAACATCGATGCTCTGGTTTTGGAACGCATCGTTGAAGGCCACGAAGGCCGAACATTAAACTTGTTGGTGTGGAATACAAAAAGCCAGGAAACGCGAGGTGGGCTTCCCGTTTTCAGAGTCTCAGTTGAATGTTGACACTGCTGGCAGTCGTACCAATCGTACCGTCCCGCGCATGGTCGCTTCCGTCCACTCAGGAAGATGCGACGGCGCAACCCTCACTTCTGGGATTAAGTATGCGCATGTGTGAGGTGCTTGCTTCGCCTTCTGCCAGCGGGTTGTCTCTAACCCCTCGATGTAGCCCGTGTTCGCGATGGACAACGTTTGGCATGTCCTAGATGTGCAAGTTCTGTCTTATCTCCCGTGCTTCACAACCATTTGACGACATCGAAATAGGCTGGAGGGCTCACCAGCTGAAAGCGCCGGTTTGGTTCCTTACGGGGATTATATTACTGGGTGGTCTGGCGGTGTGTTGAGTGCAGAAAATGACTTTTACGAACTGATTGAGGCTGTAAGTCAATCTCGTAAATTCAGCCCACTCTCTGATCAATTCAACCCCGTGTAGCACGTCGATAAGCCTCTTCGGGTCTACGTTTATTCACATGTGAGCCCGCGCCGTAAAACTCGTTCCGACCCTGTTAACATTTTCTAGGATTTCGAGTAAGACCAAAGATCCTTGCTTCAACATCTCCTCACATACTCCCAGTGCACTGAGAGAAGTTGTGCTCGTTCCCAATCGTCACTGGGGAGGAGAAGGTCTTCTCGGCTGTGTCTTCGGGTACGCAAACATTCCTGGAGGCTCGAATCCTTGTTGATGGACCGGACACAGTTATGGACTGTTACATCGGATTCCACCACAACCAATCGAACGAATAACTGGAACCTCCACGCCACCTGAGCTCCAGGATAACGCGGACGAATACGAAGAACAAGAGTTGTTCGTCCCAGCCGACGTATCGCCGGGTCCACCGCTACAGTATATCCCTCCTTCGCAACTCACGGACTGGCGCAAACAACAGGCAGATGAGTGGCAATCCAGCGTCCCCCACGAGCCCCACCGATCCACTCCGGTGGCGCCCATACTGGAGGAGGATTCTGTTGCATCGAACGAGCTTGAGCACCATAGTCACGATCACGACGGGCATGCACACGACCACCACGACCATGGGCACACGCACGACCACGACCCCCTGCTCGCCACCCCTCCAGGTCCTCCTCGGCGAACATCTTCACTGACTCCCAGCTCATCGCTTCGATCGTCCCGCGGTACGATCGTCAAGTCATGAGTTTCTGCGTCTGCGTGCTCAACCCTCAGGCATAGTTCCAACCCCTGTCTTCTCACCTCCCGCGCGCGTCCCTTCTTCCTCTTTGAGCAACATCTCAAGTAACCCGAGAACTGTTTCTAATGGCAACACCGGAAGCGACGGAGAAACTGGTACAGCTGACACCTCCTCAGATCATGGGAGCCTCACCAGTGTTGATTAAATCCTTGCGTACCCTATACTCTGCTTCCGTTTCTTTAAAAATCTCGGATCAATGAAAACTTTGAACCTTACCGCCGGCTCCAGAGACTCCCGGGCCGCCCCTCGGTGCCTTTAGGCGCGCACGTACAGACTTGTGACAACACAACTTTCAAGGACCGTTCGGGGTGCATGCACAGGGTGCACTCGTACTGTACTCCACGGCCCGGTTAACGCTCTGTGACCCCTGCTGTTGTGTTTTCCACTCTGAGAGTGGCCTTGGCGCCTTCGGATTTTCCCTGCTAACCACGCCATTTGAGTTGATTATTCGCAGCAGGTCGTCGTAGGATAAATACGCGGAAAGTAACGCGTTTCCCCCGCCCTCCCTCATGAAGTTCTTTGGCTCAACCCTCGCCTTTTTGGCTCTCCTCCCCAGTGCTTTCGCGGCATTCGGGGTAACTACCTCGGGCAGTAATCTACTCGTTGATTCCGGAGCGGGATTGGTCACTACGAGTGAGTTGATTCCTTCCCTTGAATCATAGACTGAGCTGGAGCTGCACGTCAAGTCAACACGGCCAATGGCGACATTACGAGCATAAATTTCAACGGGAAGCAACTTCAAGACTCATCGAAGTTCACCCAGCTTTCGTCTGGGTTAGGTACCTTTACTCGGTCATCTGCCAGAAAACTCCCTGACCACTGATCAAGGGTCCGCTTCTGTGACCTCCTCGGTTGCGAATAACATTGCTAAAATCACGATCACAACCTCGACTATCGTAAGTACACTTTTCGTTTGTTCAGAATTCCATTGACCTAGCCGTTAGACTCACTACTACATGGTACTCTCCGGTCAGTTTCTTGTCCAACCGACAAAATATGGTGTTCACATGTTTCGGAACTCAGGCGTCAACACAATTTACATCGGCACTTTTGCTTCCGCGGAACCTACTGTTGGCGAATTGAGATTCATCGCGCGCCTCTCCAAGGCAACTCTTCCTACCGGCCCAGTCGCCTCCGAGATGAATGGGGGTACTGCCATCGAAGGAACAGACGTATACTTGCTCAATGGCCAAACGCGGTCAAAATTCTATTCCAGTGTAGGGACTCTGGCGGCGGTCGTTCATCGCAATACAGAACTAATCAAGAAAAATCAGGTCCCCTTCATTCGTGATCAAGTCCACGGCGTCACTGGCTCCGGCGTCGGCGCGTTCGTTATTGTTCCCTCAGTGGGATATGAGACCTCTTCAGGTTCTTACGCTTTCTTTGTCCGCTTTCTCGTGCGCTAACGCAATCAGGCGGACCATTCTTCAGAGACATCGACAATCAAGGCAGCGCGCAGCAGGAAGTGTATTTCTACATGAACTCCAACCACGAGCAGACGGAGACGTACCGCACCGGATTCTTCGGCCCGTACGTCTTGACGGTCCCTTTATGCCTATGCTTACATCTGGATCTCCCAGATATGCATTGGCTATCACGACCGGAGCTGCTCCATCGGCCACTTTGAACACTACTTTTATGGACGCTCTGGGTCTCCAAGGATATGTCCCAGCCTCGGGCCGTGGAACAGTCACTGGTATTGAGGTCCCCGCATCACTGATACGCTCGTTTTGAAAGTTTGTTTTAGGTACTTATTCTGGGACGCTGGCCGGAGCTGCTGTTACAATTGGCTTCAAGGTAATGTCTGCCCTGTCGCGGATCATCGAACCTGGCCAACATTCTTTCTAGAACTCTGCCGCCCAATATTGGGTCGCTGGCTCCGGGTCAGCGAGGGATTTTACTCCCGCGAACGTTTACTCATTCTCAAATCAGGGGAACCTTTTCAAGAACACTCATGAAGCCCGGGACTTAGTACGCGCTTTACTGGGTCAATGCCCTCCTTTGTTAATCGGCATCTCCGGTAGCACCGTGACGCTTTACCAAGGCGAACTCGAAGCAGGCACAGGAAGTGTTTCCGTCTCTGCCGGCAAAACATCCACTGTGTCGGTCTCTGCGTCCCTGAGCGTTCCGTCTGTCATCTGGCGCATCGGTTCGGTCTCCATTTTTATACATAGTGCTTTGTATGGAGCCACGATTGTTTGCAGGAACTGTTGACGGGACACCGACGGGAGTAGGTCTTCACCTCTCTTTTCAATCCTTGATTTAATGTTTCCTTTGCAGTTTTTGAATGCCGACAAGATCCAAACGATGCACCCGTTCGTTCCTCGCCATCTATATACATCATTTCCCTCAATCCGTTCAGATCGGACACCCGGATGAGCAGCTGGGGGCCTGTGACTTACACCGTCGGAACGAGTGCCGCGACTGCTTTCCCGATGGCTCAGTTCAAGGCGGTACGATACATCTTTGCCACTAAATATCTGACTCAAATGTGCGCAGGTCAACAACCCGACCACTATCAAGTGGACGGCGACCTCTGCGCAGATCGGTATGTTCCTTCCTCACCAATCTACACCTTACAGCTATTTATGCCTCGAACAGGTGCCCGTACCCTGCGTATCAGAACAACCTCCGCATTTGCGGGCGGACGGCCGCAGATCACTGTAAACAGTTTCACTTCTGCAGCACCTGCTGCGCCTCCGGTCGTCGATTCCCGAGGGTATGTTCAGCCCACCTCAGCGGCAAACGTACTGAGCTGCCAACAGCGTTACCCGTGGTACCTGGCGCGGATTGAATCAAGTTTGTGAGTGTCTCCGATTCTCGGACCTCTGCCCTCTCATCATTCCTTGTCCTAGACGACTTTGCTATACCTGCGGGAACCTTGACTGCTTCCTCAAACACCATTACCATCAACACGATCAGTGGAAGTGCGGGCGATGCGTTTTTGAGCCCCAACTTTGTTTACGACTCGGTTGAGTTGTTCTAAAATCCAAAAAAAAAAGTAGCAAGTAGGATAGCTTAGCTGTCCATCTGGGCGATCTTCTCCGACATAGGAATGAACAGCTGCAGTTTTGTCTGTTTAAAATCTTTTGTCCCCCAACTTACGCGGTCACGTGATGTATATTTAACCGCGAATTTAGCCGAGCTCAAATTGCGATTATGCATTTAACCGTCGCGTCAGACATGTTGTCAAAGATTTAACCGTAGGGGTTCGACCATTGCTCGACAATGTGGAAGCAGGAGTCTCATGTCGCGCAATAATTAAAGAAAGGCTGCATTCGCTTTTAGCTATGCTAACAAGGTCTCTTCCACCCTAAACACCGATGCTCCACTGCTGGTCGAAACAAGCGTGTTGCACCAGTTCAGTGACCAGGCGGCAATTCACACGCCTGCTCGGCCTATGTAGCTGACGCGGTCCCGGCTGCGTCGTACTCTGGTACATAAACGAATTCAGAACTCAATGTTCATGTACACCAACAGCCAATCTCTGCACCATGGGCCAACTCACTCTCCTCAGCTTTATTAGAGACCAGTGCGCAAAGCGTCCACCGGTCGAAAAAGTGGATTTGACAGGCCAAACCGTCCTGGTGGTTGGCGCCAATTCTGGGCTCGGTTTCGAGGCCGCGAAGCACTTTGCATCGATGAACCCAGGGCGGCTTATCCTGGCTTGCCGAGACCAGGGCCGGGGGCAGGCCGCGCTCGAGAGTAAGGACTGCACAATCGAAGGCCGTTGCAACGAAACTGATGCCATTGTAGAGCTGCAAGCAGAAACTGGATGTACGACCGCGCAGTTATGGATCGTGGACCTCGCAGAATTTGCGTCGGTGCAGCGATTTGCCGACAGATTTGACGAGGAAGGCGGGCGACTTGACATTCTCGTCGCCAATGCAGCGGTCATTTTGCCCAAGTACGAAGAGACCAAGGATGGATGGGAGACTTGGTCAGTTATTTTGATGTGGCTGGGCGACTTACTGACATGGGGCACTTCAGTCTTCAAGTCAACTGCCTCGCCATGCCGCTGCTTTCCTTGCTCCTTCTCCCACACATGGTCAGAACCGCGGTGGAGCACTCTACGCTCCCCCGACTCGTCGTGGTAGCGAGTGAGGTCCACTACTGGTCAACAATTGAGAAGGGCGTCGTCGAAAAACCGAGCATACTCGCCACTCTCGGAAGTGCTGAGTACTGCACGCCGAAGTAACACTTCCAGCTCTCGGTGAAGACCAATATGCTGACGTCTTTTTCATAGAGCGATGGACCAGCGTTACTTTCTCACAAAACGTTGGTCCGACGTTATCCTGTTTGAATGCTATTGCTGAACCTCGACAGTGCTGAACATCATGTTCGTGAGAGCCCTCAACGCGCATATTTCGGCAGCGACCCCGCTGATCGTTAACGCCGTGAATCCGGGATACTGCTACTCGAACATCCGGCAGTCGTTCTCGGGTGTCAGGGCTCTGGTCGACTTTTTCATGGAGCGCGGACTTGCCCTCTCTTCGGAACAAGGAAGCCGACAGCTCGTGTGGGCCGCGACGAAGCACGACCCAAATAAGCTTCGTGGAGAATATATCTCCCTCTATAAAGTCGAGGAGGTCAGCGACTACATTCTGAGTGTCGAAGGCACAAAAGTGCAGGATAGAATTTGGGTACGTCGCGGTTCTTGGTGGACAGTGCTTGAGTACTTACGGGGAGATACAGACAGAGCTGGTAGAGATTCTTGGAAAGGTGGACCCGCGAGTGTTGTCCACGGTGGAGACGATACTGTCGTCGTCGAGTTAGAAAGTACAACTGTGGGTAATAGCGGTGTCGTCCACGGGGGGGACGATGCTGTCGTTGACTCGTTGTCGTCGAGGGAGAAAGTTGAACTGTGGGAAAGTCAGTATCGTTGCCTGTTAATTTCGGAGGTTATCGGCTCCTTTGCACAGCCCCGCTCGGTTATTCGGCAGTGACGCGTCTCTCTAATTTATTGCTTTCTCGAACTTTCTTGTCCAAGTTATAGACGACTCTCATACAAGACCTATAGACACCCTAATGGCAAAGGTTCAACTCTATGTCTACGATCTGTCGAACGGCATGGCCAGACAACTCTCTGCGCAACTCACCGGCCGCCAGATAGACGGCATTTGGCATACTTCAATCGTGGTTTTCGGGAAGGAGGTATTCTATGGCCAGGGCATAAACACTACACTCCCTGGCAAGTCGCATCATGGACAGCCCATGCAAATCGTGGATCTGGGCGAAACGGCAATCGATCAGGAGACATGGCACGAATATCTAGACGAAATGCGAGACCACTATACCGCAGACAAGGTGAGTTCTCAACACCCAAAACATTGGATGGAACTTGACGCAATTCAGTATCATCTATTAGGTGTGTGCAGCTGGTCTATGGAATTCCGCCAGACAAACTCACCTCGGACACAGATTTCAACTGCAATTCTTTTACCAATGACTGCGCAGGGTTCCTTACCGGCGGCTCCATCCCTGCCTTCGTCAAGGGTGCGTTACAAACGGGTAGGAATAGGCTGTTGCTAATATCAATACAGACTTGCCCACCGACTTTTTGTCTACCCCGTTCGGCGCAGCACTGCGACCTACCATAGACGCCATGTACCGCCGTCCAACTCCAGGGGCGCCCGCCGTCGCCCCACCACCGCCCAATCAGCCCGTCGCTGCGTCACTCCTCCAGGCAGTTGCCGCTCAGGCTCAAGCATCATCCTCAAATCCGCAACGTTTACCCCCTGCCGCTGCACCGCTCGCGGCTACGGAGAGTCTCGCAGGCTCCCTGCATCCTTCCACAAACTCCGCCTCGTTCCGCGCTCTGCTACGCAACCATCGCGCCGTCGTCGCCTTCTTCACCGACTTCCAGGGGTGCCCACCGTGTCGTATGATCACACCTCTGTTTGAGCAATTGGCAGCTGAGAAGGGCGCGCGTGCGGCCACTGGGGGACGCGGCGCCGCTTTTACCAAGATTGATCTACGCGTGGGGGCTGGTGGGACGCTCGCGACTGAGTGGGGTGTCCGTGCGACGCCAACATTCATGTTCTTCCTCGATGGCACGAAGGTATGCTGATCCGGCTATTGAACAAAAATGTGAACTTTCAACTCTCTCGTCAGATCGCAGAGGTCAAGGGTGCCGACGCCGGTGAATTGCGAACACAGATTGATCTGTTGCTTTTCCAAGCTTATCCTCGTCAGTGCTTTTCTGTGAGCCACCGTAATCTTGCTCAAAATTCATTAGCACACCCCCACGTATCACTTCCTCTCAAAGCCGTGAAAGCCATCTCCCTTGCACCTATTCTCTTTACCCAAGTTCCTGCGCTCGATGTCATGTTTGCCAAGTTCGCGTCATTCGTAGACGCCGCGCCAACGTCCTCGACCATTCTACCGGCAAAGGAGCTCCTTCGTACACAGGTCGTGCCTTATCTTAAAGGACGTTTTGCGCCTGCAGAGGCAGCTTCGCAACTCCCGTCCGCAACTCCAATGTTATTAATATCGTGGGCCTCAGCAACGACGAAGCTCGTGGATGCGCTGTCGACGGAGTCGCTCTTCCCTCTGGTCGACATGTGGCGGCTTGCGGCATTAGACCCCGCTGCAGCCACCTGGCTCGCAGCAGCTCCGGGTGCCGGCCCCGTCGGTGTTTTCGCGCGCACCGCGCGTGACGCCCTTGACCAGGCAACACAGGGCAAAGGAACACGAAACTACGTATTAACGACCCTGCGCCTGCTGGCAAATGCCTTCAAGAGTGCACCGCTCGCGCGAGTGTTACTCTCGAGCAGCGATGGCGCGGCACTGGGCACCTTGGTGCCGGCGCTGTTACACTCAGACGCCACGGTCCGTACGGCGGCGGCAAGTTTTGCGTTCAACGCCGCCGCTTCAGTCCAACGAGGACGTGTAGCGACCAGCTCTGGGCTCGGCGGGGTGAATCTCAGTAGTGCCAGCGCTGATGACGCGGACGCGGCGATGGCCGCCGACGAAGACTGGCAGGTTGAGTTGACGAGCGCCCTGGTGGAGGCGTTGGAGCGGGAGAGCGGAGAGGATGTCGTGCATCGGCTGGTTGCGGCGCTTGCGTGCCTTCTGCGGTTTATGCCCGAGGACGGACAGGTTCGTGCGCTCGTAGAGGTGCTGGGGGCGCGCGCGGTGGTGTTGGGGAAACTCAAGACGGAGTCGGTCCAGAAGAAGGATGTTCGGAAGTTGGTCGAGGAGGTTGCATCTCTGTGTCCTTCGTGACGGATTTGTTTATTGGACATAGCGTAGATCTCAATTCTGGCAATTCTCTGTTCACTGGGCGAAGTTGCGGCAAGATTAAGCTGTGTCACTTTTCAAACGTTTCAATACAATCCAATATAGGGATGCAAAAGCACGCACCGGCCAGTACGTGGTAGTTCAAGCTGTTCTGGACCGAAACTATCAGGCAGAAGCTCTCCGATGCTCGTCTCCTTCACTCCGTCGGCTGAGACCCCAGGTTTACCCTCGGAATCGTGACCGGGCGCCTTGGGATAATCGGCGGGTACGAGGAGGATAGGCATGTCCTGCGCGCAGAACTCGCGGATTACCTGGCGACACAGCCCGCACGGGGAGAGTGCTGCAGGGACGTCGCTAAGGTGCAGCGGTGAGCATCTCAGGCGCGGGGGTAAACGTGCGCGGACGTTACAACGGCAAGTGCGATGAAGGATTTGGTGCCATCGCTCTGGATTGAAGAATAAGCTCAGAAGTTGAATCTCAAAGTAAGGACGCACGACGGCCTTGACTATCGCGGTCCGCTCAGCGCAGATCGTCCCACCTCAAAGGTCCTGAGCGAATGCATCCATTGTCACCATACTTGCTTCCTACCGTACGATGCATTCTCAATGTTTGCGCCCTTGAAAATAGTGCCATCCGCAGCAAGAAGGGCGGCACCGACAGGGAACTTGGAATATGGAC
Organism: Mycena filopes; assembly: GCA_029281495.1. Lineage (NCBI taxonomy): Eukaryota > Fungi > Basidiomycota > Agaricomycetes > Agaricales > Mycenaceae > Mycena > Mycena filopes. The sequence continues at coordinate 1,317,932 of JARIHR010000011.1, read as the reverse complement.
TATATGTGTTCTTTTTGGCTGCGAGAAATGGTGAGATATCGACGCCTTGCGCGCCGAGCTGAGATTACCCTCGAACGCGGCCTTGATTAGAGACTCTCGCTGCTCTACCGACATGGTCCATACGCGGGGAGCCATTTGGCGTGGTGAAAGGGACAGTTTTGATGCGACGCTGGAGCGTGGGAAATGAAGTTTCTATGAGCTTTTCGACATTTTTCAAGGGCAGGACCCTGCAGGACCTCTGGTAGAGTTGGTGCGCGCAAATGCAGTCGTCTGCAAAGAATAGCAAGCCCATGTCTCGGCCGCCTTGGTTGACTGAATTTTCGCTCAGGTCACGTTACCGTGTCCATCGCTCCCACGGCTCGGTGTTTACGCGCCCATCCTCTCTTGCCACCCACACGACCTCATCATCTCAACGTTCATCATGGCAAGCGACATCGGAGTGGCAGAGGTTGAAGCAGCAGCCATGAAGCTGGTCTACGCCGCAAGAAGGGATGGCACGCTTGGGTTGGTGGTCGCTCCTTCAGTCTTCAATCCAAACTGAACTCGGAGAACTCCTGCCTCAGTGACCTTACAATTCGCCGAATTAGGGCTGCTTTGGCACTGCAGTTGGGCCTCCCAGAAGACACTTTGAAGTCCGAGTTCAAGTCTGCTCTGAAATCGGCGGTTTCGTTCGCCACCGCACGTCCCTCAGGTTTCCAAATCAATTTGGCTGACCATCCGGTATCAGGACGGTGACTTACCAGCAACTGAAGTCGAGGTCGCGATTCAAACAAAAAAGCGCAAAGCAGAGGAAGTGCTCGAGTCTCCACCGAAACGCAAACCGAGTGCAAAACCCAGGAAAACCTCGAACTCGAAACAATTCAAATCAGCCGTACAGAACTCATTCCTCAACATCTCTTTTGAATCTTAGCTTCGCATAGGAAATGATTCCGACATCAGATATGGAAGAAGATCTCGAGGCTCAGCCCGAAGATAATTCTGCGGAGGGGAAGCCAGGGCCAAGCAGGGACTCGGCGAAGGCGCGTTTTTCTATATCTAGGCCTCGTATCCGACGTTTTACTTACTAGCTTCCAGGAGAATGACGGAACCTCACCAGGTCCCAAAGCAAAGAAAATTACCGTCTCTTCTGTGTCGAGACCAAGTCCCCGGCCGTCATCGACATCGAAAGTGGTCGCTGATGCAAGTACGCTTAAACATTCATTGAGCCCCATCTCAACATGTTGTTCAGAGTGACTCTGACCTCGACGATGGGCCGCCGAAGAAGACGAAAAAATCGCAACCCAAGAAAGTGGTCGCTGATGCAAGTACGCATGGATACTCATCGAGCCACTTCTCAACATGTTGTTCAGAGCGATTCCGAACTCGAAGATGAGCCGCCGAAGAAGCCGAAAAAAACGAAACCCAAGGCCGCCAAATCCAAGGAAAAGGTATCAAAACCCGCACCCATCTCTACGTCAGCGTAGGCTGATTTGTTCAGGCCGACAAGCCTAAAGCGTCCAAAGGGAAGAAAGCGAGTGAATTGAGTAAAGACGAAGAAACAATCAAGCGACTCAAGGTATGTCCTCTCATCATCAAACCGAGGCTCCAAAATTAATGGCTTTTTCAGTCCTTGGTCCTGGCCTGCGGTGTTCGCAAAGTATGGGCGAAGCTGTTTCAGGTACTCTGCCCTCGTCGCTCCTCGTCAATGGAACTAATCCCCCCCAGGACGTCGATACACCTTCGCAGCAAATTCGGATGCTAAAAGAGATTCTGACGGACCTGGGCATGACCGGCCGGATGAGCCTCGAGCAAGCGAAATCAATCAAGGCGAGGCGGGAGCTGGCGCAGGAGCTAGGTTCGATGGTTCATCAATGAAATGAGTTTCGGCGCGCTAACGAGGAGTGCAACCAACAGAGGATGTCCAGACTTTTGCCGCTGCCGCCACGCGATCGAAAGCTAAACCCGCGCAGGAGGAGAAGTCTGAAGAGGAGGAGGAGGAGCTCCCCGTGAGACGCAAAGTAAGCCGGCCGCCTGTTTATTTATCTTCTCGAGTCTCACTCTCTCCCTCTCAGACAAATGCCTACAACAGTATCCAAAACTTTCTCAGGGATCAGAGCGACGAGGATTGAACAACGTTAAACGGAATGGGCTACTCGCAGTGTACAGTATTTCTTCATCCAGGTTCATGGGATTCTAAAACAAACAAGCTGGAAAACGACTGGAGCGTCTAGGTTCTTCCTGAATGTCCTGCGAAAGACGTTCGTCCTGAGTGAGAACTTTTTGTGGATACTGACGTCATAATGTCACCATCCCCTTCCGGCAACTGGCGTTGAGTCGCCCTATCGAGTTCCATTAGGCGGCATTGTCTTGCTGTCGGAAATTTCCTTTCCCTCCACCAGGTGCCTACTTGTCTCCACTTCAGGTTATTTCTGGCTGTCCGAGAACAGTCTGCTCCAAAATAAAGTGTCCCGTGGTCACTGGTACATAATTTCACCCGTAATAGCTGGCCAGTGGGCCGCCGGCTCTTCCGTCTCCCGTGTTATAAAAGCTGTCTGAAGACTCAGAAGCAGCTGAGCACAATGCTTTTCCCGCGTTTCGCTGCATTGCTTTCTCTCAGTGCGCTCTCTCGACTCGGCTATGCACTGACATATCGTGGCGCCGACTTCTCATCGCTTGTCCTCCTCGAAAACTCTGGCATAAAATACCACGATGCCGCCACTTCTTCCTCTGCTGCCAAGTTTGAGGCAATTCTCGCCAAACACGGAGCTAACCTCGCCCGTATTCGAATCTGGACGAGCAGTGACAACGAAGATTACAGCCTGCATTACGGTCTGGCTTTGGCCAAGAGAGCGGTTGCTGCTGGGATGTCATTGCTCATTGATTTACACTTCAGCGACACCTGTAAGACCGAGTTTCATACGCAGAGCTGAAGTTTTACTAAATAACCCGCAGGGGCAGATCCCGGCCATCAGGCTATCCCTGCTGCATGGTGCGCCCACTTAGCCAACGCATAAAATCACTTCGGAATTATCCTTGACTTTAGGCCGACCACCCTAGCGGGCTTGAACACTCAAATTTTCACGTCAGTGTATCAATAACAGTTTCAGCTGGAGACCGAGACTTCTGTCTTACAGGTACACACACGGCCTGGTCGCGGCATTCTCTGCGCAGGGAACCCCCATCCAATTCTTGCAGATAGGTGCCGCACCCAGACCATGTTATTCAGGGGCCGAGCTCACATTTCGAAGGTAACGAGATCAACGACGGTATTCTCTGGCCAATTGGACAAATTTCCGTCAACGGCTATTCGCCACTCTCCCAATTACTGCACTCGGCGGTGAACGGGGCGCGCACGGCGTCATCTACGGTCCGAACCGTTATACACCTCGCGAATGGTTGGGACGCCGAGGGCGTGAGCTCGTTCTACAACCAAATTTTTATCCCTGGTAGGGCTGTTCACCGTCCCGTCGACGGGCACGGCCGTCATTTTGACGGGAGTCAAACGAGTAAGTCCGTGCCGTCACCGCGCCGTTGCAGGTTTTCCAGGAGCCTCCACGGGACGGGACGGGCATCGGGACGGCCGTCGCGGGCGGAGGGACGGTGACGGACATACAGCAATACATAAAACTCTCCATCAACTCTGAATATCAGATTGTTATGGACTAAAATCTCACCTCGCGTTCAATTGTCAGCTACGACGCTTCACAGGGCCACTTGTAGCGCTAGGTATGACCCTTGTGAGCTCAATTGAAGCCTTATAGTTGAAGGGGTACCTGCGAGCAAGTTTTCCGGAGGATCCCCTGCCCTCCCAAGGTCGTTCTGCCAGGTAATGCCCAGATTGAACACAAATTCCGAAAGGGGAAATCCTAATCGGCGGTCGCCGAACGGCCAAAAACGCGGGTAGGAGCCCTTGAGAAAGACCTAACTGCAAAGTATAAGTGCTAGATTGAAGGAGGATTGACTCTTTAATCTTTTCTGGGGAGAAAGATCCAGGAATATCTCGGGATTGTCCAAATTTGGGGGCACCACCCGTCGTCCCGTCGACGGCCGTCGATCGACGGTGAAAAACGGTAGGTAGCCGTCCCGTTGCCGCGCCGTCGCTGCTGAGAAAAAAACTGCGACGGAACGGGTCGGCTACCCGTCGCACGGGACCCGTAGAACCGGCGCGACGGGCGCGGTGAACAGCCCTAATCCCTGGCGAGTTCGCGATCCCGGACGTCGACGTGATGGTGCGTTCCCGCCTCTCAGGGAAAGCCTAGCGTTTTCAGCGTGGCCGGAAAATCCATAGGGCTTCAGCTTCTATCCATTCTACGGCACAGGTGCCACACTGTCAGCGTTGCAGTCCAGTTTGCAGGCAATGGTCACTAAATACGACAAGGTCGGTCCTTCAAGTTGTTTCGCTCTCTTTCCCCCGCTTTTCTGAATATGGGACGGGTCAGGATGCCATGGTCGTCGAGACCGACTGGCCTGTGGTGTGCTCTGGAGTTGCTCTCAGCGAGCCCGCCATTCCGATCTCTTCCGCAGGACAACAAGCATGGATCCTTGATATCAGAAACGTTCTGTCCGCGGCCACGGCATCGGCATCGCTTACTGGGAGCCTGGTTGGGTGCGTCGGTTCAGTGCCCAATCCTCTGTTCCTCTGAGACTCATCGGCTTCCCCTAGGTTGGAAGCGCGGGTATGTCTTATTAGCTGCGTTCAAGCTGTGTGCCACGAAACTGACCGTCAAAACTAGCTCTGGGGTCGTCTTGCGCAGATAACCTCTTGGTAAACGGTAACGGAACGACCAGAGCCTCCATCGTTATGTTTTCCGCCGACATGTAGTCGGTATGCGAACCTGAATAAAAAAATATTTATTGGATGCATTATTACCGAGCATCGGCGAAAATAATCTACACGATGAGGGGTATGCATGCGCTTCGTCCCCCTTCTATCATTAGTATCAATGCCTACTACATCTGCTCCTGCATGATCTGGAAGAACGCCGTATATTCTTCCGGAGTCATCAAATCGTGCTCCGCCTCCGTCACCTGCGAGTACGCCATCGGTGCCCCGTTCACTGGAATCCCCTCATTGAGCACAACATATCGGACGGATAGGCGGAAGCTTACCATAAACAATCGGGTCGTCCGCGGGCGCTACGACCTCCTCTTCCATCGGAACGTCCACGACCACTTCGGGGGTTCCAAAGCCATTCAGGTGCCCCGTCGCAGAGCCAAACCCGTTCCTCACGTCCTCCACTTTCGCAATCTTGTTGACCGCATCGGCGCCCTCGTGCGAACGCGATCGCTTCCGGTACTCATTCAGTGAATCGAGGTACTCGACTGAGGGCTTGACGTCCTCGTCGTCGTCCCCGTTCAAGTCGCCAAAGTCGGAGCTGCCGGGCGCACCGAGGCCCGTCGGCGTTGCTTGTGCGGAGTTCTCCAGCGAGGCATAGTATTGGTCGTAGTCTGCACACAATTATCTGTGAAGAGTGTGAGGTGGAGTGAGAAAGGGCGCTTACACTGCGCCTCGTGGTTGATAACCGGTTTCACGTCCTTGTCCACCGTACTCAACAGCATACGTGGACCCTTCTTGCTGGACCCAACACCCACCACCCCGAGTCCGCGCAAAATATCGTCGTTGGAACTGGACGCAGGGAGGGGCGCTCCCGACGGATCTTTGTTCGCGCGCGCCTGCTCCTCGTTGCCCAGCGCCGTCATATGGCCCGAGACGGTACTAACCCGATGCCACTCGGGCAGCGTGTTCTGCTGGCGCTTCGCTTGCGCTTGCTCGTCGCGCTCCCGACGGCGTGTCGCCTCATCCTTGTCGGACGAAATGAGCACGCCGATGCCGTCGTCCTCGCGCTTCACTCCATCCGCACCCGCAATCTTCAGCCCCGGCCCCGCCTGCGTGTCGTCCTTCTTCTCCGAATCAGGTTGGTGGCTTTTCACCCACATAGCCACGTCGAAGCTGAGCGAAGGTCATAGGCGGGCAAGCAACGGAGAGAAAGAGAGTGCGTACGCAGGCAGCATCATATCCTCGCTTTTCTGCAGTCCCGCACGGATAAAGCGCATCTGATGATTGAACCGCTGCATGCGGTCTTTGCTCCCCATTACACACTCCGCGTCCTCGTTGTCCACCACCTCCGCACGACAAATCTCACAAATGAGTGCGTTCAACGTCATGTCCATCAGCTTGTCCACGTCGAGCGGGGTGTACGAGGTTTTGCATTGGGGGCAGATGTAGCCCTTGTTGTCGAGCTCCTGAGGGCGGGGTCAAAAGAGCGTTTGAAATCATAACAGATGCACGTACATTGCGTCCCCTGGTGTCAATCTGCTTGCGCATGCGAGCAATCCTCCATTTGACGACGTTACAGAAGTGTTCATAGTCGATATAGTAATATTGCTTCGCCGTCGCGCGCTGCGCTCCTTCACGGAGTTCGTTTTGTCGGTATCTGCATGCGCGCCTTTCCGTTAGCGCTCGCCCGAACACCACTACTCTATGAGAACGTACATCTGGACCAACCGGTCATTAGACAGCGTCGCAATAACCTTGTTCAGCTCCTTGGGTTGGAGGCCCATGCGGCCCGCCAGGTCATCGTCTTTAAGACTACGGGTGGCACCAAAAAAGGTCAGGGAAAGCTAGGACGCGGAAAAAAACGTGCGCAGCGGGTGGGCAGCTGCGGTACCAGAGCTGCAGTGCAACAACGACTACGACTACTTACACCGTATGGCGCGCAAGTTGGTCCATGATAATCGTATATTTCGGCTCGTAAAAGGCGCGCGAAACATGCTGGACGAGGAGACGGAGCGTCTCCCGATCCTCCTTGGTGGCCATCGGCGCAGCAAGACCTGGCCGGCCTCAAGGGTGTGTGGCCAAAACGCCCAGGATGGATGATGTTCCTAGACGTAGAGGTGGTTTGAGTCAAGTCCGCGCGGTAGCTATTTCAGACTCCGCTCTTGGCTTGAACCGAACGCTCATGGCATTTCTCTCAAAAGCTTTCCCTTCTCATGGCACTGTTTCTCTTCTCTCAACCTCCTCTACCTGCTCTGCCTCCTCCAGAGATGATACAGTACATCGTGGCCCAGGAACAATACTCGCTCTCACTTGCTCCTGTTACACCCGCAATTGAAGCGTCGTCGCCTGTTCCTGACGTTCTCGGGAAACTTCCGGCCGCCCTGCAACTTGGAGCTCGCGTATCTCGCCTAGCAAGCTTCGAGGTCTCACGTCCCAAATTTTGAATTCATGCTCACTGCCGGGATCCCTGCACACTTGTCTTCTTTCCCGGTTCACGTACTCTTCCCTTCGGATCTCGCGCCCGCCCATCCGTCCCAGATTCATTATCGCACGTCGCTCTACTCTGGAGTCTCTGTGGTGTACTCATCGGGCTCTGACTTGAAAGTGGAAGGTCCAAGCAGAATTTTTGGCTCCATGTTGGCTCCATGCATCGTTCGACTCCTCTCGTCGTCATTTAACCGCCCGGCAAAATGCGAACGGGGACACGGAGAAGTTGGCGGACTAGGAGGTTGAGCGGACATCGGATAAATACCAAATGTTGCCCGTCTGAGCGCGGGACCGCCTAGAAAGCCGATCGAGCGAGTGAACGGCTTGGGAATTGGAATCTGGTGTGTGATTTGGAAAAGCTAAGGAGGGGGAGCAGAGAGAGAGGAGGAGGTATCACTGCAGAGATGAATGGATAGACGCCAGCAGGGAGCGATACGTATATATTCTAAGCGAATGGAGATCACACAGAATATGTCCGTAAATCGAAAAAGATGCGCTTCCAAACTTGTCTGCCTCACCACATTATGCGACAATGGGTTTCTTCTTTTCCCGCAAGCCAGACCCCGCAGAGGACGCCGCGTCGAGCAAGGAGAATAATGGTGGCCACACAGAGTCTGGCTCAGGCTTCAAGTCCCTGCGCTCGCGATTCCAGGTCGTGAGTCTACCAGCAAGCATTCCGCTCTTGCCTCCGACCATCCAGTCTAGTATGCAAAGAAACTCGACGCCAAAGAGCGCGACTCGCCGCCCCCGATGTTCGCCCAGTCTACCTCGGTTGCACAGACCCTCTCTCCCCCACCCGCAACCCCAATCGCAACCCACCAACTCCAGCTCAAGCTCAAGCTCAGCTCCAGCTCACCCGCCCTCAAATCAATGCGCAACCAGTCCCGCCCCGACCGTTCCGTATCTGCTAACACCTCTCCGACCTCACCGAACAGCAGATATTCCATCCACGACTCGGACCAGCGTCCCTCGTCCTCGCGCTCACGCGCACTGGGCACAAAGGCGTCATCTTCGTCGCTTGCCGCCACCCCGACCCCCTCCCACCAGCCGACGGACGCTGTCACGTACGGTCTTGCCTTGCACACCCTGTTGTTTGCGTTAATCCTCGGTCGACAGCACGACCCTTGCCCAGCGGCTCAATGAGCTAGCAGTCGCAAACTCGGAGGGCCTGCTAAAGTAAGTACCTTTCCGCGCAAATATTAGCAGGCCTTTAACCGCATGTTGCAGCGACGATGAATATCGGCTGTTACGTCAAGACCTCTTCCAGCGCTTTGCGAGCACCACTTCTGTAGTACCAACAGAGACCCCTGTCGTTCCTCTTGCGCCTCCGCACAAGTCAAAAACTGCTCGCCAGAATGGTTCTCCTATACCCACACTGACAGATAAACGACGTGAGTCTCCGCCGCGCCTCATACTTTTGTTTGCAGCTAACAGACAGCTTTCCCCAGAATCCATAGACTCCAGGCGGATTTCAACGTCTACATCTAACTTTACCCTCGACAAGCAACGCACTCCCTCAGTGCACTCCCGCTCATCGATGACCTCCGGTGTCGCCAGTTTCTTTCGCCGTGCGACGGGTCGCCAATCCTCACACGATTATAGCGACACCTCCAGCATCTTCTCCTCTACCTCTGGTGCCCCTGCCGAATTCAGACGCCTTTCTAAAAAAACTAGCGCCTCCTCAATAGGCACCGATCGCGGGGACACCATCTCCATCTCCTCGCGCCGGACGAACAACCTCAGTTCACCGGCGGAGCTGAGCAATGTCGCTCCGTCCGTCCGATCTGTCCGGCGGCTGCCCACCCCACCTTCATCGTTCCCTACGCGCTTGCCCGGCCTGGAGAGCCGATATGCTGGCGTCGCGCCAGAGGCAGACGCAAGCCTTACCACGGAATCACCGGACACAGCGCAGGCGTTGCGGCGGGAGATCGCCGCGGTCGAGGCAGAGGGTCGGCGCCTCATGGACGCGTTCAGCGGTCTCGAGCTCACGACTCTCACGCAACGACGGCGCACCGCCGTGACCGGTCCGCGCGATTCTGTCGCAACGCTCGTCCCCGACGGCCGGTCGGTGCACTCACGGCGACGGAAGGGCTCTGATGCAGCGGACGGGGACGCGTCGTCGATGCGCTCTGCGACGTCTGCAGGCACCGCGGCGTCTGCGACCAGTCGGCGAAACGCGCGCGGGTCGTCACTCAAGCCAGGTGGGCCGGTGATCCAGGCGGCGGGCTTCATCTCTTCTGCGAGCTCCTTGCGCGTCGGGTCGCTGCGACGGAAGAACTCTGGGTCGAGCGTGGGGTCTGCGACGACGTCGCACTCGCGACTGGGCATCGGCGCCAACGGGTCGCCCTTGGCGAGCCCGAATGCGAGTGCAAGTGGTAGTGGTGCCCATGGGGGCCTCATGGTGCCGCCGGTGCCGCCGCTGCCCTTGGGGATGTCACTCGCCCACATGGGGAGCACGCCGAGTCTGTCGCGAAGCTCTGGGCATCTGCCGATGGGTGTTGTTCATGAGGACGAGGCGGTACTGACGGTGGATTTGGACGACGAGCGGGACTTTGGGCAGGAGATGGAGGATCTCAGGCGGAGGAAGGAAGAGGTGGCGTTGCGATATGAGGGGCGGCTGGAGTATTTGCGCGCTAGGTTAAAGGGGGCGGAGCTACACGAGAAGCTGTTATCTAAATAGCGCGCTCGTGAACCATTCTTCTCATTCGTCTGCTCACCAGTCGCCCTACGCCACCGGAGGGATTGCCTAGCTGGGACGCAAGCGGTTGTTTTGACCTGTATTCCATCAAGGCTTTCGCCCTTGCGCTCGAACTTCCGCCCCCTATCGAGGTCTGAGGCGTTGTGCGACCATCGCACTCATATAAGCTCGGCTGGTCGCAAAAAGTCACTGTCTAACTTGTGGTCTCGGGCGGAATCGGAATGTCTCGCGGAAACAACAAACTCCCGCCTCACGGCCGCGGTGAACCAAGTGCTAGTACTGGTGGTATTCTTCGACTGCAACGTCTGGATTGAAATCGAAATTGACCATTCGAGCAAATTCCTGGGCTTTGTTTTCTTTGGGGAAAACCCTGCTTTTGATCGTCTGCCAGCGGCGCCACGAAATGGAAATGTGCGCGGAAGGAATCGCAAGTCTCACCGGAATGGCGCTGTGGATCTCGGAACTCTTACACATCCGCGGCGGAAAGGACAGGTCTCAAGCGGATGTACCTACTCCAATGCGATCCGTCGGACTCTCTCTGGCTATAAAAGCAGGCTCATCCCACCTTCAACTTCATTCACCTCATCTGGTCGAATACAGCCTATCCGCCCCTCACGACCCTCACGACTTTTTGTCACTTACGACCTTCTACGCTTCCACTACACGATTGAACATGATGACCTACATCCCTCTCGCTGTCATGGCCGGGCTTCCCCTCCTGTCCTCCGTCGCTGCGGTCCCCATGCTCGCCGTACCCAACGCCGATGTCAATGCTGCGGCCACGGTCACGGTGACTATCGCCCCAATCTGCACCCCCGTGTCCGGCGTGGTCAACTCCGCCGTCAACATCGGCTCAGGCGCCGCCTCGTCCGTAGCCTCAGCCACTGCAGCCGTTGCGACAATCGTCGATGATACCGTCTCCACGACCAACGGCCTTGTAACGGACCTGTCCCGGGACGCAAACAAAGTTGGAACCTCTCTCAACACGGCGGCCACCGGCGGCGTTGCGCTCACGGCCGCTGCTCTTTCGGTACGCGGCTTTGTTCCAAACTTCCGACTCAATTGGCTAACAATTCGTAGGCAATTATCGCTCAGCTCAATGCCGCCGTCGCTATTTTCGTGACAGACCTGAACAAAACCGTAAGTGGTCTCTTTGTGAGTTTAAAGTAAACAATCTGATGCTTCTGCGCCAGACCACTGCCGCCGGCACTCTCACTCAAGCGCAAATCGACGCTATCAATGCGATCCTGAAGCAGCTTAACGATTTGGTAAGCCGCCATGGTCAATTAGTGCAACAGGTTGCTCATGTGAAGGATAGATTCTCGCCCTGCCCCCGATCACCAGCATCACAATCAAGAACATCCTCAGGCTGATCTTGTACCCTGCCCTTGCGGTACGTCCTTTTCTTCCTTAGACCTTTCTGGCCGTGCTAAAGTCCTTTCTCAGCGCCTTGCTAACTCAAACTACGGTTTCGCCGCTGCCATAACGCTCTCGGCCACTATCGCAGCTATGTAAACGCCCTTTTGCGCCCAATCATCTCGTCCATAGACTATCCACTTTTCCCTTTATCAACCTTTTCGTTTCTCCACGTATCAAGTCTGTAAAATCATGAATCATATGTGTCCACCCTTCTGCCCGTCGTGTTGCCCTTTGCCGTCCAACATTGATATGGGCTTTGAAAGTTGTATCAACGGGATGTCTCTCCGGCCACCCTCACTGAGCCGGGAAAGTAAAACGCGGTTGGCGATTGTGTGCAAATAGCGTCTCAAAGCGCCAATTGCAGAGAATTACCCCGGCGATACATACTGTGGTGCCGCTACTGCTACGCTCGGACAAAACGTTTGGCACAGTGGACATATATCATAGCTTCCACCTCAATGTCGCCAGACTTCCCGGGATGGCACAACTCCATGTTGTCTCACTCAGCCCGTCCCGCGAGCGACTAGAAATGAAGCCGCCTTCGCTCGCCGCCAAGAACGTATCACGCAGAACAACGTCTGTAGCGTTCGCGTCCGACTCGGGATTCAGATACTGCTGGGCTTCGGGGCAAGCCATGAACGCCAATGTATGCCGCGCGACGGAGGATTGGGTCAATTCTCGAGGGATTGTTATGTTCGCGGATTTCGGGCGGTGGAAAAACTAATGTTCATTCATGAAAGGAGGCACATGAGGGCGATGAACCTCTCACACCTGCACGTTGGCACCTACGGGCGGGGCGGACATCGATCGCAATGCGATAGTCCCGCGCGATGGATCACCCGACATTATATTGCACATCCGGTGTGGCTGCGAGGGTGTTAGCCTGATTTGAAGAAAGAAACGCGCGTCTGATGGAACGAACTTCGCCGGCTTCGAGTGTTGCAAGTGAGAACTCGTCGTTATCTTTCAGCGAGGTGGATACGGCAGATTCGAGTCCAGAGACTCGGATGGCGGATAATAACAGCTGGGTGGGGTTTTTGTTATCCAAGGATACAACCAGGTTCCCCTCCGCCCTGCAGACCATGAGGATGGTTTGGCTCGACGAAATGCATCAGCACTCACTGGGTCACTACCATAGGTGAACTGAGAGCCTTCATGCCGAGAAATTGAACGCTGGCGTCAGGTTTCGGGCCTTTCAGAGCCACGCCGACCGCTCCTGACCCGTGTATTTTATCGCCTTCAAAGAGAGTAACTGGTCGCCCAGTGATAAAGGGGGTTGAGGCAGCAAACAGTCCAAGCTGAAAGCGGACGGTTCATTTCCTTGAATACTGAAAGCATGGAAAATGCTCACTTTTGTTGCACTGGGGAACCGTGCGAGGGTGTTGGAGAGCCCTTCTGGTGCTGAGTCGGAAAAGTAAACTATCGACGCGACCTCATCTAGACTTCGATAATTAAATTTACACCGTTTGCTGCAGAAGCAGATTCGCCCACCTCAGATTCTGCAATGCACCAGGCAGCTCATTGGTCGTTAGACTTTGGTCCCATACATTCTCCCAGTCTACAGTCCCGGATGGGATGTCCCCTTGAGGAGTCGGCGCGCCTTTCTGGCGGAGTGCATGGCGGCGGCCAACCTGGGGAGAGGCTCGTCCTGGAACCTCAGAGCGGAAGGGAACGCAACTGCCCCGGTCAAGTAGGGCGAATGAGCAGGAAAGAAGCGCGTGAGGATGGCCAGGTAAAGGCGCGGAAAGACAACCAATGGATTGAGAGGAGAACGCGGTCAGATTTTTAACAAGTTTTGCCAGATCTGTGGGCGGCGCATTTGGTGAGAGAGCGAAGAGCAGTACATGGTCTGAATACTGTGATGAAAGAGCGGAGAGGTGAGCGAGAATAGTGGCTGGGGAGCGTGCGAGTACAGTGCTGAGGTGCATCAGAGTATCGGCCGACCACTCCGGCCTGAATTTGCTCTCTTCCACAGCCATGCCAGCAGCCGCCGTCGATGACCATCCGTCCCTGCTCTGGATAACGTGAATACTACGAATATTATCTGGCCTCACTCACCAACGTCTGCTTCAGCATTCCGTCTGTTCTGTTGCTCTCAGGCTACTTTGTTCGCAAATGGTATCTTGCTCGCAGATTGCGACTGCATGGAATTGGCAAAGGAGGTGCGCATTCCACGCACTGTTTGCTCTCAATCTCCTCACATGCGCAACCCAGCGCCTGGCTTCCAAACAAATGTTCGTAAAATTCGAATTCCACCAGACCTTATGCGCCGCATCCGGGCTGGAGAAGATGTGAGCCCTGACGAGATTGCGGCTGCATCTGCGCGCATGGAGAGAGAGGAGCGGGAGGGCGTGGCCAAAGAAGAGAAGGCAGAACCCCCACAAAAGAGCAAGCCAAAGCCGGTCGCACAGGAAGTAGAAAACGCCGACCCAGCCAACGAGTGGTTGCCTGAAGGAATCACTGCCCCGAAAAAGCGGGCAAAGGGAAAGAAGAAGTAATCTATTTATTTATCAACCGCAATTTAGGCCGTGGTCCAAGCCCTCCATCGTGTGGCTGGAGACCGATCCGAATCCGCCCGCAGTAGCAGTCGCATTCCATGTCAAGATCAAGTCCTTCGCCGTGCTCTTTGTGAACCCGTCCAGGTATACTGGTTACGACGGGATGCACAAGCAAGTTAAGAGAGCAGTGTCTCAAGGAACACCTATCCAAGGGAGCCGTTTGTCCCATTTAAATTCAAATTCGCATAATACGTGTCCCACGAGTCGAAATTTCTGCATCATTCAGTTAGCGGGGGCACGAACGAAGGGGGGATACGCACGAAATGTCTGTTGGCGCAGCCATCAGCATCGCCAGTAGTTCTTCATCGAGAATAACAATATCCATCGGGTCAGCGTCTGTATCTGCAAGTAATTTTTCGATGGAGGTTCCTGGCAGTAATTTACCAGAGGCAGGCGGAGCGCTCCAGAGATGTTCAGGCTGGGGATAAACGGTCGAGGACGCCGCCGCGGAAACCTCCGATCGTGGGGGAATAGCCGGGGGGCTCAAGACTGTGGTATTGCTTGCGTTGTTTGGAGGGTTCTTTGGTGCGAAATGGCCATCCAGAGATCGAAGTTCACCGAGAATCTCGAACAGTCGGCCGGCACCCTGCCACCTACACGTATGCGTTTAGATGCGTTGCAAAGATACGAAATGACGCGGTTCACCTGTCTTCAGTGAATTTGAGAATCTCCATTGCTCTTTCAACTTGAGCGAAGTCTTTGGTGTTGGACATCAACCCCGCACGTTGGGTGGCAAAAATATTCAAGGTCAGCAGGACAGCCGCGACGAACACGGGGTTCTGAATTGGGAGGATAAGAGACCAAGCACCAGAGAGTGTAAAGTAGCGACGCACGAGTATGTTGGGGGGAGGCAGCCGTTGCAATTTGCGTAGCCACATGTCGGCAGTGTGAATGATCGCGCGTGCCGCTCTTGTGCAGATAGAGAGAGATGGAGCTACTGGGGCGCCCGCCTTTAGGAGGCACGGTCGGTGGATCTAACAAAAGTTCAGCAACGGCGACTGGTGGCGAAGGCACTTCGCACGGCAATCAAAACATGTTGGTAATTTAAGTAGAGCAAGGCAGATTGGTCGAAGAAAACACCTTGAGGGGGACTCTCAGGATTCCAGCGAACTAGAATAAGCGTCAGAAGAAGAATCGACACATGCTCGTCCATTACGGTGAGGTGGGATCATGTCCGAGAAATTGTTCATAGCGGAGTCGAGGGTGGACGTAGTACGCTGCTCCCACTTTGAATGAAGAGTGAGTCTCGGCCTTCCTTGTAAGCTAATCCGCCTACCTCAGAACCGTTCCACCCCATTTGCAGTTTGGCCTTCCGAGAGCCATACAGGCGGCGCAGGGCATCTCCCAGGATTTCGCAGAGGCGTGAATGGCACACGAAATATGAGATGAGGGCTGGCTTCTCGGGGGGCTGCTTGAATCCGACATCCCAGTATTCATCATCAACATCGAGAGGAAGGTCAACGTCATAATCTTCGCCGTGCAGTCCCATTGGCCATCCAAGGAAAACACAGATATTCGAGTCCAAGCACACGAACGACCTGTGGTGGGTCCAGTAAGATGAGTCACGATCAGGGTACGGGAAAGGTGAGATGGAGCTATACATACCAGAAACTGCGGCATAGTGTCAGTCAGCAACCGGTGACGAGATGTCCACACTCACACTTTCTTCCATACCTCATCTTCAAAGTTCAAATTGTTGAGATCACGCTTTCGACGGTGTTCGCCACGTTGTTGCAGGAAACGGATGCCGATTCCCTGCTCAACATCAGATTGGTATGTTATTCGTTGGATGCGTCCCTACCAGATATAACCACGAGAACTGAGGGAGACTTGTGCCCAAGCTGTAGATTGCCATAAGCTGCGCCGGCCCTTCGTCAGTGCTACAAAGGGTAGCAGATAACACGACGCACGCAATACATTTGGACCTCATATATCGTCGGCTCGAACATTCTGCGAATCATTTCCAATTGACTGGCAAATTTCCAGCCAGCTGACAACAAATGTCCTTCCACGAAAACACGAGGATCGTTCGAATACTGAAATCGTTGGTTTTAAGCGGAAATAATCTAGTAGTGCTTGCTTACTCTCGAGGCAACAGCCAGCACCGAGAGCAAAAGTCCGCCGAATTCCATATTCGAAAGGTGAAGTCCGTCGGCAACAGATTTTTCGAACGAGGGACGATGCAGAATTGGAACAGTCGGGTGCACGAGGGTGAAGTAGAGGTCCATGAGCGCGGCCAGGAGATCACTGTCAGGATATACGTAGCATGCACGCTTGTTGTATGTCTCCTTCTCCCACTAGCAAAGATGAGCAGGGAGAGTCGCAAGTTGGCAGTCAAAACTGACCGGCAATACATCCCAATATAAGCTGCGTCGCGTTTGTTGCATCATTGACCGACCCACGTACTTTTCTTTCAGCTGCAGTTAAAGTGAGTCGGAGGAGAAAACGGCCGCGTGTGTCCTCACCGCCATGGCACTATTGGCCAATGCAAAACTCCCAGCCGAACCGAAATATTTGTTTTTCATGGTTGTGATGGAAAACTGACGGAACCGGGAGGCAAGCTCTTGGCCGATATAATTGCCAGGGTCCTCAGGCGGAAGTTCTTCGACGATGGTAGTAGTGTCGCTGTTGGGAGATCCCAGCGGAAATACAGAGGGATTTTCCGAGCGGCCGTCTCCTTGCGAATGCAACGGCTGTGCGCAGAGGGAGCAGAAGGACAGGGTTCGTAGCTTGGCTTTCAAGCTCGCCACTTCTTTCATCAGTCCCTCCACCGTCCTTCCAAGAAAAAGGTGAAAACTCTGTTGTCAATAGAAAACCATTCGCCTACGCATTTTTGGGCCCGCGTTTTTGGTATGGGTCGTTATATGTGCAGGTGCCGCCGAACGCGAGACATCTAGAGCATTGCTTATCGGGCATATTAGGGCCATTACCTGAGTGCACGTTAATGTTTGCTGGAAGTAATAAGTGGTTGTCCTACATCGAGCTGTCCGACGGTGTCAGCTACAACTCGCGAATGAAGACTCTAGGAGCCCTGACTTTTGCGCCTTCTGCAAAAGTCGCAGGATCTTTCGAGTTTGTTGTGTTTGGAGACGGGTATCTGAGCATTTTCGGTGAAGCTTTCGGCCTCCGACATGCATATATGGTGGTAGCGTTCTAAGTTTGATCACTAAGGTTGATGTTGTTTACGTTAGTCGTACTCAAGTGGCATTCGGCCGACAACCCCGACACAGCCTGGACAAGCGCAATTTGGAGAAAATTATGAAAATTCGGGCAATATTGAGTAGAAAGGTATACATGCGGCAGGCGAAACAATGTCAGAGCGAAGGTGACGACGAGCAAAAAATTGGTGAGAAGCCAAGGTTGACGAACAACCGGCGAATCTCGAAGTTCAGCCCAGGTGGAACCTTGGGGAGTACGAGGTCGCTAACAGCGGCACCGAAGCCAGAGTGAACCGATGCCGCAGGCGTGGCTTTTGTACGACGCGCCCGACCGCCGTGGCGCAGGGCAGGGGCGAACCCCGCCCGATGCAGTGCCAAAGCGGGTGGTGCCAACTGCCCCGTCCTGCGGATCGGCGGCAACCAGTGAATAGCTGCGGGGAGGGAGAATGGCGTGAGTGGCGATGTTCCCGGTGGCGGGAGGACGACAGCTGTGGACAGTGGTTAACAAGGGATCGACGACTCGAACGTACTTACCGTGGTTGTTCAGTGGCATCGACGACTTTATCGCCGATGCGGGGATCCAGCGAGCTGTAGATACACGTGGTGGGCGGGTACATCGAAGTGGCACGTACTTGGGTGGTGGTGGTCGAAAGGAAAGAGGCGAACGTGACTGTGACGGGGTCAGCCACCCAAAGTGCCCTCAACAGCCGCCGCCTCAGAACCAAACAGACACCAGCCGCTGAGACCGTACACAGACGCGTCGGACTGTCCTTCCCAGGTACTTTGACGCGTCGCGTCGCGTCCCAAGAACGCGTCGACGAGCATCACTTCGGACGCTGTCACTTCGGCCATCATTGATGCGCGTTGGTCAAGACGATCTCACCCAGGCTGCCTTGCCATAGCCACACCGCGAAACGAATGGAACGGGTGAATAAATAGTGTTTTATTCCGAAAAGTAAAGAGACGGCAGGATTATGCGGAAATGTATTTAGTAATTGGAGTTGGGCGTCCCGACACATTTTCTTAAAACATCTACGCGTCGAAACCGTCCTCGAAAGCCGTCGACAGGAATGCTTCAATCTCCTTCTTGTGCTGGATCTGAAGAGGAACGCAGGCGTCAGAAGGTGAAGGTACGGTAACAACAGCGACGAACCTTGCTACCGGTGGCAACCGAGCTCGTAGGTCCACGGCCGGCATAGAAGGGGTACTTGCCCTTGTGGTGCTCGGTCTTGTTGGCGGCGGTGTAGATGCGCGGACCGACGTAGCTCCAAGAGCCATTGTTAAGAGGCTCTTCCTGTAAACCGTAGGGTTAGTTTGTCCCCACCTCGCGGACGCAATGCGTACCTGGCACCAAATGAGTTTGGCGTTGGGGTACTTGTCGAGGTGCGGGTGAATCTACCGAGAGTTAAAACAGACGCTTATAGAAAAGAGAACTGGCAACGTACGAGATCGTAAGGGAAGGGCGAGACCTGTTCAAGCCGACTGATGGCGATGTCTTTAATGCCACGCTCCTCACGAGCCGCGAGCAGAGTGTGGTAGACTTGACCTATGGATAATATAGTATGAGAGATGGCCCTTTGAGGATTGCAGAAGGCGAACCAGAGCAAAGGATGTGGCGTGTGATCTCTTCCGGAGCAACCAAGTCCTCAGGGTGCGGCTCAGGGATGTACCGCTCGAAGTGAGTGTCGCCGATCATTTCGGAAAGATCAGAACGGGCTTTGGGGAGACGCAGGAGGTTCTTTGAGAAGAAGATGATCAACTAGTATGCCAAAAAGTCAGTCTCAACACAAAGCAATGCCGCTGCTTGAAGTAACATACCGGCTTGCGGAAGTCACGGTGATTTTGGCGACGGAGGACGTGGAACTGAACTCGGGGTTAGCCACATTATATAGATGAATGAAACGACAGAGCGAACGTAGTTGGCCGGGGTCCTGAGATGATATAAGTAAGAAAATCGTTCGAGGTAACAAATGCTCACGTCGGATACACAACCTGCATGTTGCAATCCTGGTGCTGGCGCTCGATCTTGTCGGGAGTCGGGAACACATTAGGGTGGTCATCACAGAGCTGCAGGAAGCGCTCGATCCTGCCGCTCGAATGTTCCGGGCCCTGGCCATCGTACCCATGCGGCAAGCTCATCACCAGCCCGGTGCGCTGCAACCACTTGCGCTCTCCAGCAGCAATGAACTGATCGATGATGCACTGTGCGTTGTTCGCAAAGTCACCAAACTGCGCCTCCCACATCGTGAGCGAGTCAGGCGAAACGAGAGAGTACCCAAGCTCGAAACCCAGAGTCCCGAACTCGGATAACGACGAGTTGCAGACAACGAAGCGCGCTTGGCTGGAGCCGAGATCGTTGAGCGGTACGTACTGCTGCTCGTTGACCTGATCGTGGATGACGGCGTGACGCTGCGAGAAAGTTCCACGCTCGACATCCTGTCCAGAAACCCGGACATGGATCTTCTCGAGAGCAAGAGACCCGAAGGCAAGCGCTTCGGCAGTAGACCAGTCGATGTTCGTACCTTCCTCGACAGTCTTTCCTCGAGTGGAAAGGATACGAGCAAGGTTACGGTGCGGGGTGAAGCCGTTGGGGTACGTCGAGATTGCCTTACCGATACGCTGGAGAGTCGCCTCGTCGGAGCCGGTGGAGCGTGTGGGTAGGGTCTCCTCGGCGAGCTTCTTCGGCGACGGGAAGCCTTGCCATGATGCCGAGAGCCATTCCTTGCTCGTAGGGACGTAGTCCTTAGCGGCGGCGGCGGCCTTCTCGAGCATGCCCCAGACCCACTTCTTGTGGTCCTCGATATCCTTCTCGGTGAAAGTGCCACGGCCAACGAGGAACTTCGCGTACTGGGTGAGCGGAGTGGGCTGCTTTTCGATGGCCTTGTACATGCGGGGCTGCGTGAAACTGGGCTGGTCGGTCTCGTTGTGACCATAACGGCGATAGCACACAATGTCGATGACGACGTCCTTTTTGAATTTGGCGCGGTAGTCGGCGGCGAGCTGGCAAACAAAGTTGACGGCCTCAACATTGTCTCCGTTGACGTGGAAAATGGGGGAGTCGATGGATTTGGCAATGTCGGACGGGTAAGGCGTGGAGCGGGCGAACCGGGGGTCGGTGGTGAAACCGATCTGGTTGTTCACGATGAGGTGGATGGTGCCTCCGGTGCCGTAGCTGGGGAGATTGTGGAAGCCCATGGTCTCGTAGACGATACCCTGACCTGCGAAAGCAGCATCGCCGTGAAGAAGGATACCGATGGCCGTGGTGTGGGTCGTCTCGTCCTGCTCGAAGTGCTGGATGGCACGAGTCTTGCCGAGAACGACAGGGTCCTCAGCCTCCAAGTGCGACGGGTTGGCGACGAGCGAGAGCGAAACCTTCTTTCCAGAAGGAGTGGGCCGGACGTAATTTGCGCCGAGATGGTACTTCACGTCGCCGGCGGGAGAATCGTCGTTTTCTGAACCGGAGAATTCGTTCAAAATGGCCTCGATGGGTTTCCGAATGACATTGCCAAGGACGTTGAGCCGGCCACGATGAGGCATACCAATCGTGACATGTTTGACACCGTGATCAACGGAGCGGTCGATGAGCGCCTTCATCCCAGGGATGAGAGCCTCGCAACCTTCGAGTCCGAAACGTTTCTCGTTGGGATATTTGCTCGCGATGAACTTCTCGAACGACTCTGACCAGATGAGTCGGTCGAGGATCATGCGCTTCTCGTCAACGGTGTAGTTCCAGGGCTTCGGGATTTCAACGCGCTCTCTGATCCAGTCGCATTGCTCCTTGTCAGGAATATGAACATATTGAATTCCAACGGCACCGCCTGCATCGAGCTCTTTTCAGATGTTTTCCTTCGCAACCAAGAAAAAAAGCGCACAGTAGATCCGTTTGCAAAGCTTGATGATCTCCTGCAATGACATGGACTTTCTGTCCTCGCTGGCGAAATGGGGGAGGATACCGGGCCCAAGGGTGATTTGCTTGTCGAGGTCTCGCTCCGTGAAGCCATAGTGACTCAGCTCGAGTTCCGGAGGTTGAAGGTCAACGAGGTCAGCGCTGAGGAGTCCCAGAGGGTCCAGGTCGGCGACGTGATGCCCGCGCACTTGGTATGCTCGTACCAGCAATTGCGCCTATGGAAGGCAGGTCACAAAAGCTGTTTGAGCAGCAAGAAAAAAGCGCCGCACCTTGAGATGGTCATCAAGTTCACCGCCGCCTCCTACGTGGAGGGCCGGAGCACCATCGGCCGGAACGGGGAAGTGACGCGGTGGCGGTTGGAAAGCCTGCGGGCTGGTGAGGCCCTTGTCGAGGCCGGAAAAATAGACATCCCAGGACACATGCACGGATTTGGGGTCCTGCCTCCAATGTTTGTACATTTCTTCTGCGTAGTACGCATTTGTGCCGTTCGCAAAGGCATCGTTGGGCGAGGGCGGAACGGCGGTGGCCAGGTCACGACTCTGGACGGCGGCGAGCGGGCGATGGAGCTGCGCTGAACGTCTGCCAGCAGCAGCAGGCAATCGCCGAAAGGCCTGCCTTGTGAACATGGTGGTGTGGATGCAAGTGAAGCCGGTACCAATTTTACGCGTCAAGTGGCAGTGATGTGATAGGACCCCGGATTATCAGGCCAAATGCCTGATCCCGATCCCGACAAATTTTAGAAAATTTTCGCGTTTGGCCTGTGTCAAATCCCGACATTTTGGGCCAAAATCGAGGCTAGGCCTGTGTCAAAACCCGACAAAAACTCGACGGCGGCGGAAAATTTTCAAATTTTGACACCGTGGGAGCGAAATTTGGCGACTTTTCTCGACATACACCCCCTCTTTGGTCCGATTTTGCCCGCTAGGCCTGTGTCAATCCCGACAAAAAAATCCCAACTGGAAATTTTCAGTCCCGACAAAGTGGCCCAACCGCGACACAGGCATTTGGTGGGATAATCCGGGGTCCTGATGTGATGCACCTTGCACCCGACGGCTTCCTTTCATCCTCCCACTACCCCGCCCTTGTCCACATCCTCCTGCCTTACCTTTTCCCGCTCAAAGTAAGACTAGTATACTCCCCCAATCTCCGTCCTTCTCCAACTCTGGCTTCAGAACCGTACAATGAGCACAGCGGCCGCCGTAACGGAAGCAAATACGGCAACCAGGACGGCGACCGAGGCGACCGTCACCAATGCTGCCTCTCCGTACGACGACAGTGCCCAAGCCGACATCATCCTCCAAACCAGCGACAACGTCAATTTCTTTGTCTACAAGCTCCTTCTGTCCCTAGTCAGCCCAATCTTCAAGGCGATGTTGACGTTGCCCCAACCTGCCGATACTCCTCCTGCGTCCCATCCGGTCATCCCAATTACGGAGGACAGTGACACACTACTCAGAGTTCTCTCGTGGTGCGACCCGCGTGTCTTGCCGATAACCGGGACCCTCGAACAAATTCAAGAGGTGCTGGACGTAGCCGATAAATACGACATGGAGAGCGTCACCCAGCGTATCGGGGATATGCTCGCGTTCGGCGTAAATGATTTATGCCCTGGGGGATCCGGATCTGTCCGTCTTTACGCCATCGCCGTCCGCTATAACATGACACTGCTCACCCACAAAGCGGCCAGATGCTCTCTCGCCGCCAAATGGGAAGATCTCATGAACGAGGATGCCCCTGAACTTGCGCACATCTCCGCATCCGTGTTGCACGATCTCGAGCGGTACCGCGTCGCGTGCGGTGTGGCGGCCAAAAAGGTAGCCCTTGATTGGAACTGGGTTGGGATCGCTGCAACCGGAGTGGTCTCCGAATGCGTCCTATGCGCGAATGGGGTACCACCTCGCCATTGGAGTAAATGGTGGGTGCAGTACATGGATATTGCAGGAGAGGAACTGTATAGAAATCCATCCGGTACCATCGTCACTCCCGAGCTTGCTACAGTACCACTTTCCCATATCGGTTCCTGCAAGGATTGTGGACGGACAGTGGGCGAAACTTATCGAGCCCTCGTCAAGTTTAACAAGGCTTTCGTGAAAGAAATCGAGAGAGTCGTCGGCGAGGTGAATATCCTCGCTGCAATGCTACTTTCCTGGCTTCATTTTGATCTTGGTGCAGGTACCGCCGCCCGTAGTGCGCTGACTGCGAGATTCAGACCGGCCTTTGTTATACATGTTTTTCAGTTGATATTAGTCAATCGAGCTTTACATTGCACGAAAAAGGATATCCTATCAGCTATCCTATCTGTGAAGGTCCTGACACGTTCAAATTGCATTCAACAGGATTGCAACCTCAGCAGACTCCAAATCTCAGTCCCTCTAAGCGCGGGCCGTGGGAAGGACGAATGAAGCGAGGACATGAGAAAATTGCCTTTATTGGGTGACAGGCGTAGTTCAACAAGCGCTAGTTTTTTTTGCAGCTGTGTTTATCTGCTAGCCTTTCAACGGAGGTCTATGGTGACCTTACATCTCATTTCCATCTCAAGAAAAAGAGAAGAAGAAACGACGGGCGCACGCAGGGCAACATGTTCGGGTTGAGGGCCGTGTCCTCAGGCTAAGGTCCTATTCGCTTCAACGATGCTCGGCAACTGGCAGGGCTCTAAACCTGCCTCCCTTTGCCTCCTCCAGTCACCCTTTCCTCACAGTATACGCTTCCGCAGCCCGGTAGATCGCGGCTCGTTCCAAAACGCCTGCCAGTGTTAGGTAAGACACCCCCTCATTTATGAAACAACGAAGCCGATCCGGCGCAAAAGTTTAGACCCGCCCATATGCCTATACCCTGGCCGAGTCGATTCTTTCTGCTCCTTGTGCCCTGCGTTTTCGGCCTTTACTTCTTCCTTTCGTTCCGGACGCATGTTGAGACCACCGGTATCCTTTTGGACAAGTCCCCTGTCGCCGCCGATGACGCCCTTGGCTCCGATACGACGGAAACTGGGAATGCGACGAGAATCCTCCTCGTGTCCGCTTTCTTCCCCCTCGCAAAATCCAAGCACACTACACGCGAGTACGAGGAATGGCTGTCGAAATATCTCCAGCCCATTACCACCGATATCTACTTCTACGCACCTGTCGCAATGGCCGAATTAATTCGCAAATGTCGCGGCGACATGCCCATTATAATCGACACAACATATTCCTCGCCTTTCGACATTCCTCCGCTTCGTAATTCCAGAGCGCAATATAGTGAAATGTACGCACAAGACCGCGAACGTGCGCTTCATTCGCCCGACCTGGTGCGTGATTATCAATGGAATAATTATGCCTCCCTCACCAATCCAACCAATACAGTACGCTGTATGGAACGCCAAGCCGTTCTTCTTGGACAAGGCGGTACACGCACTGTCCCGAGCGGGCAGGGATTATGACTATGCCTTCTGGAACGACGCCGGCAGCTTCAGAACGTCCCATTCATACCAGGACTGGCCCGACCCGGCGAGGACGCGGGAGATATGGAAAGCGGGGAGTCGACTGTCTGGAGAGAAAGAGGAGGACCTGTTATTCTTCCCAATCGCCGGGCTGCCGGATCCCAGTCTTCGCTACTGGACGGAGAGCCACGGTCCTGTCGACACCGAATTGAGCGAAGGTGCGCATCAAGGACGAATGCCGTTTATAATTATAATTTACGCTGTCCATTCGCAAGGGTCGTTCTTTGGAGGCTCTCCCACCGCCATCGCCTGGTGGAAACGCACATTTTACGCCTACCACGACCACTACCTCAAGCTCGGCATCTTCGTCGGGAAAGACCAAACGCTCATCAACGCGCTCTTCCTTCTTTTCCCCTCGCGCATTATCGCAGTCTGGCTGGACGACCCTGAAGCTCCGGGACACGCTGATACCCTGCCCTTCACCGACAAAGGCGCGCTGGGAAACTGCGGCCCCGAATGGTTCTACTACCAATTCTGGTTCGCGCGGTGGTCCGAGCGGAGGGAAATGCAGAGTTTGTGGCAAGCAAGATGGTCGTGGGGGTGGTGGCGGTCACACAACGAGTGTCGAGTTACAAGAGTAACTTCTATGAGGGATTTGCTCGAGCGTGTGTTTGGAATCGATTGGGAACCTCCACTACACAATGTTACTGCATAGTACTTCCGCCATTTGGCAATATTGGTCGCTAGAAAATTGTACCACTAACCGTAGAATGTATCACACCTTCAAGCTATCCATAGCTGGGACGAAACCCGCTCTCCTCGTTCTAAGACTGAGCAGTATACGACTTTCAAAGCACATTTTCCCACCGTTCAAATTCTGTGATGCGGATAACGACATGTGGAATGGTTGAGTTTTTTTGTGGAAACATCGTTGTGGAAGAGATCGGACACAGAGCAACTTACAAGATAAATGGGTGATTGAACGTGCTATTCATTCAGGGAGCTCCCCTAAAAAATCTTGTGGCGACTGAGGTTCAGGTTCACGACTCTGGCATCAAGACCCCGTGGGCAGGATCTCTGCGACCTCTCGATTTGTGACGCCTTCGATTGTTCGACTAGATTGAGAGCATTCTTGTAAGAACCGTCCCGTAAGTCCACTGGGCACGGAGGAAAGAAAACGGTGGGAAAAGCAAGAATGACGGCATCAGTGATAGCCGCCGACGCGTTCTTCAATGGGGACGCGACGCGACGCGTTTAAGTACCTGGGAAGGACAATCCGACGCGTCTGCGGTTTCAGCGGCTCGTGTCTGTTTGGTCCTAGGCGGTGGCTGTTAGGGCCACTTTGGGTGGCTGACCCGTCACAGTCACTGTCGCCTCTTTCCTTTCGACCACCACCACCCCAGTACGTGGCACTTCTGTACCCGCCCACCACGTGTATCTACAGCTCGCTGGATCTCTGCATCGGCGACAAAGTCGTCGATACTACTGAACAACCACGGTATTCCCTCCTTAAGTCGTCGATGCCTTGTTAACCACTGTCCACAGCTGTTGTCCTCCCGCCACCGCGCCACTATCCTATCCCCCCTCCCCGCAGCTATTCACTGGTTGCCGCCGATCCGCAGGACGGGGCAGTTGGCACCACCCGCTTTGGCACTGCATCGGGCGGGGGCTCGCCCCTGCCCTGCGCCACGGCGGTCGGGCGCGTCTTACAAAGCCACGCCTGCGGCATCGGTTCACTCTGGCTTCGGTGCCGCTGTTAGCGACCTCGTCTCCTTCCCAGTTCCCAGCTGGGTTCAACCTCGAGATTCGCCGGTTGCTCGTCAACCTTGGCTTCTCACCAATTTTTTGCTCGCCGTCACCTTCGCTCTGACATTGTTCGCCTAGCTGCATGTACCTCTGCTCTTCCCAGAATATTACTGTAATGGTTTGAATTCTTGTGTTTCTTGGTCGCTGTCGGAGTTTGGTCGGAGTTGTCGGCGAACTGAAGTAACGTAATCGCCATCAACCGCGCAGCGATCCTGCTCGGGACCGCACCTCCATGTCGAACGATGAGCGCTTTCAACTACCCCGCCAGCACGATGCATACATACCTGTTACCAAGCACAGCAGACCCGATAGATCCTGTGATACGTGCCGGAAAAGAAAGAGTTCGCAATCCCACTGAATCGCAAAAATATGAAGTTTTGCTCAGCATATTTAAACAGCTCGATGTAAGACACCTGCGCATTCTTTCCAACGAACCTTAAGCTGTGATTAGGCGATGGCCCCAATATGCCTGATAAGCGATGCTCCAGATGTCTCGCGTTCGGCACCACATGTGCATATAATGAACCATCCAAAAAACGCGGTCCCAAGAATCCGTAGGCGAAGGTTTCGGATACATTGACAGAGTTCTGACTTTATTTTTCGGAAAGTACGGTGGAGGAACTGTTGAGAGAAGTTGCGAGCTTGAAAGCCAAGCTACGAGCCCTGTCCGTTTGTTCCCTCTGCGCACAGCCGTTGCATTCGCAAGGAGGCAGGTCCTCAACAAATGCCTCTGTATTTCTGCAGGAATCGAGTCCGGAGAGCGACACTAATACCGTCGTCGAGGAACTCCCACCCGATGACAATTACATCGGCGAAGAGCTTGCCTCCCGGTTCCGTCAGTTCTCCATTACAACCATGAAAAACAAATATTTCGGCTCGGC
The DNA here is from genome assembly GCA_029281495.1 of Mycena filopes. Lineage (NCBI taxonomy): Eukaryota > Fungi > Basidiomycota > Agaricomycetes > Agaricales > Mycenaceae > Mycena > Mycena filopes. The sequence continues at coordinate 1,290,844 of JARIHR010000011.1, read as the reverse complement.
TGGGAGTTTCGCATTGGCCAATAGTGCCATGGCGGTGAGGACACACGCTTCCGTTTTCTCCTCCGACTCACTTTAACTGCAGCTGAAAGAAAAGTACGTGGGTCGGTCAATGATGCAACAAACGCGACGCAGCTTATATTGGGATGTATTGCCGGTCAGTTTTGACTGCCAACTTGCGACTCTCCCTGCTCATTTTTTGTTAGTGGGAGAAGGAGACATACAACAAGCGTGCATGCTACGTATATCCTGACAGCGATCTTCTGGCCGCCCTCGTGGACCTCTACTTCACCCTCGTGCACCCGACTGTTCCAATTCTGCATCGTCCCTCGTTCGAAAAATCTGTCGCCGACGGACTTCACCTTTCGAATATGGAATTCGGCGGACTTTTGCTCTCGGTGCTGTCTGTTGCCTCCAGAGTAAGCAATATCTGCTTGATCATTTCCGTTTCCGCTTAAAACCAACGGGTTCAGTATTCGGATGATCCCCGTGTCTTCGTCGAAGGCGACCATTCCCTGTCAGCGGGCTGGAAATTCGCCAGTCAATTGGAAATGGTTCGCAAACTGTTCGAGCCGACGATATATGAGGTCCAGATGTATTGCGTGCGTCGTGTTATCTACTCCCCTTTATAGCACCGACGAAGAGCCGGCGCAGCTTATGGCAATCTACAGCTTGGGCACAAGTCACCCTCAGGTCTCGTGGTTATATCTGGTAGGGACGCATTCCATAAACCGCGTGCAACTCTCATGTTGCACAGGGAATCGGTATCCGTTTTCTCCAACAACGTGGGGAACACCGTCGAAAGCGTGATCTCAACAACTTGAACTTTGAAGATGAGTTGTGGAAGAGAGCGTGAGTGGACAGGTGTGCCATAACTTCACCGGCCGCTGACTGACACGATTTCGCAGTTTCTGGTATGCATAACTTCCTCATCCTCCCCGTTATCCTGATCGTATTTCCATCTCAACGGAACGCCACTGCTCAGGTCGTTCGTGTGTTTGGACTCGATGATTTGTGTCTTCCTTGGACGACCAATGGGTCTGCACGGCGAGGATTACGACGTCAACCTTCCGCTCGAAGTTGATGATGAATATTGGGATGTCGGATTCACACAGCCCCCCGAAATGCCCGCGCTCATCTCATATTTCGTCTGTCATGCACGCCTGTGCGAAATTTTGGGAGATGCCATGCGTCGCCTGTATGGCTCTCGGAAGGCCAAGATGCAGATGGGTTGGAATGGGCAGGAATGGGAGCAGCGCACTACTTCTGCTCTCGACTCCGCCATGAACGATTTCTTAGACACGATCCCACTCCACCGTAAGCGACACGAATCTGTCGATTCTCATTCTAACACTGTTTTTAGTTCGCTGGAATCCCGAGAGTCCTCCTCAAGGTGTTTTCTTCGACCAATCTGCCTCACTCTACTTGAATTACCAATACGTTCTGATTGCGGTACGAACTCTCTCTTCACTATTGCTCGCCGTTCCTGAGCTTTGCAAGATTCACCGGCCGTACCTCCAGAAGGCAGGTGGGGCCTCGGTGGTTCCATCCCTCGCTATCTGCACAAGAGCGTCACGCGCAGTTATTCACACTGCCGATATGTGGCTGCGCAAATTGCAACGACTGCCTCCCCCCAATATAATCGTGCGTCGCTTGCACTCTGTGATGTTTGGCCCCTCATTCTCCCAACTCAGAACCCCGTGTTCGTCGCCGGTGTCATGCTTACCTTGAATATGTTTGCCACCACACGTGCGGGGTTCATGGACAGCAGAAAAGACCTCGCTCAGATTGAAAGAGCGATGGAGATTCTCAAATTCCCTGAAGATAGGTAAGCACGCCATCGCATACCTCTCAACTAATCTGAATGCATTTGTGCGTAGGTGGCAGCCTGCTGGCCGACTTTTCGAGATTCTCAGCGAACTTCGGTCTCTGGATGGTCATTTCCCAGCGAAGAACCGTCCAAACAACGCTAGTAATACCACGTCCTCAAGTCCACCAACTATTCCCCCACCGACGGAAGTCGCCGCGACCGCGTCCTCGTCCACAGGTCTTCCTGATATCGCTTATCCGCAGCCCGAACATCTCTGGAGTCCGCCGCCTTCTTCTGATCAGTTTTCGCAAGGAACCTCCATCGAACAATTGCTTGCAGATACGACTGCAGACCCGATGGATATCGTTCTCGACGACGAACTTCTGTCGATGTTAATGGTTGCCCCAACGGACTCGTCGTATGCATCACACCGCTTCCATTCATGTCCCGAACTAACTAAATTATACAGAAACTTCGACTCGTGGGACGCGTATTATACGAATTTGAATGGGACGAACGGGTCCCTTGGATAGGGGTGTTAATACACCACACACTGTCGTAGATAATACCATATCCATCGCAATCCGCTTGTCTATAGCTAAACTGTCGCTTGTTACCGACCTCACCCCTCCACGGAAGTGCTTCCGGTATGTGCGTGCGGAGATGCTCAAATCGGACTGCTGAATTGTACAGAGGAAACATTCGGCGCTCGCTACGCCTGTGTCTTTCTCCGTTTCGGCCCCCGTCCTTCTTGTGCTTCTGCCTCTCGCTTGCTTTTCCTCCCTGTTGCCCGCATCACCTCTTTCTTCCGTTCCTTGACCTTTTCCCCCTTCCTCTCCTCCTCCTTCTCCACCTTTTTGTGATGTACCGCCTTCTTCTCGTTCTTCTTCTCCTTCCGCCGCGCAACCTGATCTTTGCGCAGAGCACGAATCTGCTGCAACAAAGCGACCGCCTTGCGCTCCTCCGGCTCCATCACCACTGCACGCTTCTGCATATAGGTTTGTTCCCGCTGCGGTTTCATCACGCGAGGCTTCGACGCGTAAGGGAGCGCTGCCTGAAGCTTCTTCGGGATGATGAGTGGGTTGAATCGACGTTCCGGGCGTTCAATGCGCTTGTAGGTGGAGTTGACGTTAAGCGGCGTCTTGATGCCCTCTTCTCGTCTCACTTGCCCCGTCAAACGCATGCCGGTCCATTGCGATTTGTCGGACAATAAGAGAGAAGTGACGGGATTATAGAATTTCCGAGGCTGGATCGAGTACCACGCCCGCAGGAATATTATGTCTGGCAATGCTCAGCCGAGTTGCTACACAGTCAAAACACAAAACACTCACCGCTCTTGAGCACCTTATCCTCGAAGGTGGCTCGGAACGCCCCGTCGGGCTTCGAAAGTCCCTTCTTGACCTGCCCTCGGATCCCAGACACGGTGCGGATGTTGGCGCCCTCGAACTTGGCGACTTCGAGTGCAGTGCTGAACATGTCCCGTACGAACGCGGTGTTCTTGAAGATCTTGTACGGCACCCCCGTCAATTTGATCTTCTTCACGATCTTCACCGAGCGGTCAATATCCAGCACCACCCCCGTCGCAGACACCCGGAACCCTGGCGTGTCGGCGGAGAGCGAGTTGAATGCGCAGAAGCCAGTGTTGGGGAGCGACACAGGCCCGTAGAAGGTCGCATAGCAGTGCATGTGCTCCGGCGTGTACTTGAGCATACGCATCCGGATGGAGTGGTCGTCGAGCGAGTATGTGGGCACGCTTTGGAAGCGCCGCCAGCCCAGGGAGAATATGAGGGGGTCGTTGTTCTTGAGCGTCTTGGTATACCACCGATGGCGCTTGATGCGCACCTGGACGTAACCAAAGCGCTCCTCTGCAGGCAGCAGACCACCGACAATGATGGGATACGCGGGGTCGAAGTGCTCGATCATCTCGCAAGGGACGTCCATAAGCTCTATTCGGACGTAGGTCCCGGGTCTGAAACCTTCGACGAGAGCGCGCGATTCTGCGGAAACATCTTTGAATTCGTCGATGTTCAGCTGCAGTTGCCGCGAGATCTCGTCCTTCTTTTCCGTGTAAAAGTCGACCTTGGAGGCCTCGGGGTCGTCGTATTGCTCGTCGAACTTGCGTTTGAGCTCCTCCTTCTTGGCAGCAAGCGCAGCGGCTCGCGACGACTCTGCCTTCATTGGTTCCGACGCCGCCGGAGGGGCTGAATCGGTCGCCTCAAGGTCCTCGAATTCCCCACCAGCGTCCTCGGCATCCTCGTAACCGCCTCCTTCCTCTCCTTCACCCCCCACAGGACCGGTGATGAACAACCCACGGATGGAGTCAAGCATGTCGTCGTCCTCCCACTTCTTCAGGTCCTCCTCCTTCCATCCCTCTTTACTCGCATCGACCTCATCGTCCACGTCCTTGATGGAGGCATTCTTAAACTTGAAGAAGTCGCCGTCGTCTTCTTCCTCGTCGACGGCCATCTGATCATCCTCTTTTCCGCTCAACACCTCCTCCGGAGTCAGCGCACTGGAATATATGAGTTTCATCCAGTCTTTCCGCCGCCGTGAATTTGATGTCGCCGCCTGCGCTTTGGCGGCAAGGTTTGACTTCCACTTTGGCGCGGCCTCATCGTCATCGTCATCGCCCTCTTCGTCTTCCCCCTCATCATCGCTCGGTATATCCAGAGCGTCCCCATCCTCCATCCGGAACCGTTTCCCCGGGTCCTCGTCGTCGTCCTCATCACCCAAATCGGAATCGCTCTCCGCGTACTCGACGTCAGCGCGTTGTACTTTTGAGGTACTGGCAGTCGGGAGGGTGCGTTTAACATCCCGCCGTGTCGATCGACCCGTGCTATGTGGATGGGGAACGCTTTCCTCGGCGTCATCGTTGGCTTCTTCGTCAGAATCGATGCCTGACTCGTCCTCCTCTTCCTCGCCACTCTCATCCTCATCCTCGTAACCGTCGCTATCGCCATCGTCGTCGACAGCGTCGACTGTTAGATGCTTCGAAGATGACCCAAACAGGCGGATGTGACTCTGCGCAACACCGTCCTCGAGGGTGGCGCCTGCATCCTGGAGGTCCATCACCATCTGCTCTCCCTCGCCTTGCGGAACTGAGGGCATATGAATGAGTTACAATGGAAGATAGACACACAAGTACTGAGACTCACCGTCCGCATTACCCCGTGTAAAACTACCGGGCACATTAATCCACACCGCGTCCTTGTCGTACATCACCCCTCCAATATCGCTCATCGGCGCGTGAATCAGGAGCTTCTTCTTCTCGCTCAACTTCCTCCGCTTCTCCGAGTCTGCGTCGGGAAGCGGACATGGATCACCCAAAATGGTCACGCTCTTCATCTCCAGATCCCCGACACCCGGGATGTGGACCTTGGTTCCCATTCGGAGGTTCGTCCCGCGGACGTACCCGTAGACGGTAACATTGCGGTCGCACTTTCCCTTGCTCTGCCGCACCTGCTCACGCGGGGTGAGGTCCTCGATCCGGTCGGCGAGGAGGTACGGGTGGGCATTCCTGAAGATGAGGGGCCGGAATTTCATGACGCTGACGAAGCGCGATAGGTTGAGGATCTCAGTGTCGGGGTATCGACCGTTCAGGACGCCGGAGAGGTAGAAGAGTTTTGCGCCTTGATAAATCTCGGTCCAGAATCTTTTCTTGAGGGCCTTTTTCGTGTCCTTTAGTGTAGCCGCCTTCTTTATGAGGTCGAGGTGGGTTAGAATGCCGATGACTTTAGGGAAACCGTGGGATTGGAGAACGTTGAGAAATTCAAAAGTTTCCTATAAACGTATTTCAGCACGCAAGAAGATAGTTGAAGCAGAATATAGACCATCTCGAACCCGAAAGAGCCATCAATCATAAGGAGGACGAGGTCGGCGATTTTCCCAATGTCAATCATGCTATTCAGGTCGTTGTTGCATTCGATGAATGTTAGACGGCGCTTCTTCCCACTGACGACGGTGACCGGTCCTTTGACGTCGTTCAATGTCTGTTTTGTGTGCCGCCGCACGAGACTTTTGAGAAGGGTGGTCTTGCCGACGCCGGGAGGGCCGACAATAGCAATTATAACGGGAGGAGGTTCACTGTCTGGTGTCCGATTCACGAGAGGGACGTGAAGACGAGTCTGATCGCGCTCGACATTGCGACGGCCCTGACGGTCTGCGCGACGACCGGATTTTGGAGCAAATGCCTGGCGTTAATGGATAACTTATAGCGGGTTCGGGGTAATTTTTTGGGAATTGAAGCACCTTCTCATTGAAGCCATGCTGCTTTTCCTTTCCCTTGCCCTTGTCCTTCTTGTCCGCTTTTCCACCGGATGTAGACGGCCTATGAGCCTTGTGTGGCCGTTCGTCCATCGAATATAGTAGTCGCAAAAAAGCGAAGGTGGTTTGTCGTTGTTGAACTTTGAAGAATGATCCGCGGACCACCTTTGCCACTGCTCGTCTTTACCTTACATCCTTCCCCGCGCATGCATTCATTCTGCGGTCATTGGAACCTCGCATTGACCCCTTGGCCGGAATACTCACTCAATGTCGTCTTACTCGTTGCCCGTTGCCGTTTGGAGATTAATTAACAAGTCCCTCCTAACATAAATTGGCAACCCTTTTCTCTGCCGCATGAACAACCATGTCTCCTCGACGCTCAAGTACTACCAAAGGCACCAGTTTACCAGCCCCGGAGCTCAAGCCAGAGTTCCTTCGCCTCGAGCGGAGCATACGCGCGCTTTCGACCGCGATACACATAATCCAAGAGAAATGCAGTCTCCGCGCTCACGACTCTTCCGACGCGTGGATGAAGGACAAGGATCGGTCTAGAATTTTCGGCCACCTCGCCACTGTACTAACGACTGGCTCGCCTCTTGGACGGCAGACAATAGCTGTCACAGGGGGCTCTTCGAATCGTGGTTTCTATGTTAATGCTACGGAAGTTGTCGCGCGGCCCGGGTTCATAGAACGGTCTCAAGGGCAAAGTTTGCTTAAGCTCAACCCTGTGCCGCCTTCGAGGAAGACGCTCAAGCAATTGACCGAGGACAGGTTTGCAATGAGAAGCAATCAAGTTAGTCACGGCAAGCTTATTCTCTGCTAGACGCCCCTCCTCCAAGATCACCCTCGTAGAGCACGCAGGAGACGTTTTTCAGGCTCTTCGTCTCGTCAACCAAGACTTCTACGACCCTGCCACACGAACCCTCGAGTGTTTCATCGTCCGGCGTTGTCATCGGGAAATATACCGACGGCTCCAGAGCGCCGTCCAAATGCTCAACCCTCCGCTCCACGACGTTTTGAACAAATGGGAGCCTACCAGTGTCGACGATGTGCCTGAGGAATGGATGTCGATCCCATATCCAACCATCCTCATCGACGATTTCTCCATCCCACACCGACCCATGGCTCGGTGGCCAGGCCACATCGAGCTCTTGTTCAACGGCGCCACCCTAGGGCGATGGAAGGAGTTCCTCGTTTCCTTGATAAGGGTGGTCATCAGCACGGTTACCGGACTGCACCCTGAGCGCACCGACAGTCCGACAGACGCCGTCCTGGCGTTGCACTTCTTGCGCTTATTCTTCTCCTTCGGCCCCGCCCGGGCGGTCTTGAATGTCCCCTCCCTCAAGTTGAGGCTAGAAAATCTGCTGCCCCGCCACAAGCGTGAGTAGACACTCGCCAACGATTCGTCCCCCTGCCTGCACTGACGCGACGCAGTGGAATATAATGAACGGCAGGATAAATCTGCGGTGGATACCATTCTCCGTTCATGGAGCGCTGTCATCGCCTACGACGTGGCCGCCTCGGCTCTGACGAGTCGCCACTGCACCGTCTCGTCGATCCTCCGTCAATCTCTCCCCAAAGTGCATGTGATCGAGGCGGCCATCGCCACCCCCGTGAAAGCAATGGATTCCATCCCGCGCATCATGCGCGCGCGAGTGATGCCGGCGCTCAAGCTCTCCGAATACTACACGGGTGTCGTAGAAACCCTGATTTCCCTGCATCTGTCCGTCGACGACTTTGCGGGAACTGTTCACTGCGAGGCGAGCATGATGGGGATCGCATACGCGTTCAGCCAGGGCAAGTATGGCGTTGGTGATCCCGGCGTGCCGAGGGGCGGCGCGACCGCGTTCTTCGATGCATTCGAGGTATCTTCTCCGCTGCGTGTCTGAGTGTGCTCGCTCGCTCATACTGCTATCCTAGGGACACAGCAACACCATCGGAATCACCGAACAATCTTGTCGGCTATGTTACTGGCTCTCCGAAGAACTCTCCCTGCCCAACGGACACTTTAACTTAAAGGGCTGCCATGGGAGAATCATGCCGTGGACACCACCCCGCTTTGGGATTCCGCTATCGGTTCTAGCCAATCTTGAAGTCGAACTTCTGGAGCTCCTTATACAATCAACTCAACGTTGGTTGGAAAAGACAACCCGGTGGCCGCACGAGGTACCCAGCAGCGCATCAGTGTGATGCCTCTTAATCTACCCTGTAAAATATAATACATACGCGCTTGATTACCCGTTACCCTGTATATCTGGATAATATTTGTTCAATGACATCACGAATCGAGGATTCATGGACTGGTTCAACGGTGAAGGGAAAATTCGGCAGCCACATGGACAAGGTCCTCATCCAGAACGATATTCATCAAGCTCAAGAGGTGCGGAAATATTCCGTTTTCACCAAAACAATAAAACGACAAAGGACGACCGACTCAAAGCATCGTTCACGATCCCTTGACTTTTGCCATGAAGCGCAGGCACCCTCCACCCCGGCCCACCCGGAATCGTCAACTTGTCCCGAATTGCCTTTTCAAGCCCATTGGACGAGCACCCCAAAACGGTCGAACCCAAAATCGCTGCCAGCCCACACCAATCTATACACAAGAAACTCGTACTTACGGTACCTTAGGATAAACGATACAGGGAATGAACGGAGTGATGGATGGAGGTACCCAAGAAAAAATATATGATGTGTGGTAAATGTCGGATGGATGGATGGATGTACTTAGTATATATACAGATGCGCGTGCTTGCTTGCTTAGATACGGAACTTGCTAGTAGATTTGAGCCCTATGGCGAAAATATGAAATGAAATGACATGGGTCATGGGCGTCTCTTGACGGGTTTATCCTTGAACGTCAAGCAGTCGTACAGGGACGCGATTTGGTCGCCCTACGACAATCAAGGGCGTCAGAAAGGCGCGGGAGGAAACAAAACCAAAACGCACCTTTTGCTCAAGGATATCGACAACCTCGCGGAGGTGCTTCGCAAGCATGTTCCTCTTTGGGACGTCAGACACCGCGTCCATATCCTTGTACTGGTCCGCAAGCTCCACATAGACGCTACAAAATCAGGTCAGTTGACGACCCAAGAGAAGACAAGGGCAGAAAAAAAACGTACCTTTTATAATGCGTGAAATCATCCTCCAACTCCCGAATGACCCGCGCCACGACCGTCTGCGGCGGTAACCCCGCCTTTTTCGCCGCCGCCTCATAATCCCGCTCATCACCCGGCCCCCGCTCCCGCTGCTTCCCCGCCCTCCTCGCCGCCGCCGCCGCTGCACCTCTCTGCCCAGCATCATCATCATCATCCGACTCCGCCTCCTGCATCCTCGCCCTAAACTCCCTCTCCATCCTCGAAGGAACCCACTCCCTCGCGTCCACCCCACCACCACCAACACCCCGCCTCCGACAACAAACCGTGCACATCCGCGCATTATGCTCCGGCGCCGAGAAAAACAGCCGCTCCAGATGCGCGCCGCGGATCTGCGGGAACGGCGTCTCCAGCTCGTTCGCGGCGTTGTGCTGCCGGGCGCGCAGTGGCGTGGGGACTGCCGGCCGACGCGGCTGCGACGGCCCCGCGCGAGCAGCAGGCGACGGCGCCCTCGGCACCTCCGTCCCCTCGTCCGACACCTCCTCCACGGTCGCGCGCCTGTTCTGCTCGCGGCGACGCGGAGGCGGCGTTGACGCGCGCGACCGATACGACCCCGACCCGCCCGACACGTTCAGGCCCCGCTGCTCAATCTCCTCCGCCATCCGCGCCTGCTCGTCCTCGCTGAGCCGCCGCGGCGTGGCGAGGTTGGAAGTCGACGCAGATCCGCGCGTCGCGTGGTCCGTGCGCATGGTGCGGTCCGGCACACCCGCGCCCACGTTCTCACGCGACGACCCCATAATGGACAAGGGGTCGAACGGCTCCGCGTCCGCGTCTGAATCTTCCTCCTCCTCACTCCCCGAACTGCGGTCGTCAAGGGGCGGTTCCTCTCCCTCGCTTTGTTGCGGCGGCGGGTGATCTTCCTCCTCCTCTTCATCGCTGGAGAGCTCCAAATCCTCCGACATCCCTATATCCCCCGGCGACTGCTCAACGTCCGAGGCCTCTGCCTCTGCTTCTCGCCTGAGCGCCCGCTCCCGCAACCCCTCCTCCACAACCCCGCGCAGAACCTCCACCTCGCCCGCCAGCCGCTCAACCTCGACGCGCAGCCGGTCGACCTCAGCGCCCTTCTCCTTGAGCGTGCGCGCGTCGCGGTCGCGCAGTTTCCGGAGCTCAGTCAGGAGTTCTTGGTGCGAGGAGAGCTCCGAGGTGAGGCGCGTGAGATGCGTGCGGAGGGTGGATATCAGGGACTCGAGCGCTGCGTACCAACATTAGTATCTGTCGAACCAGAGAAAAATGAACTGACCCTTCTTCTCTTCCACAACCTCCCGATACCGCTCCTGGATGTCTTCCTCCTCCACGACACTCATCCCTGCGCGGGCCTTCCCCTTGCCCTTCGCGCGCGCGTGATCCGCTTCCCGCTGAAGCACACTCGCCTCATTCAGCTCAATCACCCGCGTGCGCTCCTTCGCCACCTCGCGTTTACACACCTCCAGCTCGTGCTCGAGCTCCCTCACCCGCCGTCGCGAGATACTGTTTTCGTCTTCCAGCTGGTGCAGTTTTGTCTGTACGACTGACAGCGTAGACAGTAATCGCGCTATACGAGTATTAGACACATTGTTAATTCAATGGCAATGGGATGCACGCACCCTCGCTGTCTCGCGGACGATCATCTGCAACGTAGGCATTATACCCGCCACCCGCCTTTGCGGGGGACTCGACCGCGCTCGTCAACCCCGTCACATCGGGCAAGTACACGCGCGACTTGTTGCTGCGGCGAGTGGCATCAGCCCCTTCGACGACGCGGTTTGCGATATCAGTGAACGGGTTGCGGTCGTGCAGATGCTGCTGCTCTTCGACGAGATCGCGGGTCAGGCCGCGTGCGGCGCGTGTGAATTGGGAGGCGGGGGTTGGTGGTGAAACGGCGGCGGGGGTGGCGCTGCGGCGGTGAGGGCGGGGTGTGGGGATGTTCGAGTCGTCGATGGCGCGGGTTAATGGGGAGGGGGGCACTTGGGCGTGGCGGTGGTTGGGGTGGTGTGGGGCATGGGGGCTGCGCGGGCGTTTTGGGGAGAAGGAGACGCGCTGGAGGGCGTCTGCGAGACGGGGGCGGGGGCTGTCCGAGTCTGAGGAGGCGGAGGAGGTGGCAGAGGAGTTGTGGGGAGAACGGATGCGGACTGAGCGGGAGCGGGAAGAGGGTTGCGCGTGGCCGGATTGAAGGACGCGGTCGAGGCGACCTGGGCTGTGGAAGGGGCCATATCTTGAGCGAGAGGGATCCATGTCGAACATGCTGAGCTTGGGGTCGACTGCGGCCATCATGTTGTGCAAGGGTCGATCTGGGTCGTACTCTGCCCCGCTTAGGCTGATTTCTCTGCGACTACCGCGACCGCCGAGGCCAGCACTGAGGGTGAGTGCGCTGGCATGGTGTGCGGCGGTCGAAACGGTCTCGCCGCCGTAGGGACTGATACCGTCCTCGTCGTCGACTGTACGGTATGACCAGGGGTGTATCTGGCTGTGTGTATCTGGTTCAAAGTTGTCGTCGTGGCCGTTGTCGAAGGAGATAAAGTCGTGGAACGCGGATGGTGCGGAGTTGTGTCTGGGGTACTCGACTGTGTCGTTGTCCTGTTCCGAGGATGAGAGGTGGAGGGAGAGGTCTGTGTGCTGTAGGTTGTGTTCTAGTCTGATGCGGTCGTGCTCGAGCTGGTCCTCGCGGATGCTGATGTCGAGCACCTTCTGTCTTTTCATCGAGGGAGAGAAGAGTAGGGGTGTCACGCTGTGACTCAACAAGGAAAGTCCGCACGTGAACGCGTTTGATGCCGACCACCTTAACCCCGCCCAACATGTCCGCCGTTCAACGCCTTCCCCGATGTCTGGAAGCGAGCCAGAGTCGAGCTGGCTCACCTTGCTAAGAGAGCCCGTAGAGCCGTTGGAGATGCGCGCAGGGTGAACTCGAGGACTGGGAAGCGCAAGACGCCGTGTTCAAGTGAAAGACCTCCGTGCGTGCAGCCCGTTTTATATTTCATCGGTGACGCGCAGAGCGAGCTCAAGTCAGCGCGGACCGCACTCTAGACGGACCGCTTCCTCCTGAAGCCGCGAATAAATAACATCCTCGCCGTCTTCCATCGAACAGGTCCAGGGAAGGGCTTCCGATACACTCCCACCAGCTTGAGAACAGCACTTTTCCCAGACCCCGAAGGTCCTGCCTCCATTCTGCAATCCCACAACTTCGTGGATTTTCTACGAATTTTGCGACAACACAGCGGCGGCCTTATGCCGGTGTGCCCTGGGCATCCCTCGACGATACTCTACGAATATTATTCTTGACGCGAAGAACCTCGCCCCAGTATATAGCCTAGTGAATAAATTCATCGCCTCCCGAAAAGGGCGCGAGTAGTTTTGCGAGACGTCCGTCAAAGGAGATTGGCACAATAAATACAAAGGGTGTCTGGGTTTTGGATGCAACGGCGACTCAGCGGGAAAGGGCCTGCTTACATTGCGCCTCCTCTCTCCCGAGACACTTCTGCCTCTTCCATGGGCTCCGACAACGAGAAGCAGTCCCGCTTCAACCAGCGCACCTTTGGCGTCACGAACCGCATCTGGCTCATCCTCACTCTCTTCCTCTTCCTCCTCTCCTTTACTCACTACATCGTCCCCACCGCCCAGCCCCCCACCCTCCACACCTTTTCCAGCCTCAATCTCACCCCAAAGAACTATCTCAATGCCTCTGAAGCCGCCCCCAATCCATTTGACTTTTGTCCGATCTATGGCCCCGGCGACGAACTTGGCCTAAAGCACGGTGCAGTGACTCTGGGCAAAACCAGGCTGCATATGGGGAGCTCTGCCCGCATTCAAAGGGTCTTGAACAAGGCGCTGAGCGGCCAGCCAGTCACCATAAGCATATTAGGGGGTTCTGGTATGTCGCGCCCACGATAACAAGAGTGTGCTCGCTGGCTCATTGTGCTGCCACAGTTTCTGCATGCCATGGCGCGGGAGACGACCCGATCTCACCCAAATGCTATCCTTCACGCTTTTTCGAATGGTGGAATAGCGTCTTCCCTCACCCCGCCTCCGAGCTCACGAACGGCGCCATGCGCCGCACAAACTCGGAGTACTTTGGCTTTTGCAGCACGCATCACATCCCCGACGTAACCGACCTCGTTATCATCGAGCTCGACGTAGACGACCACGCAGATAAAGAGACCCTCGAAAACTTTGAGATTCTCGTCCGTTCCATCCTCATTCGCCCAGACGAGCCCGCCGTCCTCCTCCTCGGCCACTTCAGCCCCGACATTCACACTGCGTACGGTTTCAACGGGCCCGACCAATCCCACAACATCGTCGCCCAGTTCTACGACGTCCCGCACATCAGCATAAAGCCCATGGTCTACACCGACTACATGCGCGACCCCGACACCATCTCCAAGTACTACGCCGACCCCGTGCTCGCATCCCCCCTCGGGCACGAGCTGCTCTCGGACGTCCTTGTTGGCTACCTGCAGCACCAGATCTGCACCGCCTGGGGTGTCGCCACCGGCACCGCGTTCGATGCCGTCCCCGTGCGCACGAGCTTCGAGCCCCCAACAGGCGCCGCTGGCGACGCGCCCCTCCCCTTCGGTGGCGCAGGTCTCCGGAAGGGCCCCGCGGACCAGGACGGCAGCATAGACGGCGCCGACGCCGCCAAGCTCGCGGGCCTCCCGCCCACCTCCAACCTCTTCCACCCCGCGCTCCACGTCCCCCGCGCACGCATCGGCACGCGCCCGAACGACGACACCCCCTTCCGCGAGATCGCGCCGTTCTGCGTCTCCGCAAACGACCTCATCAACCCGCTCCCGCCGTCGCTCTTCTACGGCTCCGGCTGGCACGCGTTCCACCCCAACGTCGGGAGCAGCTCCATCAACACCAAGGCGCACTACTGGCACTCGACGCTCCCCACGAGCAAGATCCGGGTGCCGATTATGGTCGGCGCGGGCGACGTTGCGGTCTACTACGTCAAGGAGCCGATTAGTGCGGTGGGGGAGGGCAGCGCGGTTGCGTGCTGGGTGGACGATAATTACGGGGGCGCGCGGACGATTGAGAACGCGGCGGATGTGCCCGAGGCGACGGCGGCGCTGTTTTATATTGACCGGTTTGTGGCCAGTGGGTCGCACTTTGTGGAGTGCCAGTTGATGGGCGAGGAGGGCCAGGGCGTCCCCATCTTTAAAATCATCGGCATCTTTGCGACATGAGAGGAGCGGTGGACCCGGCGAATCGCCTTGCTTTCTTGCTACTACTAAACAAATAGACTATTATACGGTATTATTACTCGGAACTTATTTACATTGTACCATGTACTGCATTTTGGACCTCCTTGAACGCGACGGCGGTGAGAAACTGAAGCGAGAATGATGGCAGCATCGGGGATACGGCATTGACGCGTTCTTGGGACGCGACGCGACGCGTCAAAGTACTTGTAAAGACAATCCGACGCGTCTACTGTCTCGGCGGCTCGTGTCTGTTTGGTCCTGAGGTGGTGGCTGTTGAGGGCACTTTGGGTGGCTGACCCCGTCCAGTCACTTTCGCCTCTTTCCTCTCGACCACCACCACCACCCCAGTACGTACCACTTCGATTTCCCGCCCACCACATGTATCTACAGCTCGCTGGATCCCCGCATCGGCGACAAAGTCGTCAATGCCACTGAACAACCACGGTAAGTACTTTCGAGTCGTCGATCCCTTGTTAACCACTGTCCACAGCTGTTGTCCTCCCGCCACCAGGGACATCGCCACTCACGCCACTACCCCATCCCCCCTCCCCGCAGCTATTCACTGGTTGCCGCCGATCCGCAGGACGGGGCAGTTGGCACCACCCGCTTTGGCACTGCATCGGGCGGGGTTCGCCCCTGCCCTGCGCCACGGCGGTCGGGCGCGTCTTGCAAAAGCCACGCCTGCGGCATCGGTTCACTTTGGCTTCGGTGCCGCTGTTAGCGACCTCGTCTCCTTCCACAGTTCCCAGCTGGATCCAACCTCGAGATTCGCCGGTTGTTCGTCAACCTTGGCTTCTCACCAAT
This sequence comes from Mycena filopes, assembly GCA_029281495.1. Classification (NCBI taxonomy): domain Eukaryota; kingdom Fungi; phylum Basidiomycota; class Agaricomycetes; order Agaricales; family Mycenaceae; genus Mycena; species Mycena filopes. The sequence continues at coordinate 1,275,641 of JARIHR010000011.1, read as the reverse complement.
TTTTTGCTCGTCGTCACCTTCGCTCTGACATGATTTCATCCCGTGTCTGTTTATGCTTGCCCTTTGTTGAATATAAGCCTTTACTTCTCCCTGCCGCATTCCCGGCCGCTCTCGGAACGGTCTGGCAGCAGTCTTGCCGGCAAGCGAGCCGCCGTCGGCTTACGGTGGGAGAGCTATGCCGACTGTTGAATGGTTCGGCAGGTTCACGAATTTCAACCGTGGGAATCCGCTGTTTCACTCAAGGCGCCACAACGATTCGAAAATGTAACCATACATATAGCCCTCAGGCAAGGTCCTCACGGCGTGTAACCACGAAGGCTAGCGATGAAGTCATTCATAGCATCCAAGGGGTCCGCCTCCGCAAGCAGCTGTTCGATGGACATAAAGGACAGTGTATTGTCCCATGGCTGGCCGGCGAAAGTCCCTTCGGGTTGAGCGTAGTAAGAATCGAGGATATTTCGAAGGGAGAGTCCTGGTTGAGAGGTGGTGGACTCAGGCTCCAGGCCATCGGTGGACAAATCAGTCGCGGAGGGGGGATCCAAAGACCGCAGCTCGCGAAGAATCTCCAATAACCGACCAGCGGGCTGCCACCTGGGATTTGTGTTCAGCTGTGCGATCAATCTCGAGCGGGAGCAATGTACCGAGATTCAGCACACTTGAGCACCGTCATCGCGGTTTCGACTTGTGCCAGATCCTTCTCCGTGTCAATAGACTCCGAGAGCCCACATCGTGTTCCAAATGCAATGAGGACGAGGAGGACACCAGCGAGGAATACAGGGTTCTAGACGGGAAGCGGTATCAAGTATTGGAGAGAACAAAGGAGTAAACTTGCTATTAAGTCGGGTAGAGCGGGGCGCTGTTGTCTCTTGAACCATATGTCAGCTGTATGGAGAATGGTGCGTGCTGCCCGTGCGCATATAAACAGAGAAGGGGCGACCAGCCCATGCCGCTTGTAGATGATGTATGGTCGGTGGATCTTAGCAAAATAAAAACGGTTTTGTGAACGTCGAAGACGAGCTTGAATTTAGACGCACTGCAATTTGAACGTAGTGGTAGAGGACATTCAGCGTCGCGGACTGATCGAAGAAGGGACCTTGTGACGGGTTATTGCGATCCCATCGAACTATGAAAGTCATGAGCGAAGCAAAAATAACTGGAGGTCATACGCACGATGGGCTGGGATGGAGTTGAAGAAATCGTTCATAGCCGAGTCGAGGTCGGCTACAGTGCGCTGCTCCCACTCCGGCCCATCCCAGCCTGCCAATTTCATCTTCTTCGAGCCATGCAGGCGGACCATGGCGTCGCCCAGGATCTCAAACAGGCGTGCGTGATGAAAAAAGTACGAGTTGAGTGACGGTCTTCCTAACGGCTGTGTGAAGCCCCGATCCCAATACTCGTCATCAACCTCGAGCGGAAGGTCAACGTCGTAACTGGTGACTGTCAACGAACAAGAAGGAAGGGTGATGGAAAAGTATGTATACTTGAACAAAAATGCCGAAGGACGTCCAACGAAAAGGGACACCATTCTATCCATGGCTGCGAAGGACCTAGGGGGATATATGGGTGAGGGCAATTATTTCGTGAAGCAGAGCCATACCAAAACGTGCGCTTCCAGCGCTCGTCTTCCAAGTTCAATTTGCCATTCTCGCGCTTCCGCTGGTGCTGACCACTTTGCTGCAGAAAACGACTCCCAATTCCCTGGCGACGTTATGGACATCAGATTGTGGATGGCGCCAATTGCGGACGGGCATACATACCAGGAACAACCAACCATTTTGAGGGACGGACGTACCGAGGGAGAAAAAGGCGAGAAGCTGCAAAGTCTGAGCTGACGTTTTATTAAACCCGATACACTCACACAATACGTTTGAATCTCGTATAGCGTACTGGGCTGAAGTAGTTTGCGGCCAGTCTCCACCTGATTTGCGAATCTCCAACCGGACGAAAGCGAGGTATCGCCGTCGACAAAGACGCGGGGGTCGTCTGAGTACTGGGAACGAGCGGTCAGAGCGGCAGTAATAGGAAGATGAGTTTGTACTATTACCCGCGACGCTACGGCCAGCACTGCGAGCAGGAGCCCACCAAACTCAACACTCTTGAAATGTAGTCCTTCTCCGTACGCAGTCCCAAATGAAGGACGGTGCAGCACCGGAAAAGTTGGGTGAATGATAGTGAAATAGAGCTGGAGTAGAGACACCACAAGATCGCTTGGTGGATAAACATAATTTGGCGGTTCAGGAAAAGCTTCCTTCTCCCACTAAGGAATAAAATAAAAGAGTCGCTGATGAGGAACGCTTGGCCAGCAACTCACCGGTAATACGTCCCAAACGATCCGACGACGCGTCTGAGCGACAACCGGTCGTCCCAGGTATATTTCCTTCATCTGCCAGGACAGGTGAATCGCAAACGGAAAATAGAAACTATTTACTACTCACTGCCATGGCCTCATTGGCGAGTGCGTAACCGCCGCCCGAACCGAAGTACTTGTTTGTCTGCGACTCAAGCTGGAACTGACTGAATCTGGAAGCCAGCTCATCCAGGATCGAGTCATCCTCTGGTGGTTTCTTGGCCGTCGTCTCAGTCTGTGGAGCCGTATGGTTGAATACGGAAGCATGCTCGGGAGGACTTTCCCCCTCAGGGCGCTGAGATAGCGGCTGGGCACAGAGAGAGCAGATAGATAGAGACCTCAACTTGCCCTTCAAGCTCGTAATTTCCTGCCTGAGCTCTTCAACCAGCCTGGGGCGGAAATCAAGCGAGCTCAGCGGGGAAAATATTGTGGCCCATCGGCACCTACGAATTTTTCGCTCCTCGGCGCCTGACGCGCTGCGAGTAGGTGCACGGCGTTCCAGAGGACAAGCAGTTTGGACACCGCCCCTCGGGCATGACGGGATCGTCGCCTGAAAGACCAGTGAATTCCTGGACGGCTGGTGGTACTGATGGCCTTACATCGGAGTTTGCGAACACGGCAGCCGTCGCAGGACTTTCTTTGTTTTCGGGGCTGCAGCAAAGTCGCGTCGAACGACATGGCGGGCTGCAGGAAAGCCGCCGGCACGACGCGACGCGTCAAATTCACACGGTTTATGTAATTACGGGTTCTCGTACACTTCGAATTTTATTTACTCGTTTGCTAGTCAACCGGCCCACACGGCCTCAAGACTCTCTCTTACGCGCCCGTCCAGGCCCGTCCCAATCAGCACAAGCTTCCCCGCGTCTGGAATCCCCAGTGCAACATCCGCCGGCGCCTCAGCCATCTCGTACATGTTGCGCACACCCTGCAGCACATACTGCGCGCCGGAGTCCAGAACGAAGAGGCCCTTGCACCGCAGGACACTCAGCGGCTTCGCGGCGGGGTCCGAGGGCGCCTCGCCGGGCAGATGCGACTCCCACAGCACAGTGCGCACCCACTCGTCCAGCGCATCGAGTCGAGCCTGCGAGAGGACGGGTACGGTAACGAGGAGGCTCGAGATGCCGCGCAGCTCATAGTGCGTGGGCGCTGGCGGCTCGTGTTCATGACCGTGGGCATCCTCTCCATGCTCGTGCTCGTGATTGTGCTCGTGTGGAGGCGGAAACGCGGGCGCGGCAGCATACGCGTGGACGCCGAGGAGACGGCCAACCTCTATCTCTGCTCGAGCTGTACGGTATATCGGCGCTGCAGGATTGACGCCGCGCAAAAGGGCGGCGGTGGTGTCGACAGATCCAGGGCTTGCGAGGTCAATTTTGTTAAGGAGGAGTATATCTGCGCCGGCGATTTGACTGGGCAAGTCGGGTAAATTCAAGAGCCAAATGGAAGTGATGCGTACCGAAGACTCTCGCCCACCGTATCGGACGCGTGATCCTCTTCCATTTGCTTCTAGGGTCAGCTTGTAGTCAGAGGAGCTATCGGTAGGCACACCTGTGGTCCAAACACGGCATCCACAACGCAAATAACACCGTCGAGGGTAATGTCTCTCCCGAGACCACTCGCATACTCTTCGTTGCGCCAAAATAGGGACGCAATAGGACCTAAATCACGTCAATGGAGTTGTTTGTATGCACAAAAACGAAAGTACCTGGATCCGCGAGTCCCGTAGTCTCCAGAAGGATGTGATCAAATGCGCCCTTGCGTCGCATGAGCTTCTCGATCGCAGCGATGCCCGTATCTTTAATGCTGCAACACAGGCAACCATTCGCTAGCTCGAGGAACTCCTCTGATTCCTCTCCCTCAGACGCGACGTTGATTGTTTTGGCTGCAAGCCGGTGAATGAGGTCCGGCGGGATTTGTTCAGTGACTGACCTTCAATATCCTGATTGAATTAATGGGAACGGGAGAGAGGACAGATGGAAGTTAACGGACCGCAGTGTCTCCAAACTCGTTCATGATTACTGCAATCCGGAAGCCATGCTGCTCGGTGAGGATGCGCTTGAGCAATGTTGACTTTCCTGCTCCAAGGAAACCACAGATGATGGTGAGAGGGACGCGGCGCGATTTTTCGTCCTGCTGGATGCTGTGTTCTATGAGGACCGGGATCTCCTCGTCGTCGTCCATGGTGGTGTCGGAGCAAGGGCTTACGGCGCTTACCAAGCACTTCGACGCGACACGTCGATCTGTCCTAAATTGGGAATTTCATTCTTTGCGAGCTACGACGATGTCCTTCCTTCGGTGCGTGTTGAGGGCGAGAAATACGCGTATCTGACCGGCCGTGCCTAGACTGGCGCTCTGTGTGGCCGGCGTGTATTCTATGTTCCTTGTACGCCTACCTCTCGTCCCCAGAAATACGTGCTAACCACTCTCAAGTTATGGGCAATTGCCCAGGAGCGATGTATTCTCCTTTCTTTTCGTCAAATCGGCTTGCGTACTGACCTATATCCCCAGTATCGGTCCCCTTCGCCTCCATCGACGGGTCCGAACCCGCAAAGTTCAAGTCCGCCATATTTATCGGAACATGCCAGAGCGCCCTCAGCTCCATCTCCGCGTTTGTATATATACTTATCCGCCGCAAACCGACGGACACCTTAATTCAGAGCGTTGGTCTTGAACACGCCCCCGAAGCCGCTGCCGAGAATGGCACAGCTAACGGACACGCGAAAAAGTCTCGCGGAAAGGCGTCGACGCGCTTCTCCCGCTCTGCCCTCCTCCTAGGCTACCTGCAGTGCTCGGTCTTCATAACTGCTGCTGCACCCTTTGGCTTCGCCGCCCTCTCCTACATATCCTACCCCGCGATGGTGTTGGGCAAATCCTGCAAGCTCGTCCCTGTCATGCTCATGAACGTCTTGCTCTACCGGCGGCGCTTTGCCCCGCACAAGTACCTCGTCGTGGTCATGGTCACCGCCGGAATCACCATCTTCATGGGCCTCGGCCCCGCGAAGCCTAGCAAAACACCCAAGACCGAGCTCCCGCCCAACGCGAACCTCATTGGCATCGCGTATCTGCTCATCAACCTTGCACTGGACGGCGCGACCAACTCGACGCAGGACGAGCTCTTCGCGCGGCACCGTGTCACCGGGCAGCAGATGATGCTTTGGATAAACGTCTTCTGCACGCTGCTGACCACCGTGCTCTCCGTACTGCCGCTGCCATATATCCCCGTCATCCACCCGTCCGAGGCGGGGATCGAGCTCTTGTCCGTGCTCGAGTTTATCCGGACGCACCCTGGCGTCAAGACACCACTGCTGCAATTTGCGTTCACCGGCGCGCTCGGCCAGCTGTTTATCTTTGAGACATTGCAGCATTTTGGCTCCCTCACATTAGTGTACTTCTACCCTTCTATCTTTCTGCATACCGTGACGACTGACCCGGTCGCAGGACCATTACTCTCACACGCAAGATATTCACGATGTTATTATCCGTTGTGGTTTACAACCACAAACTGTCCCCTGGGCAGTGGCTCGGCGCAGGCGTGGTGTTTGCAGGGATCTCGGTAGAAGCGTTTGTGAAGCGGAAAGGTTTGTGTGGCCACCGATGTTCTTTGGTGCTTGTTTTGACTAACCTTGTGTTTCCAGACGTACACACAAAGCGGGTTTTACAAGAAAAGGAAAAGGCCAAGATCAAGTCGTTGTAGTACATAGTAGATCCTAGAGTGGTATTAGAATTTTATGGGCACTGCTGAGGAGAACGACTTTCTATTTTCCGCGAGCGAAGCCTTTGGATGCGCGGAGAGCGTAGTTTATACCTTCGCGTCGAGGACAAAAGAGGATAATATTGGCCCGCGTGACTAGCACAGCATTTCACCCTTCATTATGAACGCGCCTCTCACTGAAGAACAGCTCAAAAGCGTGGTGCAGGGTCCCGGCGACGTCGAATGGCGGTACGAGATGCGTCGAGAGTGCCAGGAAATCCTTCCCGGCCTTCTCCTTGGTCCATTCGTCGCCTCAAAGTCCCTCGAGACCCTCCAGAGCCTTCATATCACTCACATGTACCGCGCTCTCGTCTGTGTGGTCCGGGAGTGCTGCTAACCGACCGTGGCACCGTAGAGTCTGTATTCGCGACGCGAAGGAGGCTTTCTCTGTCCGCCCGCGCTTCCCCGACAACTTCACCTACCTCACCCTCGATGTGGAAGACAATGAGGAACAGAACCTCATACGCCTCTTCCCTTCGTACGCTCGCCCTTGAGCTCTTTTGGGCTCTTCTGACCTGTACCAGGGCCAAGCAGTTCATTGACCAGGCCATATCCAATGGCGGCCGCGTTCTCGTACATTGCAACGGCGCGTATTGATTACTTGCGGCAGGGACTCACTTTCTGACGTGGCGACTGGTTTGTAGGCGGCATCAGCCTCTCTCCCGCCTTTGTTGTAATGTTCGTCATGCAGCACTACCAGCTTTCGTGGGAGGACGCCCTTCACATGGTTCAGAACCGTCGATACTGCATATCTCCCAATGGTGGATTCCTGACGCAACTGAAGGTACTGGTCCACCTACGTTCTTTGTGTGGCTAGTCTTATTTCTTGTTCCCAGGAATACGAAGCGATATACCGCGCCAGCATCGCTGTTGCCTCGTACCCCAATAACAGCGCGACCCGCACGATAGTCCGGCGAAAGCGAACGGACGAGGATGATGACGATGGGATCGACCGGTACATTTCCCCCCAGTGTAATCGGAGGTGCATGTCTAAATATTGATGCAGATACGACGACCGGAAACGCGCCTTGGTGGACACCGACGCGTCGTCTGACTCGTACGACCCCGATGCCATGGAAATATCATAACCGTCGCGCTTTCCATTCCCTTCTATTCAGCACTGTTGTATGTACTTAAGCAATTCTAATGCCGCTCCGGATTTTACAAAGACTTTTGGGCCTCCGCCGGCTCTTAGGCCCCAACGAGCTACCTCCAAATTCTGGCGAAGAACCTCCACTCTCGTTCTCCCTTATCTCTCTCTGAAAGGTCGACTTTCGCTCCCAAGCCAACGGTAAAAAGAATCACCTTTCCGTTGGTCCGACTATAGAGAGGAGGTAAAAATACAACAACTTTAGTACAATAAAGACCGATATATCCATCCATCCATCGCCACTGAAAACGGCTATCCCCCCATATTCGTCCTATTTACATTTGCATAATACGTGTCCCAAGAGTTGATGTTCGCGACATCCATCGGGGCTGACATCAACAGAGACAATAGTTCGTCGTCGAGAGCCACATGCATGGGGTCCAAGGGGGTCGTGCCCGCAAGCTGCTGCTCAATCTGCCCGATCGACATTGCCGGCCTAGGGTCAATATATTGATTTGAGGAATATGAGCTGTTCCAGGCAGGTTCGTGTTGCTTGTAATCCTGACGAGGCTCGGGAACCGCAGAACTCGTGGATGCGACTTGGGATGCCACCTGGGATGCGCCCTGTGATTTCTCTTGTGTGGGCTCCGCAGCGCCATTTGACGTTTTCGTTGACATTGGACCATCCAGAGAAAGCAGCTCCCCCAATAATTCCCAGAGGCGGCCAAGGGGTTGCCAGCTGTGGAAAGTTTACATCATGAAGTTGCGGCAGAGTATGGGACGCGCACGAACCGGTTCTCACGAAATTTGAGGATATCCAAGGCCCTCTCTACATAGGCCAAATCCTTGTTCATATCCATAAGACCGGCGCGTTTCGTAGCAAACATGTTGAGCCCAAGCAAGAGCCCTGAGACGAAGACGGGGTTCTAAGTTGAAGGATAAGGAAAGCAGAAAAGGTGCCATTAGCTTCCAGGACGTACGAAGAGGTTGGGTGGAGGCAGTCTGTTTAATTTATTCAGCCAAATGTCGGCTGTATGAATGACGGCGCGCGACGCTCGCGTGCATATTGAGAGTGCACCTGAAGCGCTAGACGTCTCGAGGTATGGCCGATGAATCTTAGAAAAAAGGATCAGCAACGCTAGTATTAAGATGGGGCTCCACCCTCACGGTTATCAAAATCCATTGGTAAGTTATATGGAGCGACGCAGATTGGTCGAAGAAAACGCCTTGCGGTGGGTTCTCGGCATTCCACCGGACTAAAGAAGATATGAGATTTTTTGTTGGTTGAATCGCTTTGCCACTGACGGTGCGGTGGTATCGTATCCAAGAAGTCATTCAGAGCGGAGTCGAGCTCAGCTACGGTGCGTTGCTCCCACTCCTGTCCGTTCCAACCCATCTGCAATTTGGCCTTGCGTGATCCATGCAATCGTCGCATTGCATCGCCAAGAATCTCGCTCAGTCGCGTATGGCAGAGAAAATACGAGATGACAGCGGGCTTCCCAAGGGGCTGGGTAAACCCAAGTTCCCAGTATTGATCATCAACCTCGAGCGGAAGGTCGACGTCGTAATCTTCGCCGTGTAAACCCATCGGCCTTCCCAGAAAAACGCCCATCATTGCGTCCGAAGAATACAGAACCCTGGATAAGGGTTGGAACGAACATGAGGGTGAAATGAAAGCTATGCATACCAGAAACTGCGGAATCGAATCAGCCAGCGGCCGCTGAAGAGATATCACACCTGGCCACTCACGCTCTCTTCCATAACTCGTCCTCGACACTCATATTAGCAGGGTCGCGCTTTCGGCGGTGTTCGCCGCGCTGTTGGAGGAAACGGATGCCCAGGCCCTGAACAGGATAAGAGCAAATTTGTTTGATGATATAGTCGAGCGCACCAGATAGAGCCACGAGATTTGGGGGGTTGAAACGCCAAGGCTAAACATATACATCAACTAGAAAGTTGCTCTGTTAGTGCCTGGGAAACAAAACGAGGCCACACGTACGCAATACATCTGAATTTCGTACAACGTCGCCTCAAAATGTCGTCTGACAATCTCCACTTGACTGGCAAACTTCCAACCAGAACTAAGCGAACGGTCCCCCTTGACAAAGACGCGAGGATCGTCCGAATACTAAGAACCAGAGGTTAAATCAGAAGTTACAGAAATCAGTTTACAAACCCGCGAAGCGACCGCCAGTACGGAGAGCAGCAAACCCCCAAATTCCATATTCGAAAAGTGCAGTCCCTCCGCAACAGACTTTTCAAATGTGGGCTGATGCAGAAGGGGGAAGGTTGGATGCATGACGGTGAAGTAGAGGTTCAATAGTGAAGCGATTAAATCAGGCTCTGGGTAGCGATAATGGACCCTCGATTTGATCAATAGCTCCTTCTCCCACTGATAATCGTCATGAGGGACGGTTTTCAAGTCGGCGGTCATGAAAACTAACCGGTAAAATATCCCAGTACAAGCTACGTCGCGCATGAGGAATCATGGGTCGTCCCATGTACTTTTCTTTCATCTGTGAATATAGGGTAAGCTAAAAAAACGTCCCGGGTGCTTGTGTGCTCACCGCCATGGCGTCATTTGCCAGCGCATAACTGCCGGCGGAACCGTAGTGCTTGTTGTTGAATGAGGTGATGGAGAATTGAGCAAAGCGGGAAGCAAGCTCGTCGCCGATATATGGGTCCTCGACAGGCTGTTCCTCAGCAGTGGCGCTATCACTCCCCGGGGAGCTGTGAAATGCGGGCGTGTTTCCTCGGGAGTGCAACGGCTGAGAGCACTTGGAGCAGATGGACAGAGTTCGTAGTTTAGCTTTCAATGTCTCAACTTCTCTCGTGAGCTCCTCAACCGTCCTTCCAAAGGTGAAAACTTGGTCAATATATGGAAAAACCTGCGCCTACGCATTCTTTGGGCCTCTTTTCTTCGAGGGAAGAACATATGTACAGGCGCTACCAAACGCCAGGCAATTGGTGCAGCTTCCATTGGGAATATCGGGACCATCGCCTGGATGAGGGTTAGGCCATAGTGTGAGGGAATAGATGGGCCTGGTCCCTACAGCGAGCTGTCGAAATGTATTGAGCAGTAGTTCTCCAATTCAGAGGAATTTCGGCGCACTCTTTCGTTTCCGACAGATATCGCAGGACCGCTCTCGCCTCCTTTGCTTCATTCGCATGCCCAGTGCTCCAGTATTCTGGGGAGCACTGATGTAACTTGACCCATAGTCGGACATGTGTACCAGCACAAACGCGCAACGAAAACCGAGGCAGAAGGCAACAGCGAAGTCCGGAAGCGTTTCTTGCGGCAGCCGCTGACAGCGTCGATCACCCCCATCTGGCCATCGCGATCGCAGCAGGTTGCAGGCAAGGCTAGGCAAGGCCGGGCAAGCTACAAGTAGCTGTATTTTCAACAGGCGAAACGTATCATTCATGTCCCTCCTTTCTGTTCTAATACAGACGTTAAACGCTCTTTAACTTGTGCCGAGTCTGCCCGTCCACGGCTTTCCTTCATCACCCAACCCAGAATTTTGTTCAACACGTTCTTATGGCCGTTCCGGAAGGCAGCAGCTTCGGAGGGAAGCGCTGCGATTGCCGCAACACAGAGCGCGCCGACATCCACTTCATCACTAGACGTCGTGAGGCGGAGCGACCGGGCTCGCTCCGTCGGGGTCAGGGGGGAGGCCGTGTCAGCGAGCATCGTCCGCAGGAGTAGCTTGCCAGAAGTGCCTACGAAATCTCGTTTCAGGCATTGCAATGGCGAGTGTTGTGGAGCATACCGGTGATGGCACCACTGTGCACCAATCCAATGAGCTCGCCGAGCTCGGTTGATGACAGCGGGTTATCCGCGAACGTCAACTTCGCGGTGTGTAACTGTCCGACAAGTTCATGCACCATCCTATGCGTCGCAAGTCAGATCATTGCTGTTTTCAGACCGGATTTACGCTCACCAATTGAAAACGACTCTTGGGTTAATATGTGCGCCATTTTTGCACAGATGGTCGAAGTATGCTACCGCACTACGACTACTTTCTCCTCCGGAATCTAGGTTCAGCAGGATGTCGGCGTCCTGTTCTGAGAGTTCGTATTCTCGCAATAAACGAATCCTCGTTACCCATGGAAGTTCCGGCATCGTCTTGGCAGTGTTCACGATCCTCTCCTACAGGGTTATTAAGGACGAGAGGTAAGAGGAGGAAGGACTGAAGCCACCTGAGTGATAGAAAGGACACCCAGATTGGAATCAGGCATATACCGGTAATCCGGGGCTTCCTCTTTCGAGCGCATCTTGAACGTCTCGAGGGTATCCTGATTAAATCCTCGGGTCTCTTGCGGAACCACAGCGTCCAGCTTGGAAAGGAGAGCTCGTTGTCGATGAACCTCAAAAACTAACATACGCATTAGAGAGTATGATGGAGACGGAGTCAACACCAACTAATGGCGAGCTGCATGAACTTGACACTGTTGAGGTTTTTAATTTCACAGCGAGTTCCGGGTGGCTGGCCCACGGGATTGACCGATACATTGACGTCGCATCGCAAAGAGCCCTGTCTGTTATTTATGAAACTGGGACCGCACTCAGAAGCGGATACTCACAGCCTCCATGTTCCCGTCACTAGCACCAATCGCACGAAGCATGGCCTGCAGTGCACGTACATATGCCCCAGCCTCTTCTGGTGAGCTGTTTCTCAATCATTAGGGTCTGCGGAAACGGCAGGAAGAAAAAAAACGAATTTACCGAAGATCTGGCTCGGTAACAATTTCCAAGAGCCCAGTCCCAGCTCTGTTCAAGTCGATGTTGGATTTGCGAGTACGCTGTTCAAACGTCGATTTTGCCGTGTCCTAGTTCACGCTGGTTTGGCGCCGAAACCCACAGAGAAGAAAGCGGCCAACCTGCTCGAGCTGGATCTGTTTTATTCGGATCGCGGAATCCCGGTTCGGAATGAGGAGACCGCCACCCAGCGCGATTGGCGCTGCTTGCGGGGTAAATGAAAAATTCAAGAGAAAGCCAGGCTCGGAGGACGGACCATAATGCTGGGTAATTTGATACCCTGAGGGAAGATCGGAATAAAAGTAATGCTTGCGGTCAAACGAAGAGCGCGTTTGAATATCAGAGCCGAGGGCAACAGCTGTGCGAAGGGCCAGGTCTACGCATTCCTGGTTGAGTTTCTGGTACCGCGCAAGGTTCGGTATGCGCAATGTAAGAAATCGGGCCACGGACAGGCAACGTTCCGGGAAATGCTGCGTCGAAAGGAGACACGTGGATGTTGGGTACTTCTCCAAGGTTTGAGGTGAGAGAATCTAACAATGTGAGACCGACGACATGCGCGGGGACGAGATAGAATGCGAACCGGAGAAGAGCTTTCGACGCGACTTGATTTGCGCATGCGTCTCTATACCAATCACTACCTGCCACCCTGGCCAGCGCTGGTCATGGAATGCGCGTCGTAGCCGCCCAGCGAAGAAGCTGGTGGGGCGACATGGTGGAACGAGCATAACAGAGGTTTCCAAACGTGATCGTGCAAACCCTCTTCCAGCCACACACTACTAGACGCCCTCGATGCCTTCTGCAGCCCCCAACATGCGTGTTGTGATTCGCTTACCTTGGAATCGGCCAGAGAATCCAATACCCGACCCCCCTCGAGTATGTGCACCAACTGTCGCTCTCGCTTGTCCTTCATCTCAACCACAGATAGAATGGAATGCTGAGAAGGCGGACATCTTATGGAAAGTGATTGAGCGCTCTCGATCTACCGACAACGGAGGCACCGACTGTCAGCTACACGGCCTACGTCAACCACTGCGCAGAGGCTGACTTCGTCCTGCAGGGAAGGGCCTTGCGGCACACTTGGAAGTCCCCCTTCCTTACCTGCTTTACCGTGTACACGCGCGGTTTCAGGAGGAGCTTCGCGGACTGCAAGACATCCCTGGTGTTTCCAGTCCATCTACCCTGCATTCCAACAAGCCTTTCGATGACTTTCCCTTCAACGAGAAGCAGACCGTGGCCTCTCGCGCAGTCAGTCGTCTGACAGGGAGCGGCAGTATGTCTCCTTCTGGGCGGCTGTCGACGCCCCTAGGCGTCCGAGCTCGTCTGAGTTCACTGGGAAATAATTCCCCGCGGCCGACCAAGAAAGCATCTTCGTCGTCGACGCTCACTGTCCAAGGTCCCAAGAAGACGCATCAGCCACTCAGTCCCACTTCTTCTGGCTCCTCGGAGGAAGCCACCGATTCCGAAGACGAAGAGGCGAAAAAGGAGGAAGAGGCGGATCGCAACGCTGAAGAACAGGAAGCCCTGGATCGCAAACTTCAGGAATTACAACAAATGGTCACAAATGACGCCCTGGGACTGGTCAGTGCTGCCTCTCGTCCTGGCGTCTCGAAAGGCAAGGCCAAGGAGAGTGTAAATCGTGGTCGTATGGGCCTTCCCGGAGCTGGAACTTCCTCGAACATGCAGAGCAGCTTCCGGCGCGAGAGCTATTCCAGTCCACTCAGCGTATCTAGCGCGAGCTCTCGATCCGCACCGGGCTCCATACCCGACATCCCTTCGCCTCCCGCCGATTCCCAGCCCCACTCCCCCATCAGCAGGCATCTTTCTCCCAGCAAATCGTCGAGTCCGCCAGCACTGTCTCCTCGTAGTGCCCTGGGTCAGTCGCATCGCCGGTATGGTCCGCTGGTGGAACGGGCCGTGAGCGAGCAAGGTAGCAATAACGGCTCTGAAGCATCGAGCTTTAGCGATATCAGCGGTGAGCAGAGAAAATCCTCAAGAGTATCTCTTATGCACAAATTCTAGATGCAAGCCTCTCTGCGTCTGCTTTGGAGAGCGCTCTACTTTCCAACATTCGTGGCAACGGTTCCCGTTTGTAAGCGCTTGTAACTCGTTCATTTCGAGCATCTAACAACATACCCAGTTCTGCATTTGGGCGGAGTCGGCTGGTAGGGCGAGGCGGGCACTATGTAGCGTAATGTACCCTTATCCCTGGTGAGCATTGCTCACGGTGTATTTATATATGCCAAGGTGCGAAGTCGAACTTGCCGATTCCTTCCCAAGCAAGGACTGCAAGCCTTGACAGAACTGTTGGAAAGCTCTGGCGCCTTGCCGGGAAAAGCGAGGACAAAATGATCGCAACCGTTCGATGACATCGGATATGTATCCTATGTTTCTTCCCTCCACCGGCTTTTGCGGCCTATAAAGCGTCCCTAAGGTTGGGCACGAAGGAGAGTTACAATGCCTATGACTCTGTTTCATCGGCAGTATCTCCCCCCACCGGTCGCTCTCTCGAAGCGCTACCCCCTCCCGCGGGCCATGCATTCCAACATTACTTAGGAGCAGCAGCAGCAGGGACACACTTTTTTTTTCTCCGGGTAGTAGCTCATGGAAAAAAAAGTACCCCGATGATCGGGGAGATGAGAATTCGGGAGGCCACGCATATATATTTCATCATTTCGTTTTTCGATGTTCCTAGGCGAGACTCAGGTAAACCGTTCCTGTAAATGGAGAAACAAACACTCACTGGCTTGTGGCTAATTTCATGGTCTACGTGTACATACGCTGCACCGGTGGTCAGCACTCGGTCGTGGAGGTACAAATGGACTGAACACACCTCGGCCAACGTTCGGCAGCTGCTCGATTTTATCTTGCAGTGCCTGCGAAATATCGTGTGCTTTCCAGAGTGGCGTGTCAGCATCCATCACGATGTCAACTTCTACCACATAGTCCTGGGTATTCGTTGTTAATATTGTAGCGTTGAGAAGGTTGGGCTCGACTCACAGGCCCTGCATGGTACACAGAACACGAATCAATTTGTTTGATATCGTCGGCGAACAGCATCGCCTTGTAAATGACGAGCTTGTGGAACTCGGGAGGCGCAGATATGCCCGCCAAGAGGAGAAATTGTCGATAGATGGTGCGACTCCAAACAATTATCAGCGCAGCTACTTGGAACTCAGACATAGTTTGAGGCTGAAGGGACGGTGGGCAAATACCGGAGATGATGAGGGCACCGAGCGGATCGATCCACCAGCGCAGCTTCGCACCGGCCGAAGCTGTCAAGATCCCGAAGCCGTTTACAAAGAGGTCATTACGACTGGACTCGTCAGAACACCGACGTTTCTCGAAACTGCGCACATACTGGTCCTCCCAAAGAACCCTCACTTGCGAGTTCTTCGATCGTATAGAATAACAATAGATGAAAAGCACAAGTTTTGTGACTGCGACACCAGTCAACGACGAGTCGATGCGAACAGAGGGAAGAACCAAACCGAAAGCGAAGCCAACGACAACAACGGCGGGAATATGGAAACCGTTATCACTTGCTGTTCCTCTCGCCAAATCCTGGATGGAGAAGGCCTGCGGGAAACGTCAGAAGCCGGGTTTGGGATAAGCAGAGCATCGCTGACTATGAGAACCACTGAGACGGAACCCATAGCGCTGGCGTAAACGATATCGCCAATGGTTTCTAGTCGACTTCCTCCCTTGAAGATGGTGAGAATGGCGTAAAGCAATGGGGATTGGAAACGCACCGAAGGGTACCTCCGCGGATCTGCCGAGACAGCCTTGCGATGGCAATAATTAAGAACCAGATTCGCAAGTGGATCGAAAACGGCATCCATTGCAGTAGCGAAGAAAGACAGAGAGAGCGATGATACCGCTGCATAAATTTGCAGGGCGCCTAGAAACGCTTAAAGTCAGTTCGGTTCAGGATTGACTGTGGCTAGTGTACCTAAAACGCTGCAATCGCAATGAGCTGATTGACGATACTTGAGAAAGATATAGAACTGACCAGTTGGCCACAAGAGAGCCGTAAATGGCTATCTTTATCTATGCAATCAATGAGCCACAGAGATCTTTCCTCAGAGATGCAAGACGCACCGCAAGTCGGTTTGTATCTTCCTCTTCCTGTGCATTCTGAATGTGCTGGTCCATCGTTAAGAGAAGGGATTCGATCTGTTTGTTTTGTTTTTCGTAGAAATCCCCGACGTTTTGGCCTTGCCTGCGCTTCTTTTTCCGTTGGCGCAGGCTCTGGATGTGTTCGTTGCTTTGGAGCCGACTTGCCAGCAACAGGGGGTCGCCATCGTTGGAGATACTGCTGTGGTCAGATCCGTTGACCGTACTGGAGGTCGTGCGGGCGTCTGAGGAGAGAGTTTCTAGCGGGAGAGGCTCCATTTAAAGGGGGGGTGAAGAGCGCAGTTGTCGGAGCGGTTAAAAGCGAATGCAGGCTGTGTAGGCGTGACCGCCAACATGGGTTATTCAATTGCCGAATGTGTTTTTTTCTCAACGAGGGTGAGAGACCAGCCGAGCAACATTCGTTCACCAGGTTCAAGTTCAAGGTGAAAGTGTATTTGCAGTCCCGCTCCCCTGGGTTCCGCTGTTCTGGTCCATCATCATTCCCTTGTTGTGCGGCAGAGCTCGTTCCAAACAACCTCAACTTGGACCTGCCCTTCATGGATCCGTTTGAAGTGCGCATACAGTTTCTGGCCCTCTTGAAGCGATTAAACGCGTCAGTAGATTCCTCAATTTATCCTATTTCCTCCTAAATTGGCTCAGTTAGCTCTCAACAGTCCATTCAGAAAGTCGTCGGCTTCGCGGTCAAATACTTTCCACCATGCGGTGAAGATCTCTGGGACTGCATCGTTGAGGAATGCCAGAAAGTATAGCTACTGCCCCCTCATTCACACCCCGATCTCAATAGACGTTCGCAGGGCTCCATCAACTCTCGAATAAACATTCTCCACTTTATCGACTCGCTTTGCGAGACGTGCCTTCTCGTCAGATCCCATTCCAGCTCACTGGGCTCCGACACAGGCAATAAACAATACGTGGACTTTGTCAGGCGGGACATTGGTAAGATTGTGGAATTTGTCGTTCCCCCAGGACGGGAGGGTCTACCCAATCTCAACAGCACAAAACAGGTGGGCGTCGGGTTTCATCTCCGTTAGCCCGCTAACGCTCAGTTCTAGATACTCGAAAGCTGGCGCAATAAACGTGTGGTTGATCCACAGACTGTAGATGATGTTCTCTCCGCCCTGGGCAAGCGGTCTCCACCCACCGAAGAGGCTACCCGCAAATCATCTCACTCCTCACTCTCCCGCTCCGAGGTCTTCAAGCGTATTGAAGAGGACCGGGAACGCCATAAACGACTCCGAGAACGACGCTGGGTGCAGCCCGTATCCCATCGCGCTCCTGGCCAGATGAACCTGCTATCATTCATACCGCTTGCGGGGGAAACCGGCGACGATGTGCTGGCGGTGGATGTCGAATTTGAGAACGACTGGGAGACGACGAGCACCTGGAACGAGGATGATGATGAGGCTGCCGCAGATGAAAGTGAGCTGTGCTTCCCCGCCGAGGGCGAAGGGCCGATGGATTTGTCGTAATGGGCTTGTAGACTATCTTGGTGTATTATAGGGTCGCTGGACTCATGTCATTGTAAAATACGCAAACGGGGAATTAGATAAAGATTTTGCTGGCCGTGAAAAAGGAATCGGAGTCGCGCGTACACCCTTAGTGTACGAGGACTCGTTCCCTCATAAAACAGCGACCAGTGTTACACGGCTGCGACCGGTTCGGGAACATCTTCCCCATTGATGCCCAGTCGAGTCGGGAAACAAATATGTTTAAAAGAGGTCATGTACCACTCTTCATCCGGCCTCAGACATTCCACGAATGCCGGCTTTCCACGAGTTCAAATTCTACAATCACATCTGTTTAGTTCTCGGAAATCCACTCAAAGCTTTGAACGCCCTTCAAATATGTACCCCCCTTTGGCACCGGGCGTTGAGTCGCCGTTTGCGGCCATATCTTCCATCTCGAGAATAAAAAATGTCTTCGTCGGCACGTACTCTTGGCTGCTCACCCGAGTCCGTTCGGAGGGCGGCCGGTACGCATGGTGAAAGCCCGGTGGTGGGCCGTACATATGCCGAGGTGGGGGTGGCGCCTGAGCTGGGTGTAGCGTCTGAACCAGAGGTAGTTCTCTTCTTGATGACGCGGTCGGTTTGAGGTGACTTGGTAGTACATAAATTCGACTCGTCGAGTGCCTTTCCCTTCGATCCAGATACTGAGATAGGGATCGGGAGACCTCGGGCGTCGCGTGCCTGCACGGGTCGCTCGGCCTAAACACGGCTTAGCCTGTTTGTATCTATTTCTTTGGAATGGCACCCCTATTCATCAACTTCGACCGAACCCTCTTCCACTGTCCAGTACGTTTCCATGTTATTATTTGAATTTCTTGCCTCTGAATTGTACCAAGACATGCTCTACTTTTGCGGTATCCTTGGAGCGAGCGATGCCTCAGAGGACGACTGGATGGTCACTGATATGGCGGTAGCTTCAGTGCTAGTCGACGGGCCTCTACGGTAGGCGGGAGCTACGCGGTTCGATTTAAGTTCGAGGTCCGTTGATCCATGTTCTGGGGATTCAATCCAAGTAAATTATATCGCTTTTACGTAATCATGTTCCGGTCTCGAAAGGTATAAAACTCACATTCTTTTGGCCCCTTGGTCCCCAGTTTGAACCGCGTAGCTCCCGCCGGAGAGTTTTGCAGTGATCCGACATCACTCCGACGTGCGGGTGTTCGTGCCGACCCTTTTTGAACGGTGTAGGTCGTCTGCCCAAGCAAGACGAGCGGCTGAAATGCCGAGGATGCTTAGCATTAAATGTGTATCATCTGAGCCAGAAAGAAGAATCAAACACATCCATCTGCAAAAGTGTCTGCCGGAAACTGAGAAGTCGAGGAGGGGTTGAAAGCGGCCAATATTGAATGGAAGACTCAATAGCGCGCTCTCATGCAAATGAAGGTTGTCCCGGAATTTCTGAGAGTCGAGTATTGAACTTGCCTTGGTGATGGTTCTGTTGTATGTACCTGGAACCAGACAATGGACAGTCATTCTCGTATGCAACGGTCATGTACGCCAACCTCCTCGCGCTCTTCAAGGACAGCTCTGGCTTTAAGCACTGCGAGTCACTCTACGCCCCTACATACGGGTTACAATGGATTCACGATTTACTTTGGGCTCCACCCCATGTGCTGCACGGCACGGTTCGTCGTCCAAGATCAGTCTCGCCAAGTCCTCTAGGCTTCTACGAGGGTAAACCCGTCTGTCTACGACGAGTTTAGCCTCGTAGACAGAATGGTCACCAGTCTACAAGTCCTCGCGTCCAATTGACGGCCACCTTCAATGCACAATGCAGAGGTCATTAAGGACATGCGTGGCGAGGAAACTGAGGCTCCTTCGACGAGCCAGAAGTAATCGCAAGCAAAAGGTATGTCAACTATGTCCTGGTTCATTCAAGTTCAACCCGCTACCTTGACACAAGATAGAAGGAATGGAGAAACAAAGCTAATATTGCGGTGAAGATCATTCCCATGGGAGTAATTAGGCGGTTACCAAGTAATGTTGATCATGGACGTTGAACGTTAAACACTCAACTGGAGAATCGGGAGAGGGATGGCATCAATATCGGCGGTGCGGAGAAGGTGAAGGAGAGCTAAATGGCCGCCGCGGTAAAGGGGAATAGTCGTGAGGGACGACAGGGTACTCGGTGTCACCCAGGTTTAACTCATGAAGATGATGCGAGAACGTTGCGACGTACCTGGATCTTTTGACCTTGCGATTCCACCCGAGCCAGGGTGGTGTTTGGAGGAGGCTGTGGAGGATACTGGAGTCTAGTTCCAATGGTGGGAGGAAAGACGAGTTTATAAGCTCGGATGACGAGCCCCATTGCTTCACCTCGGTGAATTTGAACGGTAGTTGTGCTTGCTGGGAAAACCAACAGATAGCAGTTGACAGAGCTTGCTTCCAGGGAATCCTCATTCAGAGGACCAAAGAGGACCTGCAAGGACTCAGGATAATTCTGGAAGCAAAGAATGTGATGGCTACATGTCGAGTGAGCCGAAGACGGATATTTGTACCAGGAAAGCCTGAAACTCAACCGTGGGAAAGCATGGAAAGCACGAGTTCAACCGCTTAGCGAAGAGTGGCTAACATATCGAAAATGCTGAAGGGGCTGAGTGTGAGAGATGAATCGAGCTTATTTTTCCTCCTTTTCATTATGACATTCATTCTTAGCCTCTGCATTGTGTGGAGACATTTGTTATTTATCAGAACTGTTCTGGCATCGGGCACCTGCAACCGGTCCCCAGCAAGTGTTGATTGTTGGCTGAGGACTCCATCCAATTTGAGTCGGTCCCAGATCTGCCTTTTCCATTCAAGTATGCGCCAACACCGTGAAACGGTTCATAAAAGTGCGGCAGGAACGCCGTAACACGTCGGAGTGATTCCGGATCATCTCGGAAGGCTCTGGCGGGAGCTACGCGGTTCAAACTTGCGGCTGAGGGCGCGCAAAAATGTGGGTTTTATGCTTTTCAGGACCAGAAACAAGATTGAAGACCTCAAAGGTTTCTTGGATTGAACCCTCAGAATATTCATCAACAGACCTCAAACTTGAATCGAACCACGTAGCTCCCGCCTACCGTAGGCCTCTCACTAAAACGGATATCTTCACCATCTTACCTTTCCGCAACTTCACGTGCTACTCCAAGGGCCATTTCAAATTCAGTGACCCCAAGGCAGATCGCCTCGAAGTTCCGGTCCCAGCAGATTCCGTTGTCACGGTCAACCGCAATGGCGCATCCCTCAAAACCATGTATCTTCAAAAAATAACCAACATCACCACTCGCATGCACCCACAAGACCGCCTAATTATCTTCATCGCTGCGCACGGGGAAGGAAAGGAGGGGAAGGTGTATATCGGCGAGGAGCTTCTCAAGATAAGCGACGTTGCGAGATCAGTGAACAATAACGCAAATACTGTCCTTTGGTCAACGGCATGCTTCTCTGGGAAGTGGCTGGAAGGCGACGTGCCTTGGCAAGGTTATGTCGCTGCAAAATCAAACGAAGAGTCGGACTCCTTGGTCGCATCGGATTCACATTACAACCGAGGGGGGCCAAGCATGCTCACCACATTTGCGTCTCTTGCCGCTGATCAAAACATTTTCCTTCCTTTGCTCTACCGCTCTCATCCGGAGTCTGCCATGCCGCAGCACTATCACGATCATCCAACCCCCATCCGAGACACAATCCACCGATCGCTGCAGGACCGTGCTGAAGACGCGAACGAACGCCGCCAAAACGATCTGAGCAGCACGTATGAAGCCAACACAACGGCAGATCCTTCCACCCAGTCGCCTCTGCCAGTCCCTCAGCTTACCAGCGAGGTGCTGAACCGCTTTAGACTGGTCAGATACAGTGCCGCTTCATCGGCGACCACTTCCACATCCACCAAAACCAGATCATTTCGTCGTCGTGTAGAGCAGCTGGCTCCCATTCCTGGACTCGACGTACAAGAATTAGCAGAATTCGGGGCGAAGCTCTTGGATGCTCAAGTCGCTTCGGCTCACTTGGTTTATCTTGCCAGACGCCTACAAAAGCCGACTCTTACTCAGGGCGACGCGCAGGTCATCTTCTCCGCCTTCGATCACCGGCGCCAGTGTCAGCTCGCCATTGAGACATATCTAGGCTGGGTCGATTGGCGGAGCAAGAGGCCACCCCGGTGGGATTTCTCGGGAGGAGGTGGCGCATTGGAGCGGGGGATGATTGGAATGGACAAAAATGCAGAAGCATGGCAAGCCTTCTTCTGTTGGGAGCCCAAAGTCACCGGTTGGCGCGACTGTACCTGGACAGATATTCGTCAGCAGTTGGCTCTGGCCTGGGAAGGAGCTGGAAAGCCCCCCTTCTTGCCCACCCAATTCTTGGCTGTTGTCATTTCTTCCGGACTCGGAACGCTAAACTCATAGATTAGATTAGTTTTAATTACGAAAACACATTTGTTTATTCTCCGTAAATCTACTCGAAGCTTTGAACCATGTCGCGTCGAAACCCTCTAATTATCGCGGCGTCGCGTCGAGGACGAGATAGGCGTAGGGCGTCCCCTTTTGTCGCCGGGTATCGAGTCGCCAAAAATCAGGACACCAGGGACACATCTTCCCACTTATTAGAATAAAAGATCCGCCTTCGGCGCCATTGTTAGTTCAGGGAGTAATGCGTGTTTAGTAACACCATTAAATTCCTACATTCTGAAATATGTTTCTGTGCGATCGACGTTTGTTCGTATCGATTACTCCTCTTCCGACACCTTCACCACTACCTTGCCCGCTGCATGTTTCGTCATAATTTTCTCGTAGGCTTTCATCACGCCGTCGCGGTCAAATGCATACACCGAATCAATGATAGGTTTAACGGCGCCTATATGATTCATCAAAGAGACGACATCGATGAAAGGGACCAAAACTCGCCATTTGCTACGAGGTTGGCAACAGCTTCGATGTTCTTCTTTCCAAGATTAACAGTGACCATTCTGAGGAACATCAACTCCCGGTAACATTAGAGAATAGTGAACGAACGAACCCATACTTGCGGGGCACACCGCCCAGCCAAGCGGGTCTTAACATCCCTTCAAAAACCTGTCTCAACATGCCCCCGAATTCCTTGAGATCTTTAGGCAGAGTTCCGGCTGTTACATAGACGCCCCCGGGAGCGAGGTACGACGCTGATTTCAGGTAAAGCGCCGGATCGGTGAGCCCCACTGCGTCGAAGATGACGTGGAACTTTGGCGAAGGCGGGTGAGAGATGAGTTGTGTGACCAACGGTGCTTCAGTATAGTCTATGAACTGAATTAAATCGTCAACGAGATAACTCATTCAAGTTGGAATAGATAGATACCTCATCGACGCCTAAGCTGAGAAGCAATTCCTTGTTCTTGGAGCTTGCGGTTGCAACGACCTTGCAGCCAATCGATTTCGCGATCTGGATCGAGGCCAGGCCCACCGCCGAGCTTCCGCCGTTGATAAAAACCGTCTGGCCTGACTCAATGTGAAGATTTGTGACAAGGGCTTGGTATGCAGTGGCGACTACGATGGCGAGACCCGCCGCCTCTATAGCAGAGACATTGGCAGGCTTCAGGGCAAGACAGGAAGATGGGAGGACTGCGTATTGTGCGAGTGTCCCAAACTTCGTAGAAAGACTTGCTCCAAAAACCTTGTCACCGACACTGAAACCCGAGCCGTTAGGGTCGACTATGATTCCTGCGACGTCCTGCTCCTTGACATGTGGCCTGCCTGCCATGAAGTTGGGCAGGGTCCGCAAAAGTTTGTATCCACTGCATTCCGGTGAGCCAACTCAGACCGGCTCATTGTCACGACCTACATACACTGGGTTCAGCGCGGTGGCCTGTACTTTCACCAGGACATGGTCTTTCGGTAACGTCTTCGGGAGTGTGAGGTCGGTCTTGAGCTCGATGGCTTGTGAAGGGTGTCCCTTCTTAGTGGCGACCCAAGCACTGTACGTGGTCATATCTGAGACTCTGACAGCGGTCCTGGGAAAAGAACACACGAGCAGACCGGGGGTCGCTCCCACGAACCCAGCTCAATTTTATGCTTGAGCCTTTCGAATGATTGAATCAAGAAAAGTTTCCAATCGGAAGAAGCGAGCAGGAAAAGCAGCTGGTGTGGATGTCGACGAGATGCAAAGGAAGATCGCTTGTTGTTGGGCACCAAGTTTGTGAGGATTGGACCAACTTAGTGGCTGCGGAGATCCATTGGAATAATTTGGTGGATTTCAAGGGACGATAATGCCGTGCTTTCTCTTGCGACTGTAAGTAATAGAATCCGTAGAACGCTCCTTGTCCAGGTCGGAGCTTCAGAGGCGCTATGCCGTCGAGGTCCCTCCGAGTCTCTGGGCGCCTGAACACGCTTCAGCGCATGCACCTTTCATTTGACCGTACACGCACCTGGCTATGCACTCTTTGTTGGTTGACTTGCTGCCAAGGCAGTCTCTTCCCCGCCCTCTCCCTCCAGCCCAGATTCACGCATGAGTTTATAAAAGCTGCTCCACAGCGCCGCAATCGTTTCATACTCCTTCGTCATTCCCAGAACCTCTTCAAGTTTGCGATTCAGGTCGTTTGTGGTAGCCAGCACGGTCTCAAAGTCCTATGACACGATGTCAATGTCGGTATCGACGATAGAGCAAGCGATTGACAGAGGAAATTTCGCGCGAAAGGCGATCGCGTTCGCGCTCAAAGAAATCGTCTGATTGGGACATGAAAAGTGGAGGTGGTTTTGAGGTGGTTGGAAGGAAAGGGGACGCGTTGTTTGGCATCACCGCCGGATCGAAACACATCGCTTGAAGCGCTTCCGTACTTTTGTTTTCGACTCAACTTTCTCCATCGACGCTACCCTCCCACCCGGATTCCTATGGCGGCGCCAGATGCTGCAAACGTTCGCATAATAACCACCTTGGGCCATGTCGACCACGGCAAGACCACCCTCATGGATGCGCTTCTTGCCGCGAACAACATCATTTCTTCAAGAATGGCCGGTAAAATGAGATATATGGACAGCCGGGAGGACGAACAAGAACGGGGAATTACCATGGAGAGCAGCGCTGTTTCCCTTCGCTTCCAGGTAATGGACCACGGTGAGCTGCTTTCCCCCTTCGCCGCCAGTCTCATAACAATTTGCCGAGCAGAGAAGAAGCCGAGGGTGTATGTAGTGAACATGATCGACACGCCTGGGCATGTGGATTTCTCGAGCGAAGTGTCTACCGCGTCCCGGTTGTGCGATGGCGCGTTGGTTCTCGTGGACGCCGTCGAAGGCGTCTGCACACAGGTGCGATGGACTGTCCGTAACTCAAGGTGTGGTTCTCATCTGAGTATGTAGACCATCGCGGTATTACGCCAGGCGTGGCTGGACAGACTGCGACCTATTCTCGTCATAAACAAATTCGACCGCCTCATCACAGAGCTCCAGCTTGCGCCCGTGGAGGCATACCACCACCTCGCGCGTTTGATTGAGCAGGTCAACGCGGTGATGGGGAAGTTCTTCGCCGGCGACAGAATGGAGGACGATCTGCGGTGGAGAGAAGAGCGCGAGCGGCGGATGGCGGAGAAGAAAGAGATGCACGCAGATGAGGCGGACGCCGCGGTCGATGAGGAGTTCCAAGAGAAGGACGATGAAGACATTTACTTTGCACCGGAGCGCGGCAACGTCGTTTTCGCCTCTGCCATCGACGGCTGGGGTTTCCGCATCGGCAAATTCGCTCAGCTCTTTGCTACCAAGCTCGGGATGAAGGAAGCGAACTTGCGTCGGGTATTGTGGGGAGATTTTTATATTGACCCAAAGACGAAGAAGGTGATAAGTTATAAGCACCTTCGGGGCCGGGCGCTCAAACCTCTGTTCGTGCAATTCGTCCTAGAAAATATATGGGCCGTCTATGACGGTGTTGTCCTCAACCCGTGCGTCTCTTTTCAGCACAGTCGAAACATCATATTGAGGTTTGTTGCTGCAGAAATACGGAGAAAATAACGAAAATCGTTGCTGCCTTGAACCTGAAAATCCCGCCGCGGGATCTCAAGTCGAAAGACACTCGCCACTTGCTCTCGCTCATTTTCTCGCAATGGCTCTCCCTTTCGACGTGCATAATTCAGACAGTCATCGACATCGTCCCTGCGCCCTCTATCGCCCAGGCCGTTCGCATACCCAAGATGCTTTATCCAGATCTGTATGACACCGCAGTAGAGCCGAAAAACAAGCTGGAGCAAGATTTGTTCGCGTCGAAATCCGATTCGGACGCCTGCGTCGTAGCCTACGTCAGTAAAATGTTCTCGGTCTCGGGGAAGGACCTTCCCGAGAACAAGAAGAAACCTATGACTGCCGACGATATGCGGACGAGAGCTCGGGAGGCCAAGGAGGCTCGGGAGGCCAAGGAAGCTCGAGAAGCTACTGCCGCTGCTGCTCCCGACAAGGAAGAACCTGCAGAAAAAGAAGCGGCACAAGGCCCCGAATCCGATGTTCCGCCCATCACTGCCGCGCCGGAGGAGCCTCCCGTCGAAGACGCTGGGGATGTCGAGGTTATCCTTGGATTTTCCCGACTCTATTCGGGAACCATCGTCACAGGTGTCTCGTTGTATGGAATACTCCCGAAGTACAACGCGTCTCTAGGACCCACTCACCCGCGCAATGCGAAACACGTCGTCAGCATCGTCGTCGAGGGTTTGTATGTCATGATGGGCAGGGAACTCGTCGCCGTTGATAGCGTCCGAGCCGGAAATATCTTTGCCATCAAGGGATTGGAGGGGAAGGTCTGGCGAAGTGCGACACTTTGCGCCCCCGGAGCGACTGGAATCGGCGAATCCCCGGTTCTCGATGATCTGAAGGACTGTGTTGTCAACCTCGGAGGGGTTAACCGCGCCGTAAGCGGGTTTTTGTTTTATCTCTAGGCCAGGTCGCTGATGCATCGAAGGCACCGCCGATTTTGCGCGTCGCTCTGGAACCCGCGAAACCGGCTGACATGCAAAAGTTGATCAACGGGTTGAAGCTTCTCAGTCAATCGGATCCCTGCGTCGAGACGTTCCAGCAGCAAACTGGAGAATATGTCATTTTGACGGCGGGCGAACTACACTTTGAGGTAGGAGCAATTTATAGCAACTCGGAACTCGAGATCTCAGCCTCTAGTACAGAGATGCCTGAAGGATCTTCGAGAACGATTCGCCCGTGTGGAAATACAGGCATCGAAGCCCATTGTCCCTTTCCGCGAGACCGCGGTCAAGGGAATTGGTATTTCCTAATCTTTCCTTGCATGAACACCCCTAACACACATTCCACCTTGTAGATATGGCCCCACCGAAGACCGCAAATGCTCCGCGCGGCACTATGCACGGAACCAGCTCCCAAAACATCGTCACTTTCACGATCCGCGCCTCCCCGCTCCCGCGTCCCATCCTCGACTTTGTGCTCCAAAATCTCGTTGTGCTCAAAATTTTGCAGCACGAGCGAAAGAGCGGGGATGACGATGCCGACCCGGACGCTGCAGAGATGGACGAGGATGAGTCCCTTATCGACGGTAACATCGTACGAAAGCCCAGCGTGAAGCCCGAGGAGTTTTGGGACGCGTTGCGGGAGAAATGCCAGGAGGCGGGCGGTGAGTGGGCGGACGTTGCGGACCGCATATGGGCGTTTGGGCCGCAGAACGCCGGTGGGTGCGTCCTCGTCGATTCGAGGGGATCGAATACGGGACATTCGTCGTAAGTCCGACAATTGTTTTAGGTCCCCGGTCTCTGACAGGGCAAATGCAGATTGAGACGCCGACTGGAGAAGAACAAGGCGACGACAGAGGAGGGGTATGCGGAGAAAGTTATTCGAGAGTTTGACAACCACATCGAGAACGGGTTTCAGTTGGCTACATTCCAAGGACCGCTGTGCGGCGAGCCCGTGGAGGGCATGGCTTATTTCGTCGAGAGCGTCGAGATTGATAGGGAGAGCCTCGCGAAGGAGATCGGTGAGTGCTAAATGCGCGCTCAAGGATGATTAACCAAGACCACGCCTCGACATTTAGAACAGAACAGGATGGCCCAGGTGACGGGGTCGGTGATGTCTGCTGTTCGGGATGCCTGCAGGAACGGACTGTTAGACTGGTCCCCGCGGCTGATGCTCGCGATGTATTCGTGCGATATTCAGGCTTCCAGTGAGTTGGGCGTTTCGCTGGTACTGGTTGGATGCTGACTTGGAGCGGTAGCGGATGTCCTTGGCAAGGTTTATGGAGTTGTTGCCCAGCGGCGTGGGCGCATCGTCGCAGAAGAAATGAAGGAGGGGACGTCTTTTTTCATGGTGTCCGCCTTGTTGCCCGTAGTGGAAAGCTTCGGAATTGCAGACGGTCAGCTTTGCCTCTTTCTCTCTCTCTCAGAGCAGCTTGCTAATTGATCGCAGACATTCGGAAGCGAACCTCGGGTGCAGCCAGTCCGCAGCTCATCTTCAACGGGTACGCGATGCTGACCAACTCCCGCGGCGGTCGCTGACATTTTTCTCTGTGCCAGGTACGAGTTGCTCGATCAGGACCCGTTCTGGGTCCCGACGACCGAGGAAGAGCTGGAGGACTTGGGGGAGAAGGCGGACCGGTCGAATATCGCCAAGGGATACATGGATGCGGTGAGGGAACGCAAGGGTCTTTTTGTGGATCGGAAGATCGTCGAATTCGCGGAGAAGCAGAGGACGCTCAAGAGATGATATGTCTATGCACCCGAGGTTTGGGGAACCCGGGAATTGCCCAGGAAGGCTTGTTGATCATCACCATCAGCCTTCCCTCCCGAACTGTACTGAACCTAGTTGACGGGAATCATAGAATATCGAATCTCTTAACAACGACACTTTTAGCGTATCAGCTTTGAGTACTCGAAACTCGAGGCTTGAGATGCGAACAGACAGGATAAAAATTGCTTGGTTGAATTTTTTCGCGGCGGGCTCATGTCAAATGTACAATGGTTGGCCTGGCAGGTGGCTCGTCGGGGTATGCGACGACGACAGCGGGCTTCCATGTCTTTGCGGGTATGTCCAGGGAAAGACGTCTGCCTTGTGCATTTTGCGATGGAGGTACAACCTGGTTTGATGAGCATGTGTGCTGATACTGGTTGAATGCTGGACTGCGATAGGTGGTTCAAAATTCGGCACGACGGTAGCGGGGGGCGTGCCTAGGTCCCAATAGCCAGGAATGCATGGGATCTGCGAAACGGAGAAGTTGCCGTCTTGGCCGTCGGAGCAAACGCGAGAGCCAAAGATGGACCGAGGTAAAACTCAAAGGAAATGAATGAAGGAGGCGTAGACCAGGGCTAGCTGTGATCCACCGGTTGAGTCGCAGATAGTGTTGTCCTTGAGATATTCGCCGTAAAGTGCCAATGTTTGCGGCGCCAAAGGGAGACGGATGAGGTAAGCTGGACATCCTCTCCTGTGTGACATCGACTTTCACTTGCTCCTGGTGCTCGTACTCGATGGCCGCTGTAGCCGCGCCATTCTACACCAGCCATAATTCTCACTTTACACCGTCCTCCAGCCGGTCCGCCACCACGACCTTAATTAATTCCGCACATCAGTCCCATATGGACGAGGACGACGACCAGTTCACCACCTTGTTCTGCCGCGCTCTCTATGACTATGAGGCTCAGGACGCCTCCGCTCTCTCATTTCGCCAGAACGATATCATAGAGGTGCTCACGCAGCAGCCATCCGGCTGGTGGGACGGCTTATTGGGCGACGAGCGCGGCTGGTTCCCTTCCAACTATGTCACTGTCATTTCCGACGAGGAGGCAGAGCTGGCCTTTTCCAGTTCCGAGCAGTCCAACCCCAGCAACTCCGCCCCCGACGTGGACAACGCCTCTGTCCTCGACATGTCCCACGCCATGATGCGCGGATCGCAGGCCGAGAACGAGGAGTGGTTGGATGCGGAAATCGACGGGTTACAGGGGGGCATGGAAGGGCTTGCCAACGAGACCCTCAGTCGGCCGTTGGAATCCAGTGATTTCTGGATGCCGGACATGACCTCGGATGGCCAGGTGGGTCTCTTGCCTCGATACTTGGTTTTCTCGAGTCTTGAATTTAACATTTAGATATACTACGTGAATACGCGAACTGGCCAGCATGCCCGAGATTTGCCCAACGAAGGGGATGGAGACACTTCCGACAGCGATCTTGCTGGTCTCACTTCGCAGTCAAGCTCTCGTTCAGGAACCAGCGCGGGCCGTGGCCTATCCAACGGTCTTCCCCAGGGCCCGCGCGAGACGGCCAGTTCAGCTGGCTTTGGTCTCCTACGCCGTACGGGCACCCCTGAACCTTGGGTCAAGAAACTCGCAGATGATGGGATGTCCTACTATTATTACAACACATCAGACGGAGCAGTCCAGTGGACCCGTCCAGAGCCTTCGCACTCCCGGGATCGGAGTATTCCATCCACAAGTCGACCCACTCCCTCTACTACAAAAGCAACACCCACAATACGCCCCCTTCCCCCGACAACGTCCCGGACCCCGCCCAAGGTCTCGCGGTTGAGCGTTTATTCGGATTCCTCGGACATTCAACCCTCAGATTCGGACCGACCCGCGCGGCAGAAACCCAACGGGTTCCATCGTCCACCGCGAGAGCCGATTGTTGATGTCAAGATGGAGTTGACGTCCGCGGAACGCATAGCGCAGTCATTGCAACTGGCGCTCGCTCCTGCTCCTGCCGAACTGGTGACCGATTTATCGGCTGTCGCACGTAGCGCTATTCAAGCTGTCATTGAAAATATCGAGGCAGCCGGATTAGGACGCCGACTTCCCGGCGAGGACCGACGGATGGACGAGCTGGTCTCGGGGGTCGTCTTTGCCGTTCGGAACCTGTTATATGTATCCGCTGCCTCAACGGGTCAAATCCCCTCCAATGTCCTGCCCCGCAGTATGCGGAATAACCAACCCCCGTTTACCTCCTCCCCGCTGAAACCCGCACAACGGAAGGTGACGGCAACGCTCTCCCGACTGGTGCTCTCCGCCCGAGCACTCCAATACGATGCCGGGTCGACCGTCACGGATACACTAGACCGCATCCAGGTCGACGCTGAAGAGTTGGAGCGAGCTGTCCTGTCTTTCGTACTCGAGGTTCAGCGCCTGCAGCATGCTTCTCCGGCGGACATTCGGTCACTGAAGCGGCTCCATGGCGTCTTTATGACCGCAAATATCGGCCTGGGCCTGGTCGGCGCTGGGGCTGCCGCGAGCTGGAAGGGTTTTGGATGGGTTTCTTTGGGCGACGAGGATGCTCCTAGGGAGATACTTGGGACGGAGGTTGTCAGCCAGTTGAGCTCGTACACCCACGAACTCGACCACAGCTTCGCTATCCTTGAGCAGGTGGCGCGGGATGACAACTCTGGTGAATATCCATGTAACCTCTTAGATTGCATTCACTCATTCTCTTGCAGTTGAATCGGTACGAGGCCACACGCGGAGTCTAATCACCCAACTATCTTCATTTCTCCGATTCGCCTCCAACGTTCACGTTGCACGGCACGTCGACATTGATGGGATACGGCAAGACACTGGCCCAGGACCGAATGAAATGTACGCTCAGACGGTCGACAAGGCACGCGCTTTAATTCGCACACTGGAACACGCCCTTCAATCACTCTACGACGAGAGCATATCGATTCTTCTTACCGCGCAATCACTTCGACAGGTAGAACCGGGACAATCTCTCCAACCCCGAGACATGAGCATCGACTACCTACATACCTTGTGCGCTTCCCTGAAAGCTAACCTCGAGGTTGTGAATCAGACCTTCGAGGCGCTGCTGTCCATCGGCCACGAGCAGGCGGACATTGCGCAAGGGGACTACAACGGCTCCATTGACTGGCGGATGTCGCGGCTGAGCGTTATTGACACGCAGCTCGGTGGTTCCTTGCGACCCATGTCGACGTTCGACGAGCATGGCGACATGATCGATATGGAGGTCGCGCTGGGTCGTAAGGGCCACATCCCAGCGGATTCGTTCGACTCGATGCGCTATCAGTCCAACGAAAGTACAGCCTACAACGACGAACCGGACCCTTCTATGGAGGATACCATGGTTGCCCCTGACTCGCCGAGCATGAAGGGTGGAGACGGAGACTACTTGGACGATGCCAGTCCAACGATCGACGATGAATGTGAGTTTTGGTTGATGATAAAAAAGGTGGAGTAGTTTTACTGATGCGAACCTGCAGTCTCTCGTCCCAAACGCACCGGCAATAGCAAGTTAGAGAAGATCCTCGGGAAGGAGTATGCGAGTCAGGCGCCAAAAGCTCCTGAGCCTGAATTGCCGCCAAAACCATGGTACCTGCAGCCGTCGTATAGTCCCACCGAGTTCGTCGTCGAGAGCGACGGCACGGTTCGTGCTGGGACTGTACCTGCCCTCGTCGAGCGCCTCACGGCGCACGAGCAAGGAGGTGACATTCTCTCTCCATCCTCATTTTTGTTGACACTCATACTTTTCTTTCTAAGACCCGACGTTCATCAAGTCGTTCTTGATGACGTTCAAATCGTTCACGACCGTGGACGATCTGTTCGACCTCCTGGTGCAGCGTTTCTGGATTCAGCCTCCACCGAAGCTGTCCCAGTCCGAGCGCGAGGAGTGGGGCAAGTTGAAGCAGCATGTCATCCAGATCCGGTTTGTTGCTTTTCCTTCCCTCTTGCGCCCCCGTTACTGAGTATCGCCTCTCAGAGTTTTGAACACTTTCAAATCTATGGTTGTGGACGACGACGTCCTGGAGAAGGATGACCTTTTCATCCTTGACCGGATGAAAGAGTTCATTACCACCGATGAGGTCTCTAGGTTCCCTGCGGCGAAGCAACTTCTGATACTGATCGAACGGGCTGTAAGTGCTCACGATACCAGCTTGCCTCGTACTAACTTTCCGGCTACAGCAAAAGGGAGGCGATAGCATGATCAAAATGGTTACCGCTTCCCAAGGCGTGCCTCCCGCCCCAATCGTTCCAAAATCGAGCAAGAAGCTCAAGCTGTTGGACATTGATCCACTCGAGCTCGCACGGCAGCTGACGATCATGGAGAGTCAGCTTTACCAGCGGATTCGGCCCATGGAGTGTCTGCAGCGTGCGCGGGAACAGAGGACGGAAAATATTGACAACATCACGGTTGTTATTCAAACGAGTAACAAGGCACGTTATATAGCCGTTTTAGTCGTTTCGTATCTAACGTTACCATTCCTAGATCGCCCTTTGGGTCGCGGAATCCGTCCTCAGCAAGGAGGACTCTCGGCGAAGAGCTGCGGCTGTCAAGCATTTGATCAGTGTTGCCGACGTGAGTGCGCCGATTCTCGTCATGTCAATTCATCCTAAGCGCCATTTAGCGATGTCGGATATTGAACAATTTCTCCACCATGGCTGCCATAACGGCTGGACTCAACACGCCTCCCATTCGCCGTCTCAAGCGGACATGGGAGCAGGTCAACCAACGATACATGGCCTTGTTTGGTGCTTGTGAAATGACCATTGACAGCAACAAAAATTTCATCAAGTACCGATCCATGATGACCTCCGTTATTCCGCCATGTGTCCCCTTCATTGGTCAGTTCGACCCGACGCTTCTCTGCTCTCCCACTCACATTCCGTGCAGGTGTTTTCCTTTCGACCCTACAATTTATCCAGGACGGAAACAAGGACAACGTCCCCGCGCCAGGGGTCAAAGAAGGCGGAACCACCCTCGTTAATTTCTGGAAGCGACAAAAAGCTTCGGAGGTCATCAACGACATCAAGCGTTGGCAGGTTTCCTTCAATCTTCACGTTATTCCTTCGGTCCAGGCCTACATCGAGGAATCCTTGAACTCGGTCAGCGACACCAAGGAGTCGAGCGAACGCTTCTGGACTACCAGTCTGGAGCGGGAACCTCGGGAACGTGAGGACGAGAAAATGGCTCGCCTACTGCAGGAGAGCGGTTTCTTGTAGTTTCGTCTTTTTACACACTAGGATTGCTGTTGAATATTGTGTATTAACTGGTAAATATTTGCTATTACTGTACCAATAGGCTTTCTGGATTCTCTGTATGTTTCCGTTGCGGATGTGGTCTTGATG
Source organism: Mycena filopes (assembly GCA_029281495.1). NCBI lineage: Eukaryota > Fungi > Basidiomycota > Agaricomycetes > Agaricales > Mycenaceae > Mycena > Mycena filopes. The sequence continues at coordinate 1,242,058 of JARIHR010000011.1, read as the reverse complement.
TGGTCACTCAAGTCGTGGTTTGGGAAAACCGGTCAGTTCAATTTGCACTCAGACGCATTCGCCCAACGGCTCCCTTCGAATGCAAGGCCGAAAGATTGAATTCCATCTACGAAAGTCGATAATAATGTACGATGTCGCCTGGCCCCCTGCAGCGCTCTGTGTTGCGGACAGGACCCCACACCGATTCCTCTAACACGCAAAACCACCTCGACATCGCCTTGGCGCTTTCGGGCCTTGAAGGGAGGAAAGACATCCCCAACGGCGGACAGGCGAGGGTGCACCGTTGGGGGATGAAGCGTGCTTAAAGAACAGCGCAAAAAATCCCATCAACTTTTATAGGCGGCGCTGCCAAACTCGGACAAACAGGTTTGGCTTCCACATTCTTTTCAAAAAAATACAAGGAGAGAACAAATGAATAGCTTTCAAGTCAGGATCCAGACTATATTCGCTGCGAACGCTGCAACTAGCTCCTGTTTCCGGTGTAAAACTGGTCGATATTTCTGCGACGATTCAGTTACAACTCACTGCGGAAAGTTGTTTAAGCTGCGCTCACGAAAAGTCGGCGGGGGCGGTCGTCATCCACATGGACATGATTTCGTCTTCGAAAAGATTGTCAAAGACATTCAATGGGTTCGTGTCTGCAAGCAGCTGTTCAATGGAGACACCCGGTTTGAGGTGGGGCGATAGACTGCGCGGGAGTCCAGCAAATGATTCAAGGTACTTGTCCTCGTGTTCACAGCGCAGGTAAATCTCGTCCAGTGGACTCGCAGGAATCAAGGCAATGAGCTCTTGGATTCCGATGTGGGATGCCGACGCGGGTGCTGTCAGAGACAGAGGGTCGAGAGTTTTGAGTTCGCCCTGTGAGTGGTACTTGTATCAACGAAGGTTCTCTGACAACCGTTGTCGCCGTACGTACAAGTAACTCCCTCAATCGGCCAGTAATCTGCATCCTGTGAAGCGGGTTGTGACCTTGGCTTGGAGTACAGCCAAAATGGCACTTGCCTGGATTCGCTCAACTTGAGGATTTCCATCGCTGTTTCCTGATGAGCCACGTCCTTCTTCACGTTTGCCAAGGGATTGGTACGCTTGAGCCCAAAGACGTTGAGCCCTAGAATCACAGCCGCCAAGAATACCGGGAACTTTTTGAACATAAACAAATGGCGCAAAAGACAAGCCGGTGGGTGACATACGACGAGACTGGGTAGGGGCTGCCGTTGTCGCTTTTCCAACCATACACCGGCCGTGTGGATAATTGTGCGAGCTGCCCTCATGCAAATGAAGAGGGAAGGGGCGCCCAGGCCGCCCATCTTGTGAATAAATGGACGATGAATCTAGATAAAGCCTGAGAACGGCCAACCGAATGAAAGCGGCAGGCGGACCATTAACTGAATGTGGTGGTAGCTGATGTGCAGAAGAGCAGCTTGGTCGAAGAAGATATCTTCTGGGGGACTGTCAGGATCCCAACAAACTGCAAGATATGTCACAGGAGGAAATTCGGGAACATAATGGCCGCATACGGTGGGCGGGGATGGAGTCCGAATAGGCATTCATGGCGGAGTCAAGCTCGGCGACAGTGCGGTATTCCCAGTCCGGGCCGTTCGAACCCAGCCGTGCCTTCGTTCTTTCCGAGCCATACAGTCGTTGCATTGTATCTCCCAACATCTATATTGCAAGTCAGAAAGCTGTGCTCTCAACCGCCGGTATGAATGATCACCTCGCACAACCGAGAGTGGTAAACAAAGTACGAGGCCACAGAGGGCTTTCCTAACGGTTGTACAAAGCCACGATCCCAATATTCATCGTCAACCTCCAGTGGCAGGTCAACGTCGTCGAGATTGATGTCGAAGGAAGGCGGAAAGCCGCGACAAACACAGCTCATTTGCAAAAGCTGATAGGACCTGTCAGGTAGCATGAGAGGAAGGCCAATAACGCCATGAAGGATGGAACATGCCAAAAAACTCGTCGCCACGACTCATCTTCAAAGTTCAATCTACTGTCATCGCGCTTTTGGCGGTACTCGGTCCGCAGTTGCAGGAAACTCATGCCAAGAGCCTAGCAGATATTATTGCGATCCGCGACCGCGTTATTTGGCTTGACATACCATCCAGACTGTGGACATCTCTGGAGTCGACGTTCCCAACACGAACAATCCCATGAGCTGGAAGCCTATAAGGATCGTGCGAACAGGGAGTTGCGAGCTACGCACACAGCACATTTGTACCTCGTATATGCTGGGCTCAAACTGTTGGCGCACGAACTGGATTTGAATTTGGTTGGCAAACTTCCACCCGGATGAGAGTGAGCGATCACCGTCCACAAAGACACGGGGATCGTCCGAATACTGGAGGAGATGGGTTCTCAACAGAAGCTGAGATAGTTGGGAGAGCTTACATACCCGCGAGGCAACAGCCAACACGGACAGCAATAGTCCACCAAAGTCGTGATCCACGAGAAAGAGCCCGTCCGCCACGGACTGCTCGAATGAAGGACGATGAAGGACGGGGAGGGTTGGATGTATGTTTATAAAATAGAGTTGGACGAGCGAAGCTATTAAATCTGGCTCCGGATAAACATTGACATATTGGTGTCGTTGGTCGTGAGCGTCCTTTTCCCACTAGACAAAAGTCAATAATGCGCTCGGGGTTGGGGCGGGAACGGCTCGCCGGTAGGATGTCCCAGAACAAGCGGCGCCGCGGATGCAGGACCAAATATGGCGCGATAGGCCCGAGCTCTTTCATCTATGGGAAAGTGAGTCGCGCGCGCTACCAAGCTGTAGCTGGAATCCGCACAAATTTGTCCCTAACTGCGTCCAACGAAAACTGCTGCAGACGGGAAGTAAGCGAGGAAATGTCAGCGCCGTTATCCTCCTGCTTCTCTGCCGTTGTCGCGTCTTGATTGTTTGAGAACCTCTGTTGGAATGCGGAGTCGCTGTCGGAAGGAACGTTGCCTTTACATAGAGGGCACAGAGAAAGAGCCCATAATTTAGCTTTGAGGGACACATTTTCACTCTTGAGTGTCGCGTTTTCGTGCTGCAGGGTCGCATTCTCAACCCTCAACTGCATATTTTCCTTCTGCGCCTCGGTAACGGCTCTTAAAGGAGAAATGAACGACCTGGTTGATGTGCAGAGGTTCCTATGTACATACACAGACTTGGTTCCGCGCTTCGTTACGGGCGCATATGTGCACGTCGAATTGAAGGTGCGGCAGTTCGAGCAACGACCATTGGGCATGCTCATACCGTCACCTACATAACTGTGGTTGAATGTATGTCGACGGTGCATCTCAAAACCACGCACATCGTATCTTACGCTTTCTACATGCGCTGCACGCCGCGCCTCTTGCTTTCGGTGTGGTAGTCGAGGTCGAGGTCGAGGTAGAGCTCTCGTCAAACATGGTGGTTGTGTGTTGACGCGTTCACGGCGCGTCTAATTACAATCTCTCGTCATATCGGTTACACAGCAACCGTGGGAAGAAAAGGTATAACACAGAAAAAACAACAAGCCTCTAGCTAGCTAGAGTGCGTACATAAAGAGAGATTCAGACGACGTTATGAGGACAACAACTATCTCGACGATAAGTTTCGCGAGCGTTTATACGGTGGTGAACTGTGAAACAACACGAAATGAGGTCAGAAAAATGGAGAATAGACGAAAGAACGCACGTAAGAGCAGTCGTCAACGATTCCGTGCTGCGCAATGGGGACAATGACAGGCTGGTGGGTCGCCGACGAGTTGATGCAGCACATGCGGTAGAAGCCCTTCGGCAGACCAGCGGTGACGGGGACGGTGAGGAGGCCGTTCGTCGCTGCGTCGTTGACACCCTGCAATTACCAGGTCAGACAGATAGCGGCGATATAATGGAGCGGAACGGACCTTGAAGAAGACAAACGCCACCCTGCAGTCAGTGGGTCAATAAGCAAGTTCGACGTGAATAAGGAAGTGCGACGTACGGGTTGGTAGGCGTGTCTTGGTCGATGGCGGTCAGGGATTCAATGACCTGAAGTACGATTAGCGACCGGTGAATTTTATGCGAGAAGGGTGAGCGCCGGAGCACGCTCGGCGAGGCAAAAGTGCTATCGTTTCCCAAGAAAGAAAAGAACAGGAAAATATAGACTTGCAATGTGAGTGTGGCCAATGATGATGCCCTTGTCGTTCAGCGTTTGCGGGTTAGAGTAATATGTCTTCTGCGCATTGGTGAAGACACCCGTCTACAGAAATCGCGCTCAGTAATCCTTTTCTTCAAGCGCGGAGAGTCAGTCATCCCACCTGCAGGTTCTGAATGTTCAGTTCCGCGTTGAAGGCGGTGTTGGCGGGGATCGTAGCGCCGTTCTTGGGGTTCTGGAACTTGGCCGAGGGCATCGCATCAACCGAGGGAATGAGACCGATGGGCGTCGGGTTGCAGGAGCCAGTTGTTATTTGCAGGCCATTCGTCAGCGGCGTCCCGGGGAGGGTGAGGGCGCAGAAGTTGATGAAGTTGCTGGAAAGCAAGTCGCGTTCAGTTCGAATGGCACTCGAGTACAACGCAAATCATATTTACTTGTTGCTGATGAGCGCAGGGCTCTGGCCAGCAACGGGAGGGTCTTGGCCGTCCTGTTCGAAGCTGGCGCAGACCACGCTGGGATCAAGGTCTGTAATGGATTCTTATGAGCTTGGAATGCCAAAGAGATGTCGGACGACTTGCCCAGCGAAGCTTGGAGATCACCAGGGGCAGCAACGGCGGGGGCAGAGGTGTTGGCGGCGAGGACCGCAGTGCCGCTGGCCACAGCAGAAGCACTGGCTGCAACCGAGCTGGCCACGACGGAGCTTGCAGCGACCGCAGCAGAGCTGGCACCGACAGCAGAGCTAGCACCCTTGCCGGCCTAACAAATACTCAACATTCCGCATCGAAATTTCGCAAGATGGGACTCACTGCGGCGCCCTTTCCACCGAAACCTCCCCTGTTCCCTCTGAAACCGCCTTGTCCGAAGCGCTGAGGACGAGCGGCAGCCGAGCAGATAAGAGCACCGAAGATGAGAACTGAAGTGGGCTTCATGTTTGCGAGCGAGCGTGAAAATAAAGAATGTAGGATAGTGTTGGGGACACCGGGTCAGTCGTCGGTCGAATGCGCAGAGACTAGCCCTGAAGAGAATGGAAAGTAGAGAAAGTGAAAGTGAAGAAGGGGGCTTCGCGTTTGAGCGCTCACCCCTTATATTCGCTTATGTTACCGCCATCGAAAGATCTGACCAGACACACAGCCATACGCACATGTTGCACGTCCAGCAGATCATATTTGATTAATACGGGCGAGGACGCTGCCCTCTCGTTGACGCTGCCTGTAGCGTCCTCGACGCGTGGAATGTCCAGCAGCAAGTATATTCTGACCACACCCCAAAATTCCCATTCGAACTCCAATGATTCTCGGGCACAGCTCTCTCGGCAGCGGAGATCTGGTTCCTGACTGATGATACGAGTTTCGCAATCCTCCGCATCGGTGTTTGCCGCTGTCTGAAGAAACGGAACGCACAACCGCATGAATACATACAATTTTATCGAGCAATAAAAACATTTCTTTGGTGTACGGGGATTGGTGTGTCCGAACACAGGTATTCAAGTACATGCAATCGTGGTAAGATATGGATAGGGCGTAAAAACACAACGACTTGGGCTCAGCCTAGACGTCAGCCCAGTTGGCGACCCAGGAGAATCCAGAGAACTCTTGCTGGTCGCGCGACGATAACTGGCCGTGTACAGGGGTCAAGGTGGGCTGTTCCTTGGTAAACTCCTCGTCGAAGTTGCTCGTATCCGCGCTGCCGTTCTGCGTGACGTATGCGGTTATAACAGGGTTAATGAAAGTTCATAGAAAGCTTACGATGGTCGGGAAGTATGGAGGTGGTATCCGTTTATTGAGGACGTCGTCGAAGTTGACATCCTTGAAGAAGGGCTGGCGTTTGATCTCTTCGGCGTCCTCTTCTCCGGCTCCCAGACGGCGCAATGGATCACGGTTCAAGAGCTGATAAAGTTTGAGATTGCGCTGGAGTGAACGATTACGAAAAATACCTTCTGCAGGATCGAGACAGCGTCTCTCGGCATCGTGATCGGATATAGAGGCTCATCCTCGAGAATGGCGTCGAAAATTTCGTCCTCGTCGTCACCCCGGAAAGGAGACTGCCCTAGTAACATTTCGTAGGTCAGGACACCGAATGCCCACCAATCGACCGCGCGCCCGTAGCGTTGTTCCAGTAGGATCTACAAGCCTGTTAGCAACGAATGAATGAAGGTCGCACTACAGTGCGCACCTCCGGAGCCATGAACTCGGGGGTACCGCAGAACGTGCTGGTGGTCTTTCCATACCACATTTCTTCTTTGCACAATCCGTAGTCGGCCACCTTGACATGTCCTTCGACCGTCAGTAGAATGTTGTCCAGTTTTAAATCACTGCCGCTTCTTTTAGAGACAAGCAGACGAAAAGGATGGGAAGGTTCGCTAACCGATAGATAATGCCGTTTTTGTGGAAGTATTCCAAAGCCAGCAGAACCTCGGACGCATAGAATTTGGCCTGGCGGAGAGAGAACTGCTTCCGTTGGATGTGCAACATGAGATCTCCTCCGCTGACATACTCCATGACGAAGTATACGCGGGTCTCGGTCTGGAAACACGAATGCAGGCCGAGGAGGAAAGGATGCCGCTCCCGAGCGGCGGCGAGGAACACGCGCTTCTCAGAGCGAGTGCTGATAAACGTTAGGACTGCGTCTCGAATCCCAAGTACATCCAACTCACCTCTCGACTTCGTCGTTGTCAATAATGAACTCCTTCTTCAAGACCTTGATGGCGTATAGCCCATTCGTCTTCTTCTCCTCCGCCAGCATAACCTTACCGAAGTTACCCTTGCCCAAGACCGCCAAAAAGTTGAAGTCGTCGAGCCCAACTTTCCTTTTCCGCGTAGGCTGCCGCACGGGCTGCTGCTGCGGGTGTGGACGGACGGGTGGGATCGCCATCTGCATTTGAGGAGGGCCTGTGCTCTGCCGTGTCGGGTTCGGTGACGGTGGCAGTCCACCCTGCTTCACAGGTCGAGGGCCAGGTTGAGGACTCCTGGGAGGACCCTAAAGTAAAACGTGCCCCGTTAGTCTCGAGACCTTCCCTCGATCGCATCAAGAAGGCGCACCGGATAGGGAGCAGCATAACCATCCGGGCCAAGCGTAGACGCAGGATCGTAAGCACCGGGTGGAGGGCGGCCTTGTTGACCCTGCTGCTGTTGATCATACCCCGGTGGTATGGGTGTCCGAGCTCCTCCTGGCGGGCGAGCAGTCGGGCTGGAAGGTGAGTATGGCACCTGGCCTGGAGGCTGCATATGTTGGGGATGCATCTGTTGCGGGTGCTGCGGGTAGCGGGGATCAGTGCCGCCGGGCGGTGGTCGGCCATAGTCGGGAGGAGCCGTTTCAGGGCCTCCGAGCCTCATGTTGCCCATTGCAACTGTAGGAGACTCGGCCATGGTAAGCTGTTTGCGGGGAGCGTTGTGCGTCTTGTCGATGCGAGACTTGTTGATATCACGCCAATCCCGGAGTAATATGTTGGCCGTCTCCATCGACATCCCGCAAAAGTCGGGAACGAGATGCACGCAGTTAGCGTGACAGGTAATGTTGCACTCGGAGCACTTCCGGGAGTTTTTCCTGCCAAGAGGGAGCATGTAACCGCAGTGACAACACCAATTCGCTCCGATGTTAGTGAGAGGCTCGAATCGATGGGGGATACGATGGTTGATCTTCTCCTCATCTCCTTCCTGATGAAAGAATAAATCAAAAGGCGCGACGAAGACTTTGAACAATAACTAACGCCTGAGATCGATTTGGAGATGCATTTGGTGACGACCTTTTCGTAACATTTCTTGTGGCATGTGTAACGGCAGTCTTCGCATTGATATCCCACTGCATTGAGTAGGAACTCGCTGCAGAACGCGCAGAGCATGAGCTGGTAGAACTGGCGTTGGACAAACTTGTGGCCGTTCATTTCGTGGATTTCGTCCTTCCGTTTGCGAACAGCGCCTTGTCGACCAAGACCACCTAGAGGCGCGTCCATGGGGCGTTTACGGACATTCTCTTTGACTATGGGACTTGGTCAGCTGAACGTCCGTCGAGAAGGTGAAGAAACGAACTGAAGTTGAGGTGTAGTAAAATGGCGCCTGCGGGCTCGACCGCAAACCAAGCATCAATGCCGTCCGCTGTAGGAGCCATGCCTATCATAGAACCCGTACCGCCATCCCGATAACCAAGAGGCGAGTTCATGTTGCCGCCGTTGGGTATCGCGGGGTTCCCGGGCATCGCGCCCGCAGTGACCCAGCCCTGTCCACTGTCCTGGCCGACCTTTTGTCGTCGCAGAGCCTCGACAAGGTCGCTGATACGGATCCACAAGAGACCGATGGGAACGCCTTGGTTGTCGGCGACCTGCTTGTCGGCCACGACGATTTCGACTTCGTTCGCCTTGTCCACCGTGATTTCGAAATCCTCGTTCCACCGGTCCGTGCGGGACGGGTGTGATCGTGCCAACTGAGTTCCTTCGACCTTCAAGGACACGATTGTTTCAGTCGCTTGTTTGGACGCTGATCGTGATTTGTTCGACAGAATAGGCGCATGTTCGAGTTCCCGTGCGCCTTGAACAGTAACCTGCAGGGTACCGGACAGCGGTTTGGCGCGTAGGTTGTCCTTGCGCTCGGAGTCGGTGCCGGGGGGTCCGTTGTCTTGGGAGAATGCGTCGATATTTTGCGAAGGGGTAAAAGGTGCTGTACTCACTGGTGTCTTCCTCATCGACAACGTCGTCTAATATGTGCAGGTTCTTGTATTGTTTGAGGGCTGTTTGAAGGAGCTGAATCTTCTTTTCACTCTCGACCTTTTTGGTCTCGGCGTCTGCGCGCGACTTCTTATCGCCGTCCGCCTGGTAGAGCTTGGCCATCTTTTCGATGCCCTCCTTGTACTGCATCTCGACCCTCAGCTTGAACTCGAGCTGGTGGAGCATTCGCGAGATCTTGGTGGGTGTGTGGGGCGTCTCGGCCTTGATGAGGTCGAGGTTGGAGTACTTGGGAGCAGCGGCGGGACCGCCGCCAGGAGGACCCTGCGTCGATGCGCGACCGGTTCGCGGGTCAATCTTCGGAGGGACCTACACAAAAGGATTATCGATATGTCTCCGATTGCGGCAGCAGGAAACCAAGTGAAGGGAAACGAACCTGGGGCGCGGCCGATCCCGAGTAATCCTGCTGGGACTGCTGCATCTTGCGTGTTTGGAGCTCGCGGAGGGTAGCCTCAAAGTATGAGAGCGATCGCTCAGTCTCCCTGATCTTTGCATCGTTACGACGGAGGACATCAGGGTTATTCGTTGCCTGGCGCAGGAGCTGGGAGGCCTCTAGGATCTTGCGCTCTGTCTGGATGTGCTTGTAGACATCCTGGATCTTCTGGTCAAGCTCAGCCTTGATAACCGATGAAAGTCAGCAGTGGCACGGTCAGCGCAGGGAGCGACGGTACCATGAGCGCGATGTGTGGACCAGAGCCCGCCTTCGATAGCGGATTGGACAAGGAGGAAATGGAGAGTAAAAGTCCTGTCGAGTGGTCAGAGTGCGGTGCAATGTGATTATTGGCTGTGTGTCACGCATCACGCTGTCGCGGAAGAGCGTCCTTCACACAGCTGCGATTCAAGCATGTTTGAGGGACAAACATGACGTCCAAACATGTCTTCTGTTTGCCCATATTTTTCCAACCCCCGAAATCCCTCAGGAAACATATTGACCTTTTTATGAATGTTCGGCGCGCAAAAAAAGTGCACTGCCAAATTATGGAAAAGAAGGGAAAAACATCTTCTCTTTTTTTTGGACTTGGGAATGAAACAGCAGGCTCGAAACATTCAAACTGAAGATCAACTATGTTACATCGCAAAAAAGTTTCCTGTGATGAAGCACAAACGGGCCCACATTTTGGAACGAAAAAAAATGACATTTTTGCCAGTAAACTATCACCGATGTTTGTTGACATTTTTGCTGGTATTTGTTTCCTTTTTTTTTTCCCCCCCGAACATGGCTCCCACGCTGGGCGCCCGCTCAGCGACCCCCGTAGCGCCCGCTCAGCGACCCCCGCAGCGCCCGCTCAGCGACCCCCGCAGCGCCCGCTCAGCGACCCCCGCAGCGCCCGCTCAGCGACCCCCGCAGCGCCCGCTCAGCGACCCCCGCATGGACCGCCACGGCCAGAAATCTTCTGACGCAAGCGAATACCTGGCCGCAGAGCAGACACAGGAGATAATGCATGCGGTGGAGGAAATGCGAGACTCGATTTGCACGAACGGCTCTCTGCAATAGAGAAGACCGTGCAAGAGGGGAACCATGATGGGGGGACAATACGAGTCTATTGTCAGGTCCCAAAGCCTCAGACAGCGGGATAGTGAGGGACGGCGAGAGGTAGTGGCGATCCAAGATATGGTTATCGTGCTGATCAGGTAAGTAGCGAATATAGATCCCTGGGTACCGGCGTCAGTAAACGAAACAAATAGCTGAGCTGTCGCACGGCGTTTTTGTAAATTTCGAGATGCCGGTGGGGTTCCCAGTCGATGACTTCGATGAGATTAGCCGAGGGTCAATTTGTGAGGGATTGGTTACCTTGGTGTCCGGCGGCCTCTAAGGCATTCTTCGTTATTACCATCGCCCGATGAAGCGGGGGGTGAGGTTTCACAACGCCTGTGAGAAATTAGATTTCCAACTACGGCACCAAGTCAAAGGAGATTGCACCCACCATTATCCCACATGATAGCTAAACAAAGTCTTCCCCCTTTTCCGTGATGAACCAGACGATACTCGTCCTCTGCCCAGCCCTTCCTGAGCACGAGGGGATCCTTGAGTCACGGTTGCGCGTCGAGGATGGCTTTCGTGAAGATCTTGACGCCGGCGAGCGAGTCGGCCATGGGCCCGAGAACGGAGGAGATGAATTCTTGACCCTCTAGGGCGTTCATGGCGCCGGAGTATTACCGATGCCGATGCTGTCGGGACTGCGAAGCTGACGCTGGGGAGGGAGGCGGAGGCGGACTCGGATGACTGCACTAACGGGCGTGGTGGCAAGCGCGGACATGCATGTGCCGGAGGTGATCGCCGTAGTCCAAACGCCCCAAATCGCGTCGAAGACGAACGGGAAGGTATACTCTGAGTCGAAGCCACCATGGCTCTCGTAGCCGGAAAGCGCGGCGACCAGATCCGCACCCTGATGAAGACGACGGGCGCGGGGGAAGAGTCGACCTCGAAGAAGGCGCCTTGTCTGGCTGATTCGTCAGCGAAGAAAAAAGGAGAATCGTTGGGAGACATACCTCTCAGCTTTCTGGATTTCATGGCGAGCGGAAAGGAGGGTGGGGACGGGGGGTTTAAGGCGAGAATGAGTTAGGGGACGATAGGGAGCAGCGACAAGCCGTTCTGAAAAGGAAAGTATTAGGACGATGGATCGCAGTGTTGAGAACATACCTCGACTCCCGTAATCTTCGGATTCGAGTACAGCAAGCCAGAGCGAAATGGTAAGTAAGATAGCGAGACCGACGAGGGGGGAGAGAGGAGGGCGTGGGGGTGGGACATTGTTTCTTCTATGTTGGTTGGTGGGCTGAGACGAAGGAGCCAGACGTCGAACAGACGAGAATTGCCTGTAGGAGAGAGGGGCATATTTTCTTGGGCTTCATCCGCGGAATAATCCACACTCCAACTTCGCAAGTGGTGTTTTAGAGAACCAAGTGGATTCAAGATTTGATACAAGATGTAGCGGGTACGACGAATAGGGATCGGAAAGAGAGGGAAGGGGACGGGGAAGAGGACGGGGGTGTGCACGACGGGAATGGAATGGATGAGCAGGCACATGTGAGGGGGGAGCGCCGTGGTTATCGCGGTCGGGCGCATCTTCGGGCCTACGACTTTTGGTGCGGCGGTGTTTTCGTTCGAAAAGTTATGTACAAGTTGACATGTAACTTTGAAGGAATGCGCGAGAGGGACTGGATTCCGTGAATCGAGTTTGAGTGGAGAAAGCTGAGGATATTACGGACGCACCTCTTTTTTGGATGTCTGCAACTCACCTTCTCGGTCTAACGACGGTGCACGCCCAAAATGCGTTTGACGCGGGTGCGGAGGGAACCGAAGATGCGTCGACTCACGGACGAGTGTCCTGTATTCATCGGAAAGTTATAGACAGCTTGGTTAGAGATACTGGCGGCCTGCGTATTGTCATTGTAGGTATATCCGGGGACAAGACGAGAGGCATGGACGCCTAACGTAGAGCAGCCGAGTTCCGCGGGCAGCGTTCCGGGGGGACTGTAGGCAGGGAGTGTGAGGTCGCTTTGTATGCTGTCGATGCGCTGATCGACAGTTATCTGGGTAGCTGTGAGCTAGATATGCGTATATGGGTAAGTAGAGTATGTGCCTGGGTGCGGTTGTTGGTGTATGGAGGAGGAAAATTGACGTTGTGCATTTTTCTAGCTAGAAATGCAGCTGTTGAGATTATGGAAGGTTATAGGTGAATAAAACTCACTCTAAGGTTCTTGGGTGTTAATGGGGGTGATTGGGTGGGCAATTTGAGGAACAGTAGCGATGTTGTGGACGCTGGGGAAAGAAAGCAAAGAGAAGCAAGTGGAAGGCGGTGTTATTAGTTTCAAATGCTGAACCAAACTGATCAAGAGTGAATTAAGTAATATAATATTGATTTTCAATGTTCGTTGCCTACCGTTCCGTTTCCAGTTTGCTTTGACGGGAGGGAAACCGATATATGTTGCTAGTTTGGTGCGTATTATATTCAGGGCGGGGGAAGGTCTTCTTTGCGGGGGACTGGTTTTTTCTTCATGATCACAGTCGTTCTCCTCCTCAAGAACTGGAAACAAGGTCAGCATGGCGATGGAGCAGAGGTGGAGATGCCGGAACGCATGTCTAATGTCTCACGAGATAGCTTGCCAACCATCGCGCGCGTAATCATCGTTAAACTGCGCCCACCTCTCGTCGAGATTGTCTTCAAAGTGGGCGCCAAATTGTTGATGGCGAACAGGATGCGGTTCGACAACTCCTCTAGCGTCAATCCAAGCTCGCCCGCGATGGTGTCGGGGTGGATAGCGGTGAAAGGGGGAGGAGGCTCCGGCGCGCTGGTCAGCGTTGCTCGTCCAGCTTCATCTTCTAGCCAGAACCTTGGTCTAGTTACTGCGCCGCGCTGGATTTCTGCTGGGGCTATTGATCAGAACCACCATGTTATCGTGCTTTTGAACATGGCGACTCCACGGCGAGGATCCAGTCAACCTCTTTCCCCTCACCTCCTTGACCTCGTTCGATGACGACCCCGGTCATCGAAGCTACGGGACGGGACCCGCTCCGCGTTTTGCCCTCACACCTCTTCCACTGCCTCTCGAGCCTTTGTCAGATGGAAGCAACGCTGCCTCGCGCGACGACTTGAAGCTACGGATCCCGGATTGACACGGCTGGTCCACCACGGAAATTTGATGGATGGCGAGAATATGCGTCAAAAACCATGACAGCATACCATGGTCTCGTCGTGTTCGGTGGAAGGTGACGAGCGCCTGCACGCGCGCGACAAAAACACCCCCGGTCCCTCAGCTTTCATCCGCCGCCCGAGGTGATCACCATCGACTCAACGCACACGTCGCAGGACTGAAACCGTACGCATGCTCGCCGAGGAAGAATATCGACGGGGTTCGAGCTCCTTCAATCCTGCCAAAGATTGAGCATGCCGAGTAGCAGATAGTGCACGACATCTACGAACCTTTGAGCAGCCGAACTTGTAGCAGCACGTTCAATGTCTGTGATGATCCCCGAGCGCTTCAATACGTCTACTAGATCCTCTCCGCCTTCATCTTCGAATACCCCAACCCATGCGGCGCATGAGCATCATGTCTTCTGGCGTTCCGCCACGATGTTCATCGTCTCGTATTGCACCTAACGCGCGGGTTGGATGCGGCGTACTCGGTCTGAATTTGTTGGCGGAATAATCGAGGTCATTGAGCTCGTTCCAGTCGTCGTTGAGGGCGTCCATGTCGCGGTACAAGAGCTGGACGGGCACAAAACAAAAGGAAGATACTGAAGAGGAATAAGTCGACGGCAATGAGGGTGGGGAAGAGGACGAGCTTACCGACGAACAGGAAACCGAACGGATATTGGAGCTGACGCGCGGGTTGGATGCTCCGAATTTGTTGGCGGAATAATCGGGGTCATTGAAGTCGTTCCAGTCGTCTTTGAGGGCCTCCATGTCGCGGTGCAAAAGCTGGACGGGCACGAAGAGGAATGAGCGAACGGCAATGAGGGCGGGGAAGAAGACGAGCTTACCGACGAACAGGAAACTGTACGGATATTCGACCTAACGCGCGGGTTGGATGCTCCGAATTTGTTGGCGGAATAATCGAGGTTATTGAACTCCTTCCAGTCGTCGTTGAAGGCCTCCATGTTGCGGTGCAAGGGCTGGACGGGCACGAAGATGAATGAGCTAACAGCAATGAGGGCGGGGAAGAAGACGAGCTTACCGATGAACAGGATATTGGACCTAACGCGCGGGTTGGATGCGACCTATTCGGTCTGAATGTGTTGGCGGAGATAATCGAGGTCGTTAAAGGCGTCCATGTCGCGGTAGAAGGGCTGGACGGGCACAAAAACACGAGGAAGATACTGAAGAGGAATAAGTCGACGGCAATGAGGGTGGGGAAGAGGACGAGCCTACCGACGAACAGGAAACCGAACGGATATTGGACCTGACGCGCGGGTTGGATGCTCCGAATTTGTTGGCGGAATGACCGAGGTCATTGAAGTCGTTCCAGTCGTCTTTGAGGGCCTCCATGTCGCGGTAGAAGAGCTGGACAGGCACAAAAACACGAAGAGGAATGAGCTGACGGCAATCAGGGTGGGGAGGAAGACGAGCTTACCAACGAACAGGAAACTCTATGGATATTCGGCCGGACATGCCAATGAGCTTGACGCGGAATCTGCTTGATCAGAGTCTCGGTCGTGTCGGGCCCGGAGACTGCAGCGCGTAAGGATATGCGGAGCCAATCTTACCCAAGCGATGCGGCCCGCAAAGAGGAACCACGCTGATGAGGGGATCCGAGTGGAATGCGGGGAGGTCGGGGTCGTCGGTACGAAGGTACATGGTCGTCGACATGCATATTTCTCGAGATCGTTGGCGTCCACGGCCACAAAAACACGGGGAAGATACTGAACAGGAATAAGTCGACGGCAATGAGGGTGGGGAAGAGGACGAGCTTACCGACGAACAG
The DNA here is from genome assembly GCA_029281495.1 of Mycena filopes. Taxonomy (NCBI): domain Eukaryota; kingdom Fungi; phylum Basidiomycota; class Agaricomycetes; order Agaricales; family Mycenaceae; genus Mycena; species Mycena filopes. Next base: position 1,226,819 of record JARIHR010000011.1, on the reverse strand, counting down.
GAAACCGACCGGATATTTGACTTAACGCGCGGGCTGGATGCGGCGTACTCGGTCTGAATTTGTTGGCGGAATGACCGAGGTCATTGAACTCGTTCCAGTCGTTGTTGCAGGCCTCCATGTCGCGGTACAAGGGCTGGACGGCACGAAGAGGAATGAGCTAACGGCAATGAGGGCGGGGAAGATGACGAGCTTACCGAAGAACGGGAAACCGTATACGGATATTCGACCGGACATGCCAATGAGCTTAACGCGGAATCTGCTTGATCAGAGTCTCGGTCGTGTCGCGCCCGGAAACTGCAGTGCGTAAGGAGGTGCGGAGCCCATTTATGCCCAAGCGATGCGGCCCGCAAAGAGGAACCGCGGGGAAGTCGGCATATTTCTGGAGTGGATCGGACGAGTAGCTGACTCTTTTGGCGCCCAGTCAGCACGATGTCGACAACACCCCCCAAACCGTATCTGTACATCGAGTGAGATAAACGAGAGGAAGAGACAAGTTGGGGCCAAATCCCACCGAAGACATGCGCGATTCATGTTGCGAGCTTGATTAATGGCACCCCTGTGGGACAGAGCAACGGACTAGAACATTGTGTGCGAGTGCCACCTGCGCCATGGGACAGTGCAGGTAACCGACTCCACCACCGCTCTCAACAGCGATGGCAAAGGTAGAGGAGCTAGCAACCTTGCGCGGGGAGGGTACTCCACGGGTAGCAAATGCCCTCTCGAGCCCATCTAGGCTATAGGAGCATAGGCAGCAGAACGCAGCATATCCAAGTCTTGTCGTTGCAGTCAAACAACAAGGTTGCAGTCACACCTGTGGCAGTCAAACTTGTTGTGTGGGCCACCGCTATTGCGTGGCAGTAGGAGTCCTTCCCCATAAACAGGGTTTTCTCCCACCCCTCAATGCTTGCTTTGTGCCTCATAAAATACGGCTGAAAATACGGCTGAACCAAGGCTAAACACATTGAAGGAGGGTTTATTTTCTAACTAGTTTATCCTGAGTCTTATCCACAGACTCCCATCATGAAATATCGAAATGCCCGGTCAAGGTCCGCAAATCTGCGTAGATCGAACCTCTCTGAAGGCAGATACCATGCATGGTAGAGCACACACCAATAAATTTCGTTGCAATTGACAATGAGCGACGAAACGGGGCTTGAGGGTCGTCCCCGACTTCGACGACCGTCCCACAGAAGTAGCCGCTGCGGTGCATTTAAGACACGGAAAGGTCCCTCGTAGATACCCTGGACACCGCTCTTCTCCCGGCTAGGCTCGATACCAGCCTCTCTAGTCTAACCTGCGTGATTTTCTGAAGATAGTCGTTCAGAATCACGTATACTATAGAGGCTGGAGTTAACGAGTACCGCTGTCATAGAGCTGCCTCGGAGTTCGAAATAAAAGCTTGCCGTGAATGCTGCGGAGATCCGTGAGCTCAAAGCGGTCAGGCTCCGAACCAAATACAACCCGACAACGCGCCAATTAGCCGCTACCGTCCAACACATGAGCTATGGCCCGTATGGGTACGCCTGGCCAACGACTCCGGGGTCCGCCTGGCCGACCACTCCTGCGCCCACGCCGTCACGCCCCAATGCGGCGTACGAGGCCCAATTCCCCACCGGCATCTTCGACGAGGTCTTGAATGTACCCGCTAAAATCGCAGGCGCAACCCCCAAGCGCCGCACGCGTGCACGGTTTTGCTGGCCAGAAGAGGCAACACCTGAGGATCGCTTCCTGGTTGCATTTCGCTGCATGCAACAGGCCGGCTTCGAAACAATCGGAGACTTTTTCGCGGCGGCTCTCGACAAACACAGCGTACACCAGCCAGTTTATCAATCAGTCACCGCATTTCTTCAATGCAAGGGAGTAGACTCTCGGACCCACCCCATATCCATTGTGGACCGGATTTTCCGGGATCCTAGATCGAAGAAACGCTCGGACGCGGACGAAATCATTAAATTCGGCCTGCCCCGTTACGCCCTTCCTCCATCCCAACGACTCTCTGCAGCGCTCCCTGAGCTGGCGAAAAACAACACCCACAACGCCCTGATTAACTGGGCCCTTCCCGTTATCGTTGATCGTTGGAAGGACGAGGCTGACCTGCTACTGCAGCCCAGCTTTGGGTTTGTGCACGAACCGCCGCATGACGAACCGGCAGATAAATTCTCTTGGACGGAGGTCCTCAACTGGAGCATGACCTCGAACCAGGAGCTCATCGCCCTCAATGCTCCCGTCATGTTCACCTGCCTCACCGGCGTCGCTGTGAACGATCGTGCCCAAGGAAAACTCGATGCCGCTGCTGCCGCAGTCGCGGCGGAGAAAGTTGCTGCAGCCCAAGCTGAAGCAGTGTCTCCGTCCGCATCCGCGCCTGCTGCGCCCGCACCCGGTCGAGAACTCGACAGCGATGATACAGATAACGAAGACGACGATGCGCCGCCTCTCGACAACGGAGTACCGCCAAACATGCGCCGCGACCCATGGCTGGTGCGTAATAATTTCCCTCTCTTGCTCTCTTCTTAAGCTTACCATGGACCACTCAAGGGCGTCACCGTGATCATTCTTATGCTACTCTACTTCCGTTACCGCTATGCCATCGTCTTCCCCACTGTCATCGGCATCTTCCTCTTCACCTGCAACGCGCACCGGGACATATCTGCCCTCCTTTCCCGTGTCGGACTCTCTGTCGCCTACAGCACTGTCCTCGCTACCCTCCACGTCCTCGCCGCCGATTCGAGCGCCCAGCTGCACGTTTTCGGTGCATTGGTGAAGAAGGCCCAGCCAATGTTCCTCCTCCTCTTCGACAACGCGAACTCCTCGCCGTTGTACTTCAGGTCCGCACCGCGCGAACAGCAGTCGGGGGTCGGATTGAACGTTTGCCGTGTGACGGTAGGCAACTGCTGGCGGCGCTTGCGGTCTGCAATTCCCTGCTTTGTGGTGATCTGCTCGTCGGGCACCTCCGAGTTGCGCACCCATGCCGGGGCATACATGATGGCAACAGCAGGACTTCCATCGCGACCGGGTCGCCCCATTTGCTGCTTTCTAACTTCAGGAGAATCTCCCATTGCATCCCCAATATGTGCAATAATAACGCGCGCGAGTTTGGGAATGTCGGTCCCGTATGTGCAGGTGTCCGTCACGATGCCGATGCGTAACACGTCGTCCGCGTTGATGTCGGCGATGAATTGGCGGCGGTAATCGACGGGCATAAGGGCATTGTATAGCTTGATTATCCTGAGACGATCCGGGACGTCCGATGGAATTAACGAGTCGAGGAATTCCATGAGCTCGTAACCGCCTTTGATTGTCTTCACAAAGATGAGGGTGAGAGGGATTTCGCGGGGGAGCTTCATCCCAAAGCGAATGACGAAGCTGAGGTCGAAGAATTGGAAGCCGGACGTGGGGTGCTCGAAGAAGCGCGGAATGTACTTGATGTTTGGCCGATCAACGGTGTACCGCGCATTCACGTATTCCCCCGTCCGAAAGCCGAGTGCCGAGGCGATGCGAAGGGCAGCAGACGGGGTAGCTGTTCCGGTAGCTGCAGCCCATACCGTAGCTGTCGGAAGGCGGGACCGCATTTGGAGAATAGCCATATACGGCTCTCGGAAAGTGCCAGCTTCTTCGTCAACGACATGAGCCTCGTCGATGAGCATCCACCGCACTAGGGCCCTGGTTTTGGGATTGCTGAGCAGCTTCCCCATCCGACGCCCACGAAGCATCTGCGGGCTCATGACCGCGACAGAGATCCCGGTACCACCGGCGACCTCCGCGAATAAGTCGCGTCCCTCGCGCGTCGCTGCTTCTCTGACAGAGTCTTCGTTGACTGCGAGGGCTCTGAGGCCGTATTTGCGTCCGACCTCGGCCTGGTAAATTGTGTTGGTCTCATCTTGCGCCTCAATCCTTTTGTGGTGCTCACCAGCTGTTCCGCTAGGACTTTTGTCGGCACAATGATGAAAGCAATCCCGCGCTCTTGACGTGCTTGGGCGGCTATCAGGGGAGCATAGTATACAATACTCTTCCCCAGACCTGTCGCGATTACGAGGAAGACGTCGCGTCCGTCGACAAGATGCTTGCCGTGGTCGAGCTGATGTGCGTATAGTGAAGGGATGCCGCATTTCTGGCGCAGGAGATTGTCGAGCCATTCGCGGGAATTGACAGGCGGGTCGACAGGTGCTTGCTCGGCCTCCTCCATTGCAGTCTGCGCCAACTGGGGAGAGCGACGCGTCTCACTCTGAAGTGGCACCAAAGCGCGACGCGAAAGGGACGCTTGTTTGTTGATTGATTCACACGAGTTCGGTCAGGTGCGTGTTGGCAACCACCGGCAGTTGGACGGCAACCTCTTATTTCAAACTCCGAGGCAGCTCTATGACACCTGTACACGGCCAGAGCTTGAATACGCCCTGTCTCGGTAACCCAGCCGTTCTCGCGGAAACCCCTACACACTGCTAATCTTATCTCGGACTTACCCGTGCGTTTGACATAAATGATAAGAAAAGATGGGCGGTGTTTCCGCTAGAACGTCTGGGGCAGTTGGTATAGAGATACCCCTCATAGGTCACCCATCAAATGTCACACAGGCACGGATTTTGCGCTCTGTCGACCTTAATAAGGCCTCGAATATTCCGGTGAGTGCCCCGTCGGGCTATTCGAGTGCCCGGCATGTAATGCTATTTTTTTTCCGATTTTTCTTTTGAGGGATTTCGGTGGTTTCAGCATGTTGCGTCGTGAGAGCCCGGCAAAAGTTGTCATTTTGAAGTGCTCAAAACAGGTGCAAGACGGGGCGCAAAAATCCGGGAAAAAATGCAGAGGCCATGTTAGGACCCAGAAGATTGAAGACAAACAAGCCCCGGTGCAATTGGGATGCAGAAGAGATGTGGTTGAGGGGTGTGACCGCATGGGGGGTATCACACTACCAACTGCCCCAGACGTTCGGGTGTGATCTCTGCACATCTTTCGTTATCATTTATTTAAGCTCCGCTGATGCTGCGGATAAGATAAGAGTCACACCCCGAACGTCTGGGTCACCGAGACAGGAATACGCCTCGGGTTGATGTGCGAGGTTTGGCATCCGGGATCAAGTTTTTGATAGACCCAGGCTACTTTTCTACGCATTCGAGTGGAAATTCAAATTAAATCTTGAGTTCAGACCCGAGAGTAGAACCGGGCCAGCCCTTGAACAGCTTAACCCCAAGCTCAATTTTGGGTGGACCTTCCCGTAAGTTTGTCGCGGTCCGCTCGCACATCACCGGATCTGGGTTAAGTGAGACGTCAAATCAAGCCCCTATTTCTCTTCCTCTTGTTTTCACCATGGATTCGGCAGCCGAGCCAGACACCACAAGTAAGAACACGAACCACCTTTCAAACAACTACTCACACTTGGACTCCCCAGTTTGGGAGCCAGTTAACACCAACTCCGGTGTCCGTTATCGCTGCCGCGTCTGCAACGACATGCATCTGCGGGAGCTCAGGCGTACAGCTGCACATGAAACGACGCAAGACCACCGGAGCGCTCTCGAGTATTACCGTCATAGCAGTCCAGCAATAGGCTCTCCCCCGCCCAATGAGTTGCCTATGGCGGCATTTGTAGCTGATGGAGTTCGAAGTCTTCTGGACTCCTTGGCTGCACCTGCGGGATATGGAGAAACAGATGCACCTTTGGACTATGGCGAGCCCTCCCCTGCGCTACCTCAACCCCGCCTGGTTAACTGGGGCTTGTCGGAGAATACACAACTCGAGCCTTCAATGGAGAAATTAGCAGTTGCCCAAATTGCTCAAACCCTGGCCGACTACTTCGACGCCGACCCTCCTTCGGATGACGAGATAGAGGAGCGCTCCGAGGGCGAGAACGACGCGGAAGAGGTCACTGAGCCGACAGTTACCGGCAAGTTGGCCTTTTCGACTCAAATAACCTGGTCACTAATTTTTCTTCAAGTTGATAATGGCGAAGAGACTGAAGACGGCGAGCATGGGCGTAAGCGTGCACACTGTGAAAAGGATTCGTCATGAACTTCATGATGCCCCGTCATGAAGTTCAAGTTTCATGGTGGTTTGTCATGAACACAATGCTGAATTTCATGACGGGATTCATGATGGTGAACTTGGCAAATTTTGGCTGTTTTCTGAACATCATAAATTCCTGATGTTTCGACATGAATTCATCGTCCTCCCAGATTTCCCAGGCTGTGGAGCTGGGTGGAGCCTGAACCCGGTGTCTCGAACAAGGTGCAAAACTCAGGTGATGACCTCCCAATATTTTCTCCTGTGTATATGCGCGACTTCAACTTTGAGTTTCTACTAAGTTTGCCTCTACATGTACCAATCTATTATAATCCACTTGAATACTTACTTGTCTTCCTATGTACCTCTTCCCCGTTCAAGTTCCTCCGTGGGTGTGAGTGGTACCAGTGGCATGTAGGATGCTGCTGGTACCATTCCTATTGTCGGTTTTTCGGTTTTAGACTAGCTATTATTCATGATGAATCGTGTTGAATTCACGACAAAACATCATGAAATACCCATCATGAATGTTCCCATATTCGTCATGAAGTTCAACACCCTCGTTCATGATGTTTCGTTATGAAATCATGTTGAAAGGTAAGGAATTTCCTGGTAAAACATCATGAATTTCATTGTGAACAATCATGAACGACATCATGAAATTCATGACACTTCCTCTTCACAGTGGCACGTACACGGGACAACACTGAGCGCTCACGTCAGTGGTATCCTTGGTCCGACCGCATTGTGTGTAGCGTGCTCCTTTATCGTGCAAACTCTGATGTTTATTGCAGACATGCACCCTCGATGTTCTTATGCATCTACCTCGCTCCGTATTCTCCCACCGTCAACTCGAGCTTTTTATTTGGCTCTTGAAGGTCAACAATGTGGACGATGTTCCCTCTGTGAAATCGATGCAAGAACTCAATGCTATGCTCCAAAAGCTCTGCGGCATCGAGAGCATAGCATACAACGGTGCTCTCGGACATAAATACTACGTGAACAGTATGGCACAAATTATCGCACAGGTAAGTCTCTACTCGTAGATCCTAGCCTACTCCCGGCATCAGGTGACGTCTTGAGCCTGCACGTGGGACCGTACGGGTCGAATCGGACAGCGACCGGATGAGTGGAGCAAAGTGGAGGTGCGGGACTCCGCGGCCCGGACAACTTGGTCCGCGTCTCTGCTTCTCATTTCTCAACCACGACCTATCTCATGGCCTGCCTCTCCCACTGGCTAGTCAAAATTTTGGACATGCATTGCAGCGCCGCCTCCGCATTCAGCCCATCTCAACTCAGGTCGCACTGGCAGTGAATCACCGAATTTCATTGTTGACCACGACGGTGTTCGCTCGCTCCCAGAAATATTTCAACGGACAGTTTCCATACTGGAACGCGACACAGGTTCTGCGGCTACTTAGTACTCTAACGCCACTGAACCTTCATTCAAACTCCTTTTTTTTTCTTTTATGTTACGCTCATCTTGTGGCTTGTCCACAACTAGTTAACTGCGGCCCAAGCTGAGTAACGAAGTGCTTTCCGGGGCCCAGATACTGGAGCTTCAAGAGATTCACACTCCGAGGTTTAGAGTCCTCGCAAGCGGCCGCAAACGCAGTCGACAAATCCCCTTGCGCAAGGCTCACCTCGCACTATTCTCGGTCACCGACCACTTCATACTCGCATTCATTTCTGGAAGCTGGTGTCATTTCTCCATAGTTTCGTTTAGCATCGTGCCTTCCTGCCTCATCCTCCTCGGCGAATCCGGTTGAAATCAACACCGAGATCGCTCAGCGCTCATCGGACCCCGCACGGACGGGAAATAGTACTCCGAAACGAGGTGCAGTACAATTCGCCAAAACCAGGCACCACCTCCCTCCTTCTGAGGCTTCATTGAACGTGGCCTCCAGGAAGTGCCAGAACGACGAGAGTCTCTAACGACTCGCCGCTGCAATTGCACAATCCCCGTCCAAATATATTTCCATGGTCGTGGCCGTGGCCCAACTGCACGATACAATAACAAAAACATCTTGAAACGATATTTGCTTACCTTCATACTCGATTTTGGCGGCCATGACACCCTGGGGTTCGGTCTGCACCTCGTTTCCAACCGGTATTTTCTTTTTTGGTACTTGATGTTGACGGAGGTGCAGATGCGGTACTCAGGTGTTGAAGTGGTCAAAGAATGACGGTATCCGTAGCATACACTTGACGCCTGTATGTTGTACGGGCCCCGGCTGTTTCTTAACGGGACCGCGCCGGTAATCTACCTACCTACCTACCAAGCGGGTCAAGTCTACTTCCCCGCTGTATGTCCGTCCTCTGCTCACTTCGTCCCATTCGCTGATGCCGTCAAGGATTTTTATCGCAAAACATTTGGTGTTGCGCCGTCCGATACGCTTGCTCATCTCAAACGAGAGCTGATGTATGGAATATGGGACCTGCTTCTGTCCCCCGAGTTCATTCACACGTACATTCACGGTATTGTTATCAACTGCTACGACGGGATCGAGTGGCGGGTGTTTCCTCGGCTTTTTACATGCGGAGCTGATTACCCAGAAAAGTAAGCTTTGTGACTTCCCTTCCTTCTTAATTTCATCGTTTTCAGGGTGCTTTAGGCAACCATAAATACTTTGGAGGTTGCCCCTGCCCCTGATGCTTCATTCCGAAAGACGATATTCACGAGATGGGCCCAAGGCCAACATGCAAAAGCGGGCAAAAATTCGGGACGTTACCCCATGGTACAAGACGATGATCACCATCGCTCGCCGCTGGATTTTCGGCAAGGGCTACTTCGTCGCCGGCGCTGCGGTGAACAGGGTTTTGAAGCTGCAATCCTGGGTCCCCACGACAGTACAGTGTATGTAGATCCAACGTTCCTTGATATTTGAATATTGCTAATTGTGTCTTTTCAGAACACCTTCACTAAATTGCCCGGCTTCAATTTGTTCACGATGTGCGTCCCAGATCTCCTACACGAAGTCGAACTTGGCGGCTGGAAGTCTTTATTGCGGAAGTTTGGCGAACGGGGCGCTGGTGGAACAAGGATTTGTCGGTGGAATAATAACCGTGTTTGCCCGTCCTGAATGTCCAACTGCTGGTTTTGGTCGAGGAAGGTCGTATGTTCCGAATGTGGTAAGTCGATTTCCCGATATGGACTCTGCGTCGGCTACGCAGCGAGACTTGAGGATCGTTGGTTCTTGTGATGAGTCGGATATCGCGATCCCGTGCGTCGCTTGTGTCGCCCATGAGGCGGTGAGACAGGCGTAGCCGTCACACCGACCTCACAACGTGACGCGGCGGCCTACTGAGCGCCCATAAGCGGTACTGTCATACTGGTAGTCGTTTGTCGTGGGTAGTCCTGGCTGTAAATGCCATCCTGGTTCTGACACGGGATTTTCGGGCGCGAGGAGGAGAGCTTCGAGTTCCAGTTTGGCCACTGATTCGAACGGGTCGTCGTCCACCAGGGGTTTCTTCCTTTGCACGCCTGTTTCTGAATCAAAAGTCTGGCCATAACGCGGCGCGCAGCGGCCCTTGAAGCGTTCGCGAATTGCGCACAGATCCGGCTCCTCCACCTTCTCCTCCATGAGGGTGTCGTCGTCGTACAGGACCTCGTGCGCGGGTCGTCGATGAAAGCGGTGGAAGATCACTCTAGTCGTGCGAGTGGAAGGGCTTTGCACTGCAATGTGATGATAAAGAAGGTTTAACTCATCAACTCGTTCGTCTTCCGCCAACCTCCTCCTTCCCCAGTGCTGGAAGTCAATAGCCCAGTATTCCAGGCTACCCGAAAGGTCGGTGAGGAATGGCAGTTCTTGGACGGCGCGGGAACAAGGGTCCAATTTGAGTTGGAAGTAACGGTCGTAGCGCGACACGATCTCGAAGTTGCGCGTGGATTGGGGTAAGTCGTTGTCCCACAGTTCCACCATTTGCCCAGCGTTAACTGCCTCGAAGTAGTGACGCAGCACCGCGGGATCCAGTCTCGTGAACCTCTGCTCGCTCTGCTCAAACATTCCCCACACATAGAAGAAGGGGATCTTCTTGGTGACCCACAACGCGAAATTGGCTTCCTTCCAGTCGCGATTGACCGAAATCAAGTAGCCCCGCTTGTCGTCTGAATTGAGCTGCAAATTGAGGAGGCGGTCGACTATCACCCCCGTGAGTCCCTTGGTCCAAGTTTTTACCGACGACATCCACCAGCAGATGAACCCCATCGCGTCCAGCAGGGACCGACGCGCGTCTGCCACCATGGTGTGGGCTTCCAGCTCGGTGGTGCATCAGGAAAAATGCAGGTAGATACCACGGCCAATGTAGTCGATGTACCTGCTGTAGTGCTGTCGTTACCCCCCTAAAGTGTAGGTTGTTGTAGTCGCAGTAGAAACTACCGATGACTATAATGGGATATCGTAGCCGGTGCCTGATCTACGTACTCTTGGAGCGTCGTAGCCTTGTAGTCAACGTCGACAACAGTAGTTCATTATCTTTCAAGGCATTCCAATGGCGGGGGCAGGGAGAATAGATATTGGAATAGAATTAGGATATAATATGGAAATAAAATGTCTACTAGGTACGATCACCAAACTCGCCGTCGCTCTCGGTCTCCTCATCTTCCTCGAACTCCTTCAGTGCCGCCGCAATATCGGACTGCTTGATAACAGACTTGCTGACAATAGCAAGCGGCTGAGCGCCCGAGTGGAAGCTGGAAGAACATGATCAGAGCCGGGGAGAACGGGGGTCGACATGGTGCAGGGATTGGTGAAGAGAGTCAGAGACGCGTGGAGGCAGGGGAAGGTGGCGACTCTGTTGTTGAGAGATGTTAAGGGTGCGTTCCCAAACGTTCTGCTGTCGAGCGTTATACACGAGATGCGGTTGGCCGGCGTGCCCCGAGAACACGCAGAGTGGATGATGCGGCGTTTCACGGGGCGCACGACCCGCCTACTATTCGACGGCTACACCTCCGACGACGTCCCGATCATCGACGGGCTCGACCAGGGCGACGCAGGCTCTTGCGGGTACTATGGATTCAACACAATACCACTGGCCAGGATCAAGCCCGACCCCAGCGTGGACAGCGGTTTATACGTCGACGACTATCACGCGCTGGCAGTCGGCAAGACATTGGTGGAGACGACGGGGAAGCTGGAGAAGTTGTTGACGGACGAGGGGGGCGTGAACGAGTGGGCGGTGCAAAGGAATTGCACGTTTGGTGCTGCCAAGGACCAAGTGGCGCACTTTTCGCAGCGGCGGGTATGGCAGGAGCAGCCATTTGGACAGCGCGGGCGCTGGGTACCGGAGAGGCGACCAAATCTGGTCATTGAGGGGGTGGTGGTGAGGCCAAGCGGGGCGGTGAAGCTGGTGGGGGTGTGGTTGGACGAGAAGCTGAATTTCAAGCATCATGGGGCGAGCGCAGTCGCCAAAGGTCAGCTCTGGCTCGTGAACTTTCGGAGGTTAGCGCGCGTCTCAGGAGGAGTGGGAGCGGCTTACATCCGGAGATTGTTCATCGCCATCTGCTTACCGCAGATACTGTATGCCGCGGAGGTTTTCCTGACACCATCAACCCAACGAGAGCGAGGCGCGAACCGGAAACACGATGGGAGGGCGATCGTCAAGAAGCTAGCCTCGATACAGCTACGCGCAGGGAGGATGATATTAGGGGGCATGGTGTCGTCTCCAGGAGACTTGGTGGACGCGCACGCCGACCTCCTCCCGATGAACCTGGCCATCGACAGAATTTTGCAGAAGGCGGCGACGCGGTACGCGTCCCTGCCGAAGACACACCCCCTCTACCAGGCGGTCGCTAACGTGGAAAGATACGGCCACGTTAAACGACACCCTTCCCCTCTCCATTTCTTGATGACAGCGTATAAGGACGTGCGACAGAGCTTGGTGGAGAAGATTCCCGCGGTGAGGGCACATGCGAAGTGGGTGGCGCCGGTGGATGTGCGCGTGGCCGCCTCGAAAGAGGAGGCCAAGGAGCAGGCGTTGGCGGAGGAGTCGCGGGTGCAGCTGTTTTCGGACGGCTCGCTCATCGACGGAAAGGTGGGAGCGGCGGGGTTGCTGATGGTGGATGGAGTGGTGAAGAGAGTGAAGGGCGTGTTGTTGGGGTCGGCGACGAGGTATGGGGTATACGAGGCAGAAGGAGTGGGGCAGGTTTTGGCGCTGGAGTGCTTGAGATTGGAGGACGACGAGAATATTCGAGGCAGCATACCTTTGGGCGTGGACAACACCTCAGCAATACGGGCGACAACGAGCAGCAAACCGGGCGTCGGATCGTATATCTGGGACACCTTCCAGTACCGACTCTCAGCGGCGAGAAAGAAACACCCACGATTTCGATTACGAGTGGTATGGACTCCGGGGCACGTCGACATTCCTGGGAACGAGGCGGCGGATGAGGCGGCGAAGCGGGCTGCGCAGTCGGGTTCGTTCGGAGGCACTCCCAAGGTGCTGACGGATCTACCTTACAGCAAGTCCGCCTTAGCCCTCTCCCACCACCGCGTTCTCCAGACGGCGGCGCGGAAGACGCTGCAACGCTCACCGCGCTTCGCACGGATCAAAGACGTCGACGACACAATGCCGTCGGCGAAATTCCGAAAGCTCACATCATCCCTTCCTCGCAAACACGCCACCCTCCTCTTCCAACTCCGCTCTCACCACGCACCACTCGCCAAACATTTATTCCGCTTGAAGAAAGCTCCCTCCCCCACTTGCCCATGCTGCGGCCTACACGACGAGACGGTCGACCACTTCCTACATTTTTGCAATGCTCATGCGCACGCCAGACAAATTCTCCGCGTCTCGAATCGCCTTGCCAGCTTTACCAAGCATCTTCTCACCTCCTCCGTCCTCCTCCCCGATTTCTTCTTGTTCGTTCAGCGCACGGGCCGCTTCCACTCGGTATTCGGCGACTTCAAGGAACTGGAACGCCCCGATGATAAGTAGACCAGTATCGCATTTTCCTTCCATACACTTTCTCCTCTCTCATCTCATTTCATTTAACTTATCCGGAACTACTTACATGTAGAGGGCTACGCCCATACCCCGCGGAATCATCCGCTTCGCATTCGTCCCGTCACGTTTGCAAGTCGTTCGAGTAGGTCATGATCAGTAGTTAGCACGGACACACACATACAGGATCCCTTAGTTGGTATTATTTCTACCATATGCCTTAGGCACAACGGAAATAAAACAGGAATTAAAAAAAAAAAAAAAAAAAACATGATCAGAGTCGGTATTACGATACGGGGGAGAGACTCACCGGCCGACATTGTGCAAGCGGACGAGGATGTTATCGAGGATCTTGTATTTCTGGGTTTGCTCCTGGAACTCCAGAAGGCCTTGGTACTGCGCCTCGTAGACGCTGCGGTATTCGTTGGCCGTGAATGGGATGTCGACGCGGACCCCAGTCGCGTACTCATCAATGCAATTGATGAACTGCGTGAGAGGTCAGCGGAGGGCAACGACAGAGACGACGAGCACATACCGTGTCAAGAACAAAGGCAAGTCCTTTAACGGGCATGGGATTGAAGATGTCGGGGAAGCTGGGGCCTTCGTCGCGGCGGTTGGCGAAGAAGAGGGCGTTGATAGCCTGTTGGATGAGTGCGCTCCGGTACATGCCCTTGCGGGCGTGGATGTCCTGAACGTTGTGAGTAAGGGTCGGGAAAGATACGGGGTGTACATACCTTGAAAGTGAAGGTATTGTTCTCCTTGAGGTCCTCCGCACGCTGCCGATTGTAGGCAATTGTCTTCTTGTCCTGGCCGCTTCTGAAACCCAGGCCAACCTCGACGATGGGGCGGATCTTTGTCTTGGCTTCCCCACGGAAGTGTGTTCCGCGAATAGTAATCTGCGCGAGGCAGTCAGAAGAGCGGACAAAAAGAAGGATATAGACGTACCAGCTTTGAAAGCGTCGGAGTCAGCTGCATGGATATGTTGAGGGTCTTGCAGGCTGTACCCCACACGTCCCGGACGAACTCCAACTCCACTGCGGGAGGCGGGAAGGGGTTCTTGCTGGCCAGAGAGCAGCGGTATAGCTTGATCGCCATCGCAAGAAGCTCTTGGGTGACGTCGTCGTAATCCCTAGCCTTGGGACGCCCGGTGGATGTCGAGGTGCGTTGGGCTTGCACGATGCGCAGATTGTCCTCGTCGCTCTTGGGTGAGCGTTTGCGCTTATCGCCGGGTGTGGGGGAGGGGGAGCGACTTGGGTGGGGCCGGAGGACGTCCTCTTCATCCTCTTCCTCCTCGGGACGATGGAGGTCGAGCGTTACGTGGTTGGGGGCACGACCACCATTGATATTATACATCTGTGAAGCATTAGCATTTTATCACGAGAGGACACCGAAATCCATACCCGGGGAGGAGAAGGAGCACGGGGCGGGGGGGCCGGACTGCGCCCTCGGAAGTACACGGGGCTCCTGCTACGACTGGGACGGTGTTGAGAATGACGATGGATGTCGGCTCGATTGTCACGCATGTCACGGTCATCGCGCCCCCGATAGGTCGAGGTGCTCGAGCCGGACGGGCGAACCTCGCGCCAGCTATCGTTGGGGAACTTGGGGGGTGGGGGTGGAACCTTCCCATCACGCTGAGCGAGAGCCTTAGTAGTTTTGGGGCAAGACTCCACAGTGCGCGATGTAAACTGGAAGATACCGTCATCGATTCGTCAAAGCGAGGAGATTTTGTCAAGGCTTACCTGGGTATCAGGACGAGGCTCCATAACCTCGTCGTCATCGAGACCGGCAGCCTTGAGGGCCCGCTTCTTGGTGGCCTTTGCCGCCTTCACAGCCTTGTCGGCCTTGCGCGCCTCGGCGGCCTCCGTATCTTCGACTAAGATAGTGGAATGAGCGGGAGAGAAAGCAAGAGTAGCAGACACATACTGAGCTGGGCCTGCTTGGCACTGGCACGGCGCACACGGCGCACAGGCACGTCGTCGTCGTCATCCTGGACGTCGCCGGCGGCCGCTGTATCATAACGCTGCCTGTCTTCGGTATCTGCGAGGTGTGTTAGGGAGGGTTCCGTTTCTGGGGTCAAGAAGGACAACACACATTCGTCTTCTTCATCCTCGTCGTCGGCATCCTCAGCGTGCGCAGCACGCTCCGAGTGGGTCTTCGACGAGATTGAGTGGCCAGAGGCTGGACACGGTAAGTGTGGAGACGGGGTGTGAAGACGTAACACACTATTTCTGCTATAGGGAGCGTGCTCGCTAGAGTCTTGATGTACTGTTACCAGTAGAGTCAGACACAGAGAGCGCAAGGGGGGGAAGGCTCACCATGACCGTTACCGTTGGCACTGTGAGCGGTGGGCGCGGGAGCGCGGCATACGCGCCGTTTACGAACCTTTCTGGGCTACCCTCCCCCACACCGACATCTTTGGCGCCTTCACACCCGACCTCCTCAAAGGCATCTTCAAAGACCACCTCGTCAAATGGTGTACCGAGCTGATTGGCGAGGACGAACTCGACGCGCGTTTCAAGGCGATGAAGGGGCACCCGGGGTTGCGGCACTTCAAGAAAGGGATTTCGTTGGTTTCGCAGTGGACGGGGACAGAGCACAAAGAGATGCAGAGGGTGTTTGTGGGCGTTATGGCGGGAGCGGTTAAGGCGGAGGTTCTCACAGTCGTCAAAGCGTTGATCGACTTCATCTACTACGCCCAGCTTCAGTCCCACACCACCCGCACCTTGGCTGCCCTACAGCGCGCTCTCGACACCTTCCATGACCACAAGCAAGTCATTATCGACGTCGAAATCCGAGAACATTTCAATATCCCGAAATTCCACGCTATGCTGCATTATGTCGACTCAATCCGCGCCCTCGGCAGCGCAGATGGCTACAACACAGAGTCCCCCGAGCGACTCCATATTGATTTCGCGAAAAAGGACTACCGGGCCAGCAACCACCGCGACTATGTGGAGCAAATGGCTCTGTGGCTCCAGCGCCAGGAAGCCGTAGCTCTCCGGGCGGCCTATCTGGCACGACGACCAGCTCCTCAGCCATCCCCCCAGCGACTCTGAAGACGACTCCGAGGACGACACCCCTGCCGAGGACAGTGTCACCGTTGCCATCCCCGCCATCTCCTCCGCCGTCCCTTCGCCTATCGCCTCGTACACCATTGCAAAGAAACCCGCCACACTCAACACTACCGTTGCCCACCTCCAGCTGCAACACGGCGCCCTCGACATTATCCCCGCTCTCACTGCCTTTCTCAAACTCAATTTTCGCACATCAAGCCCCGTTATACCCGGGCCCTTTGACCGTTTCGACCTTTACAATCAAGTCATCCTCCATTTACCCGCCAACCGCTATCTTTCTAGCCAACACCGCACCAACCGTATCCGTGCCATTCCCTCTGTCCCCGCTAGGGGCAGGCGGCTCGGCTCCCCAGCTTTCTTCGACACCACCCTTGTGATGGAGACCCCGCAGGAGTACATCCAATCCTCGGGCGTCCAAGGTGAGTCTTTTTTCGGACCCTTGCAACAGTGTACTAATTTCCCGCAGGTCTACGACCCGCGCAAATTCGTGCTATCTTCAATCTTCCTCCGCAATTCGGCACCTTTCCTCACCCCCTAGCTTATGTTGAATGGTTCACTCCTCTCAACGGCCCGGACACTGTGTCTGGGATGTACACCACCCATCGCTCTACCCGCCTCCATCGCCGCAACGCCGCCGTGGTTTCTGTCGAGCACCTCGTCAGAGGATGCCATTTGATGGGGAAATGTGGACTTGAAATTGACCGTAAATGGACTTCGGACAATGTCTTGGATAAAGCTGCTATATTCTATGTTAATCCTTACATACTTGTAGATACTTTTACCAGAGATCGTCTTGGTTAGAATATATTTTGTCGATGCGGCACTTGTGTGCCGCTTTCCTAATCGGGACCGATGACGGAGGTGGATTCGAGACAAGCGCACCCACGCGCTAGTCTCGTACCCAGAAGTTATAGGGCAACCGCTCGCTCCGCTCACGGGCACAACTCCCAGAGGAGATGTCGAGATGTTGACGAGGTGGTTAATGATGGGAAATCAGAGGGGAATTGTTGCCCTATAACGTCTGGTGCAGTTTACCCGGTAGGTATGCGATAGGGTCACACGCCGCTCCCTTCAAGATTACCACTTGTATTCTGCAGCAACTAGGCCTCATGGATGGCTGAAAGTCCGCCTTATTACTCCTATGAATGGTCCCAGGCCACAGGGACCTTCCCTGTATTTTTGCGGGTGTTATTTGTGCTGTCAGTTAATTATCAAGTTTATTACTTGTTCTCAATCAAGGTGAACTGGTATGGGCTGGAAATATTTGAGAGGCCTTCCAGACATTCCAGTATTGCTTTCCAGTGGTTCCAAGGAGTCAAGAGCCCTTTGAACATTAACTACGACGCGATACCCATCAACTCACCTCAATGGCCGCGCCATTTCTTTATTTAACACGCGTTTTCAGGACTCAAAAAGAGAACAGTCAATGAACATAGATCATTTACACGCTTTTCCACCTTAAACACGCGTCTCCGCCTCGCGTTGCTCCGAAAACAGTCGGTTTTCTGCACGAAAACTCAACATTCTCATACAGGAAGTATTCTTAGTCATTTCCACTCACCCAGGATCTTTGCAAGTGTTCCCTACAGTGTTTCCTGCACTCAGGGAATTTATTGCTGCACAAACGGCCTTTAAACGCGAAAATACTGTCTCAACTTGTCGAGTGTGACAACGGTGACTGATCGAGCAATCACATGTTTTACGGTCGAACTGCACCAGATGTTTACGGGGTGATGGCAGCGGTGGTTTTTTTGATTGATCTGCCTCACGGATCCCCGTAAAGATCTGGAGCCGAGATTACCACGCGCAAGCAGCTGGGTCGTTATTGCTAATGTATTTCTCGCCAGCGGACCGTAGTCCGATATCTTATCAGTGCGGATCTGTTTGGTGCTACGCCGATCTCCTGCCAACGTACGTTGACTACAGCTCCTACAGATAAACGTGTGGGCCTATCGGGCGCAACAGGCCTCAGTATATTTACCCGTGCAACAAATCGGTGGGCAGCTTTTCCTGATGTGAACGAATCGTGGATGTGTTCGACGTCGAAGATGGCTGGTGCGCCCGTTTTCTTCGTCAAATAACTCGCTGCCGCAAATCTCCTCCACCAGTTTGCGGAAGTAGAGGATGTCCGAAGACATGGTTGCCTACGAGTTCTCAGCCAAAGTCCAGCGACCGTTGGTGCCCACGTCGACGGGCATACATGTTTTGGTCTGTCTCGCCCACGCTCCTCGCCAAAAGTCGCCGAACGTGTGCCTCAGTGGGATGAATCCTCGCCACTGCGCGTTGTGCCGGTACCAGTCAGGTTGGTCCGCCCACTGGCCATCCTTCTCCTGAACCACCATGTGCAAATCGTGAGAAGACTGCCGTCGCCGAGCAAACGCTCGAGGAACGTCGCGCAGTGAACTCTGGACCAATCTCAAACCGAATTACCGTTATGCAGTCCTCATCGGTCCTGTTGCAGGGCCTCGAGCTCGACAATCGTGCTCAGGGGTCTTGAATGCTCAGGACAATGATTCCAGCCGAGGTCAATGCACTCTTGCACCCGAAGTGCGGAGAGATGCATCCTCCAGACTCGATGCGGACCCTGCTCTTGTCGCGGCGTCCCACGACCGCGTTGATGCGCACGTGGGGTCCTTCGGGTTGTATCGGACAGCGACCGGAAGAGTGGAGCGCATAGGGGTGTCTGACACAACATATATATATCCCCTCAGACTCAATGAACAACTTACCAGAGTCACTCGCACACGATGCGGCCTGGTTGTGTCCTCTGTCTGTTTCAACAGACACACTTCTACCTCCTGGTACATAACACAATTCCGGAGACCGGGAGTACGTGCACCCTTCAGAGTCCTGTCTACCGAGCTTTTTCGTGAGATGTCTATCATTCTCTACGGAGGGTGGGTAGGCTACCACAGCGACTTGGCAGTAGATGACTGTAGCATACAATATTAGGACACTTTGTATGTCGGTACAGTGCCTGCTTGTTCCTTATTGGGACCTCTGCAGTTATACATCTTCCTTCCTTCCTTCCTTCCTTCCTTCCTTCCATAGTTTTGAAGCGCCCGTACTCATCCACCTCGCAGCCGTCTTCTTGGTGGTGAAGGTCGTCGATATGTAGCATGGCTTCGTCCGGGATGGCAAGACAAGTTTCATTTACACCTATCCACTCCAATGAATGCTCGTTATCCTCCTCTACCCGTGCAATAGAGTGTCCTCGGGGTCGGCACGAGCCTGGCCCCGGGAGTATGTAGGCGAAGTAGGGATGTGATATAGAGTGTAACAGATCAAATCGACACTATGCATCTCGGTATCGGACGCTGTGCGTCTGTATCGTCATGTGTGTCCAGACAGACACATCCCGTCTCGGAGTGAAGAGTGGAAGGAGGAAATGTACGTAAAACGACACTGTGCGTCTCAGTCTCGGACGCTACGCGTCCGTATTCTCGTGTGAATTCAGACGGACATGGAGGAGACAGACGGGAAGAGGGAAGGAAGGAAGTAAGGGACACAAACCAATTGGTTTGTGTCTGGTGCGGCCTCTGGCCGCGGGCTGCGGGGCGGGAGAGCCCGGGAATGCTAAACCGGGCGGGCGAAGCTCCAAGAGACCCGCAGGAAAGCCCGCGGCCGAGTCTGACGCGACGCGAAACTGAGAATATGTAAGTCTGGTCGCCCAAAATGATGACGAAGCCGGACAGCCCACACGGAGCATTGCTCCCAAAGCGGCTAGCACGTCCGGCAGAGTGCTGGTGGCGGACCACCCAAGCGGAGAGATGCGACAGAGGAGAGTGAAAGATGAAAGTGATATATTATTAATGAAGGCGTAAGAATTCAATGTCCAGGTCGTCGTCGTCTACCAGATTATGTTGCGCCATGAACGCCGCCTTGTGCTTGCTCCACGCCCAGGCGAGAGCGACCGGGATAACCGACTCCAGCTTCCTCCAGTAAATGAGGAAGCAAGTCGAGGTCCACCCTCCAATCTTCATCACAACCTCTGGTTCGACACCGCAGCAGAGAAGGAAAACGGAACCGCCGATGCGGAAACTGTGCCCGAAAACTTGGTCGAGCTTCGCAGCGCGGAAGAGGTTTGCGATGAGGACCATGAAGTGCGTCTTCACGATGGGCAGCCATTCCGCGCCGTCGCGGAAAGCGAACAAAGGCGTGTCTGCACCGGGGGAGTGGTTGATTCGGAGGTGGTTCTCCACGGCCCAGACCGGGCAGAGGTCGTCGTTCGTCGCGGTGAGGATGAGGGAACCCCCCTTCCTGCCCGTTGTCTTGGTCCACGGAAGGTGAATGGAGACGACCTCGAGGCCGCCTGCCCGCGACCGCGCGAGGTGCGACGAGCGAGAAACGTGGTAGATACGGTCGAAACCCAAGGAGGAGGGAAGGGTGAGCTCTCCAAGGTGACGGCAGCCCCAGAACGCCGCGCATGCCAGAGCCCAGAAGGCGGCACCCTGTGGAGATGCCAAGTCGAGATTCGTCCGGATGCAGCGCATGTGTTCGACGGAGATGGGGCTTCGCAGAGGGCGGGTATGCTCGAAGTCCTTGCTGATAGTGCGCAAAATCTTCTTGACCAACGTGTCGTTGCCGTGCCATGGCGCGTCGTTCAGCGTATGCCAGTATGAGATGCCGTTGAGCCAGTTTTGCGCACATTTGAGGCCGAAGGATCCAATAGAATCGACGAGGAAGCAGCAAAGGAGCAGTGGCTCCGCTGGCATGCGAAGATTCTCCGGAATTCTGTTCTTGTCGCAGTACTGCGTGAACCGCAGCGGACCAGCACCGTAGTTGGATTGGGAGCTCGGCGCTAATGCCCTGCAAATTGAGGCCTTTACCAACGCAAGATCTTTCGGCGGCAAATAGCGCCGGGTGCCCATAGCCGCTATCCCATGGGGGGTCTGCCAGGCTAACGAGCGTAGACGGGCTAGGACCAGAGGACGCAGGGCAGACGGCCTATGAATATCCCCTTTCCTCGGCCTCCTCGCCTTCACCGCCTTGGGAAACGCGATAGATGAGGCTGCGGCAGCGATGTCAGAGGCAAAACCAGAGTTGTCGTGGTTTTGTGATGTCGACGAGACGCGAAGCGTTTCGAAACACGGCGAGAGAGTGCCCGCGTCGCTGGGTGGCCGAGGCAAAGGGTGCTTGGCAGCCTGGAACGCGTAGGGATTGGCAGAGGGGTCAACTGACGCGCGGCGAACAAGAGGCAGAGATGATTTGAGCTGGCGCAAATTTGTTGGCGAAAGAGGTGGCGGGGCAGAAGCCCCACGGAGGGAGCCCTCTGAGTGGTCGAATGCAGCGGCGTGTGGCGGCGCGCGCGTCGGGAATGCGAAAGGATTGGCCGATGATGAGGGATGCGAGCTGGGTCGAGAGACGGTGGGTGTGCGCGTGAAGAAGTCGCCAGAGGACGCGAATGGCAGCGGGAACGCAAGGGGACGCTGAAGGCTCTGAGCGTCGCGTTTGAAGCGGTATCTTGGGGGCGACATGGGCGTTAATAGAGAGGAGTTTTGGTTCGGAGCACAGCATCCATAATTGATCAAGAAATACAAATTTTATTCGAGTAGGCATAAAGACAGAGCCAGGTCATATGGAAGGTCGAAGCGAGGTACAAGAGGACGGTCTGGTGGTAAGAAACCTCGAGAAACTGAGTCAGCAGGGTTCTGCTCGGACTCTACATAGGTAATAGTAGTCTCAATAGAAAGAAAGAGAGAAAGCTCGAGGTAGCAACACGCCATACGGTTCAGGTCCGCGTTTGGGCTACGCCCCTTCGACAACGCACCAATAGCGACGGTATTGTCCGAGTGAATCAGCAAATGCGCGTCCCGGAAGCCCAGCTGCGCCAAAAATAATAGCTGGACCTCCAGCGCGGCCGCCTCCAACCACGCAATGTCTCTCGTCCCATCCCTCTGCCAATCCTCCTTCAGGCGCAATGCAAACCACCTGTGGTCGATCAGGACACCCACACCCCAAGATGTCGAGGCGTCCACGAAAAGGTCGCAGTCGCGCGCCGGTGGGAGTGGTCGCAGTGGTCGAGACACGATGGTGGGGCTGGAGAGGCGCGTCCACCACCATTGGAGGGCCTCGCGCGTCGTCGCCCAGAGGTATCTCCGCTCGAATTCGTCATGGAAAAACCGGAATGCGTTGGAGATGCCGGGGAGGCGCGAAGACCCGTCTCGCTGCATGAAATGGACATGTATTAGCGTCCCATGGATTTGCTGAAGGTCATGCAGCGAGACCATCGTGGAGGAGAGGGCGCGCTCGATGCGAGAGGGGTACTTCACCAACTTCTCCTGCGGCGACCATACCACCTTGTCCTTCACGTTCCAGACGAACCCGATCGACGTGAAAGTACCCTCGAACACCGTCCCGCACTTCCCTTCGTGCCACGGTGCTCCGAGGTCGCCCACGAGGCCGAAGATCTCCATGTGCGTGAGCCTGCACGATGGAAAATGAAGCGCTGAGAAGTCGTCCTCATAGCGCAGGACGACCCTGTCTCTTTCGAGCCGTAGCGTCCAGATCCGTGCAATCACTCCACCGACTTGCCCCGCGTTGCTACTCGCCGACGCCAACACGAACGGGATGCAGTGGTCGATAAACAGGTCGTCGCCAATTTTGAAGACGAGGAGTCGTTTGTGGAATGGGTGAACGGGAATGGTGCGGTGGAAAGATTTTAGGTCGAAGGAGCAAGCGGTCGTGCCCTCGGGCGAGTGGGCGATCTGTAGGGGGTTAGCACCGAACGTGAATGTCCGGGAAGGGTGGTATGGGGCCGTGAATGGCTGCATGCGGGCGCGAATGCCCAGCGTGCAAGCCAGCGGACGTGAATGTCCACTAGTCCACTAGCGCCTCGAGTCGCATGGGGCGTGAATGCCCGACATGCATGCCAGCGGACGTGAATGTCCGCTGACGCGAGCGTGAATGCTTGGGCAACATGCGGGCGGGAATGCCCGACATGCCCGCCGGCGGACGTGAATGTCCACCGACACGAGCGTGAATGCTCGAATTGCATGCGGGCGTGAATGCCCGACATGCCCGCCGGCGGACGTGAATGTCCGCCGACACAAGCGTGAGTGCTCGCTCTGCATGCGGGCGTGAATGCCCGACATGCATGCCGGTGGACGTGAATGTCCACCGACACGAGCGTGAATGCTCGAGATGCATGCGGGCGTGAATGCCCGACATGCATGTCGACAGACGTGAATGTCCGCCGACGCGAGCGTGAATGCTCGTAAGAAGGAGAATGAAGGAGGAGGACGGTGCTTACCACTGCAGCAAGCCGACGCGCGTCGTCAAAACACGTTGGGAAAGACTTCTTGTCGACGAGTGCGTTCACCGAGAGAAACCCGGCCTTGTCCGCCTTGGAGAGGTGGCGGCAGACACGATGTTTGGGTGGAATGCCAGGGCCTTGATCACTCTCCACGATGACGAGTGGCGAACAGACGAAATGGCCGCGTAAAATCGCCTGGACGCGCGATGCCTCCTTGAATGGCCCTGAGATGCGGCCGGCGTCGAGCTCGGTGCGAACGTACTCCATCGCTAGCGGGTCAGCGTCGACGCCTGCTGCGTTGGGCAAGATGACGTTGCGGTCCAAGAAAGGAATATCAGCAATGGGGAAGCCGAAACAAAGATTTTGGATGAGGTAAGGAAATTCTTGTTCAATGGCGAGCGTGTGCAGGGCGTTGTCGAATGCGTCGATGTTGTAAGGTGATATAATGCATTCAAAAGTCTCAATGTCGGCCGGGGTCGCGTTGAGGGGCTGAGGAGGCGAAGAAGTCGTGAGCGAGAGGTCTGGGAACGACAAAAGAGTGTGAGTGAACAAGAGTTCGGGTATATTCAAGCTCGCACCGTCCACTGGCTCGCTAGAGCGGCCAGTGGTTGGCCCTGAGCGTGCGCCCAGGGTCCGCGCTGCCACAGACGCTGCAGACGTGCAACTGCTCTCCCTTGTGGCCCTTGCAGGCGCCCCAGATGTTGTAGTAGGCGCAAATATGCTTGGTCGGGTCACTGGCGACGACGAGCGAGGCGTTTCCGGCGGCGTCTCTGGCGCTGCGCGCGAAGAAGGCGCCCGAGGCGTTGCAGTTGCGGTAGATGTGGAGGGCGCAGCAGATAGGGCAGACCAGCGGGATGTCCCCGCTGGCCTGAAAGGAATGCTGGCTGCTCCCGGAGGGAACGGCGATGGTGTTCGGGCCCAATGCCGGCTGCTGCTGATACTGCCCGTACTGGTGCTGCTGGTGCTGGACGTGCTGCTGCTGCTGCTGCTGGTGGTGCACTTGCTGCTGCTGCTGGGGGTGGTAGGCTTGCTGCTGCTGCTGCTGGTGCAGACGGCGGGGCGCGGGGGACGTCATGCTCTACCCCCATCGCTGCCCGTTTCTCTCCTACCCGTGGGAGGTCCTGCACCTCCATATTCGTCATGAAGGCGTTGTGGCCATGAGCCGAGTACACTTTACCCGACCCGATCATCTCGGAGACCCGCAGCGCGCTCCAGTGAATCCAGCGGTCTAGCTTGATAGCTGGGGATACATTAGACCGTACGAACTCGACGTGGGCGTGGAGGTGATCCGCCAAGTTCGATCCCGGGGAAGCAGTCGCGGGGGTGATATAGTCGGCAATGAGGACCAAATTGTCGTGGGCGTCGAGGACATCCGCGAGGTCAGAGGGGAGCGGCTCCGTGCGCTGGCCCAGGAAGGCCGCCGCGTCAAAGTACGGGCGCGCCTTCCCGCCAAACGCCTGGACAGGGGATGACTTTGTCGGCAGCTCGCGCTGCCCCAGCGAGAAGGCGCGGAGGACGGGCGTGGTGACCGCCGCGAACGGGATGGTCTTGCGAAGGCTCATGGCAGCTATAATGGGATCGGGGATGGTGATGCCCGAGCGCGTTTTGAGCCCCGACTTTACCGACTCCAGCCCTCCCGCGAGTGACATCGACAGTGCTGCCGTTTTTGCGCGACGGCTCCTCTCCCACGCAATGGTGTTCGTTAGCACGAAACAACAAGGCTTGAGAGCCTCAAAGATCTCGGGGTTATCCACGCACTTCTCGACCTCTCCAATCAAGAAACCAAACAGTTGCTTCATCGGCGGACCGACGTCAGGGACTTCCGCGTCGCCGGCTTTTGCAGCAGCCTGCGCTATCGAGGTCTGCAGGCCCAAGGTCATGTTCTCTTTCTCGGTGGCGAAGTTATACGCGTTCCTGATAACGATGGAAGGATCTTCTTCCTGCAGTGGTGCCGGCTCTATGGTATGGGCTTTGAAATCGAAGTTCTGGGGGTATGGCGCGACTATCTTGGCGTGGGGGAGGAGCTCTCCAGCCTTGTAGAGCTTGTTCTGCATGGTGAGCGTGCGAAATGGGGGGAAGAGGCGAAGTCGACGCGTTGAGGTGGAGGTCAAGATCAAAGCCGTGGCTGCAGATCAGCCGCGGAATCAAAGTCAGCAAAAGTCCGCTCAACAACTCAATTCATTCACTCAAGGGCTCTACCGCCCCCTCAACACTCTATCTAACGCTGGTCCCCTCGTACCTCGGGAACCAGCTAGCACTATTCATGGTTACAGCCCCGGTCGGCTCCCTTCCAATCCCGCCCTGGTCCGACATCCTGTCGCACTCCTCGAAGGATGAGTCCTCAAGAGGCGATCTTCTTGAAACCGTGGAGGATGGGAAGAGGGAAAGAGAGAGAAGAGAGGGAAAAAGATGAGACAATCTCGAATGGGCCGATCCACCTCTGCAATAGCTTGGCTCCCCCGCCCGTCGATTCCATCCACTCCAACGAGTGGGGATTAATCAAGATCCGGTAGCCTTTCTTGAGCTCAGGAACCGGTCGCCGTCCTTTATTGTACTGCGCGGCTTGCTGGTGTTGCGCTCGAGCTACTGCTAGTCTCGTGTTTTCCCTGTGCATCCTGAATTCCTCCAGAAATTCGGCGGCTTCCCCTCCGGTCGTGCCCATGCTGCGTCCACGTTGAGAGTTGCCGATGAAGTCGCTTGGACTCAGCGGTTTGAATCCGTATAGTAGGAAGAACGGAGGTGCCCCGGTCGAGGCTTGAGGGTTGGAATTGTAGGCGAATTCCAGCAGATGGATCCAAGTGGCCCATGTGACGCGCGTCCCCGCGGTGTACGCTCGCAGCATCACCTCCAATTGCTTGTTTACGATCTCTGTTTGTCCATCGTGTTGTGGGTGATGTGAGGAGGACAGGGCCGTTCGCGTCTTCAGGAACTTGACTACAGCGGCCCAAAAGTCGGATGTCCATCTCGGATCGCGATCCGAGATTATGCTCGTTGGCAACCCGAACCGACACACGACATACTGTACGAACAGCGCCGCGAAGCCTTCAGAGTCAATGCCCGTCGCAGTGTTGGACGGTAAGGGGTTATTAAGGGTGTTTTCTGAAGGTAAGGTCTTTCCTCTTACTTACCCCTTAACATGAAGGGCAAATTAAGGCCTGAAGTTAAGGCGAGGCCAAAAATATGTTATTTTTGCACACTGGCTACACTTGCTCCTTGTACTCGTCCCCGGACCACTCCATAGCCCATCGGGATCCCTGTATGTTCAGCTGCCAGCAACTCTTCCCAAGTCTCGAGTAAACCGACACTGAGCGGAGCACTACAATGACCCAAAGCCGAAAAAAATTACCTCCGAAAGGTTTCGCCAGTCATTAAGGAAGAAAATTGGTGGTCAAGCTCCCACCAAGGGCCGCAAACAGCGGGCATGTTCGGTCGGACGTCGGGGACAAGGTGCAAAAAATTGCGTAACCAATGCTCGCCGTTGTCGGGAATCATGGTAAGGGGACCAGCGGGGACGACACCGTACAGCGCTCCGGCGATCCATGGGCCCGTGTACTGGA